>CAXKVI010000002.1:38176909-38864409 GCA_964058755.1 Campiglossa producta | reverse complement strand
TAGGTAATCCTACTCCTACCTCATCTGGAAGGGTTCGATTCCTACTATCTGAGAATTTTTGTCCAACTAAATACGAATGCTCCTGGTTACTCATAAAATTAAATGCACGCAGCTGGCTATCCGGTTACGCACAACAATCAAACACACATTTCTCACATTCGCACATAGATACGCTCTACTATACAACAGGACTAGCTTATCGTGAAAAAATTAATTAACGGCGAAAAATTACGTAATTAATAAAAGGCAAGAAAATGAATATCGCGCGTTATGCCAAGGTAAATTCGTAAAATGAAGAAAACGTGAAGGATATTTTAATAGAAACTCAAGCTGAGAAAAACAGTGAGAGAGAGAGAGAGCTGGAGTGGGAGATATAAAATCCAACTACAAATAAACTGAATTAAACAGGCACATCGTAAACGAGCATTTCCATCTTTAGTACTGAAAGCCGACAATCCAACCGCAATGTGACCAGTAAATATTATTTGCAGTAGCAACAACAATGGCATTTGCTGTCGTCGCAATAGCGGTCGCCGTATGACATAGCCAGGATTAAGTACAAAGTCAAACCACAAGCCGACCATGATGACAGGCGGCTCGAGAAAATGTTGCTGCTGCTGCTGCTTTAGTTGGCAATTGCTTTAGTATTGGTCAAAAAGCAATGCCCGTTACGGGTTGCGAGTGTGGGTGGAAGATGGTGGCGATGTCGGCAACCGTTGCAAAGATTTATGATAATCGTGCCCGTACATGCTGTGCGTCCTGGTTGTTGGATGAGTGAAAAGTAATACGCGACGTGTGCGTTCGAGCGCGGTTTATTAAAAAGGAAAATGCCAGAAAAGCTGATAAAAATGCATTGGGTAGGAATATTATTTGAATTATTATTGCGTATTGCGTTGATGGGCGGTTAATTAGAAAGAAATGCACACTGTCTTCGGCTACGTTGTTTTGCCAATACCAAGCGTTCATATTACAGCTGACGTTACACGTTTCTGCAGTCGGTGCAGAGTGCATTTGATGTGGTCCTGCGTTATGCAGATGAATTTAATTTCCGTTAAGGAAGAAAACTTAATCAAAATAACGTGACTAAGATATTAATTATGGGAGATAATATTTTAATAGAAAATAATGATGGGTAAGATTTTCTTATTGATATTATGTATTAACATTCGCTGGTGTGGAATATTAAATAGGCTATAAAGCCTGTGAATATCTGCATCAATCCTCTTTATGATTGGTCTTTTTGTAGCCGCCGTTATTGGAAGCGTGTGTTCTTGCCTTACATCACAAAAGTACTGTGGTCAAAACCCTCTTAGCCCATATATATCTAGAGCAGGGGCAGATCCAAGGGTGTGGTTTCCAGGTTCTTTTTTATTTTATATTTTTTAGGACTGCCTACAATAAGGCAATAGTTTGATTCGTTATTGAAGCAGGTTTCAAGTCTTCAGCTTTCCCTGGAAATTCCTTAAAAACAATTCCCTCCAATCGATCAGCGCGTCACCCATCGGAATTTTGAATTTAACAAATTGTATTGTTGTCGAGTCCTGAACCATGCTAAGTTCCTAGGAAAAATTAGTTAAAAGTCAATCCGAGGAAATGATTAAAAGGCTGGATCCATGTGCAACCTACCGGGATTTTTTGATGAGGAATTGCATTGTCACCGGGTTCTGACAAATGTGTCAAATTTCAAATATCGATCGTAAGAGTTCCCCTGTGTTGTATAGACTTTAAATTCTATCGTCCAACGCACCACCTATAGGAATTTCGAGGGAAGTTAAAAGTTGATCGCAAGATTCCCACTTTCAAACGAATTTTCGAAATATCTCGATCCCTAATCCACCTACACAGAGAGAAATGAGCTGGTCATATCAACCAAACTTTGGGTTGATTCAACCAAAATCACTGTCAATTCTTATCCATTATTCAATGCTGTTGATTCAACTGCATTGAAACTGTTAACCTTAAGTTAACAGTTAAGCTGTTATTTTAACAGTTAAGCTATTATTTTGTTGTTCTAGAGTTGCTGGTTCGATTCTCGGTGAAGTCAATATAATTGTTTTGTTTTATTAGCCTTATTTTAACACCGAATAAAATATTTTTCAGAGTTCTTATATTGACTTCACCGATAATCGAAGTCAGGTCTCTTGAACGCTCAACTCAGGTATCGAATACTTATTATTACAGCTTCGTTCTAAATTACACTTTGCTTTGTTTTCTCCACCGAGAATCGAACTCACACTCCTTGACTGCTGAACGGAGATGACTACCAGGGCATCGCGTACTTATGTTGGCCGACGTCTAATTGTCGCTTTGTTGTATGACAGCTGTGTACGCAACATAAGCTATGATTATTGCGTTCATTTCATATTATCTCCATTACATACTACTGTAATTCGCAAATAGTTTAGGGAATATTCGGAATAAATTGTTTATAATTGCATTAGCAGATGGAGGTTTTTTCAATGTCAATATCTTCGCTGTTGGATTAACCCAAAATTCTCTCATTTTTACCAAATTTTGCTGATTAAAAATTGACAGTTCTATGACTGTTGCATCAACAGTTATTTCAACAAAAATTTCCATTGAAATAACCAAAATTTTCTCAATTTCAGGGTAACAGTTCGAGACTGTTGATTTTATCAGTAAGATTTTTTCCTGTGTACCGGATTTTTTTGATTGGGAATCTTATTATCACCGGGTTCTGACAAATATGTCAAGTTTTAAGTCTCTAGGTTGCCAGCAAGTTAATTGAAAGCCGAGCGCAAGAATCTCAATTTTAAACGAATTTTCAAAATATATCGATCGGTGCGCCATCTAGCATATACTTTTTCGTTCTATACTTTTTCGTTCGCATTGCATTGTCACGGAATTCTGAACTATGTTCCAAATTTTAATTCCCTTGTACATGCTGTTGTGTTTTTTGTACATGCTGGAAAAACTTTTGACAATAGTCTAGCAATTTCTTGCAATATTAAAAAAAAAAAAAAAGCTTAGACAGAATAGTAAAACTGCCTTGAATTTGGCATTCATCATACCAACAAATGTAGGTATGTACATATTTTTTTAATTTTATTTAAACCCCCTTTCCAAAATTCTGGATCCGCCACTGAACCAAAGTAAGTCAGGACGAGCATCTCGCCACTATCCACCTGAAAGTATGGTTTATAAACTTTTGTCTCATATCCGTACATATGCGACAAGTGAGATAAGTGCAGAACTCAGTAATTGTAGGCGAATAAGATTTCTTTAGTTGCACAAACTGATAATTCACAATTCACAATCTTATTAGGTTAAAACTTAAAGGTTTTCTCGTTATCGACCAACCAGAAACCAAGTTGAGCAACTGATAATAATTGACAGCGTTTAAGAAGTGCGACCATGTTCGCCATTTGGCTCTCATACTTGCTTTGGAGATAAATTTTAGACCGATGAATTTAATCAACCGGCATATACTGAAAGTGTCATTTTCAAAAATAAATAAAAATTTTTTGTTTTGTTCCACCAATGTTGGTGTAGGTACCCAGAATTGAATTTCCCTTCTTGGGCGGCGATGCAATGTTATGGAAAGTGAAATTTGAATAGGTAATAAAAGGGGAATGGAAATAGGCAGCAGAAATGGAAAAATGCAGTGAAAATTCAAACTTGTATATCGTCGCTTGCCTGCCAAAAGCATGAATGTGCTATTTTTTCGATTTTGTGTTAATTAGTCCACTGGATTGAAAATTAACGGGTCTATTCCAAGTGTAACCGTTCATTTTGTACCTAGAAGATTATCTAACCGAATATCGTAACCGTCGGTAATGTAGTTCATGTTACCGCGATTCTGTCGTGCATGGAAACGCTGTCAAAAATGGTAAATGCGCAAAAGTGAATAAAATGAAAACGGAAACGAAATTTCGTGTAAACAAGTGCTAATTTTGTTTATTATTTGTCGTTAACTAGTATGCTTACAAAATTTTTGCTATTTTCGGTGCAAAAAAATATTTACAAAACACGTGCTTTTTTCGCGGTTACGTGACGTTACCACCTAAGTTGGTGGTTACGAAACTTGTGGGCAACTTTAAATTTTCGATTTTTCAGAAACTTGTCGGCAACTTTAAAATTTCGATTTTTCAAAATTTTTTCAATTTTTTTTTCCAAATCAAAAAAAGTTATGCTGTAACTTTTTCAAAAATCGACCATTTGGGATAAATTTTTTTTAAATTTTTGTTTTTAAATGTAGTTTTCAGAAAAAAAATAAAAAAGATTTTAAAAGCCTAGAAATAAATTCCGAAAAAAAGTCGGACCCTTTTTTATTTTTATTTTTATTTTTTTAAAAAACTCCAACTAATTCTGCAATAAGCCTCGCTAATAAAAAGATGTGCCGACAATCGCTTCTATTTTTTTGTTTTGTTGATTGAAATTTTTTTTTTAATTTTGGCTCATTTATATCACTAGATGTGCCGACAATCTCTTCTAATTTTTTTTTTATTGAAAAAAAATTGTTCAACTTTAGGTCATATATAACTTTTTAATAAAATTTATTTTCAATCAAAAAAAAAAAAAAAAGAAGCGATTGTCAGCGCGTCTTGTTATAAGCGAGGCTTATTGCAGAATTAGTTGGAGTTTTTTAAAAAAATAAAAATTAAAATAAAAATAAAAAAGGGTCGGACTTTTTTTCGGAAAAAACATTTATATATCTGGGGTTTTAAAAATTTTTTTTTTTTGGAAATTACATTTAAAAACAAAAATTTAAAAAAAAAATGATCCCAAACGGTCGATTTTCGAAACAGTTACAGCATTTAAAAAAAAAAGTTTTTTTAAAAGTTCATATTTTCTTTTGATTTGGGGAAAAAAATTTGAAAAAATTTTGAAAAATGTCTTTCGGGGGTTAGAAAAAGATAGAAAACTTTTAGCGAAATCGAAGGGGGTCAGGTAAAAAATGTGTCGATTTGGCATGGAATGACCCATATAACTTCTTGCTTAAAATATTTATTTTTTCTTTCCAGTTCACACACCTGTATTCTAAAAACTACTAGATAATCATTTATAAAAGCAGGTATCAAAAGTCATAAAAATATAAATGTAAAAAAAATTTTGAGTATAACCAAAACACTGACGTTCTGGCATTTGGTAAACTTTTGTTCCAAACTCATATTTGATTAATGATGTAAAACACTTAAAACATAAGTGGAAAAGCTAGTAATGTTAAAAATGTTAAAATAGAACGTGTGACCAAATAAGGTAAAAAAGAAACCGATTATAAAATGTGCACTAAGTCAAAAAATATATACAAGTTTACATCGACAATAAACAGCTAGCTGCGACTTTTTAAACTTCATCTATTTTGATTGAACACGTGCACGTGTAAGTAGATATTTGCAAAAAAGAGTGTGCACTAAATTTCTGTTATACGGGCATTTGGGAAAATATGAGAAAGTTCTTGCAACAAATATCCGTGTGCGTTAATATGGAAGTGCCCTATGCGAACTACATGACGTATACGTAACTATTCTTAGTGATGTTGAACCACTTGCTGGTGCAGGCGTGGAGTTGTAGATAGACCAAGAAAACCTCTGGTTCCCTCCACTTTCGTGTTAAATCCCTGCGGCCGAACTAGATAATGAAAAATAACTCAGAAACAATAAATTTATTAGCAGAAAATTTCCTTTTCTACTGAAGCTTCTGTTGCAAGAACGCTAATAAAAACTTGACCTCTTCAGATAACTCTTAATTGGCTAGTTATTTCAAAAGTAATAAATTAGGATTATTCGGAGTTGCTTTATATTATAATTTGATTTGATTTACCTGTTAAAAACGAATGGCAGCGATATTTTTGTGCTGATATATTTTTGGCAGATGTATTTTTGATGGGAAGCCTTCAATTTAAGGTTCCTCTTTTAAAAGCTTCCCAATTTCTCATTTGCGCTGACTTTTGACGAGATTAACGACTCACATCGTATGACATTTTTATTAGAAGTTTCGTTAACCAAACTTTGATAAAGAGAATACGATCACACACAATACGGACGGAGGATGCATAATGAATTGCCAACAGAAAGAGTTCGCGCATCCTCTAGGGTTTTTCTTGCCCCTATCGCCAAAGGTGATATCCACTAAATCCTTGTGTTTTGTTGGATTTGATAGAGCTCTTACAGTAGTCCATCGTTTGCAACGCCGTATGAGAGGTTGCCGGAATCCAGATGTTGTTTCCACTTGGCCAGTTTGTGTTCCGTTAGAAGAGCTTTATGCCGATCTTCGCGAATGAGCCATCACTCTAGGCAGAGCGAAGCACTGCTAACAACAAGAACAACATACAATATGTTAACCGCTACTACTTACTTTTACCCAACTAAAAACTATAGTAAAACAATCCTTTTAAGATATTTACCAAATGTCAACCTTTATTGGTTTCCTTTTCGTACCGCACAATCTTTGCTAAGTGGACGCATATGAATGTCCCTAAAACAATTTATGAAAATGACAAATAGCAACTTTGCTGTCACAATATGCTAAACTTTTGCCAGAAATGCACACAAAAAAAAGAATTATAATATTCGTCGAAAAAAACAAAAGCACTGCGGGCGTGCTAAAACGTATGGGAAATGAGTGGCAGAGGAAAGTGCACTTCTAAGTAATTGCGGCTAGTATATGAACGAACTAGCGAGTGCGGATATCCGCAAGTAATTTTCACACATAGAAGTTTCCATATGTGGGTTTGTGTGTTTACATACATATGTATGTATTTACGTAAGTGAACGTAATTGTGGATGCCAAATCAAAAGTTTCACCGGAAGCAATGGTGTTGGCGCTTAGACCCGAAGTGAGACTCAGCGGTAAACGATGTTAGAGCTTGTGAGGTGGTTTGGACCAACCATTTCAGCAAGCGATTGCAAACAAAGGGCTGGTAGCTTGCCTACACCACCAAAAAATATGACACAATAAAGAGTAAAAAAGCTAACAAATAAACTTACTCAGTTATACACGTACAAACACATACGTTCAAATAAGTTAATATGCTATGCATCAGCATAGCTCTGGAATATGACAATCATGAGTGTTAGCATTATTTGTGCAAGTGTTTTTAGACCCTTGGCAGAAAGTTTTGTGTCAACGATTAAAAGTAAAATAAAGTTAGCGTAAACGGGCAGATGCCAGCCGGAAATGTCAAAAAAGTACACAATACACAAATGGCTTAGAAGTGTGAAAGTTGATGGGTTGTGCGGATCTGCATATTTGAGGAACCGGTTTTGTTAAAATCGGCGAATGCCAGGAACGTGACATTACCATCTTTTAATTTCTGGCGTCAGAATCGAAAAAAGTTGTATGTGTGTACCTCGAGTAACTTTCCCTACTCTTTATTTATATATTTTTATTTTTTTATAAAAGCTTATATACAAATACAAATTAATATATAAACCACAACTAAAGTTGCCGGTACACTCCATACTTCGTTGATGTCTGTCCTTGATTCTAATTCATGGTTAAACACCATTTTTAAATAGTTTATGAATGATGAAAATGTTGCTCATACGCAACGTTGGCCAAAACCACTTTGTTTATGTGCAGTAGTGCTACCCAGCAAACATATGTAGCTCAACTTTTTCTCCAACCTTGGAAAAAACTTTATAGTTCTCAAGTTGCTATCCAACACAATTCTCCAATTTTTCTCCAACCTTAAATATATTTTGATAACTTTGTCGTTCCAAGTATTCTCCAGCGTTGAGATATTTTGTTAACTTTGTAGTTCTCAAGTTGATACCCTAACCTTTGAGATATTTTCATAATTTTTTAGTTTTCAAGTTGATATCCATCATATCCTCCAATCTCCAGCCTTTAATATTCGAATTAAATTTGAAGATCTTAGACTAAAATGTATGTAAATAAAAATGTTTGTCAACTAGATCATGGCGTTTTAAATTATAAAAGTCATGGTTTATTTTTTCGGTATTTAATTTTAGAGTCACATTCATACCTTTGAGTCCATTAAAAGAATCCAATTTGAGTACAAGTTGGAAACTATCCCTTTCTCAACTTTATAAACAGCGTTTTTTATTTTCATATAAAAAATGCCCTTTTTTGTTGAGAACGCTATCATTCTCAAGTTATTTCGGTGTTGAGAAACAACGCTTGAGGTTTGAGAAGCCCCTTAGTTCTCAACTTGAGATCTAACGGAACTTAAGCCTAAATGTTTGTTGGGTAGGCAGTAGGAACTAGGCACACAGGTTGATGTATGATGAAAATGTTGCTCATACGCAGCGTTGGCCAAACTCTTCTTTTTGTATACGTACTTGTTCCGGCACACAAGGTATATTCGATTTATTTGCATAACGGTAACGGTGCGTAATGCTATGGATACACACTCGGAGATTATCTCCAATAAATCTTCTTTAATCAGATCCAAATTTTACCCTGACACACACAAAATTGAAGATTAACAGCATTGAGGATTACTACTTTGGTTGTTATTGCACCATATTTTTAACTACCTCGGCGAGATCTAGCTGTCGATAGTCGAATTTTACAAACCAGTGCGACACCTATCAGTCAGATACTCTTAATTTCCTACTGTTTCTTGCTGTTTTTGTTTATTTATCTACAGAGTGTTGCCAGTGTAATTTTTTTAAAACTGCTCAAATCTTAATTTTTGGAAGTTTATAATGAAAATTATGCTCAAGTTAACTCCCAAAAGCGGAGTTAATTCGGAATTTGCGCTAATATATCAGCCGTATGACATAAATATTGACTCATATTATGAAAGGCTGGGAGTAAAAAGGACACCTATTTTCTATGCAAGTGAAATCTTATGTAATGTTTGATAAAAAGGACTAAAAAAATAATTGTTTAGTGAAAGGGAAACTTATAAAATATTTGATAGAAACGGGTAAACAAATGAATGTACAGTAAAAGTCAAACAAATCGGTTTTTTATCAAAAGGAAGACTTGTCGTTGCTATCTCCCTGTTTATTGAAAAACGATTTGTCTACTTTTTACTAAACAATTTTTTTACATGGCTTCCACTTTTAGCATTCAAATTTTATTTTTTCCCACCGAATACTGGTATTGGTAAGGGGGTAAACCACGATAACTTGAGCCATCTTTGGGATATCTTTTTGAAATTTGGTATGCAGCCTCCCTTGGCATATTTGTAAAACTACTTTTAAAAATGCGACGTGGGTGGGACGCCCACTTTTTATGTATCGAATATTGTCGAGAATACAATCAAAGTAATAATTAAGTACATAATACGCTCAAAACTCTCAAATTTGGTGTGAGAAATTTTAGCCCCCACGATTTAGTAGCGATTAGTACATTAAACTTCCAATATTCGATTTAAGTCAAAACACTCCAGAGGTCCATGATAAGCCTGAGCAAGACCGATGCGGTGACATTTAAGTAAAAAAAAATCAAACAGAGAATAAGGAAGTTATAGCAAATACTCGACTAAGCGTTTTTCCCGCATGATTAAAAAAAATTTAACGCCAAAAATTTTGTTTCCACATAAATTTTCAAATAAAGGTGACTTAGACTATCTTACTTGTTATACCTGTCCTTATAATTATTGTTACTCTACTTATTAAATACTCGTATTCTCATTCTTCTTCATCTTTTGACACTTTAGACATTACGGCTCAGCGGGTACAGTTCCTGGGTTCAGAAAATCATTAGCACCAATGTTTAGAAAAATCATGCTTACATACACACATACATATGTATCTATGTGCATACATATATACACATACTGTATTCTGTCGTCTAAGTAGTAAGTGACAGAAATTATTAAAAAGTTTTGCACTTCACTTACAAAGCTATAACCGCAACCATTCTCTACGCTGAGATAACTTACTCATATTTTCGGGGGTGTTTGTCACAATGAAGGGGAGTGAAATAAGAAATATACAAAACTTTTACAAAGAAAAAAAGACGTAATCCTGCGATATATGAACTCACCGCTGGAGAAGTTCATTGTGATATAATGTGGCGCCACATAATGCTTACATTACATTTACTGTCACTCACTTTCAATACACCATACAAACACACTCTCCACCTAAACTAACTAGTTGCAAAATATTTCATAACTGGTATAAATTCCATGTGAACTAGTCCATAAACTGCCTTCGTCTTTGTAGTTCACAAAAGCCTGCCATCTTTGTGATAAGTGGATCAAATTTCGGTTGACACGAAAAGTTACATGCGCTGAAGTCCATGTACAGCCTCTGTGGATTTTAAAAACCTCAAATTGTTATTGTTGTAAGTTTAATCTTTTTCAGACTATTGTTTAACAGAAAGTTGTAATAAATAGTAAACTAGTGGTTTTTCTGAATAGTTCGATGCTTTACCGACGAAAAACACTTAACTACATACATATTGTGAGCGTGAATGTTTATTTTTGCACACACAAATAAACAATCGAATTAGTGAAACAGATTGTTCGGGGATGTGAAAGGATATACCTCTGAAGAATATCGGGCAATTTTGCAGTAAATTGACTTTTATGGTGGCATTGTCAGTAATTCGGATGATTTTATCAATTATATACATAAACAAAAGTTTTATAGGTTAGGTTCAAGTGGCTGCCGCAGAGGAACACTTAGGTCAGTTTTGAAAGTCCCGTTTTGATACCACCAACACTAGGAAAGTAAGTCTCGGGACGCGGCCAAATGGGAAATCCCTGAGTTGTTGCGATTTTCCATATACATAGCAGAATCCCGGGACGGACATTCCTAAACCGACACCGTTACTCCTCCTCAAACCACTTAGATGAATTTATGAAGTCCATCAAGTGCTTTATGTCTAGTTCCGCGATTTGGCGTAGGCTATCCAGGAAGGGAACTCCAAAAAAGCGCGTTCCCGCACCGCTTAAAGCCGGAAGCTGCAAATGAGGTGCTTCGCCATTTCCTCTTCCTCATCATCTTGACAACTCCTACAGCATCGTCGGTAGTGCACACCTAGTCTTTCTGTGTGCCTACCAATAAGGAAGTATACAGTTACACCTATTAATATTTAGATTGCTCTCCTTCTTAGGACGTGAATGTCTCTAGATCTTTTGTGATCCCATTTTGGCCAGGTTTGTTTGGATGTCCGGCACCCTGGCGATTGTTTCCACCTTTCGTTGGCTTGGCGGAGTGTGTACGGCATACCTAAGCGCTCTTTATCCCGAAAAACCTGCTTGGTCGTGCCCTTACAGTTTCCCTCAATGTTTATGTTTTCCGGGACCCTTGTGAGGTTCACTCGTTTCTGTTGGGCTATCTCTTGAAGAGATCGACGAGAGCTGAACGTCAGTTCAGAGTTGAGCAAATAAGAGGCTGTCGGTGAAAATAACGATATCCTCGTCGATAGCGCGTTTACTTATCCAAATGGCGGCATCCAAGATTGCTGAGACTTCAGTCTGGAAGACGCTGCAATGATCTGGTAGTCTGAAGGAGAGCTCAAGTTCCAGATCCCTTGAATAAACCCCTCCCCCAACTCTGAAGTCTAGCTTCGAGCCGTCAGTGTAAACAGAGATGTCGCCATTAGTATCGGGGCAGCGATCCATCCTCTTCCATTCCTCCCTGCGGGAAATGTTCGTTCTGAAGCAGCTGCCTCCGACTGTTGTGGTCACACGTTGATCTGTGCTCAGTCGGTGAAAACTGTAAGATCCCAGAATACTGGAGTGTTCAGTTGTGCTTGCGCCCCAGCCAGACGTTTCCCTTAGGCGCAACACCGCTGTTTTGTAACTTCCAACTGTTTTTGCAGCAGTTTGTTATGTTTAAGCCATCCAACCCCACATAAATAAATTCTCTTAAAATGTATTTCTTGTAAATTCCAAATTTTTATTTTTGCTACCAACGCTGGTTTGTATCTAATGGTATCTAATGCTGTTCCTAAGCCGAATAAAAAAAGTATTTAGTATTGAAAATTAATTAAATTTTTTTCACCTGAGGGAAAAATTCTACCTTTGGACAGAGGTAATTTTCATATTATCTAAAAAGCATTAGAATATTTTAAGCTTCTCATCGAAAAGAATTGTCTCCTTTAGGCTGCGCTGGGTTCGATTCAAGAAAGTTACGAAGTTATTCGTAACTAAAGCCTGAGTATAACTATTTTCCAGTCGATATTTATTCATTCATTACCAAAGTGACAAATGTCATTTCTAGCAAATATAAAAATTCAGTGTGGTAGACTGTTAAATAAAGAGATTAAAATATAGGTAGGTAGGTAGGTAGAAGTGGCTGCCGCAAAGGCACACCTAGGCCAGTAATAAAAGGCCCGTTGTGATACCACCAAACACTAGGAAAGTCAGTCCCGGGGCCCGGCCATATGGAAAATCCCAGTGGTGTTGGGACTCTCCATATAGCCGAAAACCCGGGACTGACACTCCTAACCGACACCGCTACCCCTCCTCGAACCATTTTGATAACTTGATGAAGGCCATCAAGTCCTTTATGTCTAGCTCCGCGACCTGGCTTAAGCTAACCAGGAAGGGAACTCCCAGAGAGCGCCTTCTCGCTCCGCTTAAGGCCGGGCAGTTGCAGATGAGGTGCTCCACCGTTTCCTCTTCCTCATCATCTTTGCAACTCCTGCAGCATCGTCGGTAGGGAACGCCTAGCCTTGCTGCGTGCCTACCAATAAGGCAGTGCCCGGTTAAAACACCTATTAATATGGATATTTCCTTCCTTTTTAGGGCGTATATGTGTCTAGATCTTTTAAGATCGCATTTTGGCCAGGTTTGCTTGGATATCCGGCACCCTGGGGCTTGTAGCCATCTTTCGTTGGCTTCGCGGAGTGTATGCTCCTTCAGCATTAGCTTGCACGTGGCAAACGGCATACCTATGCGCTCTTTATCTTGAAGAATCTGCTTGGTCGTGCCCTGCCTGGCAAGTTCGTCTGCCCTACAGTTTCCCTCAATGTCCCTGTGTCCCGGGACCCATGTGAGGTTCACGCGGTTCTGTTGGGCCATCTCTTGAAGAGATCGACGACAGCTGAGCGTCAGTTCAGAGTTGAACGAGTAAGAGCCAAGGGATTTGATGGCCGCTTGGCTGTCGCTGAAAATACAGATATCCTGTCCTATGGTGCGTTCACCTATCCAAGTCACGGCGTCCATGATTGCAGAAACTTCAGCCTGGAAGACGCTGCAGTGATCAGGTAGTCTAAAGGAGAGTTCTAGGTCCAAATCCCTTGAGTAAACCCCTCCTCCGACTCTGCCGTCTAACTTCGAGCCGTCGGTGTATATAAAAGTGCCGCCATTAGTAGCGGGACACCGATCTATGTTCTCCCAGTCTTCCCTGCTGGGAATGTTTATTCTAAAACAACAATCTCCGACTGTTGTGGTCGCACACCGATCTGTGCTCAGAGGGAGAAAGCTGTAAGATCTTAGAATACAGGAGTGTCCAATAGTGCTTGCGCCCCAGACGGACGTTTCCCTTAGACGCAGAGCCGATGCTGCTGCTGCCCGGTACCCTTCCAGATCGAGTGGCAAAAAGCCAAGAATGGCCTGGAGAGCTTCATTGGGCGTTGTTCTTAACGCCCCGCTTATACAGATCATGCTCGATCTGTGGACTTTTCCTAACAGATTTAGGTTTGTTGCCTTTCCTAGCGCAGGCCACCATACCACGACTCCATACAGCATAATTGGCTGGATTATCGCAGTGTAGATCCATCTGCAAATTTTGGGGCTGAGCACCCATTTTTTGCCAATGGCTCTTTTACACGTGTAAAGTGCAATGCACGCTTTCCTCTGGCGCTGGATGACATTCTCCTTCCAGTTAAGCTTTCTATCTAGAACTGTGCCTAGGAATTTGGCTTTATCAGCTAGGTTCAGGCGCACGCCATCTAGTTCTGGTAGGTTCAGCGGTGGTATCTTGTACCGCCTGGTATAAAGGACAAGCTCCACCTTTCCCGGGTTGATGCTAAGTCCGCAGCGAGAGGACCATGAAGAAACTTCTCGCAGTGCTACCTGCATCAAGTCACACAGGGTTTGTGGGAATTTGCCCCTATATGCAATAGCTAAATCGTCTGCATATGCCACTATCTTCCCGCCCCCCCACCTTGTGTCTCGTAGCAGCGAGTTTACGGTGAGGTTCCATAGGAGCGGGGAGAGAACACCACCCTGAGGCGTTCCTCTTGTGACATAGCGTGAAAGATCAACTGTTCCCAGTGAAGAAACTATTTTCCTTCCCTTTAGTAGTTGATCAATTAGACCAATAAGAGACCTATTTATGCCCAGGTTTGTTAAAGCAGTGTTAATAGCCTCCGGCCTTATATTGTTGAAAGCCCCTTCGATGTCCAGAAAGGCCACGAGACAGTACTCCTTTTCGTGCAATGATTTTTCAACAATAGAGACTAGGCTGTGGAGCGCAGTTTCCGTTGATTTACCTTTGGTGTATGCATGTTGATAGCTAGAAATAAGGTTGCTATCAATAGTAGAGGAGAGATAATCGCTAATTATCCTCTCGAAGGTTTTAAGTGCAAAAGACGAGAGGCTGATCGGTCTGTAGTCTTTAGGCTCATAGTGTGAGGCCTTCCCAGCCTTTGGAATAAAGACTACCGTGGCGCTTCTCCAGGAGCACGGAATGTAATTAAGAGCCAGGCAGGCAGAATAGAGAACTACCAGCCATTTAGCTGATATTTCCAGCGTGTTTATAAGTTGTGCGGGGAAAATCCCGTCTGGCCCAGCTGCCTTGAACGGCTCAAAGCTTTTGATTGCCCACCTTACCCTTTCCTCCGTAATGGGTATGTTTACCGCCAGGTTTGTTGCAGATGCTACAGGTGCATCATACAAGTTCCCCGGAAAGTGTGTGTTCAGGAGCAGCTCCAGGGTTTCCCCTTCCGTGCTGGTCCAAGATCCGTCAGGCTTCCGTAAATAGCTAATGGCTGTTTGAGTTTTTGATAGCACTCGTCTAAGTCTCGCTGTATCATCGACTTTTTCGACCCCGGTGCAGAAATTTCTCCACGAAGTTCTCTTCGCTTGCCTTAGAGCCTTTTTATAGGCCCTCAGTTTAGCTTTATATTCGAGCCATTCAGGCTCCGTACCGATGCTCTTGGCCTTGTTAAATTGCTTCCTGCATGATATACGGAACGAATCCAGGTCGTAAGACCACCAGTGGGGTCTATGTTTGCCGCGTGGTTTTGGTACTGGACAAGCCTGCTCTAGGGCATTTGAGAGCGCCGTTGTAAAGGTCGTTACCAGGTCATCCAGTTCTCCCACTGATGAGGGGGCTTGTGGAGGTAATACTGGCAGGTCCCTAGCTAATATTTGGTTATGTAGCTGCCAGTTAGTGTTGCGTGGATTTCGTTTCATAACTGGCTGCTCAACAATAAAGTCTAACACAATTTCTATGTACCGATGGTCAGAAAATGAATGCTCATCAAGAACACGCCATTTTCTGACCCACTCATAAGCGCCTTCGCTACAAACAGTGAGGTCTATAACCTCCCTACGAGCTTTAGTTATAAAAGTAGGCTCGTTACCCACGTTACAAACCACCAGGTTAGTTGTAAGTAGGTAGTCAAACAGAGACTCGCCCCTAGCGTTAATATCGGAGCTTCCCCACTGGACGTGATGAGCATTAGCGTCAGCTCCAATAATAAGATGGCCCGTACAGAAATTATCCACCAGATCTTTCACCTCCTTTTGTGGAGGAGGTTCTTCGGCGTCATAGGGCATATAGACCGACGCCATCGTTAGGCTGGTGCTGCCGACTGTTAAGCTGGCAGCTGTAACGTCACCATTTGAGTAGTTGGGTAATAGAAAGGTGTTTAGCTCAGACTTTACCAAAATACAGGTTCTGACCTTGCCCTCATCATTGGCTTGGATGAGCTTGTACCCCTTAGTCCCCAATCCACAGATCCTAGAGCTATTGACCCAGGGCTCTTGGATAAGGACCACGTCTACGTCGCCTTTAGAAAGACGACTGCTTAAAACAGCCGAGGCTGCTTTAGATTTGTGCAGATTTATCTGAAGCACCACCAACATGAGAGAGCTCAGACATCCCTGCCGCCAGCGTGTCGTCGAGGTCTGGCCTGTTCCGGGGGCTGTCTCTCAACGAGGAGTTGTTCAGAGCACCTGCACGATTTGGCGTGGCGGGAACCCTGCTGTCTGAAGCAGCATCAACGTTAGTGTGCTCAGGTTTAGCCACGATCGTGACGTCGAGGCCTTCTTCGTCAAGCAGGCTTTCTTCTATCGCCGAGTTGTTCGCAGCACCATCGCAATTTGACGTGGCGGATAACATACTTTCCGCGTCGGACTCCTCTGCTTCCCCTTCCGATGCCTCGATCTCCGAGTCCTCCGGAGCGTCCGGAATAGCAGCGCGCTGTGCATCGCCACGGTATACGTGGATCACGATCTGACCCAAGCCGTAATGCACTCGTCCGTTGCACCGTTTAAGGGGCTCGAGCGCCTCCTTATTCAGAGTGATAACCACCTGTCTATTGGGCCCAACCACATCATCGACCAGATTGACGCCCCAATCCTGCGTCGGGAGAGACGGATTCCAGACCTGCAGCATCTCAAGAATATTCTCGGGTTCTGCAGGGACGGCAGGAATCCATGCCCTTGCCCTTGGCCGAGCAGGAATGTCCTTCCAGTCGACGACATCTAGTCTTGCCCCTGGATAGACTTCTAATGAGACTATCTTTTATGATATTCCAAATTATAACTTTTTTGCAAATAATAACGACGAATATTCTGCAGGAGGTGTGGGAGCCTTCGTGCGAAACACGTTCGATTGTAATATTGATAAATACAACTTGCAAAGTGCTGATATTTTAAAGGTTTTGTTAAAAAATGGTAATAAAAATCTAGCCTTAATATGTGTATATAGGTTTCATTCTGAAACTGGTCAGGCCTTTTTGGAAGAGTTCTCAGATTTTTTAAATAGTGTAAAAGAGAGGGATGCAGTTATATTGGGTGATTTGAACATAGATATAATGCAGATGAATGCGGTATCTGAAAGCTACCTAGCACTATTGGCCAGTCACGGATTTTCATCGTACTTGAATGAGCCGACAAGGAATTGTTCTGGCACTTGCCTGGATCATATTTTTTGCCGATTCAGTAGCTTGTGCGCGTGCACCGGCATTAATTTGGAACTAGGTATAACAGATCACACTATGACTGGTGTCAAACTGGAGTTTCTTATGGAAAAGAAAGATTTAACGAATATTACAAAAACGAATAATATAAACTATTCCATTTTAAACGAAAAGTTGCTTCATGAGGATTGGGCTGTTGTTTACTCGGAGAGGGATATTTCAAAAGCATACTCTCTATTCCTAAACATATTGCACCGTCACATAGAATTCGCTAGTTTCACTCGTGTTCGACGAAAATCTAAAATCAAACTTAAACCTTGGATGCATTCTGACCTTTTAAAAAAGATAAAATTGAAAAATAAATTAGGTGTTAAGTGTAGGAAGCATCCAAGAAATCTTGAGCTTCGATCTCGCTACAAAAAGTTGTGTAAAAAATTAAATAAAGATATAAAATCGCTCCGAGATACTTATTTCCGGGGTAGGCTATTTAACTGCCGCGGCAACACTAAAAAGGAATGGGAAGTTGTAAATAGCATTATCAACAGAAATAGCATTGGTGGTGAGCGGATTATTGCTTTGAGTAACTGTGGCAATATGATTGACGACCCCTCTGTTGTTGCTGATATATTTAATGATTTTTTTGTATCTGTTGGTCAAGGGAATATTTCTTCCTGCAACTGTATCATGTCCGGTGGCGACACATCTAGTTCTAGGTGCAGTTTTATGTTTGAACCCATCACAGGCTCTGAGCTCCTTGCTATAGTAAAAAGTCTGAGTAACTCTAGTTCTAGTGGATACGATGGTATTTCAAATAAACTTCTTAAAAGCGTAGCCCTTAATTTGCTGGACGTTCTGAAGCATCTATTCAATACAAGTGTTTTATCAGGGATCTTCCCCGATGACTTGAAATGTGCAATTATTATCCCCCTGTTTAAAAAGGGTAACAGGGAAGATAAAAATAACTATAGGCCTATTTCGCTTCTATCCTCTATATCCAAGGTTTTTGAAAAAGCTCTCAAAAATCGAATTATGAAATTTCTGGAAAGCAGAAGCTTTTTTAGCCCATCGCAGTTTGGTTTTAGAGCAAACCGCTCTACTGAGGATGCACTCCTAGAATTCTGCTCATTTATTTATCAAGAGTTGGACCATAAAAAGAATTGCGCTGGCCTTTTCGTAGATATAACCAAAGCTTTTGACACTGTGGATCATGCTATTTTGCTTAATAAATTATATAATGCCGGTTTTCGAGGATTCATACATATGTGGTTTCAATCATACCTTTCTGGAAGGGTACAACGCGTCAGAGTTTGCGGAAAGCTCGGGAAGTCTAATCCAATCAAAGTCGGAGTTCCGCAAGGCTCCGTGCTTGGTCCCATCTTATTTTTAATTTATCTCAATTCAATTTTTGACATGCCATTCTTGGGGAAAGTCACTGCATTTGCAGATGATCTTGCGATGGCCTATGGTTCTTCTAATACCCTTGATTTGATAAGTAGTATAAATCATGATGTACATCTTCTGAGAACTTGGTTTGCAAAACATAAACTCGTTGTTAGCAATAAGACCAAACTCATGAGTTTTAGTTTAAATACAAGAAAACCTCCAGATATAAGTATTGTTTTTCATGCTGCGATTTGCGAGCGTTTTGCTCTTCATGAGAATGTGTGCCAAGATTTTCAATCCTGTACCTTCGACTCGCTTGTGGCTTGTAATAAGGACTGCTTCACAATAGACTATGTTGATGAATTTCAGTATCTGGGTGTAACTGTTGATCATAATATGAGCTGGGGCAACCATATATCCCGTCTAAAAAAATATCTCCAATCCTCTTTACGTTGTTTTTATCACCTACGAACTTCCTGTTCTAATTACATTCTTAAAATAGTTTATTATGCGCTTTTTCATTCTAAATTACAATATGGAATCAGTTGTTGGGGTGGCGCCACCCTTAACAAAATCCAGCCTATATTAGTATTGCAAAAACACGCTATTCGAAAAATATCTAATGTTAACCGGTTGCATGCATCGAGAGGGCTATTTAGAAGTCTAGAGATTCTTCCAGTTAAGGACCTGTATTATTTTAAAGTTTTAAAAATATTTTACATTAGATGTGGTTACCTACAAAGTATGAGGTCGGAAGCATATAACCTGAGGAAAAACTCACAAACTACAGTCGTTGTACCGTCGACCAGAACCACACATGCAAGCAAGTTTTTCACAATTGTTTCACGAAAACTCTTCAACTTACTTCCTGCCGAAATTCGTGCTCTACGGAATCTTCGACAATTTACAGAAAGTGTTAAGTCTTTCCTCTTAGGCCTTGCACACAATGAAATCGAAATTTTGCTCCGGCCAGCTACATAAATCATTTTTAATAACTAAATATTCCAAAATTTTTTTCTGGTAATTGCTTTTCCCTTCATTTACCCACGGGTTTTGTTGTAATTTAAATAAATATTTTGAACCCTAATTATAATAATATTATTTATATTTTAATCTCCTTATATAACAGTCCACCCCACTGTATTTTTATATTTTATAGAAATGACATTTGTCACTATGCTAAACTTAGCATAAAAATGTCTTAACTTTTCCTATATCTACATGTATGTATATCCCATATAAGATTAAATTGTTTGCTTTTAATATTAATTTAAAATGTACATTCATAGATATAAGGAAAATGCTAAATAAATGAATGAATGAATGAATAAATCAGTGTTCAATATAATTATAATATATAAAATTATTAACTAAAATTACAACAAGCCTATAGGTAAATGATGATCTACAACAATGGTTTGTCATTTTTATACCAAATATGAGGTAGAGTCTATGGGTAAATGAAAGGAATAACAATTACAAAACTGTAAAATATTTGTTATTAAAAACGGTTTATATATGTAGCTGCACTCAAAAAACAGCTGGTATCAGGGCGATGCTAAATAGTACAAATAGTAGTGTCAATATGCAACTTTGGGGTATCAATTTTTCTTCATCAAACGTATTATTCAATTGATATTTTATAAGTTGTAATTTAATATCTTTGAATATCAATTATATGATTTATGCTACTATCCCAGTGGGAAAGTAGGTAATGCATTACCTTTTTCATCCATGAAAAGAAGCATGAGCAAAGTAACGCATGAAAAAATATTTGAAAGATCTTCCTATGTAATGTATTAAACTACTAATGGCGGCGATATACCAACAGGTTGTCATAACCTCTAACGAGATTTTTAGCCGAGCTTCTCTTTCCAACTTGTGGTGTGTTGCTTTTGAGTTTTTCCTACAAGTTGGCCGGACCTACAGTTTTTTGCCGACTCCGAATGGCACTTGCAAAGCAAATGAATTTTTTGCTGAGAAGCTTCTCATGGCAGAAATACACCCGGAGAGTTTGCCAAACTACTGCCGAGGGGCGACCGCGTTTTAGAAAAATTATCTTTCTAAATAATTTTTGATGTTAATTTTGCCGGGCATCGAACCGCCATGACTTGGTGTAGAAGGCCGAACACTTAACCGCTACACCACGGCGGCCGCCATGTATTCCGTAGATAAGGTTTTATTTTTCAAAAACATTACTTTTCCTATGACATTGCTGTCGAAAAAGTAATACATGAATTCCATTATACATAAAAAATTGTATAGGGGATATACATTACTTTTTACATTACCAAACATTACCTTTTCCCACTGGAATATTGATACTAATACTCTCAATTTGACATTTTTGAAGTGCCAATGTAATTTTTTTTCTTCAGCGATTCACAACCGATTCATTCATACGAAGGAAATGATACTTTTAGAAATTTCATTTTAACCCAACCGGTATGAAACCGATACCGATACATTTTTTTTTGAGTGTGGCCGAAGCAAAATTTCGATTTTATTGTGTGCGAGGCCTTAGAGGAAGGGACTTAATTCACTCTGTAAATATGTTGGGTAACTGATGGAGTCAGGCCCAAAACTCGGGATTATGAATGTTAGGAGTCATCTTCTACTCTTATGGGAGTCATATACGTCCCTTACAGGAGTCATGTTTGTATGAACGTATTTTATAGGAGTTATATACGATTCTTACATGACGACCCTTTTTTTATGGGAGTTACATACGATTCTTTCATGACTCATATTATATACGATTCCACCCTTGCATGACTCATATACTACCCTTTCATGAGTCATACAGGGCCCTTACATGAATCACGTCCATTAGTCATTTATGGCTCATGTATGGATCTTTTAAGACTCGTCTACGGGTCATTGGTAAATGGTGTATGAGTCATTTATGAATTGCCTATGAGTCATTTATGAATTGTGTTTGGGACATTTATGAATCGCCTTTGAGTCCTTTATGACTGGCGCAACCGGCAACTTATATAAGTCCTGTTTTTGCATTAAAAATACGTTCTGCTTTCGCTTCAAACCTTTCATATGTACGATTCTTCAAACTTTACGAGTACTTGGTATTCACGCTTTTTCTTTTTTTGTGAACCAACAGAAAATCAACAGTAGTTTAAGTAAAGCAAGCATCGGCGCCCCATAGATCTTAAGATCAGTCAAACAAGTTGGATTCATCACACAGACACGTTGTGCCGTCGCTGAGCAAGGGGCGAAACCACATCGCTTGGTGGTGTCGCTGGTTTGGTCAGCGAATGTTAAAAATATAGTTCGGACGATCACAGCGCGTGTATAAGCGTTCTCACTTATACACCTGCATTTACAAATCTGCCGACCTATGAAGTAAAGTCACTTTTTTTTGTCATCAGTCCTTATAGTAATGTATATTCCTTCTACTTGTTTATTTAAAAAAATTATTGATTGTGGTACTCATACCAACTACTTACCAACTGTCAGTAAATTTAACGTATACGCCTCGGCCGCACAGCTGTGATGTTGGTATGTAGACACATATAAACATACATACATTATCATACAGCTTCCTTCATTAGCAAAATCAATTAAAAGCAAAAAAAGGTGTGGAAATAAATACCGTGCATTACGTTTCTGATTGGCTAACAATTTGAATTTGCATTTTTATACCCAGCGTACTAGTACAAGTACAAGGGTATTACAATTTTGTCCACATAACGGTACTACGTAACGGCACAAAATAATCGAGATAGCTATAGAGTTCCATATATGAAAGTTCTTATGTTGGAAAAAAAAGTTCATTAAGGCATGTCCGTCCGTCTGTGCGTCTGTCTGTGTACACGATAACTTGAGTAAAAATTTAGATATATGCATGAAATTTTGTATACATGTTATTTTCTGCCCAAGGTAAGTTGCTATTGAAAATGGGCGAAATCGGATGATAATCACGACCCCTTTTTCGATATCGACAATTTCGAAAATCATATAAATTGGCATATCTCGGTAACTGAAATGGCTAAAATGATATAATTTTATAGGTCACCCTAGTCATTCTCTTATGATTTTTCTATAAATTTTTTAAAGTGGGCGTGGCACCGCCCACTTTTAAATGAAGCATTTTTGAAAATTTGACTAGTCATAATTTTTAAACCGATTACGGTAGAATCATGAAATTTGGCACAAAGCATACTAGCACTATAGTCAGTATACCTGCTGAAATTGGACGAAATCGCTCCCCGACCACGCCCACATTCGATATGGAAAATTTCGAAAATCCCATAAATTGTCATAATTCGGTAAGGCAAGTAGCTGAGTAGTATAATTTGGTAGGTAAATCCTCCTGGCCATTCTATTGTGATCTTCTGTTAAACTTTAAAAGTGGGCGTGGCACCATAATGGTATAAGAAATATTCCTGATTAAATAGGTAAAAATCTCTGGGTATTTCATGTTCGGTTCACCCGAACTTAGGGTTCCTTACTTGTTTGTTATTGTTGTGCTGGTTTCTGCTGGATGAATTGCAGCTCTCTCTCTCAATTAAATGTCAAAAATCTGCTGAATTCACTGCAATTTTTTTTTTTTTTCAACAAACGCTTTCTAGGCATAATAATGGATAAATTGCAGCCAATTAACGGTCGTATTATTAGAGGTCTGTGAAGTTGGCTACTCCATCGAAGATTAAAGAAAAAAAAACGATACGTAATTCGTTCGTCCATTTTTAGTAGAGGATTTTCGTTTATCCACTCTAGGCCCAAAAGTTATAAAATAAATACATTTTTATTAAAAAACAAAAAAACTGTCCGTTATCTTTGAATTAAGATCAGCAAAGGTTCGCTTTCAACCTCTTGGTTCTCAAGTGTCCGCAGCGCAACTTTCAGGGAGGGCAAATTTCGTACGGAAGCTTTTCTTCCCGTCTTTGATGAATTTAAACGAGCTAAACTTGAATATTTGTATTTTTGTATATTTGTATATCCGAACTATCTCGGGAACCGATTTGGATGAAAATTTGAATATAGATAGTATGATCGCGGTTGCCACCTGTGGCGGTTTACAGGGTTGCCACCTATCTCAGTTTTTTTTTTAATTTTATAGCAAGATATGTCAATGTGGGTATCAAATGAAAGGTATTTTCGGCGACATACCAACTAAAATATTTTCAAGTAGGGTTGTCACCTGGAATTGCCACCTTAACGAAGTATATTTGTATTTCCGGTACCATCTCGGGAACAGCTTGACCGTTTGGGATGAAATTTGGCATAGAGATAGTATGATTGATTATAAAACTATCCACTTTAGGGCTGCCACTTGGGGCGATTTACAGGGTTGCCACCTACTTCAATTTTTTATAATTATGGAGCAATATTTGCTAATATGGATATCAAATGAAAGGTATTTTTGGCGATATACCAACAAAAATATTTTCAAGTAGGGTTGCTGCCTGGAGTTGCCACCTTACCGAATTATATTTGTATTTCCGGTACTATCTCGGCAACATCTTGACCGATTTGGATGAAATTTGGCGTATAGATATTATGATTGATTCTAAGACTATCCACTTGGCGATGCCACTTGGGGGTGTACAGGGTTGCCACCTATCTCATTTTTTTTTAAATTATGGGGCGAGATATGCCAATATGGGTATCAAATGAGATGTATTTTTGCCGACATACCAACTAAAATATTTTCAAGTAGAGTTGCCGCAAGGCGTTACCATTTTAATGTATTGTATTCGTAGTGTATATTTTTAACATCATATTTTCATTATTTTAGGATCATTTTGGGATCATTTAGGGGTCACGTGGGATAATTTTGGGGCTATTTCGAGATCATTTTGGGTTAAATTTTGGATAACTTTGGGACAATTTTGGGGTCATTTTCGGATCATTTTGGGATTATTTTAGGATTATTTTTGGATTATTTTATGATCATTTTCGGATCATTTTGGGTATGTAAAGTTAACGCTGAATTGATTGCGCCGAGCAAGCTCGGTCACCCAGATACTTACTAATGACATGAGACATACGACTACAAATTGATGAACAATTTTTCGAAGAATTGTATATAACTACGACTTAGAAAAAGGGCCTCTACATTCTTGATGAGGCCCTGGGAAGACCTTAAACACATTTTGTTTGAATCACCCTAGTATACATACTAGAAAATGGAAAAACTTTATATTTGAAATTTACGCTTTCCTTGGTTGTTATTACGAAAAACATTTTTGATTGGATTGATCACTTTCTCTTCTCGTACTGAATGACCAACGGTATTGAAAAAGTAACGCAATAGAAAAAAATATGAATAAAAATTAACTAAAAAGATGCAAACGATTGCAATTTCCTAACAACTTCACTGTAATTACATATATATATTTTTTTTCTTTTAAAAATTGTTTGACTTAATCTAATTTCTGCGAAGCATTTCATTGCTTTTCCAAGATACGCCACAAGATAAGCTTACGTACCCACTTGACAGTAGACATGATTCTTGCTCTTCCAAAACAAAAAAATACAAAGACAAGCGCAAGGACGAACTTTTGGACAAACTCAAATTTTTTCCCTTGTCTTATTCAATACTCCACTTTCGCGTTTTATCCTTAGATGACAATTCAATGTGCAAATGAAGTGAAATGGTTACAAGTGCAGCTGTATTAATTCCGCTTTTTATACAAATTGTATCCCTTTTATCCGCATGCCTTTTCCAGCTGTGCTGCTAACTATTTTACCAACTTTTGTTGGTAGAACTAAAATGTTCGCTCTAAATAAAAAAATTTAAAACTATCAAAAAAAGTCCGAAAAACGAAATCGTTCATGGTCTACTACTTATCAGCAAGTACTAATTGACAGTAAATATAAAATCATCACACCCTGCAGTTATGTAAAAAAAAAAAAAACTTGCGAAAATTCGTTACATTTTAAGCATTTAAGTGCAATGAGATAAAAGTTTGAAATGCAATAGTAAAATGTTTATTTGAAATGATTATGACACTTACAATGAAGTCATAGTAAAAAGTTTTAGTAAGTTGAAAGACTCTTGTCTGATTTTCTAGTTTGGTTTTTTAGCCATAACTTTATTTTGAAATTACCACACGTTATAGGGTACACATTGTGGACTTGCATAAATGGAAATGACTTAAATGATTAAAATTAATAAAATATATCCCTTTGATACACGGCCCTTGGCCGGATATGAACCCGGTACGCTGCGGTACACCCTTGCGGTACTGCCCGACTGTCGTGGTAGCGATTTGGTATGACCAGTGGAACCTTCTAGGAGAAGATGGGGAGGTGAGAGGAATCATATCCGTAGATCAACCATCTGGTTAGCACGTCATTACCTATGTGCATATAAGTCGCCTCTCACGACCTATATGCCTAAACCCCTAACCCGCAGGGGCATTTAAACCCGTCTGAGGTTTAAGCATTTTTTTCTAACTTTTTTGGACTATATTGCAAACCTTTCAATTACTACAAGAAATTTAAATTTAGATTTTTGGGAGTTAGCTTCCTGGATATCCTACGCCAGATCGCGGAGCTGGACATAAAGGTCTTGATGGCCTTCATCAAATCATCTCAATGGTTCGAGGATGAGTAACGGTGTCGTTAAGGAGTGTTACTACCGGATTCTGCTATATAAATAATCCCAACAACTCAGGGATTTTCCATATGGCCGGGTATTTTTCTTTAAAAAATTTGTAAGGCATTTCTGGTTTAAAATTTAAATCCTTTTTTTAATTTCTCTAATTTTCTCAAAAACTGTACTAGTTTCAATTTGAAACCATATTTGGTTTGGACTTACCTACATGTAGTTTAAAAATGAGTGGCAAATTTGTAACCGTGTAATTGTATCTTTTTATAACCAGTTGCTCTTAAATAACTTTCCAATGAAAACACGGTTTTGGAAGCATCGGATGAGAAATGCATTGTGAGCCTCCGACTCGAGGTACGAAATTCAGACGAATCTATAAAGCCCGACGATCTGGCTACCGAAAAAAAATATCTACATTTGTACTATATTTTTTTTTGGTAATTTTTTACTATATTTTCTGCGAAATTTTTACTGTAATTTTTATGTTATTTTTACTTTATTTTTTGGGAAATTTTTTACCATTTTTTTGTTTGTCTTAATCAGGTCTGACCATAGTCTAGCGAATTAAAGCACAAAGGCTCCGCTGGCTTGGCCATGTTATGCGAATGGACAAAGAAGATCCAGCCCATAAGGTTTTCCTATCGTCACCCGGATTCGGCGGCAGAGGAAGGGGAGACCTCGACTGAGATGGAAACAACAGGTGGAGGATGACTTGAACTCCCTTGGAGTTGCCAGTTGTCAGTTATCGCTAAAAAGGAATGACTGACGCCAATAAATGATGATGATGAATCAACAACTTTAATGGGTTGATTAATTTATAACGTCATTTTAAGCATTTTAATATTTGTATTTTTTAGTTTAAAGAATGCTCGTGAAGCTTTCCATTAAACTCTTATTCACATATTATCACTCCATACGCTGTGATTTAGATATTTTGCATGCCAATTAAACCCATTATTCAAAAGTCCAAATTGTTTGGTTATGACAAGCAGCGAAAAAAGAAAACATAAAATTACTTTGAATAAAGATGACGAATGATAAAAAGATGCCCAAACAAACGAACAATTAAATTTTTAAAGGAATAAAAGTAATGATATAAAAAGACATAAAAAACCGCCCTTCATAAATTGGTGAAGCGATATCATAAAACTGAAGCCAAATGATGAACAAAACAACCAGAAAAAAAAAACAAAGTGAACAAAAATATTGTTTGAACGCAATGAGCAAAAGAACAGCGTGTAACTTTTAAATATAAAAATCTTAATGCATATAATTGAAAAATGAACGCTACTGCGGAAGTTCCAATTACATTTGAAAGCGACACATAATTTCCGACGACTTCCAATTGTGGCAGCTGAGAGCAGAGTAGACAATGTTATCAACGTACTTACCTACAGGGCAGTAGCCAGACATCAACTGGTGGCAGGAGCGTGCAATTGGCCTCTCTATACGTCTGTTACACTGTCGCTGCCACGTCTCACCCACCTACATACATATCTGCCATGCCAGCAACTACAACAAAAGCTGTGACAGTAGCCTGTAAATAATTTTTTTCCTTCACTTAGTTTTCAAAAAAAGACAAAGTTGATGAAACGGTTGACATTACGATTGCAAAACCTTTGCACGCCATTTCTAATGCAATGCATATTTAGTAGGAGGTGAGGATAGGAATGGGCGGGTGGCAAACGTCAGAGTGACACGCATGTGAACGACAATGATGAAGTGGTGAATAACGAAAAAGAAAGCAAATATAGTAAATTGTGGGTAAAAGGCATGATAAAAGTAGCTGCAACATGCAACAGGAATGACGCAGAGTGACATCTACAAAAACAAAAGCACAAAAAAAATGAAGAAAATCTTTTTAAAATCATTCAAAAGTTTGTGTCACAATGAAACAAATTTCGAAATGGCACGCGCGGCAAAATAAAAAGAATAAAAACTGAAGGTTCAGTGCAATTCTCTATGATATGGAGGTATTCAGAGGCGAGCATTCTCTTTTAAATTTTGTTTGTATCTCATTCTAATTTTATACACGGTTAAAAATTTGAACCTAAATTTTAAACATTTTTGGACTACATACATATATGTATGACCAAACCCAATTTGGATTCAAATTCAATCTACACCAGTTTTCATGATAATTGGCTAAATGAATCGGGTTTCAATTAAAAACAAGAAATGTTTTAACAGTTTTTTAAAGATAAAATAAATTTAAATAAATGTCCGTTGGCGGGAATTCGAACCAAGACTCCCCGAATATGCCCCTCTGCTTTACCACTGAGCTACATCGCACACATAAATGTTGTTGGCAAATTCAATCTTGAATAAGCTTTCAAAAATAAATTTGAATTTTCAAACCCAAAAGTTTAGATTTTAGACCGAAAAGTTTTAATTTGCAAACCAAAAAGTTTTAATTTTAAACCGAAAAATTTTAATTTTCAAACCAAAAAGTTTTAATTTTAAACCGAAAAGTTTTAAGAATAAAATAAAACTAAAAAAATGTGGCAGCTGGCAGGATTCGAACGAAAACGCTCAGGAGTCACAGCCGACTGCTCTACCGCTGAGCTATGCCACACATTAAGTTTTTTGTGGGCAAAATTCAATTACATTCAAACAAACCAAAAGTAAAAAATTTAAACTGCTTATTCATTTACCCCCTCATTCCCAGAAGACGATCTCTGTTGGAGATCGAAATATATTGGCACAAAAAACAACAACAACCTGTTTACTTTATTAACCTAGAGCCAGTTTGAAGAAAAAAGTGTTAAATTTAAAAGTCGCCAAAAATCAAAATTTTTTATTTCTTGTTTAGTTAGGCATCAAAGATCAGTCAATTTCAATCAATTTAAGACAATTTTGATTTAGGTATTTGCTGGATTGAAATTTTATCAGTTCGTCAGCTAATAGTTGATGAAACTTTCCCATTTGCGGTCAAAATAGACAAAAAATAGTGGTTAAATAACGATGATAATTACCCCAGATACAAATTTTGGTTAGGTCGCCGTCAGATAATTTTGTTAGTACTCATGGAAGCACAACAACAACACCATGGGCAATTTTAAAGTTTTCTTTCTGACGGCGAACTTAAGCTCTATGGCAGTTATAGGGCTGATACATTAGCGCAAATTCCGAATTAACTCCGTTTTTGTAAGTTAACTTGAGCATAATCTTAATTATAAACTCCCAAAAATTAAGAAGATTTGAGCGGCCACAACAAAATCTTCGCTGGCAACACTCTTCAGATAAATAAACAAAAACTGCAAGAAAACGCATATTTCTTGCAGTTTGCCGCTAGATGTCGCCAACTGTTTATTTTATAGCAAGGACAACTACCAAAATAACGATTTACCGCTACTGGACACTAGAGTCACCAAAAAATAAACAATCCCCAGCGACATCTAGATTTAAATAGAAAGTTATACAAACAAAGAACTAGATGGCGCCGTTACTTAAACTTCAATTTCAACTTTAGCATAATCTTCATTATAAACTCCCAAAAATGAAGAAGATTTGACCAGATTTCAGAAAACGTCATAACGATTTGACCGCTACTGCACTCTAGAGTCACCATAAGATAAACATCCCCAGCGACATCTAATTTTAAACTGCAAGTAATACAACCAAAGCACTAGATGGTGCCGAGATTGTGGATTGTTAATCTTCAATTTTGTGTGTGTCAGGGTAAAATTTGGAACTGATTAAAGAAGATTTCTTGGATATAAGTAAGAATTTTGTGAGCTATAGACCGGGATAATAATTCCTATTGAGCCTTCATGTTGAATTATTATGTTTTTTGTTTTGAAGAAAAACTCAAAGAAAAGCTACAGACAACATTACACTCTAGAGTTATAGTACTATTTCACGCTGGCGATAGCGATCTACGGACTAATTCGTAATTATTTTACTAGAAGTGTTTTGCTTCCGAGCGGGTTTTGATCTCGGTTGCTTCAACTTCTAGTCACGGCAGTCTAACCACTAGACTATGCCGTGTATGTTTGCATGCTGGCTTAACTAGAGTTTTCCATCAATTTTTTTGTTGATGTCCTTTGCCCATTGCCTATTAACGAAGAAACATTCTGTTTCCAGCAGTGCTATTAGGCAGGAGATAATCTACGTGTGTGTATCCATGACTGATCGAAAGATGGTTTTGGACCAGATTTACGATACGCCAATGCTGGAAGAATTTCTTTAGAAAATATAGTCAACCGCCCTTTTAAAGCATGCTTGAAAAATGTACTCTACAACTATGTAACGCGAGTTTTTATTTCACAACTTTGTTATTGCCGACTGCTATATACATAGGTAAAAAAAAAAAAAAATGTATATGTACCCACCTCCCTCCTCACTGCGGCCTAGTTCAAATCAAAAAGTTAAAAGCTCGTGACTTTGTATTGTAACTTTTACGACTTGAAGTAATAACAGGACGAAATAATCATTTTTATAATGCATCCTTCTTCTGACAATTGTGACCCATTTACTCTCTTAAATGCCTTGCAGTTAATTAAAATGATTGCAGTTAAAGACAATGCTACGCATACATATGAACGTAAATAAGAATTCCTTTTTATTCAAAATTTAACTAAATTAACTTCCCCACTGAAATAATTATGAAAGCACAATTTATGAAGCAACTAAACTATACACATTGCTTCAAGGTATAATTTAATTAGATTGAAAATTAATTGAAAAGGGAAATTAGCGGAATCCGCTATGCTTATAAAATAGCGTTAGTGTGTTATGATTAACTAAGCCACCACTTAAATATGCAGCGTAATGAAATTAAGACCGAACAGCGAGGTATAAACCGCGATATAATCAGCAGAGATAACACAGAATTGTTACGGCTAATGATGTACGTATGTATAGGTATGCAATACGCGTGAAATTAATGAAGTAAGTAGATATTTAGTAGATATCATCGCTTGTTGTTGTTGTTATTGTAACGAGGTATAGCCCTGCCTAAATGTCAGACAGGGTCACCCCGAGTGTATTGCTCTTGGCCGGGTCGATATAAGAAAACGGCCGAACCGAAAACGAGGAACCACGCCCCCTTTTTCGTTATCCCCAGTTTTTTTGGAGGTGGTAGGGTCCGATCTCATACATCCTCTCTCCAAATTTCGGTGGTCTTGGTGGTGCGCTTGTGAGAGCGCTATGATCGCTCTGACCAATCAATGGATGTCGTTGATTATGCTCAGTCGCTCGCAACGACTCAAAAACATATGCTGTTCCTAACATACTTGCAAGTGAGCGACGGAGCAAAAAATAAATTATATAATTTGATTGGTGCCATGAACGCGCTTTCACAAATACATCCTTGCTTGAAATTGTCCCGGGCCCTGGACTAATGTCAAATACAGACCAGCCAGACGTTGTTTTGGTAGCACACTTTGCAGTATAACCTAAATGTGTCTCATTTTCTCTTTCCCTTTATTCCCATCTTCCCCTTATCCATTTTCTTTCTTATTTTCATTCTTTTTTCCTTACTTTGCCTTATTCCTCCTCAACTTTTCTTTCTCAAACCTTATAATTTTCATTTTCTTATTACCAGGTGCGTACTCAGGGGAGGAGTCCTAGGGTTCGGACCTCTCCCGAAATGTGCAAGGTAGTGCATTTTTTGTGTCTGTGTCTGTGTAAAAAAAAGAAAATTTGGAATATAAAACTGCGCGATTTTTTTAATATCCGAAATTCATGGCATAATTTTTTTTGATTTCAGGTTAGAATAAAAAGAAAAATTTGGAATTTAAAATCGGGCGAGCCAAATTTTTGTAGAGAGCTAAGCTTCGCCGTCAAAAAAAACTTCAAAAATCACTATCGATCCCAGGTGTGCTAAAAACTTATTCGGGGTCAAAAGTCAACATTTTAGGTTTTGGATTTTTTTTCGAAAACGGTTTGTTGTTTCGAAAATTGCCTGAGACCAAGGCCTGAATTCTCTAATAGTGATTTTTGAAATTTACAGTTTTCACCATTTAAAATATGTAAATAGGGGAAAAGTTTTCATTTCAATACACACAGTTAGAGAATCCAAGTTGTAGACCTGAAAATTCACTACAAAAACGGTCCTAGCACTTTTTCTAAGAGTCACCAGTTGTGAGGTGCCACGACCACTTCAATATAATTATAAAATCATAATCATAAAAGAATCCCAACAAATTTTATCACCGTTACCGAATTATACCAATTTAGGTGATTTTCGAAATTTTCGATATCGAAAGTGGGAGTGGTTGAAGGGTGATTTTATCCAATTTTATCAGGTATACTCCCAACGATACTAGAATGATTTTTGCCAAATGCCACACTCACTTTAAAAAGTTTATCAAAAAATCATAATAGCAAGAACAAATGATATAATTTTATAGGTGAATCCCATTAAATTATTTCATTTTAGCCATATTCTTTTACGCTGGGTATAAAAAGAAATTTTAAATTCGTTACTTATTTAAATGAAGCTGCAATCGTATCAGACATCAGAAAAATTATATTCATATAAATTAAACTAACATTTTTTATTAACGAATGTGTAAATAGTCATAGAGAAACAAATAATTGATGCTGCAATACTACCTACCATTTTTTTTTTCATTGTCGAGATATTTTATTAGAGGAACGCATTTGATAAGTTCCGTGAAGATATGTTTTTTTTAGTTGATCTACAAATTTGTATTAAAATTTGTTGTGCAGGTTTAAAATAAGGTACCTAAAGAATGTATAATATCGAATATTTTTCTTTTTTGAGGTAAAATAAAAAGTTAGGTTTTTTATGTCCAAGGGGGGTACCCCTAGGGGCTCAACGGTTTTTCGAATATTTCTTAACTACAAATGTAACCCACATAAGATATTTGTGAAAAAAATGTTATATGTTTGTACGATTTTCCCACATCCCTTGTAAAATTGTTTTCTGATTTCTGCCATCTTTGGTTCCTCGTTTCGTTCTCAAAAATCAACATAACATGATATTTTGTTTTATTTATAAAAACTATCGTTACTTGGAAGAAAATTCAATAATCACATATAATTGCAATGGGCAAGTTGATGATCTACCGCAATTTCTAAGAAACATTTCTGCACGGCAACACCTTTCGAATAACTTATAAACTACTGGTATTTTAAGTACAATGATTTCTTAGAGACTAAACAGCTTAACAAACAAAACATAACAACTAACAACATTGAAACCCGCTCCCTAAAACCGAATTTCGCCCATATTTATCTTATCATAGATTTCATTAGTCAGCAATTCATATCGACCAGTACCTGTGCGATAATATAATGTATCCTTAATAATATTTGGATTATAGCCTTCTTTCTGCAAGTCAACCTTACGTAGCTTACATGTACCTGTTAAGTCTATCTTAGTTAAAAATCTTAAAAATAGCGGTCTAGCATATGTAGGTAAGAGCTTAGCTAAATCATTCGTAAAACGATCAAGCTCAACCTCACGTTCTGGATCATAAATTGCAGCCATACCAGCACGTCCTTCTGTATGCGGCACAACCACACCATACACAATTGAATCTTTATAATTCGCAACGATGCTCACTTGAGCCTCCACCTCACTTGTTGATACATTTTCGCCTTTCCAACGAAACGTATCACCCGTACGATCCATAAAGAAGAGATAGCCACGCTCGTCTGATGTCAACAAATCACCTGAGAGAAAAGCCATATCACCTTTTTCGAATATATCATGTGCAATTTTCTTCGCCGAAGCCTTCTCATCGGCATAACCAAGAAACGCACGTGTCGGATTGCCCTTAACGATTTTACCAATAAAAACACCTGCCTCGCCTGGCTCACAGCGCTTACACAAACCATCTGCACCACGTATTGGTTCACCAGTAAAAGGATCAGCTTTTATAATTGAAATTGGATATATTTGTGGTAAAATGCGTGAGACAAATCCGATTGCACCAACAGTATTGTCGTTATTCATAATGTTAGCATTGCCCTCGGTTGCACCATAGAATTCACCCACTTTCAGTATGCCGAAACGTTCGACAAAATGTGTCCAAATTTGTGGTCTTAATCCATTGCCAAAGACCATACGTAGCTTGTGTTTGCGATCATATTCAGAAGGTGGTGTCGCTAATATATAACGTGCCATTTCGCCAATGTACTGAGCAATCTGTAAAAGAACAACAGGGAACAAATCTAATATATCTAATTTTCAGATTTTAGAGATATAACGTATAACTAAAATAAAAAGAAAGTTTGGAATATTTTCTATCGGTTCCTGAAAAAAAATGTCGCCCATATTTGCCTCCTTGGTGGTCCTACGATCTGGACTCGCTCCGCAAATCATCTAGGACACAATGTAATAAGGCCAAGAGCCTTGGCACGGAGACTCAATAGCGCGAATATAAAGTTAAGTTAGGGTCTACAAAAAAGCTCTGAGGCAGGCGAAGAGAGTAACGTGGAGAAATTTCTGCCCTGGGGTCGAAAATGTCGACGATACGGCGCGACTTAGACGAGTGCTCTCAAAAACTCAAAACTCAAACAGCCACAAGCTATTTGCGAAAACCTGACGGATCCTGGACCAGTAGGGAGGGGGGAACCCTAGAGCTGCTCTTGAATACGCACTTCCCAGGGAACTTGCATTATGAACTCTTAGCACCTACACCAAACCTGTAAACACTCCCATCACGGAGGAAAAGGTTAGGTGGGCAGTTAAAAGGTTCGAACCGTTCAAGGCTGCCGGGACAGACGGGATCATTCCCACACAACTCATAAACACGCTGGAGATATCAGCCCAATGGCTGATATTTCTCTATACAGCCTGACTGGCTCTTAGCTACATTCCGTGCTCCTGGAGAAGTGCCACGGTAGTAATTATTCCTAAGGCGGGGAAGGCGTCCCATTACAAACCCAAGGACTACAGGTCGATCAGTCTCTCGTCCTTTGTACATAAAACCTTCGAGAGGATAATAAATGACTACCTCTCCACTACTATTGATAGCAACCTTATCTCTAGGTAAGGTAGTGGCATATGCAGACGATTGAGCTATTGTATATAGAGGCAAATTCTCACAAACCCTGTGCGACTTGTTGAAAGTAGCACTGCGAGAGGTTTCCTCATGATCTGACAAAGCCAAATTCTTAGGCAGAGTTTTGGATAGGAAACTAACCTGGAAGGAGAATGTTCTTCAGCGCCAGAAAAAAGCGTGTATTGCACTCTACACGTGCAAACGAGCCAATGGGTAAAAATGGGGGCTCAGCCCCAAAATATGCAAATGTATCTACACTGCAATCATTCGTCCAATCATGCTCTATGGAGTTGCATGATCTGTATAAGCGGTGCGTTAAGAACAACGCCCAATGAAGCACACTAGGCCATTCTTGGCATTTTGCCACTCGATCTGTAAGGGCACCGGGTAGCAACAGCATCGGCTCTGCGTTTAACGGGAAACGTCCGGCTGGGGCGAAAGCACTACTGCACACGCCAGTATTTTGGAATCCTACAGCTTTCTTCTGCTGAGCACAGATCGTTGTGCGACCACAACAGTCGGAGATAGCGGTTTTAAAATAAACATTCCCAGCCGGGAAGAATGGGAGAGGACGGTTCGGAGTCCCGCCACTCATGTCGGCACTTTCATTTAGGAGGGGTTTATGCAAAGGATCTGAACCTTGTGCACTCCTTCAGACTACCTAATCACTGCAGTGTCTTCCAGGCTGAAGTTTCAGCAATCATGGACGCCGCGGCTTGGATGGGCCAACACACTATCGGACAGGATATTTTTATTATGCCCCTAGGGAATGACTGATTTCCTTTTGTTTGGTACAGTCAATATATTTCATGAGAGTACCTTATGCAAAGTTCCATGAAAATTCCTGAAAAAGTTTCAAAAATTATAAGAAAATTTACTTTGAAAAAAAAATTATATTGGTTTAGGAGATCCATTAGCAGAGACTCTTAGTATGAAAATAACAAAATGAAATGTTCAGGTATTACAAGCTAAAGGTCAGAACTGGAGTCCAAGAGAAATTCGTATTATTATCTCTTGAGACATGTCCGTTTTAGAGGCTGAAAAACACGATTTTTGAAAACTTACAAATTTCGAGATAACAATTTAACTATAAGGAGTGAGTTTTTTTGGCCGACGGGTTAATTTCTTCTAGGGCATGTAACCTTAATTTCTGAAAAAAAATTCTCTTCTTGCTTTTTCGGGCTGAAATTAAAATTTGTACTTAATATTTTGTATAGGTGCCATGGAGGAACCACTAGGGCTTCACTTATTTCCACAATTTTTAGAATATCTCTTAACTAGCTCATATATGACAAGTATGCAAAATTTAAATGACCTTCTATTTTTTTTTTTTTTTTTTCAAAAAAGTGTATGGAGTGGAACTAGTTCCTCCTCAGTGCCTGTCGAGTAGAAACTTTCTTGCTTATTTTAGAAGTCTCTGTCACTTATAATTATTTGCCGGGGGATTTGTTTGTAACACTGACTTTGACTTACTGTACAGTTATGGCGTACACAGTCAGCGAAATATCTGGAAGCTGAAAATTTCTTCCGCATAGCCACAGTAGAGCCAAAAATCAAAGCTTGTCCTATATTCATAACACCTCCTGCGGTATGGTAGAACGGCAAAGGGTTGTAGTAAATGTCCTTGTTACTGAAATTTAAAGTGTGATGGATACCAGCCGCTATAAATATATACCTGAAAGTACAAAACAAAGAAATGTGTATGTATTTGATCTATAATACTAAAATACACCTAATCTCGTTCAGGTCTGAGAGGAAGGCTACGAAAGCCTTTTCCTGCTCAGAGAATATGCAATTTTTCTATTGCATTTAAAGATTATCACATACCTTGAGTGCGAGATTACAGCTGCTTTGGGTAGACCCGTTGTTCCCGAAGTATAAATGTACATCAATTTATCATGATGATTTGGAGGTTGAGCATTGCTCGGCACCTTATCATGCGCAGCTAAACTAAGTAAAGTTGTCAAGTCTTTTGCCAATGGTAACACTGTCTTATTTTTTTCATTGTTCAATTGAAATAATTTTGTCGCAATATCCTTTGCTATACTTTCAATGGCGTCAATGAAATCTTCACCATAGATGACTGCTGAACAATTGGCCACAGTGATACTGTGAATCAACGCAGGTCCATTTAAATTTGTATTGATTAGAGCAGTAACAATACCAAGCTTTGACAGACCCAGCCATGTGCCCACAAACTCCGCGCGATTCTCCAACATTAGACCAATAACTGCACCTTTTTTATAGCCATGACTGTGAAATAGATCAGCAATCCGATTGGAATATTCGTTCAGCTGACGAAATGTCCATGACTGCGTTTCACTAATAAGCGCCATCTTTTCGGGTTGTTTCTCCACTATCGCTTGAAAAAGGTCACCAACAGTTAAATTCTTGCGTTCACATCTCTTGATTAGTATAAGCAGTTTTATATAAGCCCACAGAGCACTAAAAAATAAGAATTAAAGTTGAGTTTATTTTGACAAAAATGTGCCATACGAGCCGCTATAACTTACGTTGTATCTCGCCTAGATGTAACCGCGGCAATATAGAACCAGCGCCATCCCAATGCCACCAACAAAACAGCTAAAATAGCGCCGCCCAACGCAGGCAGTCCAATCATCCAACCAAAGAAATACCACGCAACCGCCGCTATCGACGCTGTGATGAATATGGTTAGGATCACAAAAATAGCGTGTTTACATTTACAATTGTTTCTACAAGATGTGTGAACCTGTTTTTCTGAGGTAGGAGAAGTACTCTGTTCCGATGACATATTGCACTGCTCTCTGTCACTTTCACTCCCATGCTTCGGTTGGTTATTTTCAACGTCAATAGCAATATGAGATGCAATTTGAGCTGGTTCAATAAGTTTGCCGTTGGATTTTATATCTTCAGGATTATGCGTTTGGTAATCTTCTGAAAGATTCTATTGAAATAAAGTTAACGAAATTTTTTATTTAAACTTTTGGATACAAGTTTTCAAATTCAAGAGGATATTCCAAATTATATTTTAAACGCCGTAAAAAGTGTGCTCACGATGCGTTTGGTTTGGCCTACAGCTTCTCACCTCGGAAAGAAGCAACGTAATTCTTAAAAGAAGAGTTTGGAAGTGGTTTGGCAAACTCTCTGGGTATATTTCTGCTATGGAAATCTGATACCTGTGTATGTATATTGGCTTGTTCATCATTTAAAAAAAAATTTAAATAATTGGTAACCCTGTAAACCGCGCGAAGTGATAACATTAAGTAGAAAGTCTTAGAATGAATCATACTATCTATATGGCTAATTTAATCCAATTTATATACAACAGATTTGTTTCCAAATAGACATAACACAAGTTTTCATTTGCGCCGTTTTTTTTTCATTTCTTTTTAAAATTTCACTCTCCATAAAAACTTAATATGACCGCCTAAAAAGTTAAATTCAAAAATACTTATTTATGATTTCGTTATTCTTATTTTATTCCGTTTCCCTAACCCGCTGACCTTTCATCTAAAGGTAACTTTGGACTTTGGTGGTGTCGGTGCAATTATCCTACCATTCTTAAAACCTTTGGGCTTTTACAGCCGGGCCCAAAATATAGGAAAGTAAAAACTTTTTTCTAAGGTCACCGCAGTTTATGGCTCCGTCGTTACACAGTCTAGATTTTAAGCTGCTACGCTTTGCCAATACCCTACAATGGATTTTTCTAAATGTCTGTTTGGGTTTCTTAAATACTTATATACATTTTAGTCCGGTCAATATAGACATTTGAAACAACAAAAAGTCCCGCAGAGCCAAATATTGGATACAGCTTAAGTTCACCTTCAGAAAGAAAACCTCAAAATTCCCCCGCAGCGAAACCTCAAACTAGTCAGAAAACACTAGTCAGAAAAACACTAGTCAGAAAGACACTAGTCAGAAAATATCCAATTCGTACTAGTATACAACTAGAATTATCTGGCTGAAGTCATACTGGTCAGATAATATCCATTCCATACTAGTATACAAATTAATGGTTGAAATCATACCTGTTAAAAAATACCTTTGGTTTTTTTTCTCTTATAATTCACAGATGCTTTTTCGTGATAGGGTAAATACAAATAGTCGAAAAAAAAACAAAAAACTATTGGCGGCGATATACCAACAGGTTATCATAACCTCTAACGAGATTTTTTCCGAGCTTCTCTTTCCAACTTGTGGTGTGTTGCTTTTTAAGTTTTTCCTACAAGTTGGCCGGACCTACAGTTTTTTGCCGACTCCGAAAGGCACTTGCAAAGCAAATGAATTTTTTGCTGATAAGCTTCTCATGGCAGAAAGACACCTGGAGAGTTTGCCAAACTACTGCCGAGGGGCGACCCCGTTTAGAATAATTCTTTTTATACCCAGCTGTACTTGTACACAGGGTATTATAACTTTGTTAGGATAACGGTTGGTTGTACAGGTATAAAGGAATCGAGATAGATATAGACTTCCATATATCAATATGATCAGGATCGAAAAAAAATTTGATTGAGCCATGTCCGTCCGTCTGTCCGTCCGTCCGTCCGTCCGTCCGTCCGTCTGTCCGTTAACACGATAACTTGAGCAAATAATGAGATATCTTCACCAAATTTGGCATGCGTACTTATTTGGGTTCAGAATAGATTGAAAATGGGTAAAATCGGACCATAACCACGCCCCTTTTTCGATATCGAAAATTTCGAAAAACGTATAAAATGGGTTAATTCAATATTAGAAGCAGCTACAATGATAAAATTTGCAATATGTATTGATTTAGATGTTCTAAGGCCGATTTTATAAAAAATTTTGAAAAGGGGGCGTGGTACCGCCCACGTATATTTGAAGAAATTTTAAAATTTTGACTCTTAATAACTTCAGAACAGTTTATGCTAGTATAACGAAATTTCGTAGAGGACATACTATTGTTGTGGTAAATTCTGCTATAGAAAATAAACGAAATCGCTTCGCGACCACGCCTACTTTTTCATAAAAGTTATATTGAAAGGAGGTGGAAATATTGAAAAGTCCATATCTAATTAACTGATTTCGCTATAATAATATAATTTGGTACATACATCAACTTTCATATTCTTTACATAATTTTTTCAAAATTTTGGAAAGTGGGCGTGGCACCGCCCACTTATGAGTCAAGCAATTTTTATTAATTTTAACACCATTAACTATACAAAACAAAGAATAACAGCATTTTATGTGCACAGCTGGGTATGTAATGTTCGGTTTCACCCGAACTTAGACTTCCTTACTTGTTCTAAATAATTTTTGATGTAACTTTTGCCGGGCATCGAACCGCCACGACTTGGCGGCCGCCCAATTCTGGTTGAAAGCATACTAGTCCAGGTTCAATGCTTTTTTGACTAGTATGGAACTAGTATATTTCATACTGGTACTTTTGGGACTAGTATGGGGAATAGTTCATTTTATGGAAATCATACTATTCCAGGATGAACTATTATGGGACTGGTATTTTACAACTAGTATAATTCTAGTATATCATGACTAGTTGATGACTGGTATGTTCTGGTCGAAATATAATTGACATTTCGTAGGACATCAACACGTAAAAAATATCAGTTGCTTATATGGGAAAAAGACAAAACACTGACTAGTTGGGACCGGTGCACCAACTAGTTGTAAAATAGTTTTCAACTAATTGCTTTCGCTGCAGGGTCCAAATCGATCCCATGTGTGTTAAAGCAGTAATCCGTAGTCAAAGGTCAAAATTTTAGGTTTTTGGAACTTTTCTCGAAAACGGTGAGTTTTTCGAAAAAATACCTGAGACCAAGTTGTGGACCTGGAAATTTCCTACAAATATGGTCTTAACATTTTTTTCTCTGAAAGTAACCAGTTTTGAGATAACGCGATTGTAAAATTAGTTCTGGACATGGGCAAATCCCAAATAGTGTTACATTTTGGCAAAAAAAAAATTGAAACTTCGAAGCACAAGAATAACCTTTTTCTGGTATATTAGTAGATAAAGAGGAGCTTAAATTTATCAGCGTAATTCGTCTTACATAAAGCCTCAAAAAGATATAGTCAAAAGATCGAAGATTATATATATAAATTCAAGTCGTAGTGTTTAATATACATTTATTTAAAAACAACTGCACCGATTTTGTTGAAATTTTATCAACGTTTAGAGACATGTGAAGGTTATATTTAGGCAAAAAAAAATTTGATACCCGCCACCCGGTTTCGGAGATATCGTATATTTAAACTCGAAAAATCGTCAAATATTTTTTAAAGCGAAGTTGGTTATTCAATAACATTAACACTTTCCCTCCGATCATTTTGAAATTTTAGCAGCATACTGATATATAAACAGAGAATGATTTGGAAAAAAATTAACCGGTTTTGGATATATCGATAAAAGTAAAACCCGAAAAATCGTTAAATCTTTTTGCTAACTTGGGCATTTCTCTACCAATTATGTTAAAAGTTTAGCAGCATGTAGACATTTATATAAAGCAATCTTCGGTAAACTTTTTTTGATATGCGAAACCCGGTTTTTGAGATATCGTCGAAAATGTTTAATTTGTCAAAAAAAAGTTGTTTGACCACTTCTACTGGTGAACCAGTGAGAGATAGGCACAAACGCTGAAATGCAATTTTGAAGGGTTTAAAATTCCCTAAAAGGCTCCTTAAGCCGATTCAGAATATTGCAAAAGGCATCCCAATAATAGAAATTTGAATGAATTCTGCCCGAAAAAAAATTCTAATTTTTCTAAATTTTAATAAAAAATTTGAAGTTCTAAATAGTAAAATATAACAATATATCTTGACACTGACATTGCATTGAATTTAAAATATCAAAGAACCAACAAAAAGTATGAAATCGACTAAAACTTCGGTAAGGTTATCATTCAATATTTTGGGAGAATTGGTGGTTTCTTTAATTAATATTTTTTTATATGTTTGTATTGTTGGGATAACTGTACTAAATTTGTGTTTTAGGTCACTGACGATTAAATAAAAGTTAGTTTAGAAGTAGTTGAATACATGTTTTACCATTTTTAAAAGGTCTTTTCAGATTTTTCTGAAATATATTGGAACAGTTCTTAAATAAATTTAATAATTTTTTTTAAATGTTTGACGTTTTCCGAAGTACGGGTGGAAAAGGTGTTGCAAAACAAGTAAGAAAGTCTAAGTTCGGGTAAGCCGAACATTAAATATCCAGCGGTAGGGAATTTCGTTCAATTACATCAGGTCTACTCCCTATTATGCTAGTATACCTTGTACCAAATTTCATCGTTCTACCGTAATCAGTTTAAAAGTTACGACCAAACGAATTTTCAAAAATGCCTGCCAAAAATTTAAGGAAAAATCATAAGAGAATGACCAGGGGGATTCACCCATAAAATTATATCATTTTAGCCATTTCAGCTACCGAGATATGTCAATTTGTGTGAATAGCAACCTACCTTGGCCTGTATAGCAAATATCTCAATTTTTAGTCAAGTTATCATGTACACGTACAGACGGACTGACGGGCAGACGGAAAGACATGCCTTAATGAACTTCTTTTTTTTTCAACCTAGAAACTTTCATATATGGAACTCTATATCTATCTCGATTATTTTATGCCGTTACGTAGTACCGTTATGTGGGCAAAATTATAATACCCTTGTACTAGAACTAGTACGCTGGGTAATAAAATATTTAGTTTAACCTACCCTAATGTGCATATACATCAAGGCTCAATGAGAGGCAGACACTTTGTAAATGGAGTAAGCTTTATACGCAGTGCGCTTACCTTGCTCTCATACAAGTTGTACGTGCATGAGATAATTTTGACAGATAATTGCCGGAGTGCGTTTATACTAGGTTGGCCTTTTGGAGTGTATGCGATTTCGGTTATGGGATTTGCAACTGCTACAACTCCACAAGAGAAGGCTGCAAAACCTGTTACCGGCATGAGTTGAAGCGTGAATGCATATTTATGTACAGAAACAAGTATTGCCATCTTGTTCTTACCGTCACCCAAAGCTAAAGAGGTTAAACATTGCTATCGGAGTCTCAATCCAAACCGGTAACCGGCCATGAACTGCTTGTCTACCACAATACGGTCAGGTTCATGCTTACAAAGATTAAAATTTAAAGCCAACTTTTTTTCGTTTGTTTGTTGTTGGTCATCTCTTATTTGCACTACAAGCGCACACAATTTTTGAATCTGACAAGGCGACTTAGAAATTGTATTATTTGATTTCAATTCATGAAGCTGGCTTGCTAACGAAATATACTCTCATACCTTGTACAAATATTGCTATTCAAGATTGCATAACTAAATCACCTGTAAGGAGATATTTGAAAGAACACAATGCGAAACATTTTAAAAGTCATTTAAACTTTTTTTTGAATATGGCATCCAGCATTGTAGAACATGTTTTATTAATTACTAGCGGACCCTCACCCGCTTCGCTGGGTGAAAGAAAAATAGAAATTAATGTTTTTCTCTTGTTTTATCATTTAATTCATGTTTGGCCATTATTTTGTGACTTATTCTAATAACAATGTTTTATTTATTTTAGTGACTTACTCTAATTATTGTAAACTAACAACTTATTCTAAAGCCTTCTGATACACAACATTTCTGGTTTTATTTTCATGTGGTGTATAAATATACAGTAACGATGGTATCTCTACTCGCGAACATCCTACATACAGTTGACCATGTCCAAAGCATCGATAATTTAGGTCAATTCCACACAACTGAAGTGTTTGACCTTGAGCCTTATTGATTTTAATAGCAAAAGCAAGGCGAATGGGAAATTAAATTCGCTTACAATTCAAAACATCTTCACGCCCCTTTTCACATAACCCCTACTTACGGTTTTGGTTTAGGTCTATACCAATTTTCAGGTCCCTACCTTGAACCCTTTCACAGACACTCTGCTGGAAAAATTTAGTTTGTATGGAAGGTACCACGCCCCCTTTTCTGATAACACCCCTTTTTATGTGTGATAATGCTTTTGACATCATATAGGTATTTACCAATTTTCAAGTCCCTACCTTGAACCCTTTCACAGATATTCTACCTTGAACCCTTTCACAGATATTCTACCTTGAACCCTTTCACAGATATTCTGCTTGAAAAATTTTGTTTGTATGGAGGTGCCACGCCCCCTTTTCTGATAACCCCCTTTTTATGTGTGAGAATGCTTTTGATATCATATAGGTCTATACCAATTTTCAGGTCCCTACCTTGAACCCTTTCACAGATATTCTGCTTGAAATAATTAGTTTGTATGGGAGGTGCCACGCCCCCTTTTCTGATAACTCCCCTTTTTAGTTATAAACCTTCTCCACACGTGTCTTTTCAATGTGGCAAAGTTTGGTTAAAATCGGTTCAGCCATTCTCCGTAAAGTTCATTACAACGCGAAAAACGGCTAAATTTTTATATATATAGATTATAAGGCAAGTCATGCCTATTGCAATAATAACATTTCACACTTGCTTTAACTGCGATCTAAGATTTACGGCTAACAATTTTCTATATACAGATAGATACATACGTACAAATTATAAAAAAGTTGAGTTCCGTTTAATTGTAAGCTGCATTGTGTAATAATGGGTACATTAGCTTCCTGTCAGAAGTTTGCTCAATAATAATATATGTATGTAGGTATTATCATTTGAAAAACGTGTCATAAAAAAATCTAGCGCACAAGACTTAACTTAATAAATTTAAATTATCGGCGATTAAAACACTTAAGATGAGCTCCTTTGTTATAGATAGATAGATAGATAAGGTCATTAATGAGCAAATAATAACTGATTATTTTATTAATAACTGATTATCTCTACAAGAAACAAGTAACGAAGTTTAAGTTCATTGAAAGCGAGAATTGTATACCCAGCTGTCGTCTTTCCGAGGCTTAATAGTAGCGATTTAGTACCTGATTTGAGTTTATTTCACACAAAGGTCTATGGAGTAGGAGAAACAAAGCGAAGGTTAGAGTAGGTGGCAATATTAATTGGAGCACAGTTTTTATATAAAAAAGAATTACATTTGGAGTAGTCTGATGCTCCAATTGGAGTACTCTATGGATAAGAGATAGAATACTCTCGATTTTTGCAGGGGATGATAAAAATTCATTGGTGCGATGGCTGCTCTTTCACTAACACAACCTCAGTTAAAATTTTGTCTCGGCCTGATTTAAATGAACAATGAACAAAAAAACGATTTCTACTATGCCGACTACAAAAGCTCATTTTTTCAGCTGTTAGTCTGAAATTACATTAACTATTTTCTTTAAAACATTGTTAAGATGCCGTGTGTATGTACATATGTATGTATATTAGGATGCCGCATCAAAAATCAGAAAGTCTCGAAAAATGTTACTTCGATACGCTAAGGCTCACTAGCACAACGAAAATGTATATTTTTCGAATAAGAGGTTATACTCATGCGTTTTTGATCGATTTTCAAAGTAAATCTCAGTTAAAAATATAACTTGACTTCGTGCAACGAAAGGAATGAGTTTTGTATTTTTTAACTGGTATGATTTCATCCAGAAAAATGTAGTTGTATACTAGTATGGAATGGATATTTCCTTTCTAGTATGAGTTTATCCAGAAAATTCTGGTTGTGTGCTAATATGGAACCAATACTTTCTGACTAGTATGAGTTCTGCCAGAAAATTATAGTTGTATACTAGTGTTTTTCTGACTACTTTGAGATTTCGCTGCAGGGTATGCTTGCTGTAGAGAAGTTCAGAGAAATCTTTGAAAACGTGAGAAAAATTAGCGGAGAACATGACTTTGAGAGCTAAGACTTGCTTCACCATTTACATACCTTACCTCGATACTTTTATCGATTTTTGAATCATCGGAATATTTTATAGAATTTCGCCTGACTATTTCCAGGCAAGATGCAAATTTTTAATGAAAAGTCATATGTTCTATTATTCAAATCATAATCATCGATCTGCACGACAATTCCAGGGAAATGTGGATTGCTGAAGTTGAACATTGGCAACGACGCTTGGGAGGAAATCAACAAATTCCCTTGAATCACTTGACATATGTTTGCAACGACAGTTGTATCCGTAACTATGGCGACAAATAAACGCTCCCTCTCAATGATCTGACTGAAGATCAGCTGAACTGTTTAGCTTCACTGAATATACATATGTAGGTACATACATCGAAATTTTAGGATTAATGTTCAAATGATTTTGGATGAATTTTTTTTTTTTTTTTGTTACCTCGAAGATTGCGTTTGTTGACAGGTAGCCAATAACTATGGTATTTTTTTGCTATTTTTCCGTTGACTCAGCAGCTAATAAGTATGCAATTTTTCACTATTAAAAGTCTTTAATTTTTTGCTTCCCGTTACTATTTCAATTTTTTTGGCAACTGCCATCAGTTCCATTCATAAAGCAGGACTTCTCGATATCGTGTGCTTTTTACTATCAATGTATATTAGGGTGGCCCAAAAAAAAAATCGATTTACATTTTTTTCGAAGGACATACAGATATTCGCATTGCAGACCACACAAGAAAAACTTAGATACATCACATCACAAATTTAAAGAGAAGCTCGACCCTAGGCTTTTTGGAGATACATATATTGCGCTAAATTTGTATTACTAGAGTAAGGCATTATGTACCTATGTATAATGTTTATGGATGTATGTACATATGTATGTATGCGCAAGTACATATATATATATATACTGGCAGCCGTCACACTAAAGACTTGAACATGTACCTGTCAAAATGTCAACAATTAAAAAATTAAGATAAATTGACAGAAATCAAAGACGTTATTTTACTAGTCGGGGTTTTCTATGGCACTTGAGAAGTTTTTTGTATTTATGGAATTATTTAGTATTTAGTTGGAGATTTTTAACACGCACAGGCAATACTTTTTGGTTGAAACTTTTCTTAAGACCGTTTTGGTAGATTATTTCGGTTAAAACGTTAACGCTTCTAAACTGCATATATCGAGGAAGAGCAACTGCATTTCAGAAAATCCGAAACTATTACCTTTTCGCTCTGCTGAAGTGCATGAATTTTGGTAGTAGGAGTTGTAGGTCGAATATCATCATCCTTTAGCATTGAAGTTACTACAACTTTTTTACCTACATATATTTTATAGGCACTTACTTGTTCCAAAGCAAGGTAAAATAATAATACACGTAAAAAAATTTTGGTGTCAAAACAGCACTTCAAGGTGCTGTTGTATATATAAACTAAAATAAGTGTTATTTTAGCACCGAAAAGGAGTCAAATAACAGAAAATATAAAAAAAACACAAAATTTACTCCACACTTAATCACGTTGCCTTACCACACTGCCATATGGCCCTCATCGCGAGTCGAAATAATACATAGTTATTAACTGCAGAACGGAGCTGTCTACCATCAGGTTATCGTGTACTTATTTTTGCCGACGTCAAATTTTGCTTTGTTCTGAATGGTAGCGACTAACAGCTTTTATGAATTTACACCACACTTTTGGCAAAAGAACGTTTACACCAAAATAGTGCTAGTTTTACACCGAAAAAGTGTAGACCTTGCACTTCTTTTTTTTGCGTGTACATATTAAGTAAATATTTTAAAAATAAAATATCAATTTTAAATTAAAAAGAACATCAAAATTTTACGAGGCAATACTTTAACGATATTGTTATGTGATTCCTCTATACGTGCAAATACAATCACCTTTAGCTTTAATTGTTTTACTACGACAACAAAAAACTAAAGAAATAAACGTTTTTAAGTTTTGGCGTTTGAGAGGCTGGCGTGCAGTAGTTACTTATGTATATAAGTATGAATATAGGAAAACGTTTTTTTTTTTGGAGATACAGCGCAAACTTGTTTGGTAAATCTTTTATGATAATAATAAACATGTATGTAGCTTAGATCCCTACCAAAATGGCATTTCTGAGATGAAGCAAAACCCATATATCTGTTACATAGTACAATAAATAATTCCTCGAACGATGCAGATCTTAATAGAAGCAACGGCTTGCTGTCAAATCCATTGGTACCTATAGGTAGATAACGTCGGTAATTATGCAAAACAACGTAATGGACATCTAAGAGACAACGTAAGTGACATTTGTGACAAACACTTTTATAGCCCATGCCATTAAGAGTTATTTATTTATTGTCAAGAAAACTACTTTTTCGTTGAAAATTAATTAGACGAATCGATCTTGATCGGAGTTCTCTTAAAATTCAATCATTTGTAGCCGCATAACCTCCAAACTAAAATATCACATACGCCGTTTTCAAAATTTCCATTACGTCGTTTTGCAGAATCGCCGACGATAAGTAACTCGGGTATTTTATGCGCGCTATTTCAATCTAAAAACCCTGCAGCTTAGGAGTTTAGAATATGCCCGGGGTAGGCATACCGGTCGTAAGAGGCGATATAATGTGCACATAGGTAATGACGTGCTACTCGATGGTTGATCTATGGATATGATGCCTCTCATTACTTATCTTCTGACCTAGAAGGTTTCACTGGTCATACCAAATCGCTACCACGACAGTCGGGCAGTACCTACCGCAAGTGAGTACCGCAGCGTACCGGGTTCATATCCGGCGAAGGACTGTCAATTTCGGCATCACTCCCCAAAACCTTCGGGAGTATTTTTGCTGTTAACAACAACAACAACAATCTAAAAACCCACTACCTCGTTAGAGTATTGTTGAAAATTTTGTATACTTTATTTTTTAGGCACCTGATTCTTTTAGGACTATGCACAGTAAAAAATGAAATATTACTTTTAATACCAGTCGGTATTGAAATTAAGCCTCTTTGGAATTAAATTTGAGTTTTAATACTAAATAGTATTAATTTAAGACTCTGAATTTTTTTTAATTCCAAATAGTTTTAAAATAATACCAAAATAATACCAAAGCGCTCTCTCTATAGCGCTCTCTCTCATTATAATGTTTTAGGTACTATTTGTTTAAAAACAAAGCCGGAAAAGTATTAAATTAATTACTTTTTAGCATTAAATTAAGTCCGGTTTTTAGCATTAAATTAAGTCCGGTTGTTTATTCTTCAGAGCACGCGGTTCATCGCTATTGCGATACTACATTAAGAACAACAGTGCAATTAGACGCTGGCAAGCATAAGTACTCGATGGCTTGACAGTGGACATCTCCTTTCAGCATTCAATAAATTGTGAGTTCGACTATCGGCGAAGGCAATATAATAAAACTGTAAATTTTTTTTTTTTTTTTTTTGGCTGAGAGAATCTTCGTCTGAATTTCTCTCTCAAGAGAAATTAGACCGAACATGGTATTAATTTAATACTTTTCGGCGTTGTTATATATAAACACAAAAAAGGTATTAAAGTTAAACTTTTATTTTTACTGTGTGTAAGTCAATACTTTTCATTTAAGATCGGGACTCGAGCACCTTATGGCAGCATTCTGTACTCAAAAAATTGGTATATGTCAGCTATTCTGGCGGAGCTCCCTAATATGTAGATCATGGGAGAATTCAGTCGACTTTCGATAAAGGTGATTTGATCTCGTTCGAAAGTTTTGTTAACTTAGCAGTTAACTTTGTAGTATCAAAAGCAGAAAACGAAGATTTGAGTCATCTCTAGATTTGCTTGCGTTTATTTGTATTTGCGTGTTCATAAGTGTGTACATAAGTCTTGTTTACTTAAGATCTTTTTGATGTGCGTACACACATCCTTACATATGTAGATATCTGGACATTATAAATTATACCTGAATTAATTTCGGTCAGCTTAAGCTATTGTGGTACTGACATACCCCAGATACATGGTCAATATTTCTTTAGAAAACTCAACTAAAGCCACTCATGAAGGTTGAGTAGTAGACGTCTGCATTAAACCAGGTCGTTCTAGTAGCGGGTCCGTTATTGCTGGTTCAACCGCCCCTTAGGTGGCAAAACTAAACCACCACTAGTTGAGTGACTAAAACAAAAACTGGAAACAGTATGGAGCACTTAAAAAAGTTATAAGGCGATTCTACAACACCATCATACTCCAAAGATTTTAAAACCGAAATTCCTAGTCAGAGCCCTCACATTCCAAGTTAAATATCACAACCTATGTAGTCGTACAGTTGTGAGAAAGAATTTGATCGCCTTGGTTTGAACTGATTGTTCATATACCTACAAATGTTTTTAAATAATTTCCTATGACATATTGGCCTTTTTTACATATGTAATACATATTATGTACATATGACATTAGACTGGGCCAAATAAACAAAATTTGTTTTATTTTTTTTTTTTTTTGTTACAGATCTTAATATTAAATTCTAGAGGTATATCAATGCTAGTTTAGATTAACTTTTAAATAATATTAAGAAAGAAAATTTAATTAAAACAAATTGCGTCAAAAACACGAAAAAAAATAATATGAATATTTAACTTTAATGTTTTGAAAAGTAACTCCAACAAAAAAAAAATGTTTTAACAATTTTTTTAGCCCACTCAATTCTCTTTGAGAATCTGTAGTCATCTTTTTTGTAAATAGATAATTCCAGAATTGATAATTTTTGAAACAAAGAACGGAAAATACAAAAGACATACCAATGTATGAGGTTAGAATGCTAGATACCTAGTCTGAGAAAATGTCTGCATAGTCAGCTTTGTAGGGAAATCAATTTCCTACAAAAATATATTAATATGGTTTTTTACAACAATGGTTTGTCCTTTTACATACTAAAAAAATGAGGTAAAGTACTCGTATATTAAATCCAAACTAGCAACGATAGACCTCTAGAATTTAATATTAAGATCTGTAACTTTTACAGTAACTTTTTTTCACCATTCCGAAAAATAAAATCAATACAATTTAAAAATATATATATATTTATTTGGCCTAGTCTAATCTACATAGTCAGCTCTGTATGCATACACTCAGAGAAAAAACAAGAATTTTGTACTTAAATCAAGCCCAAATCAAGAATTTTGGAAACGAAAGTAGGGTAATACCGAATATTCTTATACGTTTAAGGGGTTGTGAGTTCGATTCTCGGTGAAGTCAATATATTTTTTTTATATAAAAAAAAAAATTCTTTTTTCAGAGTTCTTATATTGACTTCATTGAGAATCGAACTCAGGTCCCTCGAACGCTTAACCAGGGTGGTTACTATGCCATAGTTTACTTTTTCTTGCCGCTTTCTAATTACATGTTTGTTCTAAATTACGCGTTGCTTTTTGTTGCCTCCACCGGGAATCGAGCTCACACGCTGCACGGACGTCTCTGTCTCATTGCAGCTATGTTCTATTGTTATTTTGAGACAAGGTAGTATATTTTCAAGAAAAAATTGTTCTTGTTTTAAGACTACAAACTGTTTGATTATTTCGCTCATTTCATCTCATATGCATTACAAACCAATGTAATTCGCAGATAGTTTATGGAATTTTCTAATTTATTGATTTGAGTATGTAATAGTTTTGTTTTAAGAACACTTTTTCTTAATTTATGTACTTTATTCCTATTTGAAGCTTTTTGCATCTTATTTATTGATTTGAGTACGTAATGGTTTTGTTTTAAGAATAAAATTCTTAATATAAGTACTTTATTCTTATTTGAAGCTTTTGGCATCTCAATTTCAAAAACAAGAACGAAAAATTCTTATTCTAAGAATATTAAAGTACGAAAATTCTTGAAATTTTAAGAATGGAAAAAATTAAAATTTAATTCCGGTCGGACTTAATTTTAGAATTCTATTTTTCTCTGAGTGTATAATCATTTTGTTCAGCATTTACTTTTGGAGGCATAAGAAGCCGAATGCACTTGTGACCATTAAAATTGCTGATTGTTTTTTATAGTCGCGTATTTATTTATGTGTTGTTAACCCTTTGTTTTGTTTGTGTATATGTACAGATCATATCCCAGCAAACTTTCCGAGTCATAAAAACAATCCCATTTAGATCTTCACCTCCAACCGCTTGCAATGAACAAACCTAATACTAGAATATATCATTTCGTATCACACTGAAAGTAATGAATGGAGTTTAATGAAACTTTTTTCGTTGGATAGCCAGACGCTCAACTTAAAATTTAAGATAATACTTTTTTCGATATCGCAACCAGTTTTGGAGTTATCACCCAATATGTGGATCGTGTCTGTCTGTATATTTGTGGTCATAACACTCTAAAAGTACTGAATGGAATTGAATCGTTGGATTGCTAGACGCTCAACCTAAAGTTAAAAGATATTATTTTTTGCGATATCTCAACAGGTTTTGTGGTTATCGCCCAATATGTGGATCAGGGGTGACCAAAAATGTCTTAAGTAGTACAATATGGGTGTCAAACGAAAGGTTACAATGAGTGCTATAATATGCGATGTGATTCATTGAAATATCTGAAATGGTTTGGGAGATATCTTGAAATTTGGATAGCTCGGCCGGTTTCGGAGGTATCGACGAATATTTGCACAAAAATGTGTTAGTACATTATGGTACCCTTAAGTGCTGAACTCCAGTATTTTTGTTGGATTTTATTCTTTGTTAACCCAGCTGCAAAAAAACAGATACTATACGCATATGAAGTCGTGTGCACCAGCTAGTATCAAAATAAAATAATATATCGATTAGACTGGGCCAAATAGAAAAAAATTCTTTTTTTTGCAGAAACTATATTGATTTTATTTTAGTTTTATTTTATTTTATCTCAATACTAAATTCTAAAGGTCTATCATTGCTAGTTTAGGCTTAACAGATTCTACCTCATATTTGGTATGAAAACGACAAACCACTGTTGTAAAAAACTATTTTTTTTAAGGTTAGCCACAAATATTTATTTTGGGAGCAAAAGTTTGAGTGTTCTTTTTTTCTTACCAAATGTCAGTTGAGACTTTTTGTAAATGGCCCAGTTATGTTTATCTGGTCTTTTGCATTTATTACAGATATTGGACATTTTTTATTGGGAGGTACTAGGTGCTTGAGGTGAAAACGACTAGTCGCAAGGGAAACCTTTCAAAGTTGGTGATATTGTACTAAAACATCAGAGAATGCCATAATACAAGCCAAAAATGCATGACCCTTACAACAAAATTTAAATATTCTTCACTTTTGTAACGGCCTAATTCAAAAACTTACAAACATATAACTTTAAATACGTATAAATGTTTTAGGCTTACAATTTCTGTGCTTGCATCCATGTCATCCATTCCGTAGTTCACTTTGCATGACTCTTCTTTAATAACGCCCATTACGATTGCAAGTTATTTTATGGCAAATTTATTTATTGCACACGCATCTGTAATAATCAAGCATTTACAGTAAAACTGCACATTAAATATTTCTCAATCACCACTTAATTGGATGTTGTTGTTTGTGAAGTATACATATATGTATGTAGGTACGTAGCACTCGCATAAAAAAAAACAAAGAAAATAATATTCTAATTTGATTTCAAAACAAAGTTCATCTTGTGTCATTTGGAATTGAAATTAAACACATAAGACATTTCTGGATTGAATACTCCCCATATAGTAACTATATGAGCGCATGCATATATCTATTTGTGTCACATAGTAACTTTATCAACTCTGTAGCTCCTCTATATCTTAAAATGTAGCACAACACTGATGCTGGATTGATGTACAAACATATGTACATACATACATACATATTTTGTGTTAATTTTTGGTGTTGCTCTTGATGCGTTTTTGACGATTTCACTTATAGATTTTGTCACAGATTACGCGTCGCTTTCGATCGATCACAGTTTAAAACAAAAATCTGACAACAGTATTCACCTCCATTCATGGTCGCGATCACCGATGCATTGAAACTTGCCGTTCTACAATTGAGCCACAACACCGGCTTGTTGTTTCTTGATATTTACTATAAACACATATACATACATACACATATGGATACGTACTTGCATTCCAGTGTCTATTCAACTGTTGCTTACAGTTTTATAAAACTTGAAGTTAGCTTTTGCCTTACCTGATCTCTGCACTGATTTACATAGCATAAAAGCACGCAATGTATTTGTTTGTATGAATGTGCTTGACACATATTGGTGATGGAGTTGTACGTTAGGGTGTGCGGTTAAAAAATTGTTGAAGTTAACTTTTTAGGTGGAGATGCAATGTTTTTATAAAGAGTGAAATTTGAATAGGAACATAGATAGTATGCTTCACAGTGTTGCCGCTGAAAAATTTCAAAAAGGGTCCAAAAAAGGGTCCCCACCTTTTTTTTAGATAGGAACACATTTACCATTTTTTTGATGTTGAATGACTGAGTTTTGACTTGAATTTTGTAAAGTGAGCCACTTTTTTTCGAAGTTGTACTATCTTTCTGAAACTTTTTTGTATGGTTCACAACAACAGCCAGTAAATAAATTTGAATCGTTGTTTGGTATAAGATGACATCTTTGATATATATTTAAAAAATTAGCAAAGTGTTGATAGCTATAACTTTGAAAATAATTCGAATTTCGAAAAATTGTTATATATGTATTTTTGTTTAATCGTGGCTCAGTTCACAAAATTCAAGTCTTTTGTACTATTGCAACACTGAACCAAAAACGTACATGTTTTTTACGAACAAAGTTTCATAGAAGTTCACGCTGATTTTTTCTTAGAATCTAAGAAAAATTACTTATAATTTAAGAAAAAATTCTTATTATATATGAAAAAATACGTTACATTTAATTAACGTCAGAACTTCGTTCTTAAAATATGAGAACTAAAATTCATTATTTTTTTTGGCTGAATTTGTTCTTAAATGTTACGAATCTGTTCTTAAATTTTAAGAAATTACGTACGTACAATTTGTTCACTATGATTATAAGAACTTTTTCTTATTATTTAGAACTTGTTTCGTAGATTTTAAGAATTATTTCTTATATTTTAGGAAAGTGTCATAGATTGAACCAACATTTTCTTACTTGAGCAGACAGCTGTCACTGTGAAAAATTTTTCATTCATATTAAATGCTGAATATAGTCAAGGCAAATTCGCTATATCAAATAAATAAATAGTTAATATAAATGAATTTGCCTTCAATTTAGTGTAAAAAGGTAAGTTTACTATTTGTCATTAACTTTAAGTGTGTGCTAAAAAATTTTCAATTATTTTACAGATGGGCATAGACTTCAAGACACAAACAACACACTACAAGACACAAGAGCCCTGGCAATCGCAATCCTGGTGGCGTGTGGCAGCGCTTATGGCACTTAATGGTAGCAACGAGATTTTTTTCCCGCCTTATCCACCCGACGTGTAGATCGTGCCCGAATTCTGGTAGCGCCGTGCCAATCTCTACGTTAGTTCAACTAAGCATTATATTAGCTACATATCGTCGCTTCCAACGAAGACTAGCATGGTTCAGTTAGCGTGGAAGACTAGCACGGTTCGCAAACAACGAACCGTGTTAGCCTTCGTTGAGAGCGACGATATATAAAAACTATGTACTTTGACAAATTATGTTACTCCTTTTAAATACAATTTTTTTGTAAATAATATTTAACAATAATAATTAAACTTTCATGAATAATATGCTTCGTTTTTTGGATTTTCTTGAAATGGGTTCGTATATTAGAAGAATTAGTTCGTAAAATTTAAGATTGGATTCATACATTTCAAGAATGGGTTCTTGAGTTGTAAGAACGAGTTCGTAAAATTTAAGAATGGATTCATACATTCTAAGAACGAGTTCGTACAATTTAAGAATCTTTTCATACGTTCTAAGAATGAGGTCGTAGTATGTATTAACATATTCTAAGAATGAGTTCGTAGATTCTTCGATTTTAAGTATTATTATTGAAATTTTGTTTGACATGAATATTTACGAATTTTTGTTCATAAATTCTACGAAAACGTTCTTTGGAGAGCTTTTAATGAAAAAAATTCGTAAAATATATGTACTTTTTCGTAGAAAATCTGTACTTTTTTGGTTCAGTGAAGTAACAGATACAAAATATAAACATTTTTAAATGGTTGAGTTAGTTCAATAGTAATGATAATAGCATAATTTAAATAGTTTTTTTAATCTTAAAAACCTCCACTTTAAGGATATGTTTTTGCAAAAGGTTTCGAAAATGATAAGAAAACTCACTTTGAAATTAATTCCATTTTTTCCCGTAAAAAAATTAAAAGAAAAGGGACGGCCAAAATTGCCAAGGCGGTTAAAGGCTATTATAAGTAGGTAAGGGGTAAGTTGCAGAGCTAACTTTTTGCAAGGCTTATTTACTCATCATGGGCAAGACCCAAAAAAACTAATCTTTTTATTTGAATCACCCTAATGTATACATACATACATATGACGGAGTTTTCACATGATTCAGCGTTGCCAGTAGTAAGACTTCCGTTAGGCAAGACATTTGGAAATCGGCAAGAGTTCCCGATGTAAGAGTAAAAAAGGAAGAAGGAGATTTGTTTGGTTTTTAACAAAAAAACGACAAAAATGCATTTCAATGCAGTTTGAAAGAGAAAAGGAGTCAAAAAGGGTCACGAATTTTGAAAAAGGGTCAAAAATGGTACGTTTTTGAAAAAGTAGGGTCCGCGGTCCTGGCTCAAAGAACTGATGCTTCAGTCTAAGACTTTCTCTTTGGATGTTGCCACTTCGGGCGGCTTACAGAATTGCCTCCCATCTAATTTTTGTTTATATTGAGCAAGATCTGGCAATATGGGTATCAAATGAGAGGTATTATCGGCCCATAACAACGAAGATATTTTCAGACAGGCTCGCCACCTATGGTTTCCATTTAACCCCATTTTTATTCCTTCGTATATTGGCCAATATTTTGAAAAGCAATTTACAATTACGGACCACATAAAAATTCGATTTGAATAAAATTTGGTGAAAGTGATCTGCCTATATAAGGAAAAAAATATCAGCAAAGGTCGCGTATATATATTGGATGATTACCAAGATATACATACGGGTTTGAATTCGTAATTTTTTTTGTGTAAGCCTATTTTTCTTTAAATTAGAAGTCTGGTAATTGACGTGGTAAGGAGGAACATGGAAAGCGTTTTCTAAAGTTTTTTTTTCGTTCTTTTCGAATATAAATTTAAAAAAAACATTATTGAAAAATTTTATAAAAAAAAATTATATCAATTTTTTTCAAATTTGGACATTTTTAATATTTTTTTTTTTCAATTTAAAGCTTGATCTTTTTCTTTAAAATGATGCGTTTTTGTAATGGTCCCCGAAAATTTCTTTAACGAATTGTTATCTTAAACAAAAAAAGCACAAATTGAAATTGGTAAAATTTACACTGTAAAATTCAATTGATTTACGGATATTCTTCTTTTTTTTAATTTCCGATTTGATATGCTGTCCGATTTCTTCTTTCAAAATTTGAAGCTAAAATTCACCCATTTCACATCATTTCATGATGAAAAATAAAAATAAATTTTATTTTAAGGTATGCTTTTTTGTTTAAGATAACAATTCATTAAATAAATTTTCGAGGTTTATTACAAAAAAGGTATCATTTAAAGGAAAAAGATCAAGGATTAAATTAAAATAAAATAAAATAAAATGTCCGAATTTGAAAAAATTGATATTTTTTTATAAAATTTGAACTATATTTTTCAGCACAATTATTTTTTTTAATTAATATTTGAAAACAGGGTTCAAAATGCTTCAGCAGAAATAGCAAAAGCAACGAAAATTTGCTGTTGCCGAGCTTTAAAATTTGTCTTACTGGAAAAGCAGCATGTCTGCTTTTCATTTTGCTTGAAAAAAACGAGCAGCCAAAGCAGGAGTTTTTGTTTTGCTTGAAAAGAACGAGCAGCCACAGTAGCAGCATAAAATTGCTGCGAAGCAAACGATCGATTGCTGACATTTTATAATTGAAATTTAGAAAGCTTTGCTGCTTCTGGCATATTTAAAAAAATTAAATAAAAAACATCTCGGGAAAAAAATAAATAATTCCAAAAGTAATCACATAGGCACAGAGTCAGCTATTCACTCTTTGCAGTAGCAGTTACCAAAATATATCAAAAGCCTCTCCATTGCTTTTGCTATGCTTCTGACATTTTCAATAAGCAAGCAACAGCTAGCTCGTAGGCTGCGAAGCATTGAGCATTTGCTTAATAGTAATCGATCAATTGCTAACAGCATTGTTCGTGCTGTTGCTGTCGCTGTTGGTATTTTTCAACCAAAAGCAAAGACATAATGCTGTGCTTGAAAAATTGTTAAGCATTTTTGAACCCTGTTTGAAAAGAACGGAAAAATACTTTAGAAAACGGTTAACATGTTCCTTCTAAGCACATCAATTACAAGGCTTCTAATTTAAAGAAAAAAGGCTTACACAAAAAAAATTGCGAATTCAAACCCGCATATCTCGGTAACCATCCAATATTTATACGCGAGCTTTGGTGAAATTTTTCTTTCTTATGTAGCAGATCACATTTGCAGGGTTGCCACTTGTCTAAAAAATTTAATATTGAGCAAGAAATGAAAATATGGGTGTTAAATAAAAGTAATAAGAAATATATTTCAGCAGAGTTTCTATCTATTTTATTAATTCCTTCGTACATATATCGAATGATATCTCGGGAACCTATTGATCTAGGGGCAGTTATTCCGGTTTCCACTAATATGATTTTTCTTTAATAAACTATTTTCTAAATAATTTTTGATCGTTGCGATACCCGAACACTTGTGTAGCAGATGTAGTGGCCGGTAAATTTATAGAGAACTTTAAAATTAACTTTACAAAACAGTAAAAAAGCAAAATTTGAATTTTCATAGGGGTTCCAGACCAACACTGCGTATGAGCAACTAATTTTTTCCTTCATATAGGTTCAAACTTTGTTGTAAGAGGCCAATCCTCAGCTTGAACGCTATTTATATTAAGAATTTCATTCTTTTAAACAAAAAAGTTACCTAATATAAAGATATTAAAATGTCAGCTTATGCATAAACTGATCACTAATAAAATTATTCTATAATAAAAAAATACGATAAGCTATTTCAGAAGCCTGCTACATTTTCATCAAAACTCTTAAATATTACAAAAAAGCGCGCTCAGCGTCAAATAGCTGTCAAAAATCCTCATGCCCTTACGATTTGTATGAGCCCAACACAAACGGCGCGGCGTCCTGAGCAATTGGAATTTCCAATTTTGACAGCGCGTTACAAGGGGAAGTGAGAAATGGGGAAATGAAAGAAGAGAGAACTTAGAGCAATTTTGCGCTCTCATTTCAGTATGTCGCTTGCCTGACGTTGGCGAAAATAACACTACGCCAAACGCTCTTATTTAAGTGGGCCTGTAAACCCAATTGTGAAAAGTGTGAAAATCTTTGTAAGTAATAAGTGAAAACGAGTCGTAACGAGCAGAAACAAAAACTTCAAAACTAACAAGTAACGAAGTCTAAGTTCGGGTAAACCGAATATTACATACCCAGCGATTTCTACCACTTTAACCAGGAATAGGAAATATTAAACCTGCTAACCTATAGTTATGACCAGTCCACGGTGCCACGCCCGCTTCTAAAGTTTAACAAATTATACTATTTTAGCTATTAACCTTACCAAATTATGGCAATTTATGTGACTTTCGAAATTTTCCATATCGAAAGTGGGCGTGGTCGTGAAGCGATTTCTCTCAATTTCATCAGGTATACTCCATAAATTGCTAGTGTACCTTGTGACAAAGTTCATTATTCTACCGTAATCAGTTTAAAAGCTATGATCAGTCGAATTTTCAAAAATTTCTCACATAAAAGTGGGCGATGCCACGCCCACTTATCCAAATTTATCAAAAAAATAAAGTTATTTCATTTTAGCTATTTAAGCTAGCGAGATATTTCAATTTGGGTGATTTTCGAAATTTTCGATATGGAAAAAAGGCCGTGGTTATCATCCGATTTCACCCATTTTCAATAGCAACCTATCTTGGCCAGAAAGTAAGCTGTATACAAAATTTCATGCAAATATCTCAATTTTTACTCAGGTTACCGTGTACACGGGCAGACGGACAGACGGGCGGACATGCCTTAATGAACTCCTCTTTTCAACCTTAAAACTTTCATATATGGATCTCTATATCTGTCTCGATTATTTTGTGCCGTTACGCAGTACCGTTATGTGGACAAAATTGTAATACCCATGAACTAGTACTAGTACGCTGGGTATACAAATTTAAGAAGCGTAAACGTAAACAAATTAGCTTATGAAGAAAAATAAGCAAGCATGTAATAAGATTATTTTTCCTTACTAACACACACATTTACATATTTACTTGCATATAAATACGATACCTGTAAGCTTCAGCCCAAGTTTGTATGAAGTGTGAAAAAGCTAAAAATACATTATTTTCGCCACATGATACCAAACTCATTCCCCGTTTAATCACCTTACAATAAAGCATAATTTTTGGCGTTGGTGGCTTCTTGTGTTTAGCTCTGCCTTTAGGTACACGAATAAATATTATAAGCTCAGAGGTGGGAAAAATATTACTTAAGATGACTAAAGAAGACAAAACATAAATATCGTACAGTTACAGTTTCCTTAACACAATTGTACAGAGGCAAGTACATATGTGTGAAGCTTCAACTCAAAAATGTGCTAATTTTTCATTCGAAATAACCTAGAGTTTGAAGCGAGTAATATATGAGCCGTTTAAAGCACGAGTGGTATAAGTCCAGTTTACGATTTTTTTTAGTTAAGCATGAAGCTATGTAGGAGAATGTGTTTTCTATATAATACTCTAACGGGGTAGCTCCTAGCTCCAACAGAAACCGAATAATTAGCAGAACTAACTTGTGAAATCAAGGGTACACCCTATTTGTTGACAACACGAAACCTTCAATATCTCAGTTTGAGAAAAGGTGGACTTATACCACTTGTGCTTTAGAGGCTCATATTATGGAAATCTTTCATCGGATTGACTAATGACTGACTATGCTAGACTTTACCAAAAAGAATGGTAAACTGACGTGAGTTACTTTACAAACATCAGATTAGGCTCGTTTTATTATCTAGCCTTTAATTTTAAAAGTCATTATAAATTTCCGGACACTTCATTTGCCGTTTATTTTAAAGGGATTATAACAGCGCCCCCGGAAATAACGTTCACAGACTTTATTTCCTTATCGAAAAAGAAATAATCGGCACACTACCTCCATGTACACCACCGTCTGTTTCGTATGGGCCTTCCATGGTCGCATGTGGTCTACATATGGAACTAGGAACAATCGCCTACACCTTTCATTTAATAGCCATATCGCAGAAATACCTTCTAGCTGGACCACTTTCACACTAATCACACTCAGAGAAAAAATCACAGTCCTCTACTGTTAATACCAAAAATTTTAGAATTGACGGAAATCAGGGCAAGTAATGTAGATTTACAGTGAATTCAACAGATTTAACAATCATTTAACAGCGAAGACACTCTCACAACAGATTTCTGCAGTTAATCCAACAGATTTAAGTTAATCCAGCAGATTTAACACTCTCACAACAAACTTCTGCAGTTCATCCAACAGAATTCTGCAGTTAATCCAACAGATTTAACACTCTCACAACAGAATTCTGCAGTTAATCCAACAGATTTAAGTTAATCCAGCAGATTTAACACACTCACAACAAACTTCAGCAGTTCATCCAACAGACTTCTGCAGTTAATCCAACAGATTTAACACTCTCACAACAGAATTCTGCAGTTAATCCAACAGATTTAACAGTAATTCAACAGCGAAGATACTCCCATTACTGTCATAGAACAAAGCTGCAATTCGACGCCTGCTGGTTATGATCTCCGCAGTCAAAGCAGTCAAACCAATGTGGCTCGATTCTCGGTGGGAGGCAACAAAGCAACGTGGAACATTTAGAACAAACCCGGGTAGAAAATCTGTTAAATTTAGCCTAGGGCCTGACTAGGTTTTCCCTTTTAAAATCATGGGCCTGCCAAGGAAAGTTTACACAGGCCCTTATCTGTTTGTTAATGCTTTTTAATAAAGGGCCTGTCGGCTATTGTAAATCTAGGCCCTGCCTAGTTTTTCCAAGGCAATGCCAACTAAGAAATAAAATAATTCATTGCCTTTCAGTCCGCATTGAACCCAGGCACCTTTACATCACAGTTATCTTCTCTGTCCATTGGGCTATTCCAATCATTGAAATATTTTCTGCAAATGAACAACTTGAATTAAATTTCACATACATTTAATAATCAATTTAAAAAATTCATTGTCCCTGAGCCAGCATTGAACCCAGGCACCTTCACATTACAGTCATCATCTCTATCCATTCAGCTGTCACAACGCATGAAATTTGTTCGGCAAATGAACAACTTAAATTAAATTTTATAATCGTGGAAAAACTATCCTGGCACTGGATTGGAAAAACTAGGCCGCCCCAATATAGACAAAATATTTAGGCCCTGGATTGGAAAAACTGAGCAGGTGCAAGGTATGCAAAACTAGGCAGTCCCCTTACAGAATAATCCATAAATTGCCCGTAAATATAAAAACATACGCTTTCCATTCCAGAGCCCTGGCAGGCCCAAGGTAGAATTGTCTATTGTTGGAAAATCTAGCTAGCGCCTAGATTGAGAATAGATTTGCCTAGATTATTTTCTACCCGGGAAGCTGTAATTAGACGCTGGGAAGCATAAGTAAGCGATGGCATAATGGTTAGACACCTGGGTTGAGTGTTCAAGAGCCCTGAGTTCCGATTCTTGGTGAATTCACAATATAAGAACTCTGAAAAAAAAATTGTGTTTTTGTTTAAAAAAAAAAAATGATATTGACTTCACCGAGAATCGAACTCGGAAAAACTAAAACAACAAAATTTCCTGTTAAAACCATATATTTAATACTCCTATATTGGCAGCAAAAGCTAGTTCCGTTCGAAAACATCACAGTACAGATATATTAATTTTGAGCGAGGCAGGCATATATTTTTGTTTACAAAAAACCATGAGCGTTTCAAAAAAAAAAAGATCACTACCGCGGTCACGTATAAATTAAAATTAAATTTTTTATGAATTTTTAAAGTAAAAAAAGGAACTATAAAAAATGCCTGGGCCACAGAGCTTAGCTCGATGTGAACCTAGCTTATTATTTCATTTCATTTAGTAGGAGATAGTAGCGAATATTGTAATATACAAAAATAGCTCCTTGTTGTTGTTGTTGTAGCCATACTTTGCCCTGCCTATTCGGAAGATCCACTTATAAAAAGTTACGGGTGTTGACAGTCCTTTGCCGGATGATTCCGGTACGTTCCGTTACTCCCTTGCGATACTGCCCGACTGTCTTGGGAACGATTTGGTAAATTTTAGTCGCCTCTTACGACCGGCATACCTACCTCGGGCATATTCTAAACCCATAATCCGCTCCTTGAAAGTTATTAGCTAATAACAATATAGGGCCCCGTTAGGGTCCAATCCGTCTTTACGTATACTTAACTTAACTTAAGGCCAACCTGGAATACGAGAAATCTGGGCCCGAATCGTGACATCCGTGATCGTACAACTCGTCACGTAAAATTTTTTATTTCGGATTACGACTTACGTGAACGTACAACTTCTATCGTAGTTTCGGATTTTTACATACGTGACCGAGTTACGGAAGGTATTCAAAACGTTGTGACTTGAAAATAAATTACGTTTCGTTTGCTATCGTATCTAACAATCCCATTTCGATTATACGACGATATTACGGAATTTTCTTTCGTCTGGTTTTCGATTCGTGATAGTATGTAACGAATCGGCCCCTGTATATATTGTAATCTGTAAACTTACAAAAATATTGAAAACTTTTTGCTTAAGTTAAGTTAGCTTAAGTATACTGATTGGGCTCTAAGACGAAAACTATAGATACCTTTCCATTATACTTGTGACAACAAGCCTCAACATATTTCAAAAAAAAATTTAATTTGGTTTCAATAAATTTGGGCCCCTATCAATGAAATCCGCTACTTTATTGCTTTCACAATTTTTTCGTTTACGAATTTACACGTACACAATACATTGACAAAATGGTACTAGCTTGCCTCGAATTGATTTCGTAATTATTACACATTGAGAAGATACCTTGCTGCCAATATAGAAGTATTACATATGGGACATTCCATCGTGACTCCTGGGACATTTGACTCGAGAGCTTAGTCAACTTTAACTTAATAAACTGACATTGGGATTTCAATTGCTATGAAATATATTTATCGACATGGATAAATATCCAATACAATAAATGCATTAAAAGAATTGGCGAAATAAACAATAAGACAACAAATAGCTTTATAACTACTCAGTAAGTGAATGTGACTCCTGGGAAACCGAAAAATCCCTTTGTTGCACCTTTGTGAGCACGAAAACGAATTTTAGCTTTACAGTTCAATTTTGAACTACAATTTGTATATGATCGAAAGTACATACTACATAGTCCATATTCTTTAAAAATACGATCAGTATTAGCTTTTAAAAACTTCTTACAAAGGTTAAAGAGTGTGACTCCTGGGACATTTTCCTGTTTTTTCGTGATACAATTTTTAAGTTTTTCAGTATTACCGTTGCAGTTCCCTAAAAATTTAGCTAGTTACCCCTAACCCATGATAATAAAAAGACCTTTATTGTAAAGTTCTGTCAGAGCAGTGGGAGTTTATGGCATTTTAAAAATTTGGTACTCTTCCTCTTTTGGGTGATGTGTCCCATATATGGTTAAAACAACAGCTAAAACTGTTCACGAACGAATAGCATCTGTTGTTTCAACAGATATATCGTTTGCATGGTTTTTGAATGTGAAATCTGTTGTTTTAACCTGTAATCCAGTTCGCTCTACTGTATTTTTCTCTGGGTGCACCTAGGGATAGGAAATATAGTTTAAAACATGGGTCGGCAAATTGGTAAATGCAGGTGTACAAGTGAGAGTGCTTATACACGCGCTGTGATCGTCCGAACTATATTTTTAACATTCGCTGATACCCCCACGCGATGTGGTTTCGCCCCTTGCTCAGCGACGACTAAATCATTTGGTAAACAAAGGTTTTGCCCTTTCGGTGCGATGAGTCCAACTTGTTTGACTGATCTTAAGATCTATGGGGCGCCGATGCTTGGTTTAAAACCTATTCTCATATCCCCCAAATTTACATACAAATTTTTAGAAAAATCGACCGCGCCGTTTAGAAGATCTCAGCCCTCCTACACCGTGACAGGACTTTTTATATCTGTGGAATATTGACAAAACTACTTATTTCAGATTTAACAAAAAAACTGTTTTACATATCGCCGGTTCCAAAGTATACAGAAGTATTTCAAAATTTAAATTGTTTTTGAAACGGCATTCCAAATTTCATTTTTACAATGGAGTTCTATGAAAAAATAAAGGTTTGAAATGCTGTTTTCCCAAAAAAATTTAAAAGTAAATACATCTGCATACTTTGGAATCGGCGATATGATTGATTTTATGCCAAAAAACGATACCATAACTTTTGAACTAAAGAAACTAATCAAAGAAACACGCAAGTAGGACACAATTATGCATATCAAAGAAGAAAATCCTATGCAATTAATGTTTAAAAAATCTCTCATCTCGAGATAAGTTGTTTTGTCAAATCTCCACAGAATATTAATATTAGAGATTTTAATTAGTTAAGAGCAAAATTTCTAATTTTTAACAAATTTTTCTTTTATTTCCGCTCAAAACTGAGTAGCTTCGTGTTAAACCAATCGTACTTGAACTATAAAGCTAAGAAATAAAAAAAAAGTTATTTATTTTGACCGAACTTGGTTTTATGACAAAAGGTACAAATGTACCTACATAGATACAAAACTCTCCACCTCCAGGATTAAGTCCATGCAATACAGATCTTGGTTGCAGAGCACCAAGGACTTATACTGGTTTAGATGATAAGACGAAAAAAGCCTATCCCATATCCCTCCTTTTATACATTTCATGAACATGAAATGGTATTATAACTTTGGTCCGATGCTTTTAAGTATGAGAAGACGAAGAGATGGACCCATCAATAAGTGTACCGAAATGATCAGGGTGCCGAGCTGAGTTGATTTAGCCCTGTGCGTCTGTCTGTCTGTTTGAACGCAAAAGAGTCCCTCAGTTTTTGAAGTATTTGGCTGAAATTTTGCATGCGGCCACCATTTTCTAATATAGAAATCATTTGTCGGAACCAGCAAGATCGGACCGATATCACATAAAGCCAAAGGTGTACGTATGCAAGTCGGGCCGTTGCCTAACCTTACCGAATAAAACTGAATAAAAAATTCCAAGAAAAATTACAGTTACTTAGCAAATATATAAATGTATGTACGTAATGCTAACCGCTAAAGTCAGTAAGATCGGAGCAATTAGCTAAAGTTAAACTCACACAGGCTGTTCTGAGGATCGAACAGTGAAAATCGTGACGCTTATTCATGAAAGGTATATAGCCATATAGCCATATAGCGAAGGCAGCTTTTCTTACTTGTTTTACATTTATTTTTGAGCAGTCTATATTTGTTATATTTTCATTTCCAGTTATCTTAAAAATTAATATTTGTTTACCTCTTTACAGTTTTTGGCAAGGCGAATCCAACCTAATAATTTATAAAAACTACAAGCTTACACGTGAAAATATCAAAACCTAACTGCGCATAATTCCGCTAAAACTGTTTTGAAACAAACATAGAAAGTGTTTTTAGTTGCCAAAAAAATTCTTTGAAAAATCTTGATTAAAAAAACTGTGTCATAACAACGGCGCCATACTAACATATTCCGCAATTACTTGCCATTTAAGCCAAACAAGAATTATGTAAAAGGATATTGCTATAACTGAAAGATTAAAGGAAGTGAGTAGGTATCAAAAATATAGCGATTTGAGCTGCAGAAAGTGGATGAAAAACTAAATAAATTGCCCACTAGTTATGCATCTATCGAAATTTAAAGTGAACGAAGAACCATCGTTAGGTACATAAATACAAATAGATTAGATTCCTACAACGTAGTCACAGACATACATATACAGGGGGATATTCTAAAACACTTATCAAACGTAGATGGTGTATACTGCAACTGGCTCAGCCATTATTATAAGCACCTATGGGCAAGTGTATATCAAAGCATCCTTCCTTACTGACAATCGCATTATCCGAAAAGGATTTAGCAACAGCTAACCAAATTTGGAGCAAATTTGCTGAAAGTACCGAATATATTGCGCTCAAGGACGAGCATGGGAATCAATTATGCGAATATTACTATGTGAGTGGTAAAAAGGAAAAGAAGAATAAGAAGAAGCAGCAGCAGCAACAGAAATTGGAGCAAAGGGCAGCTGACGTACAAGCTATACAACAATCAACGAATGGAGATAATGATGCGAATAATGTTACTACAATACGGATGTTTGCTGGCGTCAAGCAGTCGTCGTCCAAGTCATATCGAAATTCAAATGAAAATCAAAAACAGAATGAGAAGCAGAATCAGGGTCTATGTAAGAAGAAAAGTAGAAATAAAATGGATCCAAAGCCTGCGCAAAAGCAATCATCAACGCTGCAAGAACAACTGCAACATGAAACCAATAAAGTCAAATCGAGCCAAGCAGCAGCAACAAATATTCCACAGTCATCAAACGCAACAACACCAACAACACCCGCAGAAATAACTATTACAAATGGCATAGAAAGTTATACAGAAAACTTGTGGCAAGATTGTATTACTTCAACAATAACTGAAGTTACTAATGTTGATGCCACACAAACAGCAACAACAACAACAATATTGTATCCCTACGTCAATATTGTAAATAACTGTGAATATTGCACCTTTGTTAGCACCACTGAGGCTGAAGACTATGACGATGACGACGACGATGGGGACGACAATGGCGACAATGATGATGACAACCAAAATTTTGAAGATGACGCGAGCTACAAGATTGAGAAGCAGTTATTTGCCATAGAAAGCCATAATAAGTATGGCGAGGCTGTTGTAGTTGACAACACTTTTCGTTCTATGACTACTACTTTGGATGCTCATAAAAGTCAACAACATTGTTTGGCTCATTTACTATTGCAGAATGTTGGCGACGACACTATTGCTGCTGACGCCAATAATAATGCCAAAATAACAAAGCAGCAACAGCAGCACGTGGAGCTAGTGCAAGAGCAAAGGAAATTAGCCAAAAACCAAACACCAATAATGAACGATGAAGTATGCAATGTCAATATTGGTGTCAAAAATTCAACAGTTGAAGTTGATGAAGGAAATGGAGTTAGCGTGGTACAAAGAGCCAGCAATTATTTAGGAGTGTTGAGCGGTATGGACAAGAAGGTGAGTGTCAAAAAAATGTAACAAAGGAATATGAATGCTTAATTGTCTCTTAGATATGAAATGTTTGAAAAGGTGCCGTGATAGGGTATTTTCAAGACTGCAGCCTTAATAGGGTGATCTTTCATCCAGCAATCGATATCTGCCTGAAGTTGACATTTTGGTCCTGGGGCCACTTCTTCCGTTAAACTAATTTATTCAAATGTATGAATCAAGTGTTCCTTTAGGACTCCTAAAAGTGCGTTTAGGTATTGTATTTGAGGACAAAAAAAGGTGTTCCTGCGATATACATACATATGTAAGTACCTACCCCTATTATTACAACCTCTAAAGTGCCGAGATGCTTTTCCATTTTGTGGTGTGCTGCTTTTAAAATTTGTCCCCAAAGTTGGCAGGAGCTACAGTTTTTTGTCGACTCCGAACGGCAACTGCAAAGCAGATGGATTTTAGCTGACAAGCGTTCCGTGCCAGAAATACACTCGAAGAGTTTGTCAAACCACTGTCGAGGAGCGACCCCTTTTGAAAAACTTTTTTGGATTTTTTGATGTTGATTTTATCGGGTTGAGATCCCCAAATTTCGGTATAGTATCCCGAGCATACCAAGACTACACCACAGCAGCCCCTGAGACCAGATAGGATTTTTCGCCCCCGGATTTCAAAATCCTGGAATTTGAAAAATTTCAGTTTTTAATTCGATTATTTCAAATGTTTCCTTCCACTATAGAAGAGGTAGAGCAGCCTCTTCTATCGCTCCAAGAATATACCGCTCTATTCTATTTTTTTCTCAGAACGTACGTCTCTGCTAGAGCATCAACAACATACCGCTTAGTTTTATTCTCTCAATTTTTGTTGTATTATTTTCTTATTCCGCACTACATACCGCTCCTTCTTGGGTCTATTCAATGTTGATATAAAAAAGTTCAAATTTTTTGATAGTTTTCAATATATTTTTAAAATGTTTTACATATATAAATAATTTTCATTCCCTGGGGATTTTGTAACCTCCTTCATTTAGTCAATACAATATTTGAAACAACAAAAATTCCCACAGAGCCAAATATTTGCATACAGCTTAGGTTCATCTTCAGATACAAAACCTCAAAGGTCCCCACCGATTCCATGCCAAAAAAAGTTATTCGGGGTCAAAGGTAAAAATTTTAGGTTTTTGGGACTTTTCTCGAAAACGGTAAGTTTTTTCGAAAAATTTTCTGAGACCTGGAAATTCTCCACCAATATGGTTGTAGGCCTGGAAATTCTCCACCAATATGGTTTCAGTCTTTTTCTCTACGAGTAAGCAGTTCTCAGATTGCGCGAATGTAAAATTAGCTTTGGAAATTATATTAAAATACTAGCTGGTGCCCGCGACTTCGTATGCTTATAATTTCTGTTTTTTTTGCAGCTAGGTTAGCACATAAGGGTCGTGTTGTCATGTAAGCTTTAAAGTTTGTCTGCTCGATAAACCCAAATTTCGGTCACAAAAAATGTTTTCATCGGACTGATAAAGCTTAAAGTTTAATAAAAAACGACCCTAAAGCCATTTACTTTTCCAATATAAAGAACATAAATTATAGAATTTCTTTGTACACAATATTTGAAGTTCTACCCAAATTACAAATTATAAACTAATTTTTTTTCTTATAAAGTAAGAAATTAGTACATTTCCCTTAATAGCCATATTAAGCATTTTGGTATTAAGAAGGTACACATTTTATGAGATATCTCCGGGGTAGCTTAGGTATTGAAAATAATCAAACGGTTTATGACAGCAATCATAAACACCTTTTGTTTGATACCCATAATGTACTAACACATTTTGTGGAAATATTGGAGCTATCGAAATTTCAAGATATATCCCAAATCATATCAGATATTTCAATGAATCACATCGCATATTATAGCACTCATTGACACCTTTCGTTTGACACCCATATTATACTAAGACATTTTTGGTCACCCCTGGTCCACATATTGGGCGATAACTCCAAAACCGGTTGAGATATCGAAAAAAGTAATATCTTAAATTTTAAGTTGAGCGTCTAGCAATCCTATCAATCAATTCCCATTCATTATTTTCAGAGTGATACGGCCACAAACATACGAACAGACAGACAGACACACAAAAAATTTTAAAATGGTTGATTTGGATTCTACTCGCTTAATAATGCTTCCCCCAATCAATATTTTGTTGATATCTGCCATATACAGACATCGACCTGTTACAATTTTATTATATGTAGAGATGTAGAGATATACCACGTATGGACTCTTTAGGATTTTTCTCGAAAACTTTAGTATGCGTAGAAAAATTTTCTTTTACCGTTTATTTGTCACAAATTTCCCCATCGACAATAAAAATAGTTATTTTTGTAAATCCTCTAGTTCTCGAGCTAGAGCAACCTCTCCTCCATGCATGATATCAAAAAATACTTGTCCGGTAAACTTAGTTTATCTTGTATAACAAATATTCCCACAGTGCCCGGTTTTTTGTCGGAAGCTTACGATCACCCCCAGCAAGGAAATTGCATAAGTCCCAATCGATTCTGCTACAAAAGTTACTCGGGGACAAAAGTCGAGAAAAATCCAAATTTGAGGGGTTTTTATCAGTTCATTGAACTAAATGATGGAAGTGATCGCAGGAACTAGTTCCAAAGTTCAAATGATCTAATCCAACTATGTAAAATTTTCGTCAAATTTATGGAATTTAATAAGAATGAGAAAATACCGAGAAACCAAAATGCGTGCTAAAGTAAAGTCATGGAATGGTGAAAACAAAATCACCAATTAGTGCTGGGCAATACTAAAAATTACTGTGGGTAAGAGTAGGCATCGAAATAACATCGCATAATTAGACATAATTCGATAATTTTCGACACGAGTTGCTAATCTCCAAAATGGGTAGAACAAAATTGATGTGAACAAAATTTTCTTTCTTATCCTCTTTCTTTGAAGCGCGACCCAGTAATTTCCGAGATTCTATCCGCTGCTGGTTAACAGGGTTTTTACTACAGTACCTAAGGTGGTATTTTTTTCCTTTAATGCTATTGATATACACAGGGAGATTATCTCCAATAAATCGTCTTGAATCAGATCCAAATTTTGCCCTGGCATACACAAAATTGAAGATTAACAATCCATCATCTCGGTGCCATCTAGTGTTTGGTTATATTCCTTGCGGTTTAATGGTAGATGTCGCTGAGGATTGTTTATTTTTCGGTAATAACTAGTGTATTTCTAGTGAATTTCTGGGCTTTAAGATTAGATGTCGCTGAAAATAGTTTATTTTTTGGCGACATCCAGTGTCCAGTAGCAGTAAAATCGTAATTTTGGTAGTATATCTTGCTAGTTTTGTTTATTTATCGGTGACAGTAGCGGTCAAATCGTAATTTCGGTTTCTCAAATGTTCTACATTTTTGGGAGTTTGTAATGAAGATTATGCTCAAGTTAACTCCCAAAAAGGGAGTCAACTCCAAACACTCCTTGAAAAGTGTAGGCGATTCGAATTCGAATGACCTTTAGGGAAGAAGGTTAGAGAACGATTTGAGAAACCGTCGAGAACTATTGCATTCTCTACAAAAAGGTGACTTAATGCTCGATATCGGGAAAAAGGTTAGATTTCTGATCGAATTCTAATGCATTTCTCTAATGTGATATAAAATATGTTCGAATTTACGTTAGATCTAGAATCGTTCTCGAGTCGATTTCTAGCGTAGTTTCCTAACATTTTTCTTGACTCGAGAACTACACTAGTTCTAATGTACAGAACAAAAATTTTTCTAACGTTAGTTTCTGTGTTTCCTGGGAGGTATCAAAAGACGCGCCTCTGGGTTTTGGAGACGAAAAGGCATCTTTTGATACTCGATTAGTCTAGGATGCGTCCGGGTTCAGTCATAAAGGAGGATCGGACTAATGCCAGTTCTGACCACTCTGTATAGGCTGAACTCTTCACATTTGTTTGAGCATGCCCTATGGAGAGATCAAATGTACCCATTTATACCTAAACGGGTACGGAATGACTAATCCAATTTATACCCAAAACAGGTACTTTGAATCCTATGTATATGCTATAAAAACTAAAATAGTACTAGACCCATTTGGTCATGCTACACAGATTACAATTTTATTATGTACATACATTAAACTATACCCCATTGAAGACCAAAGGAATTAATCGTGGAGTCATAGTCAACATTTATTATGATTTTGGGTTAGTTAAAACTTTTTTACACAACTTTACATGTGTTATCTGTGAAAAATGCTTTAAGTAACTAACTTATTGCTGCACACTTAAAATGTTCAGTGTCACCCTGCATGTCTTCAGAAGAAGAAGACACTACCGCCATATAAAATGTCAAAAGTGTGTACGCCTATCGGTGCTGCTGTATCGTGGCTGATATACATGTGTTAGAAAGTGACAGATAGTATACTGTTTTTGTTTGTTATTGCCATTTATCAGGGCAAATAATCGCACCGTCTACGACAGCGAGGGCAAGAAATTTTGCCTTTTTTATAGGGGAGGCTGGTTGAGAAAAGATAATGATTCCGTCTATGGAGGTAATGCCCATTTTACAACAGAACATGGGTTTAAGCGGGCGACGAGGGCAACATTTTCGTGCAGAAAAGAAAACGCTATTAAAGTCATATTTAATTTTTCTATGACTAAGGTTCCTCCAAAGCAAAACAGTAAGTTAAAGTTTTTATCTTTGAAACACCCTGCAAAAAAAATCACCCTTATGGAGAAAAGGAAAAGTGACGATAGATGTCGCTAATTCGCGCAGGATAGGTGAAATTACAACCGCTAAGCCAACAACCACCGCTTGACAGCAAATACGGAAAGTTACACCAAAACAGTTAACATCATTTTCCCAGCAATGCGCATGACCGGCTTGAATGGGTTCCACAGCAGAAAAAAACAAACAAAAGCACTTCGCAACTAGAAACGAAAGGAAAACTCGCAGATTTTTCGCTTTGACAAGCATTTCCTTTGTGACGGTGAAATTAAAGGCAGTAATATTGTGAAAATATATTTTTAAAAAGGATAAATCAATCCAGATTTTGTAAAATATATGCATTAGAAAATTGCAGAATAAAAAAAAGTTTAAAAGGAAGAGTGCAAAGTGTAAAATAGCCAGTTTACAGAAAAAGTACTTGAAAGTGTCTACTTGAAGGAGAATACTTATTTTCAAGGACCTTCAGGCAAGCGGTACACAAGTGTGGGTTGCTTTGCAAAATGAAAATTCAATTAGGTTTACCAAAGTCAGCAAATTTTGTGAAGCTTATTTGAAAAAATCTGAGAAGAAATTATTTTTATGTGAGAAATGCAAAATTATTTGTATAAGTATAACCCGTAATAGTTACAAGCATATGAAAAAAATTCTATGTAAATCCTGAGTGATTTTTTTACGAAGTAAAATTACCTTATTGTTTGTGCGTGTGTGTGTAAAGTAAGTGTTCAAAAACGGCGACCTATAACAGAATAAAGGGCATTAGCAAGCAAACAAAAGCCTACCCAGTTTACTGGGGGCTTAACTAAACAAAGTCCAGCATTCAAGATGGATGAATGCGAGAACCTCATCATAAATTTAGAAGACGTTGTCGAAACATACGAAGAGCTCGCCGACGACATATTACAGCAGCAGCAAATAATCAATGATAACGACGCCGAAGTCATTCAATTGACGCAGGCATTAACCGAGGGCGATATAATGGTAAAGATTTCTTAAAATTTTCAACTGAGACTTTATTTTTGTACAATCTGACTTGAAATCGATCTCGACATAGATGCTTAAAATACATTGTAAGTGCAGATATATGTATGTATGCGTATACATAAGAATACACCATGCAAAAAGTCTTGATACTGATTACTTATGGGATTGAATTGCGATTAATCTTTTTCATCTACAGTGGGCTATGGTTCAAAATATATCCATACATAGGAAAAATGTAATTTGTGAAACATACTCATACGGTTACTTTTTGTAGCAAACTTATGGGAGTTGAAATAACACGTTTTGGTAGAAATTTGTTTAGTACTTTCGTACGCGTTCGGGTATAAAAGGGTACGATTGGTCTCTTTATCCGAATCTGCGACTCATCCCAGACGCATCCTATACTAATCGCATTTCTTGCAGCTCACATTCAGATCCTTCAACAAAGCAATTTTCCTACATTCAACAACACCACCTTACACGGGTATACATAACCAGTCAACAAAATCATCGTAAATGAGCTCGAAAAGTGATGTTTTCTCGAAGAAAACTCTGATAAAATTTCGTTTATTAAAGCTTTTACGTTTCGCCTACGAATACTGTTTCTTTTCAAAATTTTTAGTGCCTACAAGGCTTCGTAAATGTATCGAAAAAGCATTCGTATATGATTCATCCGTTTTTTTATTATAACCGTACTTCGTATTTTCAAAATATGTATTGATTCGAAAATAGCTCGTAATACGCAATGTTCGTAAAATGTAAGGCATCTTGCTGGCTGGGGTATCTTGCTGGCTGGGTATACATATACATATAAACACATACATATTTCACCACTTGGGTTCCAACCTTATTGTGGAACTACTATAGAAAATGTAAAAGAGGTTTGTTAGTAATTATTTTCCGTTGCCGACTTTGAGGCGCAACGGCATGTACCATTTGTGGAATATAAGAGGCACGCGGTATGGTCTATTGTTTTAATTGAAATTTTATACATACATTAGGGTGGTACAAAAAAACTAAAGTTTTTCCCTCCTATTTTTTTACATCTAACAAAAAGAATAATCTATGCAAACTCTTAGAAATATGAAAGGTGGCGCTTTAGTTGACTGACTTTTTTACTATTGCACACACATACACAGTAACACGTATAAAATCTAGTAAATTTTAAATGACTGTAACTATTTCAACAGTTAAGATAATCGCACATGGCTTACCAGTTTGGAAGCTTCAGAGCTTCAACTTTAAGAGTATGTAAAAATATTTTGAACAAATTTCAAAAATTAAAAGAAAATTCACTTTGAAAAAATGCCATTTTTCTCAATACAAAATGTATGGGAAAAGGCGAAAAAATAGCCACCACTAAGGGTTAAGTTAGAGCTCTATTTTTTGCAAGGCTTATTTTCTCATCAATACCTAAAGTTTCAGGGGGTAACACTAAAAAAAACCCAATTTTTTTTTGGTTTTCTTTAAATATTTTGAAATAGGGCGACCTGCCACCCAGTCGTCGATACATACTTTTCGTGCGTGTCGTGTTTTAGTAATTATCCTCCGTGCGTGTTAGTGCATATTCTCGAAAATGTTGCAAATATCATACACGCGCCCACCTCTAGTACGGAGAGTTCGATTGTGGTAATAAATAAATTTTGACAAAACTCAACTTTGGTCGTTCGCCCTTATTGCCACAGATATAATGTATCGGCTCCAGTTTTCACAATATCTCTTACTCAAAATTGAAAAAACTCGTTCAAACTTAACGTCCGCAACGCTGGGAAATGCCTATATATTCTATATTCGCATTTGCTATGTATGTGTGTTGGCTTCATTCATGTCGCGTGCTGAGGCTCTGTATGAATCATCGTGTTTACAATGTGTGACGTACTGGGGTATATTAATGGTGATTTTGTTTCATCGCCCTTCCTAAGCAGAGCGCTTTTTCTAAACGGCGTCGCTCCTCGGCAGTGGTTTGGCAAACTCTCCGAGTGTAATTCTGCCATGAAAAGCTTTTCAGTAAAAATTTGCTTTGTAGGCGCCGTTCGGAGTCGGCAATAAATTTAATGCAGCACATCACAAATTGGAAGAAAAGCTCGGTACAAATATCTCGTTAGAAGTTATTATGTTAACCTGTTGATATATCGCAGCCATATGTAAGTGTTTTTTTATACCCAGCGTACTAGTACTTGAAAAAAGAGTCCATTAAGGTATGTCCGTCCGTCTGTCCGTATACACGATAACTGTGTAAAAATTGACATATTTGCATGAAATTTTCTATACAGGTTAGGTAGGTAGGTAGAAGTGGCTGCCGCAAAGGCACACCTAGGCCAGTAATAAAAGGCCCGTTGTGATACCAACAAACACTAGGAAAGTCAGTCCCGGGGCCCGGCCATATGGAAAATCCCAGTGCTGTCGGGACTCTCCATATAGCCGAAACCCGGGACTGACACTCCTAACCGACACCGGTACCCCTCCTCGAACCATTTTGATAACTTGATGAAGGCCATCAAGTCCTTTATGTCTAGTTCCGCGACCTGGCTTAAGCTAACCAGGAAGGGAACTCCCAGAGAGCGCCTTCTCGCTCCGCTTAAGGCCGGGCAGTTGCAGATGAGGTGCTCCACCGTTTCCTCTTCCTCATCCTCTTTGCAACTCCTGCAGCATCGTCGGTAGGGAACGCCTAGCCTTGCTGCGTGCCTACCAATAAGGCAGTGCCCGGTTAAAACACCTATTAATATGGAGATTTCCTTCCTTTTTAGGGCGTATATGTGTCTAGATCTTTTAAGATCGCGTTTTGGCCAGGTTTGCTTGGATATCCGGCACCCTGGGGCTTGTAGCCATCTTTCGTTGGCTTCGCGGAGTGTATGCTCCTTCAGCATTAGCTTGCACGTGGCAAACGGCATACCTATGCGCTCTTTATCTTGAAGAATCTGCTTGGTCGTGCCCTGCCTGGCAAGTTCGTCTGCCCTACAGTTTCCCTCAATGTCCCTGTGTCCCGGGACCCATGTGAGGTTCACGCGGTTCTGTTGGGCCATCTCTTGAAGAGATCGACGACAGCTGAGCGTCAGTTCAGAGTTGAACGAGTAAGAGCCAAGGGATTTGATGGCCGCTTGGCTGTCGCAGAAAATACAGATATCCTGTCCGATGGTGCGTTCACCTATCCAAGTCACGGCGTCCATGATTGCAGAAACTTCTGCCTGGAAGACGCTGCAGTGATTAGGTAGTCTAAAGGAGAGTTCTAGGTCCAAATCCCTTGAGTAAACCCCTCCTCCGACTCTGCCGTCTAACTTCGAGCCGTCGGTGTATATAAAAGTGCCGCCATTAGTAGCGGGACACCGATCTATGTTCTCCCAGTCTTCCCTGCTGGGAATGTTTATTCTAAAACAACAATCTCCGACTGTTGTGGTCGCACACCGATCTGTGCTCAGAGGGAGAAAGCTGTAAGATCTTAGAATACAGGAGTGTCCAATAGTGCTTGCGCCCCAGACGGACGTTCCCTTAGACGCACAGCCGATGCTGCTGCTGCCCGGTACCCTTCCAGATCGAGTGGCAAAAAGCCAAGAATGGCCTGGAGAGCTTCATTGGGCGTTGTTCTTAACGCCCCGCTTATACAGACTTTCCCTAACAGATTTAGGTTTGTTGCCTTTCTTAGCGCAGGCCACCATACCACGACTCCATACAGCATAATTGGCTGGATTATCGCAGTGTAGATCCATCTGCAAATTTTGGGGCTGATCCCCCATTTTTTGCCAATGGCTCTTTTACACGTGTAAAGTGCAATGCACGCTTTCCTCTGGCGCTGGATGACATTCTCCTTCCAGTTAAGCTTTCTATCTAGAACTGTGTCTAGGAATTTGGCTTTGTCAGCTAAGTTCAGGCGCACGCCATCTAGTTCTGGTAGGTTCAACGGTGGTATCTTGTACCGCCTGGTATAAAGGACAAGCTCCACCTTTCCCGGGTTGATGCTAAGTCCGCAGCGAGAGGACCATGAAGAAACTTCTCGCAGTGCTACTTGCATCAAGTCACACAGGGTTTGTGGGAATTTGCCCCTATATGCAATAGCTAAATCGTCTGCATATGCCACTATCTTCCCGCCCCCCCCACCTTGTGTCTCGTAGCAGCGAGTTCACGGTGAGGTTCCATAGGAGCGGGGAGAGAACACCACCCTGAGGCGTTCCTCTTGTGACATAGCGTGAAAGATCAACTGTTCCCAGTGAAGAAACTATTTTCCTTCCCTTTAGTAGTTGATCAATTAGTCCAATAAGAGACCTATTTATGCCCAGGTTTGTTAAAGCAGTGTTAATAGCCTCCGGCTTTATATTGTTGAAAGCCCCTTCGATGTCCAGAAAGGCCACGAGACAGTACTCCTTTTCGTGCAATGATTAGGTGATAAGGTTGCTATCAATAGTAGAGGAGAGATAATCGCTAATTATCCTCTCGAAGGTTTTAAGTGCAAAAGACGAGAGACTGATCGGTCTGTAGTCTTTAGGCTCATAGTGTGAGGCCTTCCCAGCCTTTGGAATAAAGACTACCGTGGCGCTTCTCCAGGAGCACGGAATGTAATTAAGAGCCAGGCAGGCTGAATAGAGAACTACCAGCCATTTAGCTGATATTTCCAGCGTGTTTATGAGTTGTGCGGGGAAAATCCCATCTGGCCCAGCTGCCTTGAACGGCTCAAAGCTTTTGATTGCCCACCTTACCCTTTCCTCCGTAATGGGTATGTTTACCGCCAGGTTTGTTGCAGATGCTACAGGTGCATCATACAAGTTCCCCGGAAAGTGTGTGTTCAGGAGCAGCTCCAGGGTTTCCCCTTCCGTGCTGGTCCAAGATCCGTCAGGCTTCCGTAAATAGCTAATGGCTGTTTGAGTTTTTGATAGCACTCGTCTAAGTCTCGCTGTATCATCGACTTTTTCGACCCCGGTGCAGAAATTTCTCCACGAAGTTCTCTTCGCTTGCCTTAGAGCCTTTTTATAGGCCCTCAGTTTAGCTTTAAATTCGAGCCATTCAGGCTCCGTACCGATGCTCTTGGCCTTGTTAAATTGCTTCCTGCATGATATACGGAACGAATCCAGGTCGTAAGACCACCAGTGGGGTCTATGTTTGCCGCGTGGTTTTGGTACTGGACAAGCCTGCTCTAGGGCATTTGAGAGCGCCGTTGTAAAGGTCGTTACCAGTTCATACAGGTTACTTTCTGGCCAAGATAGGTTGCTATTGAAAATGGGCGAAATCGGATGATAACCACGACCCCTTGTTCGATATCGAAAATATCGAAAATCACATAAATTGACATATCTCTCTCAACCTGATTACGGTAGAACGATGAAATATGGCACAAAGTATAGTATCGCTGTGAGTAAACCTGACGAAACTGAAACCACCCCCAATTTCGATATCCAAAACTTCGAAAATCACCTAAATAGACATAATTCGATAACGGAAATGGCAAAAATGATATAGTTTGGTAAAATGAGCCAATCTATGAGTATAAATTTATTTTTTTATACATTTTTTTTAAAGTGGGCGGTGCCAAGCCACGGGAGCCATATTTGACAATTTCACAGGTCAAAAATTTTAAACTGATTATGGTAGAACGATGAAATTTGGAACAAGGTATACTAGCATAAAAGACAGTATACCTCATGTAATTGGGCGAAATCGCTTCCCAACCACGCCCACTTCCGAGCTGGAATATTTGGAAAATCATATGAAAACTACCGCTGGGAATTTAATGTTCGGCTTACCGGAACTTAGAATTTCTTACTTGTTTTTAATCGAAAATAAGTAATGTTTGGCGGCTTTGGTATCTTGGTCTATATGTACCACACTGCTACCAGCGCAGAATAATTCTTATAAGCAAGAAATAGCACACTGGCATATTTGTTTTACTGAATTTTACAGAATATACTTTACGTAACAAGCACACATTCACTGCTATTTACATATATGCATACATACATACATACGAACATCAAAACATAATGAAAACAATATAAAATTGTATAATTGCAGGGACAGGCTGAAAGTAAGAAACATTTGAAAAAACATGGCGGCAACACAACCGGCACAATTGGAACGGGAGGGGGCATTATTGAAACCAAAGGCACAGCAATGTCCTTTGGCTTTCGCAAGAAGCTCAACACCACCCCGAAGAAATTCAAGAAGTTGCTTGAGGCGGGCGTTGGCGGTGGTGACTCAAAAAGAAAACAAGATAAATGTAATAATATAACAACAACGACTACAACACGCGATAGCAACACTTCGAGTGAGCAGAATGAAAAACCAGGAACTGTGATAAATAACGCTGACAATGAAGAAATATGCGTGGAACAACAAGAACAACTACAAGATGATAATGGCAATGCAGGTGAGTGCAATGACTTACTCGCTGGTGCATGGTCTGCATGATAAATAAGTGAAAATTGCAATGGTATAAGTTGTCCTCTTTTCTTTGAGTTCAGTGTAGTTCACAAGTAAAATACACACATGAAACAAACTCTGATTTACACGAACACAACAGGTGGTAAGGTGTGACCAACACCTGCACGCGCACCTACTAAATTCTCAAAATTTCGCATGCACTCACAAAGGCCCACACTATCCTTACACCTACCCATCAATTAAAAAACGAATTCATTTTTTTTATTGATTCAATCTTTAATTACCCCCCTTTTGCATGTAATGAATGTCTGGCATGTCAAAAATTTAGCTGTTCAATTGTTTTTGTTTTTTTTTCCTTTCTCCTTTAACAAAATGCCCTCCGCACTACTAATCGCCGAATGCTTTTCTGCAGAGCTTTTGGCAAAAGTACATTTTGAAAAGATGGGCGCGGCTGCCACAACAACACAGCGTTTCAATCAAAGTGCGACGTCTGCTGGTGGAAATCAAGCAAATACCAATCTTCCTGGCGTCGCCTCACGTTTTGGTTATCGTGGTCCAAATGTTGCACGCCCAGCGTCAGCTGGAGCTGGCCTGACGCAACGCAATCAAATCGATATGCAGGATAGTCCTGAAAACAACAATAACTATGGCAATAACGTTAATAGCAACAGAAGTGGTGGCGTGGGTGTTAGTGGACAACAAAAACCGTTAGTCAGCAATTGTAAGTGGGTGCAGCAAAGTAATCGAATAATTTTGGGGGGTTGGGTGACAGAAACGATATTAAAGTTGGCCAGGATTGGGGGAATATTGCGCAGAGAAATTAGAAATAGAATGAACAAGTTAAAGAAATATACTAAACTTAGTACTAATTCATTTTAAATCTGATCCTCTCACAACACGAATCATCTTTGTTGAAGCATACCCTTAAAAAGCAAATTCACTAGGGTCTAATCCGGTTGAAACTGCCGGTTTCCAACGACTCGCATTATACTGAACCAGAAACGCACATGTTTTTTAAGAACAATTTTCACAGAAATTCACGTCTTTTTTTTTTAGAATATTAGATAGATGATTCGGAAAATGGGTGAAAATCAAACGCCTAAAATTATGCTAACATAATTGCCACAGTTTACTCAATTTTTTATACCCAGCGTACTAGTACTAGTACAAGGGTATATTAATTTTGTTCACATAACGGTAGAGTTCCATGAAATTTTGTATACAGGTTACTCTCTGGCCAAGGTAGGTTGCTATCGAAAATCACACAAATTAGCAGCTGAAATGGCTAAAATGATAAAATTTTATGATTTTTCCATAAAATTTTATAGTGGGCGTGGCACCGCCCACTTTTAAGGGAAGCATTTTTGAAAATTTGACTGGTCGTAACTTTTAAACTGATTACGATATAACGTTGGAATTTGGCACAAAGCATACTAGTATCGTTGGGAGTATACATACCAGATGATCGCCCTCCAACCACGACCACTTTCGATATCGAAAATTTCGAAAATCACATAAATTGACATAATTCGGTAACGGAAATGGTTAAATGATATAGTTTGGTAGGATAAACCCCGTAGTCATTCTATTATGATTTTTTGATGAATTTTTTAAAGTAGGCGTGGCATTGCCCACTTTTCAGGAATGCATATTTGAAAATTTCTCGGGTCATAACTTTTAAACTGATTACGGTAAAACGATGATATTGGTACAAGGTATACTAGCATTATAGGGAGCATACCTGATGCAATTGGACGAAATCGCTTTCCAACCACGCCCACTTTCGATATGGAAAATTTCGAAAATCACATAAATTTACATAATTCGGTAAGGTAAATAGCTAAGATAGTAAAAACTTTAGATAAATCTTCCTATGGCCTATATCATTGTTATCCCATTCTGAAAATTACCGCTGGGTATTTAATGTTCGGTTCAGCCGAACTTAAACTTCCTTACTTTTTTTAATAAATTTACGATGTTTTTTTCAGGCGCCTGATTTGACCTATTTCTTCGATCTGTTTTAATTATTAAAAAAAACACTTTACAGAGGGTTTTTATCGGTTTCTAAAGCTTTCGACTATGCTGAATCCGAATCTGAAGTCGGATTTTTCGCTCCACTCTGGCTTTTCTCTCCATAGGGTGATTCAAACCGAAATTAAATTAACTTTTTTTTCTGTAAAAAACCACCCTCTGTGGAGAAATATGACTTCAGATTCGGACTTACCACACCCAAAAGCTTTAGAAACAGTTGAAAAAGCCGGTGGGATTTTCAGAAACTTCAATTTTTTTACTGTATAATTTTTTCATTCAACATAACTATAAATTTCAATTATGGACCACTGTGCATCCCGAAAATTACCGCCAGATAACAAACAAAATCATTACCTGCAACCTTTTCTGAATTCAACCCCGTTAACCATATCTTTCTTCCAACTACCCCCTAAAACTGCTCTAAGCCCAGATTTTTACTACTTTTTTATATGAAAGTAAAGTAGAGTCATCTTAACTTGGCCAGACGTCAAACAAAAAGAAAATCTTTAAAAGCATTTTGCTTAGATTTCGGCTAATTTGAAAATCATTGAGATCGGATTAAAGGCAGAATTAATCATCGTTATCGCCAACGCTATACCAATAATAATCAGCTGTTCCAACCAAACTTATGGAAATCAATGTAATCGATTACATTTGCCATAAAATAACCCTAGCGCGTTTACTTGATTTCCAAAGGGTGGTTGAAACAGCTGATTAGCGTTATAGGTATGGCGTTAACGATAAGGAAGATTAATTCTGCCTTATTTCTTCACATAGCCTCCATATAATCGATTGTTCCGATAAACTGGTGTTGAAATAATAAACATATAGTCCCCATACAATCGATTGTTCCGATAAACGGGGTTTAGGCTATATAAGAATGTTACATATTTTATAGTGTGTACCGGTTTTAAATAACGTGACTCAGGCCCGTGCGCAGGGGGTGGTTTTGGGGGGATCAAACCCCACACCCTTAAAACTTACTTTTCAACAAAACTACTTACGCGAAAAGTCTCCTTTTCTCATTTTCAACTCTCTTTGACATTACACGGCGTATGAGTAACAAAAAATTTTGAACTTTTCATTGCACTTTACGAGAGTAATTGACATGTTATTCCATAAACAAAGCATATGGGATATGTGGTTTTAGCTCCTCTTTCAGCATATAAACATAGGTACATAGCTTTGCCTATGAACTTTTGTATATTGATCAGTGAAACGTTTTCTTCAGAATTTCATTCTCTACAAAAATGCCCATAGTGGCGAAACTGTAAGTCAAACGGGCTGTGTAGGAGGGCAAAATCTGTCTATTTATCACTAAAAGTTCATCGAATACAAACACAGAAAATACAAATTGGAAAATGGTGTTGAAAATCTTAAGGGTCAGTTACATAAAGCTTTATTTTGACTTTACCTGACTTTGACAGAAAAGTTCAGTATACGTATTTAAACGAAGCATGGCAAATTGGAGACCTCAAAGTTGAGCAAAGTTAAAATTTGGCAAACTCTTAAATTTTGCTTGCTTTGACAACCTGATGTTGATGACTTTGCTTTAATTAAAGAATAAAAAGTTGGAGGGAATAATAATTAATTCATTTTTTCTCTATTAAATTAATAAATTAACCAAAACTCTCTCAATGCAAAGAAATAAATAACGAAAACAAATGTATAGAAGAGAAGCGCCAAAGCGTTCATTGTAGCATACCTCTGAAGTTGAGCACAAAGTTGTGAGGCTGCAAATGTCTGGCGAGGTTAACAAAGCTTTATGTATTCGACCCTTTAGCCCTACAGAAGTTCTCAAATAATCAGAATATGAATCTGAAATCTGAACCAAAACCGGAATCAGAAAGTATAGTAATCAAAAGAAGGAAATGCATGATCCAAAGAAATAACCGAAACCATAAAACACCAACATACCCAGAAACTGAAAGCCAAAATCATAACTCAAATCAAAATCGAATCTTTAAAAACTGACGATAAAATATAACAAGAACCCTTATAGAAACGACATTTAACATCTATTATTACAGGGTATTGTTGTGTTATATTTTATTTTGATTGCCTATGTGAAAAATCAAGCCCATCAAAACCAATCTCTACATGAACCACTGTATACATACGTACGTGCATAAGAGTACATCTTTGGTTATACCAACAATTTTTATAATATTTGAATCTCACAAATAATAATCGCATTTCGGCCAGTTGTGATTGCCTTTCAAATCGATTAATATTTAATACTCTCCCTTCTACTATTGCTTTGTAAAATCACAACCGCGTCCCATTCACTTTGGCGCTACGGCATCACAAGCCCGTGAACTCAATTAAAAAGCAATTGGCGGGCATTGGGGACGCGCCATGACTGCCAAGTGTAGAGAAGCCCAACAGTCTGGTGATTGTATTGCTTCGGCTGAGATTGTGTTGCAAGGTCTACATATTCAACATAAAGCAAGTGTTGCAAATGTCACACACACAAATCGTGCAGTATGTTACTTTCAATTTGGGCTAAAGGCCAACAAAAACAAATCAAAAGTCACAACAAATAAATAAAAGTAAATTGAAGAGTAAATAAAAAAAAAGTGAGCGTGCAAAAGAAATAAGATCCATAGCCGAGGCATTACAATTTACATACATGTTTACGACAGACACACACTAAAGCACTATTACAAATACTTTTATTTTCTTCCACCTTTTTGCAGTGAAACGCCGCTCTAAGAGTGCACATGCCGGCCGGGCATTGACTTCAGGCATTGAGGCAAGTGAGTCGGGCAGTGGTACTGATGCGGCTGGTCGCCCAAAAATATCACAACCCAAATCGATAACATTTAATTTGAGTCAGAATAGCACAATCGAATATCAGCGGCGCCAATTTTTCGAACAACCAAGCACATATGGCGGCAGCTATGGCAGTGGTGGACGCAACAGCACACACAGCTGGACGCATCATCAGCCAACGACGCATCTTAGCCAGCAAGCTCATCAGTCGCGTAACGTCATCAATACGGGCATGCACACAAATGTTATGTGAGTGCATAAATATACCTACATTCATTCATACATACGGCATGACGAATTGAAAGTAATGAATATTTAATTAATGTACAAAATCTCACACACTTTTTGTTTTTGTTCACAGCGTACGTCCAACACCGCGCGCACCACCAGCTACTTTCTCAAAATTTACATTGCATACAGTCAGTTTGCCGAAACCAGAATTTCCAGTGGCCATTAGTGTGGGCGCCAGTACACCAACTACACCGGGCAGCATCTATACGCCATCGCCTACGATGACCACAACAACACCAGCTGGTGTGGCACGCGCCAAAGATATACAATCGCAGCATCCTTTAACTGTGGTAGCATCCGCCACTGTAACTCATAATATTGGCGCACATATGGACTTAAAGACAGCCAAACAGATGGCTAACAATACGCGTCGTGGATTCTCAGGTAGTCGTGAAATTTCCGCTGATTCAGGTATTTCCTGTATGGATGTGGCTTTAGATAGTTCAGTGTCTAGCGCTTGTGGCAGTAATGGTGGTCGTACAGCATCACCCAAACGTAGTCGCAGTCGTCCACGCAATTTGCAAATGATTATGAATGGGCGTCACAAGTTTGAAGTGCGTGATCTGGATGATCCATTATCCAGTGAAGGTAGTTCAATTGTAGAGCCTTTGGCATTGCCAAAGCTACCCAGTGAGAATCAGACAGCACCGCTACCGCTTTGTGGGCTTGTGCGCTCGAATACCGTGGTAAGCCGGGAGAGCTATGAACGAAATGGTGGAGTTGTTGGCAACAGGAGTTTACCTAACACTACTCAGGGAGCCGCAGAAGTAAATGCAGGTAAGTGATATCCAAAACATAGACTTATTCAGATACTTTTAATCAAAATGCGGCTGAGTGTTTCTTAAGCGTAACCTTACGACTAACCGACCATCATCATGGATTGAGTACAATTCACAGCATCACGACCAACTGAGTCATAGAAATGCATTTATCTGCAGCTTAAATAAAGAAAGCCCCAATTAGTGAAACCACTACGCCTAAAAATATAGGCCGACAATCCTTTGGATGGTGGCAAGGCGCCAGATGAACTTATAAAAAAGAAATAAAGCTCCAGAAAAATTTTAAAAGATCCATTCGAGATCCAGAAGGTATCGTAGGATATTGTCCTTTCCTGGTGATTGTTTGAATTGTACTCCACTTAAAAGATTTCCTATCGCATTGACTGGAGTTTTTCCCTCGAATTGAGAGAATTAACATGCCGAATCCGAAATTCAATTAATAATTCAGATTAGGTTAGGTTGAAGTGGCTATCGCAGAGGCACACTTCAACCAGTTGGGTACCACCAACACCGTTAGACCGGCTCGAACCATTTAGATGACTTCATGAAGGCTATTAAGTCCTTTATGTCCACCACCTCGTGTAGACTTTCCAGGAAATGAACTAATAGATGTTACAGATGAGGGACTCCACCGTATCTTCCTCTTATGAATCCTTACAACTTCTACAGCATCGTGCTTCCGATGTGGTAGTGCCCGGTGTGTTCTCCTTTTTAGGGGGTAGATATGTCGAGATCTTTTAGGATCCCATTTTGAACAGTTTTGCTTGAATATCCGGCACTCTGGGGATTGTAGCCATCTTTTGTTTGTTGGTCGTGTCCTGTCTAACAAGTTCGTCTGCCGACATTATTAGCGGCACATCGATCCGTCTCCTCCCAGTTTTCCCTACTGGGAATATTTACTAACTTACAGCAGCCAAAAAATCCCAGATTGTTTATCATGGGTTTCTAAAACCTTTGGGTGTGCTGAATCCGAATCTGAAGTCATATTTTTCGGGTCACCCTAGGTTTTCTATCCAGAGGGTAGTTTGTTCAGAGATCGGTACCTACTGGTAATTTTTTTTTGGATTCAGCAAACACAAAAGAAACCAGGTGGGATTTTCAAAAACTTAAATTTTGTTGCACAGTGTAATTAACAATAAATACTTTAAGGCGTTAAATGAATGGACAACCGTTAAAAATTTGTGTCTTTATATTAACAGACAAACCTCGTCCCACAACAGCTCCAGCACAATGTATCATAACGAGAAATTCTTCTGAAGAGAGTGAGGGCGTGGATGAAGAAAAGCTTTACTTGGATCGCTCGACGTCAGAGAAAGGAAATAGGGTAAGGATACATTGTGAAACAAAAATAGCACGTCTCATACACAACACCAAACTTTCTCTTTACAGTTCAAAGACATAAATACTTGTTCAAGCAAGACATCATCACCCGGCAGCTCCATAATGCTCTCATGGTGTAACGCAGGAGAATCACTTGCCGTGAAGGACTGCAGTAGTCTCAGTATCAGTAGCGAAGATAGCAATAAACTGAATGATGATGGGCACAAAGACAAAGATAGCGATACTGAGAAGAGTGAGAAGAAATCGAAGAAAGTAACAGCAGACGAATTGAATGACGACGATTTAAGTAGCATTGTTACAGATATGCAGGACGCAACATTATGTAGGATATAAATTTTAAAGTACATATGCATTATTTAAAATGTGTCTTCTCTTTTTCAGCGTCTCTCACAGAAACCTTGCCAAGCGTTCCCAACTTGCCCGAAGCTACTGCACGCACCGCACTGCGCACAAATACACCGACAGCAACTTCTTTCGCAACTCCCGATACGGATAAACCAGATCGTCCAAAGTCCTTTTATAATACATTAAATGAAAGCAAGTTTGCCGAAATGGCATTAGCTGGCAGCACATATTTATTGGATGATGAAACCTCACCCACTGATAGTTTGGTGAGTAGCACCGAATCGGAGGAAGCGGCTTGCAAACAGCAAAAGCACAAAATCAATGAAGAACTCCAGGAGAAAGATTTAGATGAGATATCACCTGAGCTAGAGATGGCTAGTCCCATATCGCCAGGTTCACCTACGCACGCTTCGCATTCGCTGTCACTATCCGATTGTGGTAATTTGATTGATGATGAGATCGCCGATCAACCAGCATTGTTATTTAATAGCGAAGCACATGATTTGGTGGATAGTTTAGCCTCACACAAAGACAAAACCGATACGCCTACGCTTATGGAGAATACCGGCTCAATTTGTTCGATAAAAAGTATATCAAAGGCACGCAGCGCGCTTCAACAAGCAATCGAGCTGAGTTTGCGTACACCAATCTCAGTGCGCAAGGCAGTAATGGATCGTGCAGATTCGCTGGATACACTCTCGCCGTGCGAATCGATTTGTTCGGAGGATTTAATGATGGATTTCGATATGCACAGCAGTGTGGACTCGATTGATCGGTATGTGGCATGACATTTCGCAAATAATTCGAATATTTTTAGTAATTTCTTTTTAATTTTATAAAGATCTAGTTCTATTAAAAGTCGTAGTGGTTCGGATTTGCATAGGATTGGTGAAACAGAATTATTCTCAGAATTCGAACGTAAAGGCAGCGATGTGATGAAGGAATTAAATTCGATTTTACGTCAGCGTACTAACAAGAGTTCGGAAAGGGATTCTGTAATGTGAGTACCAAAGGATTGTTGTACCTTTATAGTACTTACTCAAATATGTATGCGGTTCATTCATTGATATTATGAAAAGTGTTTCGAAAGGGAAAATTCGCACGATCTAATGCATGGGTCGGCAGATTTGTAAATTCAGGTGTATAAGTGAGAACGCTTATACACGCGCTGTGATCGTCCGAACTATATTTTTAACATTCGCTCACCAAACAAGCGACACCCCCACGCGATGTGGTTTCGCCCCTTGCCCAGCGACGACTAAATCATTTGGTAAACAAAGAGCGCAACGTGTATGTGTGATGAATCCAACTTGTTTGACTGATCTTAAGATCTATGGGGCGCCGATGCTTGATCTAATGCAACTGATTTCAAGACAAGAGTAGAGAAATATTTTGAGTGCCAGAAATGGCAATGAAGTTAACTTCTTAGTCTGCGCAATGTCTTTGTGGACGGAAACACGCAACGGAAATAAGAAAGGGGACGGAAACTCAAATTTTAGTGTATACATCTCCGGAACTGCTAAAGCGATTTGGGTCAAATTTAGTATATAGATTGTATGCTTCATACTAAAACTCATGTAAAAAGAGTGTTTCAACTTTGGGCGGTTTAAAGAGTTGCCACCTATATAAATTTTCTTAAATATTGAGCAAAATATGCTAATATGGGTATCAAATGAAAACTCCATTTTAGTCATTCCTTCATATGTCGAAAACTATCTCGGGAACGGGTAAAGCTATTTGGAATAAATTTGACGACGAGCAGTCAGAGAACAATTGTCATGTTATATCAACACTTTTTTAACGATTTTTCAGGTTATTATTTTTCAACACTATCGATCATGTTATTTCCAGTTAAATTAACATCAATTCCTGTTAAATTAACATTAATTCCTGTTGAATCAGCACGATCTGCCTCGTTATCTCATGTAAATTTATGAGAATTTTTGTTGTTAGTTTAACATGGTTCACGTTGACAAAAATTATTCTGTGTATATGACTCATTATAATACTTTAACTTGGGTTTTGCTACTTCAGACGCTTGATTCCAGGTACGCCAATATAGGTGTGAAATGAAAGGTATTTACGGTCGTATACCAAGGAAAATATTTTCAGGCAGGCCTTTTTTTATTTCTTCGGATATTGACAATGTACGGTTGAAGCAATTTGGATAAAATTTAGCACAGAGATGTAGTATGTTTCATTCTAAGAGTTTTTATTTGGACATTGGCACTTTATGCGGTTTACAGGTTTGCCACTTTTTTATTTTTTTTTTTTGTTTTTTTTTTTTTAAATATTGAGTAAGACATGCCAATATGGGTATCAAATGAAAGGTATTTTCGGTCATATACCCACTAACGAAAATATTTTCAGGCAGTGTTGCCAACAAAAGGCATTTTATTCATTCCATCATTTGTACATATATCGCCCAATATCAGTTTACAGAGTTGCCACTTATCTATTACTTTTTAATAATGAATATGGATCTGGGTCTCTTCGTATTACTTGGTTATTTATGATATTTTGTTATATTTATTCTTGAGGTAAATAGTTAATTTCACGTTTAGGTACTAAGCGGTTTGTAATTTTCTTACAACTCCTCTATTGCTTAGCACTTTTAGGTAATAAGTTTGAGGTTAATATTTACCATATATAAAATTATATGCTTTCACCAGCAATTTGCTTTTTTATATTCATTTCACTCTACAAGAAATACTAATTAATCCTAATTTAAAGAAATAAACCAAACTCATGCATAACAATGATTTTGTAAATGTAATGTATTAAACGGTAAATTAATGTACATATGTATTTTTATACATAACACATAGTGAAACATTGAACTAGGGACGACAAATACTAGCTATAACAAACTAGTCCGGAAAGAGTTAGATTTGGGCCAGTGAACATTCAAAGTGGTCAGATCGGTCCAGACTAGGAAAAATCTATCTCTCGCTCAATTTTGCTCTTTCCGGCGGCAGAAAGCCGTACATTTCGAGTACATGTCCACTGCGGGCGCTAGTCTGTTTTAAACTTGTTTGAGACTGGCAGGTATAGGTATTTCTATCCGAAATCAATCAATCAATCAGAATTAACAAAATTCAAAATTTGGCTGTTTCTACTGAAAAACAATCTGGTGACTAGAAAGATTTGGAATTACAATAGTTGTATGATAGTTTACAACTAGTTAGTGTGACGTCAGGGTATATACACTTTTCTTGCAGGTACCAAACACGAACTTTCGATGTAACACTGTAAAGCAGCCATCGCCACGTATAGTCTCAGTCTGCTCACTGCCGCTCTACAACAACAACATCTTGCTCTTTGTGACTCACAACAACAAACCAGATTCACAAAAAAATACATAAAATCATTACAATATTATTCTTGGAATACCGTTCATTTCATGCTGGCTGGTGGCGCTTCTCTGTAAAAGTATGACGGCACACACACGCGTTCGTGGGTACATACGCATTTACCTATGTAGCTATATATGTACGCACATACATACGGTCAGTTGTATTTGTTTTTATTTTTTAATTGCGCTGCATATTAGTTTCGACGACTGTTTCTTTTTGGCTTAGTTTAATAATAATTCTTTCTAGTAATTTTTTGTAATTCCAGGAAAAATGTTGTTGTAGAAAGTATGACGTTGTTGTTGTAGCGCTCAGTAGGTTGCAAGCGCTAGCTATCCCTGCTGTAAAGCAAAAAAAAAATATATTGTATACCATGATAAATTACATTTTAGTTCGCGTTGGTGTTAAGATTTTCCCACATTTGAGGAGTAATTAGATGCTGCAAAATCGTAGCATAGCAAAAGCATCTATTTTGCTTCACACTAAACATCAAAAATTGTCTTAACTGTAAAAATATAAAAAATAAAGATTTAATTATACCCATTAGGAAAATATTTAAAAACTAATTTAAGCTTCGAACGCTTATTTTGCTTACCTTCGGAAAATTTTGATTCCTTTCTTTTAAATACAGTTCAAAAACATGCCCTCTTTTAAAAGTCCTCCACTAACCGAATTTTTCGGTTGAAGAACGCCTCAACGTCTTAAATTGTTTTAATATCTGGCAACATATTGGCTTATAATCACAGTCAAATTAAAAAAGAGTTGTATCTACTTAAACATTCGGAAAACATACGGATTTTCCACATGACGGGTCCCGGAACTGACTTTCCTAGTGTTGGTGGTATCACAACGGGCCTTTTGGTACTGGCCTAGGTGTGCCTCTGCGGCAGCCACTTGAACCTAACTTAACACAAACATTATATTAATTTTTATGAAAAAATTTGGGCTTTGGAGTTTTTTAATGTGCATATTTGAAAGATACTTGAGTGTGTAGTTACAGTCCTACAGGGTATGCACACTACCAACCACCTGAGTAGCTATAATCTAACGGTGGGAAAATAACAAAAAACTTATTATAATTATCCGTAACCACGACAACTTGTAAATGCACCGACAAGAAATGGGATTGGTGTAAGAAAAAATAAGCGAACTAAAAAGACTCCCACTCCAGAAGATGGGAAAATTGCAAAATAGAAAGATAATAGCGAAAAGATAAATTGAAACAGCTGAGCAGTACAAAAATGCAGATGTACAAATATTCACTCTAATAGTACATTTACACTGCAACAAATTGGCGAAAAATTTGGTTTTTTTTTCATACAAATCTCATTTTACAAATTTGGAATTCCGTCACATTTGACCTCATTAGCCGAACAATACAATCCAGACTTCCTCAAAATAGCAACTCTGCGGGTGTTCCCCATTAGGGATTGCCCAGCAAGAACCTTAATGGGTAATTGACGTGTGATAACTTTTGCACTATGCATAGCTGCAAATAACAATTTCAACTTTTTTTAATGAAAATGGGCCAATTCTACCAGGGAAAGACAGAAGCCTTCTTGACTCTTCTTTTATTATTACTCTACAGGTGTTTAAATCATCACGGTAATGCATTTCCTTTCGGTGGCTTTTTGCCAGAGGATTCTTGTAGGGAAGGTGAAACCAAATGCAAATTTGGCAGCGTAAACGGTGTCGAACTGGCTCATTTGAATCCGCCAAATTTGGTGCAGTGTAAATGTACTTTAACACACACACACAAAACGATGAGACTACGGTTATATAGTTGCCACAGGTGACCGCCATGGGGGTTAAGCAACAGTTCAAATACATGACGACAATGGCAAGACAATTGTAACAGTAATTGTAGGAACAATGTAGACGGCGCCGAACGTAGCCGCAGACATTCACAAACGACCTTTCACGAAATTTAACAAATCGACGAAAATCCCCACTGGTGAAGGCAAATAACAATAACAACACAAAATCAGTATCAACTACAAAATTGCTAACAGCGACCGGCAATATCTAGCCAGCCAAATTTAACCACAGCTGTAACACTATAGCTTTGCTTACTTGCCAAAAGCTATGACTACAACATCTACATTTGGCAAATGCTAAAGTGCAATCGCACGATAAATTGGCTAAAGTTGAGCGTACAACTCAAGTTGCTGATATTCCTAAGAAATGTGCAGAGTTGTAGGCAATTTTTTTAATACGGGGGATTTTATAAAATACTATCTGACAACGCAGACTTCGTTCTGCACAAAATAGATTTTTGCTGATTTCATTTCCGAAATTCACGATTTCACCTATATTTTCATTATTCGAAAAAATGATTTTGTGTGGGGCCACTTCCCCTTTTCCTATAACTCGAACATTTCTTGTGAGGATGGCAATGATATCGTATATCTCCATGCCAATTCCCAGGTATCTGTGATACAAATTTGTAGACATATTTAGCCTTAAAGATTGAGTATGTATTGAATGTGACACGCCTTTTTTCAATAGCTCCCATATTTTTATATGGTATTGATGTCTATTGATGTCGTTCAAATTCTTCCAAATTTAATGGTCTCACCTTTACCCCAAAAGTAAAGAAATATTCAGCCTTCTAATTTATATTTTGTAGTTGAGGTGCGATAATTTCCACTTTTTCTGAGAATTGTATTGATATCGTTTACATCATTGGCCATTTTCAAGTCCCTGCCATGAAACCTTTCCAATGAACTCAGCCTTAAAAATTAAGTATGTATTGGTGCCCCCTTTTCCAATAACTTGATTTATTTCGTGAGTATAATAGTATCGTATATTTCCTTACAAATTTTCAGGCTCGTACCTCGGATCATCTTAGAGATACTCAGCATGAAAAGTTAAGTTTTTATATATATAGATAATTTTTTCAAAGTCATGCCAGCATTTTTTTTTTTAATAAATTAAATGGTGTTACGTGGCAACCCTGCCTGAAAATGTCTTCGTTGGTATAGGCCGAAAATACCTTTCATTTGATAAATATTACGAACAAAAATTTAAATAAGTAGCAACCCTATAAGCCAGTCGAAGTGGCAACACCCAAGTAGAAAGTTTTAGAATAAAGTAGACTTCTATATGCCAAATTTGATCGAAATTGCTTCACCCGTCTTCGAGATATTGGTCGATATAAGAAGGAATAAATAAAAAGGGATAAAGAGGGAAGGTATCAACCATAGCTGGCAACCCTGCCTGAAAATATCTTCGTTGGTATACGGTCGAAAATACCTTTAATTTTATACCCATATTGGCATATCTTGATTATTATTTGAAAAAAAAATATGATAAGTGGCAACCCTGTAAGTCGCTCGAAGTGGCAAAATCCAAGTAGGAAGTCTTAGAATAAATTGGCAAGTAAATGGCAATTTTATGTATCATCTTCACAACCTCGTTTTTCCGGATAACTTTCTGAGGAAAACGAAGACATTGTATCCACATAAAGCTTCCGGGTGGCAGGTACCCCCACAATGTTCCACCTAGTACTCAAAATTTGACTATGCAATGATGTGAATGTATGTATGTGGTATGTAGATTAGGGTGATTCGAATAAAATTAATTCTCCTAGCTTTTGCCCGCTCAAATGTTAGTAGGCAACAAGAAAATAAACCTAGCAAAAAACTATCTCTATGACTTGGCCCTTGAGTTCGCTATTTTTTGCAATGCCATGCAAAATGTGTAGGGAATAACCCAGCGGTTAATTTACAGCACTTATTTTTTGCGAAGTTTATTTTCTTATTACTTGTTAACGTTTGAAGGGGTAGTAGCCGACATTTTTTTAAACACCCCAATGATATATATTTATAGCTAGCATATTTCTTTTTCTAACCTGCTTGCAATATCATTTATTGTTGTTCTTTTGTTATTTCGATGCACTAGCCGCTCGAAGCTTGCGGTACGTGCGGATTTTCCGAACGGTCGTTCAAGGCGCTAGTTTGTGGCTGGTATCCAAGCATCACTTCTTCTTCAAAGTTTCCAAGTCAAACGTTGCTTTGTTTCTTTTCCACTTGTTCTTTATTTTGTGCATCACACAATTTCATGCTTCAGAGCCGCAAATGACATGACTTGGCAGAAATTCAAAGTGCAAAAATTTCAACAACAAAAAATGCATTCAATTACCTAAATGAAAGGAAATGGTAACCAATTTATTGTTTGAAACTAGCAAAGGCATATTTTAATGTACATTTATGTACCATTGTAAATATAAATAAAACTGTCAACCAAGAAAGTGAGAGATGAAGATCGGTCTCCCACAAGCAGAAATAGAAGGCCCTCTTTTTTTGCTTGCATTAGTTAAAGCTATCACGGCAGGGGCCAACACGATTCCGCGCCACCAAATGGAAACATGAAAAAATGCCACATTGCTGCTAGCCGTTAACGGTATATGCATACTTCAACCACATTCAACCGTCCCACGCTTCTCCACATACTTGACACAGAGTAAACGTCGCAAGTTGCACAGTAACCTGTCAGTATTTCACCTCCTGCCGCTATTTGTTACACAATAAAACTAAATTGTCTTGTCAGGTTGCTATCGGATGCCGATTGTTGGCTCTAAAATAGTCGATTGCCTATTAACGGCCTTATTTTGCCACTTGCAAATGCTCCAGCTAAGCGATTTGTTGTTTGTTGCCGGTTTGCTCTTTGGTAGCAAAAAATTGCTAATGTTGTTGTAGATAAAAAAATTTTGCAGTCGTTAGACATAGTTGTAGGAGGATTAATAAAAGTTCGATATGAGGTTACGTCGAATGTCAAGCAGAAAAAAAGGGTTCACTAACATATGTATATTAAGCGACCACTTGAGTTGCCAGAGCGTTGCTAGAAGGAGCGCATTCGCCACAGGGCCTCGCTCGTCACCCTCTGATTTCTTTGTTCCAGTTGACTACCTTTCGCTTGACTTTCCTTGACATTTGAAATTTTCAAGTGATCGTAAACAATCATGAGCTTTCTTTGTAGCTAAAAGGTTCAGATTTCATAGTCATCAAGCACTTCTTCCCCCTTTTCACCTACTTTGAAAAAATTTTGGATAAGAAGTTTTGAGAAATATATTGCTGTTAATATAGAATCTTATACCGCCACCGTGGTGTTTCTCTATTGTGCCATACCTACTACACTAATGTTCCGGGTTCACTTTCCAAATTAAAATTAAAACCTTTTGTTTTAAAATTAAAATTTTTCGGTTCAAAATTAAAACCTTTCGGTTTAAAATTAAAACTTTTCGGTTACAAATTAAAACCTTTCGGTTTAAAATTAAGACCTTTTCGGTCTACCATTTTTCTTTGGCTTCATTTATTTTTGAAAGCTTATTTATGATTGAAGTTTTCCCACAACATTTATGTATGCGCGGTAGCTCAGTGATAAAGCAGACGGGCATGATGCGGGGAGTCTTGGCTCGAATCACAGCCAACCGACAAAAAAAAATGTTCTTTAACAAAATGTTGAATCATTTCTGGTTTAAAATTTAAACCCCATTAATTTAGTCAATTTTCTTGAAAACTGGTCTAGATTTAATTTGAAACCAAATTTGGTTTGTTCATATATGTAGTCTAAAATTGTTTAAAATTTAGGCTCAAATTTTTAATCGTGTAATTAAATTGGACTTTGTTAACACTTATCCCAAGATTAAAATTTTGCTTATCAAGGAGACCAGTTTTAAAAATTGCATTAAAAATCCACTTCCAATTTAATATGTTGTGGATTACAAATTGAATGATCTCTAATATCTACTTTGCGCTACTTTAAATTATTTATTCACAAAATTTCTTTACAAATATGAACTAAATCTGACCATAAATACGGATTTTGTAGACATAACGACTCTTGCGCCATCTAGCTAAAAATTGTTGGTACGACGTATCCAAGGAATAAACTGTGAAAATTTGGTAAAAATCTCTTGAGTAGTTTTTGAGCCAATTCGTCACAAAAAACACCCTACATTTTTATATATATAGATGAAGTAACTTTCGTTTAAAATGGAGAAACTTCTTGCAATTGCAATTATTTGTTATATATACTTTAACATCAGATAAAGTTACATATTGTCGGCAGCAATGCTAAACCACGTAAAACAAATTCAAATATTTATCGAACTTTTCTTAGTTCTCCCATATTGTAGTAAATAAACGGCTGGCGCATCTTGAGCAACCACGCAATGTCGCTAATAAAGTAACGTTATATTATGTACCGTTAAATTATACATCTTTACTAACAATACATTCAGGTGTTTTTTTTTTTGGCTTTCTTACCAAGAAATTTCTAACAATGTCAAACAGCGAATATGCTAACGTCAACAGAAGCACTTAATTTTTTATCTAACGTTTGGCGCTTTGAGGAAACACTAGAAACTAAATTTATTGCTCACTTCGCATGTTTGATGGTTGATATGATGAGCTGCGTAGCATAGATTTGTTGCTGGAATACCACAAACCGCGTTAAAGCATATGAAATCTTGTAAAATAAGGCCGGATATCTAATTAAATTTTAAAAAAGTCACCTGTCGATGCTATCGGTTTAACAGAGAAAAGCAAAATATTTCATCGGATGATTGGTTTCACTTTATTTTTGAATTGAAAACGCAGTAAGGTTTTGTAGATGTAGGTTACCGGTATGAACAACACTGCTTCCTCTCTGGCCCTTTTTACCAGATTCCCAACGTGATCCACCTTCAAAAGTAAGGAATTATTTAATGCCTCAATCAGATACTCCCGCTCTTTTCTTATTGATTTTGTTGGATTAGGTTAGGTTAGGTGGTAGCAGCCCAACTGAGAGGGCCGCTCAATGGGACACTTGTATGGTCCCGTTGTGATACTTTACAAATCGCTGCGTAGTGGCAACATAACTCCGGATAAGGCACACATCGATTTTCGACACGTCCTGCGGTGACCAAAGAACGTCCGAACCGAGAAACCTGCGCCTAGTCCTAGCTAAAGCTAGACAGTTAAGCATGAAGTGTTCTGATGATTCCACCTCGTCATCCTCCATGCAGCTCACACAACTCGGACTTTCAATAATGTTTAAGCGCATCGCATGGATTCCCATCGGACAGTGCCTCGTCAACACCCCAATCATCGCGGAAAGATGTACCTTGGAGAATCTGAGCAATTCCGCTGATCGCTTGGAGTCAACCACTGGCCAGAAGGACGTCGACACCGTGTAAGAGTAGGTCGCCTCCCCGTTGGTGCACCCTGGGTAACGCTAAATGACCTACATGGCCTACATGGCCTACATGGCTAGTTTCTTGTATTGCCGGTTCTACGAGAACGGTACCAGTACTTGTGCTGTACCCATCGTGCCGAAACGATCCGGGCCGTTTTCTTATATCGACCCGGCCAAGAGCAATACACTCGGGTGACCCTGTCTGACATTTAGGCATGCCTACACCTCGCTACTACAACAACAACGTCGACACCTTACAGGAGGTGGTAGCAGCCCAGCGCTTGACTGATCCGAAGCCTATCTAATCAGAAGCAGACCACAGGTGGCAAGGGAATGAATACCCAGTGTTCCGAAGGCAGCCACTTCTGTTTCAATAGTGCCTGTTCTGGCCAAGTGATCGGCATGGCAATTGCCGGGAATGTCACAGTGTCCTGGCACCCAAATAATTTTTATCCTGAAGTAGCTGGACGCAACCGCACGTGATTCCATACAGTCCTCGATCGAACATTGCGTACACTCAACGCCCTAATTGCCGCTTGACTATCAGAGTAGATGTTGATCTCCTGGGCGGTGAAAGCGCTAGCCACACATCCATCCAGCTTTAATCCATCCGTAAACTGGTTCCCCAGACCCGCCCCCAGATAGGTTCACCGTCTGTTAACTCGTCCCTTGCGGGTATATGACTCGAAAAAACCTTCGCCGGAGCAGAGGTCGGCGCACAGTAATCTGTTCTGTTAGGGATAAATTCAAACCTGGATAGTATATTGGAGTGTCAATACTGCACAAGCCAAATGATTTGCTACAGGTATATCTCATCACAGTTATATTCTAAGCCCCTTATAGCCCGGCCCCGTAAATCTAACTTTTGAATTAAATTTTTTTAGAGCTTTGATCCCCCGGCGGTATGGGAAGTGAAAGTTATTGCTATGGTTTTCCTACAGGGAATGTTTTATTTGGTAAACCATCACGTAGTAAACGGCCCAGCCACAAGTGCTTTATCCTTTTAGCAAATTCAATTTTTTTACTATTCGTCGTGCTACTATGAAAGATATATGATATATCAATTCACACACCATGTTTTGTGGAGTTGTAATTGATGTTATTGCTATTCTTGTACAAACTTATCGTTACCCAAATATATACATTAGGGTGATTCAAAAAAAATGTGGACTTGGTCTTACCCCCTAAAAATTTAGGTATTGATGAGAAAATAAGCCTTGCAAAAAATTAGCGCTCTAACTTAACCCTTAGGTGTGGCTATTTTTTTACGCCCTTTCCCATACATTTTGTACGGGGAAATGGCATTTTTTTTCAAAGTGAATTTTCTTTTAATTTTTGAAACTTTTTTGAAAATATTTTTACATACTCTTAAAGTTGAAGCTTTGAAGCTTCTAAAATGGTAAGCCATGTGCGATTATCTTAACTGTTAAGATAATTACAGCCATTTCATTGTACTATTGCACACACATACACAGTAACACGTATACAATTTAGTAAATTTTAAATGGCTGTAAATATTTTAATAGTTAAGATATTCGCACGTGGCTTACAATTTTGGAAGCTTCAAAGCTTCAACTTTAAGAGTATTTAAAAATATTTTCGAAAAAGTTTCAAAAATTTAAAGAAAATTCACTTTGAAAAAATACCATTTTCCCCATTCAAAATGTATGGGAAAGGGCAAAAAAAATAGCAACCCCTAAGGGTTAAGGTAGAGCGCTAATTTTTTGCAAGGCTTATTTTCTCGTCAATACCTAAAGTTTCAGGGGGTAAGCCCGAAAAAAAAACAATTTTTTTTATTTGAATCACCCTAATATACATACATATGTATGTATGTACTGTAGCGGATTAACCCTTGGGCAGAATAGGCAACTGCATATAGGCCCCGCATCGGCCCGGGCCCCGTCCACCAACAAAAAAGATATATATTTTAAAGGACGAAAACTTTGTTTGGAAACTGCACTTGGTTTCTGTAACATTATGATAATTACACTGAACCAAAAAAGTTCGTGTATCCAATGGAAAAGTACATAGATTTTAAGAATTGTTCGTTAAAACCTCTCCAAAGAACTTTTTCATAGAAATTTACGAATATTTCTTAGAATATAAGAACCTTTTCTTAAAATATGTAAACAAATCCATAGAAAGCATGAATTCATTCATAAATTGTAAGAAAATTTTCTTAGAATCTATGAATTTTTTCTTTTATTCTAGGAAATATCAGCATGTACTTCTATGAAACTTTGTTCGTAAAAAACATGTACGTTTTTGGTTCAGTGTATGGTTGTATTGATATTTAAAGAGGATTTTTGTGTGTTTTTCCCTTGTCCCCGCTTCTAAATACATATGTATTCACCACAATAAATGCCAAAATGTTACTTCGCTGTCAAATATACAATTTTCATCCATTGGGGTTTTTTCAAAAAATGCATTGTCTAGGGCCCTGACTGGATTTTTGACTACGGGCTTCGAAGGTGTTAATCCGGCCCTGCATATGTAAGTTTTTTTGTAGTTTTATGCAGTCGCAATTAACTTTGTTTTATATTTACATAGTTATACTTCAACGCAGCGCTATCTATGTATGCACCTTTTACTTGAAACGCGAAAAACAAACTTCGTCGGTTGTAGTAGTTTGATAGGAATGCATTTCATTCTTGTTGTTTGATTACTTTTTGTTTATTGTTTGTTATCCATTTCGGTGTTTGTTACCATACTAACGCTTTATAGATAGAAACCAATAAAAACAAGTAAGGAAGTCTAAGTTCGGGTGAAACCGAACATTACATACCCAGCTGTGCACATAAAATGCTGTTATTCTTTGTTTTGTATAGTTAATAGTGTTAAAATTAATAAAAATTGCTTGACTCATAAGTGGCCGGTGCCACGCCCACTTTCCAAAATTTTGAAAAAGTTATGTAAAGAATATGAAAGTTGATGTATGTACCAAATTATATTATTATAGCGAAATCAGTTAATTAGATATGGACTTTTCAATATTTCCACCTCCTTTCAATATAACTTTTATGAAAAAGTAGGCGTGGTCGCGAAGCGATTTCGTTTATTTTCTATAGCTGAATTTACCACAACAATAGTATGTCCTCTACGAAATTTCGTTATACTAGCATAAACTGTTCTGAAGTTATTAAGAGTCAAAATTTTAAAATTTCTTCAAATATACGTGGGCGGTAACACGCCCCCTTTTCAAAAATTTTTATAAAATCGGCCTTAGAACATCTAAATCAATACATATTGCAAATTTTATCATTGTAGCTGCTTCTAATATTGAATTAACCCATTTTATACGTTTTTCGAAATTTTCGATATCGAAAAAGGGGCGTGGTTATGGTCCGATTTTACCCATTTTCAATAGCAATCTATTCTGAACCCAGATAAGTACGCATGCCAAATTTGGTGAAGATATCTCATTATTTGCTCAAGTTATCGTGTTAACGGACAGACGGACGGACGGACGGACGGACGGACGGACGGACGGACAGACGGACGGACATGGCTCAATCAAATTTTTTTTCGATCCTGATCATATTGATATATGGAAGTCTATATCTATCTCGATTCCTTTATACCTGTACAACCAACCGTTATCCTAACAAAGTTATAATACCCTGTGTACAAGTACAGCTGGGTATAAAAAGCATTAAACCTGGACACATGAACACCGGCAAAAACTGACATTGTAGCGAATTTGTTTAGCGACTTTGGGATTTAGTTACGGCGTTCGAAGATCTATCAACCAGCCTCATTCGTTCCAAGGACTAGATAAAATTGGATTGACGTTAAGAGAGTGGGAAAATCCGAAGAGGCTCTAGAAAAAACAGTAAAGCACACAAAAGGGAAACAGAATTAGAAAAGAAATTGAAAAACAAAATTAAATTAAATTAAATAAAGTAAAAAAAAAATTAAGAAAAAATATGAAAATAAAGTAAAAAGAACTATAATAAAATTTAAAAAAAATTAAATAATATAAAAAAAATAAAAAAAAGACAAATAAAATAAGAAAAATAAAATAAATTTCTAATAAAATGAAGTAAAACTGAAATAACAACAAATAAAAAAATTTTAATAAAATAAAATAAATTTAAATGAAATTAAATGAAAAAAATTGCATATAAAAAATAAATACAAAAAAATAAAATGAAGTAAAAAAATCTTTTAAATAACACTAGTTTACAGCCAAAAGATATCAAGCAGTGTATGCATATGGCTAAATTGGCACTGACATGCCGAGCTGTAAACCTATTTTTAAAAATTTTTGTATGGGCAGATTTTCGAGATATAGGTAATTTTGTGTTTTTTCAGGTATCACTTCATTCAAAAATTCTTTTCACCAATGTTACAAAAGCGATGGACCCAACCGATACATCGTTGGAAAGCAAATTAATTCGAAATTTTGTCAAATTTTTACGATTTTTGAAACAATTTTGATTTTAAAAACGTGTTTTTCTCTAGCTAACCTGGAAGTTACTCAAAAAGCGATAGCGAAATTCCCAATGTGTTTTATACATTTTCATTTATATCGACCAGCGCGCCACCTAATGGAATTTTGATTTTTAAAAATTGTATTGGCACCGTTCCCTCAACTAAATGCTTTTTTCAAGTTCCTAGGTTACCTGGAAGTTGGTCAAAAGTCGACCGCAAAATTCTCAACTTCAAATTAGTTTTCGAATTATCTCGATCTGTGCGCCACCTAACGGAATTGTTTTGATGAGGAATTGCATTGTCACCGGGTTCTGACAAATGTGTCAAGTTTCAGGGCTCTAGCTAACCGGTAAGTTACTCAAAAATCGATCGCAAAATTCTCCCTGTGTTTTAAAGATTTTTATAGATTTGGTATTATATCGACAAGCGAGCCACCTTGAGGAATTTTAAGTTTTGCAAATTGTACTGTCACCGCTCCCTCAATTTAATGCCAAGTTTTAAGTTCCTAGGTTACCAGGAAGTTAATCAAATGTCGATTACAAGATTTCTAATTTCAAAATAGTTTTCGAAATATCTTGATTTCTGCGCCACCTACCGCGCATTTTTTGATGAGGGGTTGCATTGTCCTCTGGTTCTGACAAATGTGTCAAATTTCAAGTCTCTAGCTAACCGGAAGCTACTTAAAAAACGATAGCAAGATTCGCCCTGTGTTTTAAAGATTTTCAATTATATAGACCAGCGTGCCATCTATTGGAATTTTGATTTTTATAATTTGTAGTCTCAACGTGTCCTTAATTTAATGCCAAGTTTCAAGTTCCTAGGTTACCGGGAAGTTGGTCAAAAGTCGATCGCAAAATTCCCAACATCAATTAGTATCTCGATCCGTGCGCCACCTACAGGAATTGTTTTGATGAGGGATTGCATTGTCATCGGGTTGTGACAAATGTGTCAAGTTTCAAGTCTCTAACTAACCTGGAAGTTACTGAAAATCGATCGCAAAATTCCAGGAGTTTTTTAATTTTTTTTTTAAGATTTGCAATTAGCTCGACAGTGCGACATCTAGCGGAATTTCTTGTACAACAAGTTGTATTGTGTTCAATTGTTCATATGTATGCAAATTTTCAATAATCTAGCTTACCGGGAAGTTCCTCAAATATGCATCCCAAATTTTCAATTTTAAATGAATTTACCGTATTTCTTGGCCCATGCGCCTCCTAGCGGATACTTTTTTCTTTCACATTACATTGCCACGGAGCTCCGAACTATGTTCCAAGTTTCAAGTGTCTATCTCCACGGGAAGGTAGGTACCTAAAAAGACTTGGCAAGATTCCGAAATTTCGTATGGAAAAGGTGGTGCAAACAAGAAAGCGACTTAATATAAAGGTTTTAATAAAAAAAATAATAAAATAAAATTATAGTAAAAGACAAAACTATCTCAACTTAACAGATAAAACAGTTTAGTTAAATATGAACATTGAAATTATGTTCGCAGCCCTCTTATGGATCCCGAATCCAGTCTCGTAAAAACTTTTGCCAGAAGCAGACTATTGATAGTAGCGGCGACATTTTTTCATCCGCAGTGTATGCGCTAATTATTGGAGCTGCTTATCTACTGCCTACATACATAGTATTCGTTTCCAAACCATTTTTAAAGTTTTTTATTTTATTTTCTAACCTTAGTTTTATAGAAATTTTAATGTACTTACAACAATAAATGTTAACATGCATACATACATATGTTGACTTGTTTTTGCCCACACATGACACAATATCGTGGCACATGTCACCCATATCATATGGGTGATATGTTGGTATATACCTACACAGGTACATGCTTGTAATATTGCTTTATAGCGGCAAGTGTCATTTTCTATGCCGATGCTACGCTTTAATGGCGCAAAATTCGTGCTAACTTTGACATTTAAAAATTATTACTATCAGCAAACTGTGCAAATACATTGTACTTTGATGGAAGCTACAGCGACTGAGGAAAGTAAAAGGGACTTAAAAAAGGAAAGTAACATTTAACAACGCTTTATAAAATATGAATTTCAGCAGCACACTCGACATCGAAATGAAAGTGCATATTTTGATAAATAAATATATTTTACGAGCAAAGATTTTTTTTTCAAATACATATGTCATACGGGAACTAACTTAAGTATAACAGGTGGTATTTCTGGTGAAGTTACTTAAAAATTTGTCTAAGGAAAGTAGGTGTTTTCTTGTTCCGAGCTGTGGGTCTGCAATTATGACCCGCTTCATGGAAGCCAAGAATATTTTGCCATACCGGGCCGCTTTGACAATAACTAAATTTATCATGATAAAACCAGACAATTCTATCCGGAACTACTACTGGTATATTATTGCTATTATAATTATAAAAATTAACATTTCCCGGAAAATCTCTGTTCAAAAAATGCCATCTTCTTAGTTAGTTTATATTAAATTTTTTATATATATATATATATGCTATGTATATATGTATGTTTGTATATTTGAACATGCCAATAGTTGATATACTTGTTAGGAAGCTGCCAACAGCAAAACTTCCAGTTGCTCTGAAATCCAAAAAGAAGAAATATTAGCCAACTGTTGATGCCGCATCAGAGTAAGTACATAGACCCTCCAACATCATCTGAAGCCTATACAACCTTAAGAATGCGAAGACTTAGAAAAATTAATGGGAAGTACATAAGTGAAAAGAAGTAGAAGACTCGAAGAAAAATAAACACAAGAAGTAAAATTCAACAGACAGCGCCAGCGGTAATAAATCAACTTTACGTCACTTGGCTGAGCCATGTTTTGTTGGCTAATATAGTTTCGTGTTGTTGTTGTTCTTATAATGTTGTGTTTAGTTGACTGTTGCTTGACGAGCTACGATTTCAATGTTAATAACAAAATCACTCCAATACAGATAGTTTCCAACGCACAGGTATTCATATATACATATGTACAAAGGAAAAAGAGTTGGGCATGCCATAATTCGCTATAGAAACAGGAAGTATTGATAAAATGGAACTAAAAGAGATTTAAAATGAACAAAAAAAAATAATATCAAATGGCTTAGATGGCCGACTTAACTGAAATAAAATGAATTAAAATAAAATTAAAAAAATTAAATAAACAAAAAAAAATAAAAAAAAATAAATAAAAAAATAAATTGAAAGAAAAAAAATAAAATAGAAAAAGTAAAAAAAACTAAATAAAATAATAAAAAAAAAAATAAGAAATAAAAAATAATATATTAAATGAAAATAAAGAAAAAAATAAAAAAACAAAAATTAGTTAAACTAAAAACATTAAATAAAATAAAATAAAATATAAAAAAATTAATATAAAACAATAACAAAATAAAATAAACAAAAAAATATATAAAAATTGATTACAATCGCTATGACTAAAATTTTAAAACCAAAAACACCGAAACCATGCCTTGTGTAACGACAAATTTGCTGCTGTTTTTTGACAGCATTCGTATAAAGGTAGTCTTTAAAATTTTGTTATCATCTTTTTATTATTTTATTTTTAGTTTTGGCGATTCCTAAGTTTAAATGCTTACCCATATTTATTAAGACCTAGCTACCCGCTATTCGGTGTTGCTCGAACGTACGATGACTTCACGTATATATATTTTCAAATCAACCAGCACGCTACCTAACCGAATTTTGATTACTACAAACTGTATTTTCACCGTGCCCGCAACAACGTGCTAATTTTCCAGTCCCTAGGTTGGCAGGAAGATATTTAAAAGAGGATGGCAAGAATCCCAATTTCAAAAGAACTTTCGAAATATCTCGATCCATGCGCGAATTTTTTTGATAAGGAGTTGCATTATCACAGAGTTCTGACAAATATGTACAAAAGGTACTCAAAAATCGATAGCAAGAATCTCAATTTTTAACGAATTTCCGAAATAGCTCGATTTGTGCGCCGCCTAGCGGATACTTTTTTCGTTCGCTTGTCGGCACATCTCGTTATTAGCAGGGCTTATTTCAGAATTAGTTGGAGTTTTTAAAAAAATAAAAAATTATATATCTGGGCTTTTAAAAATTTTTTATTTTTTCCGAAAACTACATTTAAAAACAAAAATTAAAAAAAAAATGATCGCAAAAAGTTACAGCATTTAAAAAAAAAAAATTTTTAAGTTCACATCTTTTGGAGAACAAAATTTTAAAAAATTCTGAAAAATGTCTTTCTGGGGGTAGAAAAGGTGGCAAATTTTTGGCAAAATTGAGGGGGGGCAGGTATAAAATTTGTCGATTTGGTATGGAATGACCCACATATTAACATGAATAAAATAAGGTTAAATAAATTTAAATTAAATTTAGTTAAAATAATTACAATAAAATTGGCGGCCGCCGTGGTGTAGCGGTTAAGTGTTCGGCCTTCTACACCAAGTCGTGGCGGTTCGATGCCCGGCAAAAGTAACATCAAAAATTATTTAGAAAAAGAATTTTTCTAAAACGGGGTCGCCCCTCGGCAGTAGTTTGGCAAACTCTCCGGGTGTATTTCTGCCATGAGAAGCTTCTCAGCAAAAAATTCATTTGCTTTGCAAGTGCCGTTCGGAGTCGGCAAAAAACTGTAGGTCCCGCCAGCTTGTAGGAAAAACTCAAAAAGCAACACACCACAAGTTGGAAAGAGAAGCTCGGCTAAAAATCTCGTTAGAGGTTATGATGATAACCTGTAGGTATATCGCCGCCATTAGTTTTTTTTTTTTTTTTTAATTACAATAAAATAAGAAAAAAATAAAAAAATAACGTAAAAATAAAATACAAAAAATTATATTAAAATAAAACAATAAATAAAAGTAAATAATAAAAAATAAATTAAAAAGAAAAATTAGAATAAAATATGCATAACAAAATTACGACTATTTGCTTAACTTATTATATCCACTATATATGTAACAATATCTCCAAGATGATTGCAAATAAAACTCATGTTCAAATAAGTTAACAACATAAAACTTTTGCTTACAACCAAAGAGACATGTTGGCATGTAATAAAGCAAAAATGAGCTAAATTATCGGAGCACATGCTTTTGCATTTTGCTTTGCTTTTGAAATTTGATTTCTGACAGTGTAATACCAAAACCACACTGTTCCTATACATACCATAGTTGTGTGTTATTGCTTGGGAGGCAGACAACAGACAGCTCTTGGCTAGTTGGCATTGTTGGCTTTTGGCCAGTATTGAAGAGCATTTGATTGCAAACGAACGTGTTGTTGGCGCTGTCGGTGGTTGTTAGGCTGTTTGTTTAATACAAAATAATAAAAATTCAACTAAAAAAAGCCAAAAAAAAGTAAATAAATAAATAAAAGTAAATATAATTTCGTAATAAAAAAAATTATTGAACTAATTTTAAATTTAAAATAACAACAAAACCACCTTCACGAAACGCTTAAAAATACCTCTCTTATACTACTGTGTGCAATATAAATAAATGCGCTTGCATTGTGTAATAAATATGCAAATATAATTATATAAAAGAGTGTAATTAATGTGCCTTATTTAAATAAATTTCATGAACTGATTTAAATTCAAACAAAAAATCTAACACCTTCCGTCCCACCTGTGTTGAATGTGTCGAAAATTCCAAAAACAAAAAGTAAGCGTAACATAATTTATTATTGTTGTTAGCCAGCATTGGTGCGCTACCGGCAATGTCAGTGACTGTTTCCACTACCATCGACATGCTTGGCTTGGTCGCGCTGTCACTACCTCTGTGTTCAGTGGATTTGGTAGTTATTACAGAAGCGACAAACTAGCCGTAAAACAATTTTGATTTTTGTATATAAAAAAAGATATAATAAAAAAATCCAAAACAGAGAGCATTTCCCATCGCTGAAACGTCAATCATACCCATACTCATACGTAGGTACAACTTATCCACCCCTCAGTGAGAAGTGTAGTGCTGGTTGCATCGAATCTGCCGACTGACGCATGCGCAAAGTCCACTGCAACACACAGTAACGTGTTTTGTGACTTATTTGTTGAACTTCATATTTTTAGTGCTTCTTCTTTAATGCTTGTGCGAAATTCCAAAATGCTTACTCAAGCTGGTTGTCGGTGTTTTAGTTCTCTTTTTACCTTTTTAAGTGTCATATGTTTTTTTTGTGCTGTAAAGCTGCAAGTTTGTACTTCCGTTGGATATCTTTTTCAGAAATTTGAGATTTAGCTAAGGCGCTTGGTAATTTTATACATGAGCATTAGTGAAGTAAAGCCCATAGAAAGTACATATGGTGATATTTTTTTATTAATCCCAAATTACGATTAGGTTGCAAGCTACAAACTGTAAACCTCGAGTAGGCATTGCAAAGTAGATAACCACTAAAACTTTACAGGTAATAGCCATTACAAGGTGATTAAAAAATATTGTTACTCGAATGTAATGTTGCGATAGTTACTTCAAGTTACCACATGGAGTTTGCCAACATATTTACCTAACGGTTTGATACCTCCGAAACACCCAACTACCGTCGCCATATCCAATATAGGTAGACAACATCCACGAAACAAGACAACATTTGGTCTAGCATGACTCCTAATTATTGTGTTCCCAACTCGGGGAAATTTAAAATTGTTTAATCTTCAGACCAAAATTTCTATCCCAATTACATGTTTTAGGTATTTATGAGTTGCAAAGAGTTTGGACGAACTTTTTTCGCATGAAAACTTAAATATCGTCGGCAAACCGCTTACCCCTTTTCCATGAGATGGAGGAAAACACTTCTAGTCTGCCTCAAATAACTCGCCTATGAATCTTGTGATTGATGATATAGGTGTGTCCGAAATTATTCTGGATAGGAAAAAACTTGAACCCTTTAAAATTATCCAGCCAGAGTAACTTTTGTCCCGATAGTGGTTTTCTGCTGCTTCAGGTTGTGAATTGCTTATTTGTGTATCAGGTGGAAGTTGACAAAGGAGCTGGCTGACTTTGTGTGTATGTTGTTTGGATCCCTGACTACTGAGTTGTCTGTTCTCCGAAGTCTCAATTGTGCTTAAGTTCTCATCAGGGATGGCATTATTTTATTTTTGAGTGACGTGTGACGAAAAATAAAAAATGTATTTTTATTCATTATTCAAAAAATGTTAGCGATGAGTGATAGGTTATTGGTTATTAAAAAAAATCAAATAACCATTTTCGGGATAATCTCGAAACTATTTCGGGATTATTTCGGTAATGTTTCGGGATGTTTCCGGTACTCTTTCCAGAAAATTTCGGAAATGTTTTGGGATCACTTCATCTGGACCATTTTCGGTAACATTTCGGGATCATTTTGGTAACATGTTATTTTTTAAATAATAATAACCTGTCACTCGTCACTCAAAATTTTATAAATGATTAATAGTTTTTTATTTTTTATTTGAATAATTTTTTATTCGAACTGGCCGTAGCGTACTGGGCCGTTGTCGTTTTCAACACTTGCCATCCATTTATATTTGCCATCTTAAAACTATCATTGCTGTTGCTGCAACGTAAATTTAAACCTCTCAGATGTTCATGAAGTATTCTGACATCAAACCTCACATCCAAGATCTAGGGATGGTTTATAATGGTTAAAATATTATCTTTCTGGGAAGCAGCGGTGGGGGAGACATTTTTGACTTAGAAACTACTGAAGGAAGTTGGATCGTCGTCCCATGGCTTCGGTTCGCTATGAACTAACAACCGACAAGATTTGTTGTAAGATGGTCAAAATAAACACAAAACATTCGCAAAATATTTTTCGAAAACGCCATATCTCAGATTTTTAAAAAAAATTCCTGTATCTCCCAAATTTACAGAAAAACGCCCTATTTTAAGCCATCTTTTCTCAGCTGTGATGAATCTTCGTTGAGATATTATATTTTTGAAACTCATTCTCCAATAACACATTTTTTAACCAATTTTGGAAACAGGTCAGTATTGAAACAAAAATTTATACACGGCGTTCTTCAAACAAATCCTTCCACTCAACCGTCGACTCATAGCGTTCTAAACCAATGTTATAGCATTGTTATCTAAATGAATTTTTCAATAAAATTTGGCATTTTTACGCAGCAAAAAAAGAAGTGCAAAGGTAATAACCGTATTAGGCTTCACCATGAAATAGTTATAATTTAATGCTCATAACTTTACAACAATACCCCGCGGTGCCTCAACCTCATTTCCTTTTAGCCACATTTTGTTGATTAATTATTTTTGTATGCAATTATGTTTCTTGTTTATTCGATTTGAATTTCGCCGTTTTGAACATTTCTATAGCGCTTAATGGTTTTCTAACGTTTTAACGAAATTCCCACCCAAGGTGCGCAGGCAGGCTGAAGCACCCAGACGATCACTCCTTAAGGCAATATCAATACATATTTAAATTTCGGTTTTCAGTTTAAGCACCATCAAATAACATACATACATGAATATTTCAACAGAATATTGACGTTTGAGTGTTTAACCATGACGATACACATTATCTGATTCCATGGCATTAATCATTATCAACAATAAATTAATTTCTAGCCTATGCAAAGTTTTTTTTTTTTTTGAAGTCGATAAGACTTTAAAAGGGATGTAGTAGAGCACAACTATTTGTATCACATTTTTATACCCATGGTACTAGACCAGTACAGGGGTATTATATATTGTCCACATAACGGTACTACGTAACGGCACAAAATAATCGAGATAGATATAGAGGTCCATATATGAAAGCTCTCAGGCCCGCCTTTCCGTGTACACGACAACTTGAGTCAAAATTGAAATATTTGCATGAAATTGTGTATACGGGTTACTTTTTGGCCAAAGTAGGTTGCTATTGAAAATGGGCGAAATCGAATGATACCACGTCCCTTTTTTCGAAATCGAAAATTTCGAAAATCTCATAAATTTTCATACCTCGGTAGCTGAAATGTCTAAAACGATACACTGAAATAAAAAATGTTGAAAGTGCACATTGAAAGTAACATATCAAAACCACTTTCAAAGCGATTATGGTAATACTGTAAATATTACAGTATTTACTGTAAAATTGACAGTAAAAACATGTGATTTTTGAAAAATATCAGTTAATGATATGAGTCCACTTTCAAATTTACAGTAACTCATGTCAATATGATAGTATATTCGAAGAATGATAGGGGGGTCACTTTCAAAATTGATATTACCCACTGTTGGACGAAAAATGACAGGGTTTACTGTTAATTTGACGGCCGTTTCTTGTAGATTTTTTTTTTTCAGTGTATAATTTTATAAGTGAATCCCTCTGATCATTCTATTATGATTTTTTGATAAATTTTTTTAAGTGGGCGTGGTACCACTTTCGATATCTAAAATTTCGAAAATCACATAAATTGACTAATCTGGTAACGGAAATGGTCAAAATGATATAATTTGGCGGGATAAACCCCCTAGTCATTCTATTAATGAGCGGCGCCCACTTTCGATAAGGAAAATATCGAAAATCAAATAAATTGACATAGGTAATTCGGTAAGGTAGATAGCTAAAATAGTTTAAATTGGTAGGTAAATCCTCCTAGGGCCTATATCATTATTATCCCGTTCAGAAAACTACCGCTAGGTATTTAATGTACGGTTCACCCGAACTTAGACTTCCTTTTTTATGGGCTTCAGGTTATAAAATTTGTTAGATATTTTGAATGGCTAGAAGTCAATTGTTCCAGGTACGAACGTTTCAGGTAATGAACGTTTCAGTTTACTAAGAGGAAAAGGAAGTAGTAAAAAAAAGTTTTAAAATCGGCGCTTGCTACTTACAAAAATAAATGTGAAGCTCAAGCAATAATTAAATCACTAATCCAATGCGGCATTTTATCTTTTTCCTGTCATAGGTTTTGTGTACCGTTAACTATTGCGGTTATTATTGTTAGGCTTCATTGAAAAGCTTAATTTACATACATAGCAATTTGGAAAATCAAAGAGTACCCAACCGACACAGAAGTTAGATATCGAGTAGACAAAGTCTAGCCCCTTAAAGCACAAGTGGTGTAAATCCAAGTTTTTATTATACTGTGTAGGGAAAAAGGTATTCTTACCAGACCTGTTAATTTTGATTAGTAATTAGTAATTAATTAATTAGGATTAGAAAAAATAAAAAAAAATAAAAAAAAATCAAATAAATCAAAAATAATCAAAAGTAATGATTAAATTTGATTATTTTTTATTTTTTTGACTATTTTTGATTATTTTTTTGATCAATTGAAAAATAATCATTTAAAAATGAAAGTAATTGGTAGGTGGCTAAAAAAATATTCAGTGAAACCGGTAATCATTACCGATTAGTAATCATTAATAACAAGTGTGATTCTTACTCATACGCTAATAGGGTAACTAATAACTCCAACAGAAACCGAATAATTAGCAGAACTAACTTGTGAAATAAATATATCGTAGCCAATTGGTTGATAAAAAATAGAAACTCATAACTTTCTAAACAAATACTAAGGCGATTTTTAGTTAAAGTTTTGCTAGCAGCTTATACTAAGTTCGCAAAAAATTCCATTAAGGCATAATATTTGGCTCATATTTAGAAGACTGTGCAACAAATCACAACCTTTAAATTTTAAAAAGGATAACAGGATTCTTGGCAAGGATTTTGAAAAATCGTGTTCACGAGAAAATGAAATTGAAATTTCAAAAGTATTTTAGTAGATTTCTCAACAATTTGATTTCTAGCAAAAATAATTGGGTACATCTTGAAACTATGTAATTATAGTGCATTTTTATAGGTCCTACACGGCGTATGAATAACATTGGCCTGCTCTTTTCATACTAGTATGTATATGAAAAGAACAGGTAAATTGTATTAAATTTTCAAAATAGAACTTGCACTATCCTCAGGCCCGCATGAAAAACCTGTCATTTGGTACCCATGCTTAAATATTTGTATACACATTTTCAAAACTTATATTACAATACAATTTTAAAAATACATTGAGTTTTGAAAAAAGGACAATAATTTTAAAGGACATCCATGTCCTTTAAGGATAATTAAAAAAATAGATATTTTGCCTATAATTCAATTATCCTTTAAATTAGTAAGCACATATCCACATTTTGCGAAAGTTTTTCGGGTGGCCGTGGTCCGAAGTGCGTAAAACTTTGTCAGGATAGTTTTTGATGCATAATGGTCAAAATTAGGGGGTATGCGTTTAGGTAAAAGAAATTTGAAATTTTGAGACAGCCCATACTATTCCGGTAATATCCATATCCAACTTTCCTTTTCTATATAATTCAAAAGTCCATCAAACTCTCTCGCCCAAATTGTGATAAAAAAATTTGACAAAACCCTAACTTTGGAAGCTCATAGAAAGCTCAAAAATGCCATTGTGCAAGGGGGTTCTAATTTTCATAAAAGTGACATGGCGTATACGTAACATTTTTTTTGTTAACGAATGTGTTGAGTTTTGTTATGAAAAGTATAAGGCAGAATGTAGACGAGGCGCTTCGTCATACACGCGTACATGTCAATTGGCTGAGCACCAATTTCCCTGTGTGCAGACACGTATCGACATCAAGCTTGGCTGCAGAAATAAAACACACAAGGAAATGTTAAAATTTAAATATTAATTAATACATTTACCTAAGTTATGGCCGTCCATCTTTCCACAAATTAAACAAATTTTGAAAATTTTCCATTTTCACTTTAAAATCAACAATTAATTATTTTTCAAAAAAGAAAACAAAGGCACGGCAAACAAAAATCGATAATGAAAAATGTAAACAAATGCTTCTTCTTCCGTTTTGTAAGCGTACGTACGCCTAGCGACCAGCATTGTCATACGCTGCGCAGCATGTAGCTTTTATGCTTTGCCACTTTTGTGCAGCTGACGATTCGTTTGCGGCTCTTCATTTAACCAACAAAGCGTCCAAATGTCGAATGTAGCGTCTAATTCGCGTCTATGACGATTCGCTTCGTGTGCGGACTCGCTAACAATCATCATTCTTGAGTAAACAAAAATAAAGTCTTTATTTTCGGTCCTTGTTTATAAGCTAACTAATAGGCCGGGCCTTTATACTATGCTACTCAGCGTAATAACAAAAAATATGAAAGTAAAATGAAATATAAATTTGCATATGGGTTTTTTTTTTTTAAACAACAAAGTGCAAAGAGAATGATTGGGAAAATATTCAAAAAAAAAAAAATAATTATAAAATAAAAAAGGAAAAAAACTACAATTTACACTGAGCGATATGTAAATGTGCTGGTTTATACAATTTGTTAAATTGGTAATTGTGTAACAAAAGTTAACTGTAAATCATTAATTTAAAGATATCATTGGAAGTGCGTTACAAGTGCCTAAACAAATAAAAAAAACATATACATACATACATTCATACATATGTATAATTGTTCATAATTATATACCTATTGACTGTATTAAATAAACATTCCGCTCCGACTGCTACAAACAAAATGCGAGATTGTGAAGGTTCGTTACTTTTGGAAATTGGCAACTCTAATAATTGGTAAGAATTGTTTGGTAAATAAAAACACTAACAAAATTATAGTATTTAAAATTTATGTTGCTGTGATTTCGATTTCTAAAATTTGTACCCAATTCATAGAGAGCTTTAGCTTAACTTACTTCACAATATTTCAACTTACTTTGATGTTAAACTTTATGTTTGTTTATGTAATGGTTTCCCATAGTCTTAACAACATTTTATTTTGGCACTTAATATTTATTGGATATATATAAAACCCATGAGCATGGAAAACTACGGCATAATGTTTTATGACACATATCGGCATACTAAACTTAGAAATGTCCTTACAAGATAGCAGAGGCAGGCATAAGTACTCATAAAAGCTTTCTTAGTAATGAGGGACTATAAAATCAGATTCGGAAAATGCCGGCGTGGTTAAAATCCTAGAAATTGGCCACCCTAGTAAGTGGCTTCATTTTGTTAGAAACATATGCTTGTGGTTTTTTTTTAAATAATCTCACATAAATTCTAGCTGGCCTCTACATTAAGGTTCATTAATTAAGCCCATTTCCACTTCCCTTCAAAGTTATCTTGATTATAATGATGTTGTGAAATTGTGAATTTTCATCATTTGTTATTCCTCTTCTTCTTCTTCGAATGAAATTTAATGCAGATTTGCACGCACTTAGATGTTTATGTAAATATGTCTGCAAAGATCTTTGTTTATGGGAAAGTATGTAGCTTTATAGAAATTTCTAGTTTCTTCTATTTTTTTCCATTTCTGGGAATCTTGTTATGTAAATAAAATTTGTTAGCTCGCGGACTATTTGTAAGCTTTGATATTTTTAACACGATACAAAACTGAGAATAATGAACAGAGTAACACTTTTTCCAGAAAAATTAAAAGTCTTATCCTGTTCATTTTTCTCAGTTTTATAGTTCATTTCACAAAATAATTACCTTTGACTAGGCAGAGAGAGTCCCTACCTATTAATTAAAGCACTTTGTAGAGCGTCATGTTAACTAGACCAAAAGTTGCAGTTTAAGACGGTAAAAAAAGAAAGCAAAATGAGAGAGAAAAGGGCGTATCACCACCCACTTTTGAAGAATTAATTTTACTAATATTACTATCCATAATTCAAAAACGAACCTCCACACACACTTCGTACAAGGAAAAAAAGGCTCCTTTTGATTTTTTTCTTATAAATTGGCGTGACCTATAGCTTTTGCCCGACTCTGAACGGCACCTGCAAAGCAGATCAAATTTTTTGATGTTGATTTTACCAAGTTGGGATGCTCGAGTACTTGGTGTAGTAGGCCGAGCACACTACCATTACAAGACGGCACACAGTGGTTCAACAGGGTTCAAAATTACCTTAATGTCACAAAACTCAACCGATTAAAAAATTTAAAAGCGGTTTTGTTAACAAAATGAAATGCAAGGATTTGTCAAAGCACTTTTTTAATTTTTTTTTTACACAAATTACAACATGTAACAAATTTTCTAAAATTTTAAATTTGCTTTTCATTGCTTTCATGAGTTGCATGTCCTTTCAAGTGTATAAAAACTGCATACTCGACATTTTTTAACTCGCCATAATTTTGAGTTAGGGGAAAAAACTCCTTTTTCATTAAAATCACCCAGAGGGCACAAAAAAACGGATTTAAAAAATTTAAACGGGGTTCTGTTAAAAAGTTAAATGCAAGGATTTGTGGAAGCGCGTTTTTTATACCCAGCTGTACTTGTACACAGGGTATTATAACTTTGTTAGGATAACGGTTGGTTGTACAGGTATAAAGGAATCGAGATAGATATAGACTTCCATATATCAAAATGATCAGGATCGAAAAAAAATTTGATTGAGCCATGTCCGTCCGTCTGTCCGTCCGTCCGTCCGTCCGTCCGTCTGTCCGTTAACACGATAACTTGAGCAAATAATGAGATATCTTCACCAAATTTGGCATGCGTACTTATTTGGGTTCAGAATAGATTGCTATTGAAAATGGGTAAAATCGGACCATAACCACGCCCCTTTTTCGATATCGAAAATTTCGAAAAACGTATAAAATGGGTTAATTCAATATTAGAAGCAGCTACAATGATAAAATTTGCAATATGTATTGATTTAGATGTTCTAAGGCCGATTTTATAAACATTTTTGAAAAGGGGGCGTGGTACCGCCCACGTATATTTGAAGAAATTTTAAAATTTTGACTCTTGATAACTTCAGAACAGTTTATGCTAGTATAACGAAATTTCGTAGAGGACATACTATTGTTGTGGTAAATTCAGCTATAGAAAATAAACGAAATCGCTTCGCGACCACGCCTACTTTTTCATAAAAGTTATATTGAAAGGAGGTGGAAATATTGAAAAGTCCATATCTAATTAACTGATACCGCTATAATAATATAATTTGGTACATACATCAACTTTCATATTCTTTACATAATTTTTTCAAAATTTTGGAAAGTGGGCGTGGCACCGCCCACCTATGAGTCAAGCAATTTTTAAATTCGACTGCTAACAACTTCAGAACGGTGTGAGATAGATTTACGAAACTAGGTACCAGGCATGTTATGTTTATGTAGAGTACTACCACAGAAAATAAGAAAAATCGGTGAACGATCACGCCCACTTTATGTGCACAGCTGGGTATGTAATGTTCGGTTTCACCCGAACTTAGACTTCCTTACTTGTTAATTTTTGTTTTAAAAAAATTACACTGTGTAACAAACGTAACGTAAAAACGTTACCAAGCTCACAAAAACTGCATACTCAAAATTTTTAATTCCCCCATAAGCAGTTTTGTAAGCTTGGTAAGGCCTACAACTTATGGCAGCCACAAAAAAAAATTTCAAATTTTACAAATTTGTTACACAGTGTAATTATTTTTTTAAACAAAAATTAAAAAACGCAAACTCCTTGCATTTCATTATGTTAACAGAGCCCCGTTTAAATTTTTCAAATCGGTTGAGTATTGTGACCTCTAGCTGATTTTGAACAAAAAAAGGCCTTTTTGGACCACTGTGCGGCAGCCACCTATTATTACAACGAATGCTCAAGGAAAAATGGACGAAATCGGTTTAGGCCCACGCCCACTTTATGAAAAGGATCATATTTATGCACTGAACCAAAAATTTACAATTCATGAAAGGATTCATGCATTCTAAGAATTTAATTATATATAATATATATATTATAAGAAAAAATATTTATCAAGGTCTGAAACCGGGGTGTAAGAGCAGGTCGCCTCCCCGTTGGTGCACCCTGGGTAACGCTAAATGACCTACATGGCCTACATGGCTAGTTTCTTGTATTGCCGGTTCTACGAGAACGGTACCAGTACTTGTGCTGTACCCATCGTGCCGAAACGACCCGAGCCGTTTTCATATATCGACCCGGCCAAGAGCAATACACTCGGGGTGACCCTGTCTGACATTTAGACAACAAGGTCTCAACCCGATTAAAATAACGTTCCGGTTTCGGTTTCGGTTTTGCAACGTCTTTCGGTTTCGGTTCCGGTTCCGGTTTCGTTCTTCAACATTTATTTCGGTTTCGGTTACGGTTTCGTTCCGGTTTCGGTTTCCAAATAAAAACACGAACAAAACAAAATTTTACTACTAAAATATTCAAGTACCTATGTAGTTTCGAAATAGGTCCGTATTTTCAAAACTTTTCTCCTGCGGCCATGATGAAATTTCTCCAATAAAATAATACATTTTATTAACGCTATGCATGGATGAAATTTCTGCAAAACGAAATGTTTTATAAGACAAATATTAGCATGGAAGCTAAATGAAATGTTAAAATCGTCAAAAACATTAATATGAGTGGTGCTTTCTGAGACAAGCCTCAACACATCTTTTTCGGATCTCGTAAACTTTTTTCGATCGCTTCATTCAACTACAGTCAAATTTCCTTTTTCAGAAATTTTATACTGAGGTCAAAACGTGTCTTTTGTAACCTTGCCCGACAATCTTCCATGAAAGTTTTCAGGGTACCTGTTTTTAAAAGGAAATACCTATGTGCCCAGTAAAAGAAGTGGTACATTAAAAAAATTGAAATCCGTTTGAAACCGGTTCCGGCTTTTGAAACGGTTTCGGTTTCGTTCTTATTCAGATCAAAAAAACGGTTACGGTTTCGGTTTTGAAAAATGAAACGGGTTTAATCGGTTACGGTTACGGTTTCGGTTTCGGCTTCAGTCCTTGATATTTATATTCTAAGAACTTTTCTTAAATTTCTATAAGAAAGATCCTTGGAGAGGTTTCACAGAAAATTGTTTAAAATATGTGTAGTTTTTTTTTTTTTTTTTTTGTATGCTTCACTTAAGTAATTTAATGTAAAAAGAAATGTTCACTGTCACACAGCGTAATGGGTCGCAAACAAAAATTTTCTTGAAACTTTATCCTCAAATTCGGGGTCCAAACCCGATTTTAGGTCCACATTTCATACTTCTATGTTTTGTTAAGTTCCCTTCTTTTAGTTGTATTGTATTATATATAAATAGGAAACTAAAATTTTACAAATTAATTTCTGCTCGCTGCTTAGCTTTGATCAATAACTATCATTAATTGAATTGAAGCTGAATTGCTTTTACAATCTCATTTTTCATTGTATACTGACTGTATACTATTTCTAAAAATATGCCATCCTTTCACATATTTATAGCATAGCATTGAATGTCTGGTTAAAGATTTGCCTTTCCATTTATACAAATATACAAAATACCATAGAAATGCAATGAAATCAATTTATTTATGCTATAATTTTTCTATGATCATAAACGTGTTTGTGCTGCTGCAGTGCAACATCAAAGCTTTGCTTGTGCCACATTTTGCTGCCGGCCACCAGTACTCGTATACTAACCAACATTTGTGTCGTGCTATTTTGTATGACTTTTGATTTGAAGACTTGTGACAGCAGTCACGAGCGGTTTATTACTATTAGCTTGGTTTGTTGTTAGCCAGTTACTCTGATTACAAGCCATAGCTAAAGCTAAGCAAGCATGTTTGGTATGCATTTTGCCAGATAATTCAACAAATGTATTAAGATTAATTACGACATAGCGTCACAATAAAAATGCTTTTGTTGAGATTTTTATGCAATCAAATAATTACATTCTTGAGTTGCAAATAACATTACCAACATATAGAGCTGTGTATGTGTTTTAATTGCATCTAACTATTTTGTTTGCATTGCGTAATGCTTTAAAAGGTAAAGGACCTCTCATTATACCTTAAGGTGATTCAAATAAAAAAATAAATTATCTTATTCTTGAATGATCGGTTATTGGTTATTCCAACAAAACATATAACCATTTTCGCGATTATTTCGAAACTGTTTCGGGATTATTTTGGGATTGTTTCCAGAAAACTTCGGAAATGTTTTGGGATTACTTCTGGATCAATTTCGGAATCATTTTGGTAACACAGTATTTTTGATTAAAAAATAATACCTGAATAAGCCGATCGCACTGGATATCTTCCAGGGATAGTCACAGGCTAAAATATATTTTGATATATATAGGGAGATATTGATATCATTGGCCTTAACTGCGCTGCTTTCTCTGGGCTGGATAAGGAAGCGAAAAATGTGGATCTTGCGGTGAACGAGGACAAGACGAAGTGTCTGCTGTCATCAAAGAAAGAATCGGCGCACCTGCGCCTTGGCAGCCAAGTCAACGTTGATAGAAGTTTGAAACGGTGAGAGACTTCGTCTATTTGGGAACCAGCATTAACAATGAAAATAATATCACTCTAGAAATCCAACGGAGAATCACCCTTGCCAACAAGTGTTACTTTGGACTAAGTAGGCAATTGAGAAGTAAAGTCCTCTCTCGACAATCAAAGATCACGCTCTATAAGTCTCTCATCATACCAGTCCTGATGTACGGCTCGGAATCATGGATAGTGTCAAGAGAAGATGAGATGGCCCTTGGAGTATTTGAGAGAAAAGTTCTCCGGAAGATTTATGGTCCTTCCCGTGATGCCAACGGCGAGTATCGAAGGAAATTTAACGATGAGCTGTATGAGCTTTACGCAGACCTGGCCATAGTTCAGCGGATTAAAGGCCAAAGGCTACGCTGGCTGGGTCATGTTATGCGAATGGACAAAGAAGCACCAGCACAGAAAGTTTTCCTATCGACACCCGAATTCGGCAGCAGAGGAAGGGGGAGACCTCGACTGAGATGGAAACAACAGGTGGAGGATGACTTGAACTCCCTTGGGGTTTCCATTTGGCGTCAGTTATCGCTAAAAGGGAATGACTGGCGTGCTTTGATACGAAACGGCCAAAATCGCCTAGCCGGTTAAGCGTCATTATAACGCAAGCCAAGATTAGATATATAGAGGGCGAGCACCTTCCATACAAATGGAAATTTTCATTGTCCCTATCTCTGGAAGTATTCGGGTTAGACCACTGAAATTCGGTGAGGGGTTGTACGAGATCGATCCCTACCACCTTCAAAAAATTGGGGATAACGAAAAAGGGGGCGTGGCACCTCCCATACAAATAAAATATTTCATAGTCCATATCTCTAGAAGTATTTAGGTTAGACTATTAAAATTTGATGAGGGGGATAACGAAAAACTGGAGATAATGAAAATGGGGGCGTGCCACCTGCGATACGTCCAGCCACAATAGGACACAAGGCACTTCTTTTTAAATCAGTTTTTTTCCTATTGCCTTTCAGAGCCTGATGGTAGTGATAGGGATGGGGATGGAGATGAGATGAAAATAGATAGAGGGATCGGGTTAGAGAAACATGCAGGGAAATAAATTTGTGGCAGGACAACGTCTGCTGGATCAGCTAGTATCTTAAAAGTTTAAAAGAGCATTTTTATACATTCGTATATTTGTATATCAAGTACTATGTATGTATCTCGGGAACCGCTTGGCCGATTTGGATGAAATATGGCTAGATATAGAATGCTTGATTCTAAAACTATCTACTTGGGTGTTGCCACTTGGCGCGGTTTACAATCTATTTTTTTAATATTGAGCAAGGTATGCCAATATGGGAGTCAAGTGAAAGGTATTTTGGTCGAAATACCACCTGAAATATTTTCAAGTGTTTTCACCTAGGGTTGTGTAGTTAGTTCTAAAACATTTCACTTGGGTGTTGCCCCTTACGGCGGCTTACAAGGTTGCCATCTTTCTCAATTTGTCTTAAGTATAGAGCAAGATATGCCAATATGGGTATCGCATGAAAGGCATTTTCGGCAACATACCAACTAAAATATTTTCAAGAAGGGTTGCTGACAGGGGTTTGCCGTTTTATCGAAATGTATTTATATGTATATTTTGGGTTCGTTTTGGCATACATTTTGTTTCAATTTGGGATCATTTTTTTAACAGTTTTGTATCACGGCGGCCGCCGTTGTGTAGCGGTTAAGTGTTCGGCCTTCTACACCAAGTCGTGGCGGTTCGATGCCCGGCAAAAGTAACATCACAAATTATATTATATTATTATATTATAAAATAATTTTTCTAAACGGGGTCGCCCCTCGGCAGTAGTTTGGCAAACTCTCCGGGTGTATTTCTGCCATGAGAAGCTTCTCAGCAAAAAATTCATTTGCTTTGCAAGTGCCGTTCGGAGTCGGCAAAAAACTGTAGGTTCCGCCAACTTGTAGGAAAAACTCAAAAAAGCAAAACACCACAAGTTGGAAAGAGAAGCTCGGCTAAAAATCTCGTTAGAGGTTATGATAACCTGTTGGTATATCGGGTAATTTTTGGATAACCTTGGAATAACTTTTAAGATCATTTTGGGGTCATTTTGGGATAATTTGGGTAATTTTTGGGTTAATTTTAGGATCATTTTTGGGTAATTTTGGGGTTAAGTTTGAATCATTTTCGAATCATTTCTGATCATTTTTTGGTCACTTTGGGTTCAAATTGGGATCAATTTAGGGATCATTTTGGAATTATTTTTAGGATCATTTTGGGATAGTTTTGGGTCATTTTGGGGTTAATTCGGGATTGTTTTTGGGGTCCATTTTGGTTCAATTCGGCGTTATTTTGGGGTCATTTGTGGATCGTTTTGGGATCATTTAGGATCATTTTGTAGTCATTTTAGGTCAAATTGGGATCATTTTAGGATCATTTTAGGACTATTTTGGGGTCTTTTGGAATAATTTTAGGATAATTTTCGGGTCAATTTTGGATAATTTGATAAAAATGCAATTGAGTTCATGCTGCCGCATTTTGAAAATGCGCATTTAGCTAATAATTCTAGTATGCTTGTCTTTTCAGATGAACTCCATTTTTTTTTTAAGTGAGTTCGTGGGTGAAGAAACCGACTTTCTAAACAAACTTGGATACTCTTCACCTCGAAAATTGCAACTTTTAACAGGAAAAATTATTGCATAAGTACGCTGACTTGCTTAGTGAGAAGATATCCTAATATAAACAAACAGCGGTCGCCCAAAAGTATGCAATTTTTTCACTTTTTCTTCATACAAGGAAATTTTTGTTCGTATGTTTCTTCGAAGATGCTAAAGCTAATGCAGAAATAAAGTAGCATTTAGTTGCATTTAGCTAGCTAAATATGCATTTTCAAAATGCGGCTGCATGAACGTATCTTCGAAATGTACGAAATGTACGACCGAAAATGGAAAATGCTGCTTTCAAAACTCTATTTCTACTGGGGTTTTGCCACTTGAGACAGTTGTAACTAGTTGCCACCTATTTGATATTTTTTCGGAAATTTATTTATTAAAGTTTATGTCCGGTCACCCAAATCGTTCAGCAACAACGTAACAACACTAAAAACTGTCGCCCAAATAGCAATAACTATCTATTGACTGCGGACACGTACAGTGACTGACATCAAAAAGATTTATGCGCCTATATGCCATTAACACGCTGACCAAGGTGATGATGATGACGACAGCTATGACAACAACGATACCGGCTTATGACGTCTTTATGGCTTTACTAACAATACGAACAACGTGGTCTGTTTAGTTTATGTGTAATCATTCGTACTTTCGTCTGTAGAAACATAGGCACATTTTATATGTTTACAAATGGTTGCCCAGGCATTTTGGCGCATGCCAGTGACATGCTTGAATGATTACCGCTTACGGACGGCCTAAGGCCTTGCTACGCTTCATTAACTTTAAAGAACATACATTTGAATATTTTTTTATTGTGCAACTACACATGCGGTTTGTTGTTGTTGTTGTTATGGTAATTATTGTCAGCAACTGAAAAGTACTAGTTTCGGCACGCATTGCGCGTATTTGCTTAATTGTTTGTAACAAATCGCAGACAGCTGAGTGAAAGTTAACAAATTACGTGCAACATATTGCTGCATATTGACTTTGCGCTTTTGCTTCAAATTTTAAAATCAATGAGCGTAAAGTGTGCTTTCATTTTCTCACGGCTTGTGTAATAGGTAATCAGCCACCGTTACCGTCAATAGATATTAAATCTGTGTGGGAATAAAAGCAAACATGTTGGTGGCGTGATGCGGCAAATTTTTGTATAACTCTTGAGTCAACTACCAAATTTTATTTTCAGGTACTTAATTTAAAGAAACAAAAATGTATTAAACAATTTTACATGTTGTATTTAAGATTAACAAAAAAAATATTTGGGAGCTCCATCGATACAACTTACTTACTTAAAATAGCCTTTAAACGCCTAGGCGATTTTGGCCGTCCAACATGTTACGCCAGTCGGTTCTTTGTTGAGCCAACTGGCGCCAATTAGAGACACCGCGTGCTCGCAGGTCTGGCTCTACTTGGTCCTGCCATCAAAGTGGTGGCCTCCCTCTTCCTCTACTTCCACGGGCGGGTGCCGATAAAAATACCTTCTGGGCCGGAGCGTCCTCGTTCATTCGCACCACGTGTCCTAGCCAGCGGCGCCGCTGGGTTTTAATTCGCTGAACTATGTCCACGTCTGCGTAAAGCTCATACAGCTCATCAATATATCTTCTTCGGTACTCGCCGTCGCCAACTTTTAGGGGTCCATAAATCTTTCGAAGAATTTTTCTCTCGAATACTCCCAGAGCCGCCTCATCAGATGCTGTCAGTGTCCATGCTTCTGCACCATATAGCAGGACGGGTACGATAACTGACTTATAGAGTGTTGTTTTTGTTCGTCGAGAGAGGACTTTACTTCTAAATTGCCTATTCAGCCCAAAGTAGCATTTGTTTGCAAGAGTTATCCTTCTATGGATTTCCAGGCTTACATTGTTGTTGGTAGTAATGCTGCTTCCCAGATATACAAAGTCCCTTACTATCTCGAAATTATGGCTGCCAACAGTGGCGTGGTTGCCAAGGCGCGAATGCGCTGACTCTTTGCTTGATGCCAGCAGGTACTTCGTTTTACCTTCGTTCACCACCAAACCCATTTTTTCCGCTTTCTAATTTGGAGTACGCAGAAGTTACGGCGCGGTTGTTGAGGCCAATGATATCGATGTCGTCGGCATACGCCAACAGTTGTACGCTCTTGTAATATATTGTTCCAGCGCGGTTAAGTTCTGCAGCTTTTATTATTTTCTCCAGCATTAAATTAAATAAATCGCACGATAGGGGGTCGTAATTGTTGTTGGTATTAATGCTGCTTCCCAGGTATACAAAGTCCCTTACTATCTCGAAATTATTGCTGCCAAGAGTGGCGTGGTTACCAAGATGCATATGCGCTGACTCTTTGCTTGATGCCAGTAGGTACTTCGTTTTACCTTCGTTCACCACCAAACTCATTTTTCGCTTCTTTTTCTAATTTGGAGTACGCAGAAGTTGTACGCTTTTGTATATTGTTCCAGCGCGATTAAGTGCTGCATCCTTCCCGATTCTGTCGGAGCTGGTGATGTTTCTCAGCGTAATTTTGATAAGGTCCAATCAGTCGGTTTACGTCAGGCTGCAGTCTTTCGCATAATACGCTTGATAGGACCTTATATACGATACTCAAAAGGCTGATTCCACGACAGTTGGCGCAGTTTGCGGGATCACCCTTCTAATGGATTGGGCAGAGAACACTTAGATTCCAATCTTCAGGCAAGCATTCATCTGACCATATTCTGCACAAGAGCTGGTGCATGCACCTTACCAGCTCCTCGCCGCTGCATTTGAATAGCTCAGCGGGCAGGCCATCAGCATCCGCCGCTTTATTGTTTTTAGCCGTGATATAGCTATTTGAACCTGGTTATAGTCGGGTTGTGGAACTTCGATCGTCTTCGATTGTGGGGTCGAGTTCGTCCTCTTCTCTGGATTGTTGCTCTGTTCCTCCGTTTAGAAGGGCAGAGAAGTGATCCCTCCATATCCTTAGTACTCTCTGAACATCTGCCACCAGGTCGCCGCTCTTCGATTTCACGCTTGTACATTTCCCTTTTCTTCGCCCGGGAAAGACGTCTGAATCCAACTGTGGCTATAAATTAAGCAGCCACATCAATTTAATTTTTTTTTTATAAATTTATCGATCACTTTATCCTTCTGTTAAAATAGAGGGAAAATTAAGTGGCTGGTAAATTTATAGTAAATTCACGTTAACAGACAGTCGAGAAAACGGCCCTAAGACTGGTTCCCTATTCGAATCCGCTGTTACCAAGCAACACCTTAAAAGCACCTCACCAAATAATAATAGTACAACAGAATGAAGTTACACGGAATTATTTGGTGACTTGGTGTTATGTCTATGAATTTTTCGAATTTCGCGAAATTGAGAAATTTTAGGTTACATTTTTATGAAAGTTAAAGCTTTGGAAATTTAGAGGTTGCGCGAATTAGAAAACTGCTACGTAATGCTGCAACTGCCCGGCATTAAGTGGCACCAGAAGGCACTTGCTGGGGGTACCCTTACTGGATAGCCTACTCCAGGCTTCTAAACCTGGCCTAAGTGTGCCTCTGCGGCTTCATTCAACCCAAACTTACCTAAATATTTTGCCAGCATTTAAAGTAACACCAAAATTACTGTTAATGTGGCACTTATATTCCCATTAAACCAGTGACATACTTAGCACAATATTACACATTGAATTAAGCTACAAACCTACTAACTTTCTTATAAAATGTTGGCAAATTTTATTCATCTACCTTCATTTTTGTGATCATTAAAATGTGTGTATCAACGAAGATGAGAGTTAGTTTTGGGTGAAAGGTATTACTTTATTATTCTGATTTTGATCTAAAATACCTTAGTATAGCTGCACACATGCAGGGAGTTTGAGGCAAATTATTACATTTGAATGTATTAGGTGAAAGTTACCATCTTTGAAGTTAAGGTCGGCACTGCAAGTGGGGGAAACTGAGTTATTTAGAGGTTAGTCGGCGATACTCTTCCTCGGATACGAAAACTAGTACCTTTACATATGCTTGTATTGATTTTAAGAAAGAGGAAATTAATATTAAAAGTAAATAGAATATGATAGTAGCGTCTACAAAATTTTTACCTTTAAATTTGTATAAGCACAACAGGATTCTTTGAATGGATATTGAAAGGGCGTATTCACAAGTTAAGGATATGGGAATTTCTAAAGTATTTTATTAGAATGCGTACCAATATGTTTTCTAGTGAAATTTTGCTATTATAGTGTACTTTTTATAGGTCATACGTGGCGTATGAGTAACATTCTAGGATATCTCCATCCCATCCTTGAATATTTTTATATGTTTGTAGAAAGTTGAAGGATACAAATTTTAAAGGACATTATTTTCATGTCCTTGAGGGATAATAATAATACTACAGGGCATCGTAGCTAATTTGTTAAAAGCAATTGCTTTAACCGCTACGGTGCAGACACAGTAGTTATGTGTCCGAAAAGCCATCTGATGTGGAGCCTGGAAACTCCGAAACGCGTCATGGTATCCATCGCTTTGTAAATCTTTGTCAATTTTCTCTAAGTATCGAAATTCAAAAAAGTTATATTTAGCCTATATTCCAATTATTCTATAGATTAGTACCCACATATGCATGTATCTAAATATTGTTGCAATTTTTCGGGATGTGTTTCAAAATACATAATACTTTCATTTTCAAAAGTTTTATGAAACTACATTATTTTGTATATGGCTTAGTATCGAATTAAAAGAAGATTATGTTCAAAAACTATTGGCCAATTTACAAGAGTCTCATATTCGTCCTATCGTTGTATGGTTTATTTTGTTGCCATGGCTTCTCATATAAATTTTTCATAAAAACATAACACAACAGACGATAGCGTGAAATAAGAGACCTTGTGAATTGCTTTAATATTTTTTTTTCCAAAAACATAAAATTAAAGCTTCCACACTTTGGTCCGCACTATAAAAAAAATAGTTACATGAGTCCCGGGACACAGGGACATTCAGGGAAACTTCAAGGCAGACGAACTTGCCAGGCAGGGCACAACCAAGCAGGTTCTTTGGGATAAAGATCGCTTAGGTATGCCGTTTGCCACATGCAAGCTAATGCTGAAAGAGTACACACTCCGCCAACCCAACGAAAGATGGCTGCAATCTCCAGGATGCCGAATATCCAAAGAAACCTGGCCGAAATGGGATCATAAAAGATCAAGACATATTTATGCCCTAAGGAGAAGAGAAATCTCCATATTAATAGGCGTATTAACTGGGCACTGCCTTATTGGTAGGCACGCAGAAAGGCTAGGTGTGCCCTACCGATGATGCTGTAGGAGCTGCAAAGATGATGAGGAGGAGAAAACGGTGAAGCACCTCATCTGTAACTGCCCGACTTTAAGCGGCGCGAGAACGCGCTTTTTGGGAGTTCCCTTCCTCGATAGCCTACTCCAGATCGCGGCGCTGGACATAAAGGAACTGATGGCCTTCATAAAGTCATCTAAGTGGTGCGAGGAGAAGTAACGGTGTCGGTTTATGAGTTTTAGTCCCGGCATTCCCGGGTCCCGGGACTGACTTTCCTAGTGTTGGTGGTATCACAACGGGCCTTTCAAAACTGGCCTGAGTGTGCTTCTGCGGCAGCCACTTGAACCTAACCCTAACCTAATGTGGCCTTAGTTGAATTTATTAAAACAAAGTTGCCGATTGAAGGCCACATTAGAAAAGGAACATTTTTATCACAAAGTCAATAAAACCAAAGTAAGTGACTAACTCAGTTTAGACTAGTTGTGAATTACTGCACAATGTTAATAGGCATAGACTTACTATATCCTTCGACAAAAAACTTTGCGCCAATGCGCATGTACCGATTGTGTCATACTATGCGAACAACAAAAACAACAGAAGAGATTTCCCGAGCAGGATTTTACACAGAATAAACGTCAGTCTGATACTTTCTACAACGCAATGGAGACATAACTATTTAACCAGACACTAACACTAAATAATCAAGATATAAATCGATTTAATTTAAGGAGTTTGAAACTAAAAAATACTGCATACTGCGAATGTAGCCATCTGCTTCAATTGTAAAAACGAATAAGTTCAAAATAGTGCCTTTACCTTGAATACAAATGCTGTTGCAAAGTTTTAGTGGATTGTATTGTAGCTGGTGTTGTTGTTGTAGTGACAAATCGAAACGAAAATGTCTTCAACACATCCAAAAGAGTTACAACAACAATCGCCGATTGGTGCACGACGTGTTCGCACCGATTTGAAAACATCTGAGAATTTTTTCTTAACGACAGCAATACCGCGTACCTCCCGCACCTCTTCTCCAATTACAATTAAACATGCCAGCGCACATCTGGTGCATTCCACATTACATAGCGTACCACATACAACTTCCCATGCCACTCATATGTGGCATGCCACACATAAATCATACTTGCCACATGCTATAACCTCTCATTGGCAGCAAAGTTCAAGGCGAACTGCTCCAACTGTTGCTGCAGCCACACCAACAACAACACTCTCTAAAACGCAAACAACGCAGAGTACAACAATAGCAACAGCAACAGCAATAGACATATCAAAGTCAAAATTAAATGCAGCATGCAATTGTTGGTGTCATTGTGCGGCAGAAACTGCAGTCTCGACTAGTGCGCCACATACGAATTCTACATATCTCAGGTGCAGCAAAGATATTAAATAAAGTGTAACATATAAGCAATATGTTGATTTATTTACGTACTGTTTCCCCTTGCCAAATTTATACCTATTCGAAAATTTATCACAGAGGTGAATATTTTTAGAGAATTATTCCTAACTACTTTAACAGATATGAGCACTAACTAGTTAGGTCATGCAAAAGATTTAAAGAGACGAGTGACCGGGGGACATTGATGGGGAACGATTTAATTCTGATGTCGGTAGTTACAGTGATAAGGAGAAAACTAGAGGAAAAATTGAAACATCTGACGAACTTAAAAGGTCTTTCACAAGTGATTTCTGTTAGGAAAAGAAATAATGAAATGAAATAAAGCAGAATAAAATAAAAAATATGGAAATAAAATATATGTAATGAAATAAAATGTAATGAGTGAACGCGCTTTTTGGGAGCTCCCTTCCTGGATAGCCTACGCTAGATCGCGAAGCTGGATATAAAGGCCTTGATGGCCTTTATCAAGGCAACTAAATGGTTCAAAGAGGAGTAACGGTGTCGGTTTAGGAGTGTCAGTCCCGGGATTCTGCTATGTGCAGATCCCAACTACCGAGGGGCTTTTCCATATGGCCGAGTCCCGAGACTGACCTTCCTAGAGTTGGTGGTATCACAATGGGCCTTTCAAAACTGGCCGAAGTGTGTCTCTGCGACAGCCACATGAGCGTAACCTCACCTAATGAAATAAAATGGAATAAAAAAAATAATACAATAATATGTAAAATTAAAAAATATAAAAAACCCCGAAATAAAATAAAAGAAAAAATATGGGACAGTAATCCATCCGCAAACAAAAAAAATGTGTATGAATATCTTATTTTCAGGTTTTCGTGATGCAGCCGTATAAAAAAAACTAGCTAGGACCCTGCCCGCTTCGCCAGGCGCGAAGTTTTCACCATTAGACCGTATGCTTGCTAAAATTAAAAATACAGCCATGGTCATAGCACTTTCCCACAGTGAAGAAAAAATAATCAGCCAATTACACTGTACAGCAAAATTTACTTAAGTATTTGAAAATCCCACTGGATTTCAGAAGCTTTTGGGTGTCAATCCGGATCTGAAGTCAGATTTTCCATAGGGCAAGAGCATAGTTGCTCAGAACGCAAACACAAAAGAACAACGGTTGTGATTGAGCTGTTTTGTTTCCCCAATCTCTTGGGCTTTCGTCTGTTCGAGGTGTTGCAGCATAAGCTTATTCTTTTTTATACCCAGCGTACTAGTACTAGTACAAGTGTATTATAATTTTGTAAACATAACGGTACTACGTAACGGCACAAAATAATCGAGATATACATATATAGAGTTCCATATATGAAAGTTCTTAGGTTGGAAAAAAAGTTCATTAAGGCATGTCCATCTGTCTGTCTTGAGTAAAAATTTAGATATTTGCATGAAATTTTGTATACAGGTCGGTTGCTATTGAAAATGGTGTGGCACCGCCCAATTTTCAGGGAGGCATATTTGAAAATTTCACGGGTCAAAACTTTTAAACTCACTACGCTAGAACGATGATACTGGTACAAGGTATACTAGCATAATAGGGAGTATACCTGATGTAATTGGATGAATCGCTTCCGAACCACGCCCACTTCTGAGCTGGAATATTTTGGAAAGCATATGAAAACTACGGCTGGGTATTTAGTGTTCGGTTTACCAGAACTTAGACTTCCTTACTTGTTTTCGTATACATATGTATGTATAAGAGAGAAATTTGGAGTAAATGAACAATAGCAAAAGAGATGTTGTGCAGATGCATAAAAATCCCTAAAGAGAGCATAATAGTCAACAAAAAACATATATGTAAATAAAAAGAACACTTACATTGATACAACACAGACGCTCCGAGGCAATAATGGGCGCTTCTACCTTTAGAATGTGTGAGTTACTAGAGAGTTATCATAACACGAACGAAACTCAATTGTCTATTATCTCACTTCTCTTATTTGCACTACTCTTATTTTATTGGAATTTTGGTGGATATCTCAAAAACCATTCCCTTTCCCAAAACTCTTTATAAACAGCATCCTCCGCATTTGTTATACTAACATTTTATAACAAAAATTATCAAAATCGGTTAGGCATTTACTTAGTTAGAGCGATACGAACAATAATGCCACTTTATTTTATATAATGGATATTCAAATATGAACGACTCATTATTATTTTGGATGAAGTTTAGATTTATTTACAAAATTATGGTATCAGAAGTCAAAAAAAGTGTATTTATAGTAGAAAATTGTGTAATTATAAAATTGCTTAGAATTCTATAAGCTGTTGTTTTTTTTGCCTGTTCGACCTTTGTGCCCCTCCAGAGCTCCATTCTCGTATTCAAAAACTTTTTCTACAACCTTTATAGGAGGTATTTCTGGTTTTTACGCGGCTATAAAAATTAACCTAAATTTTAAATGTTTTTTGGTTTGTTTGATTGTAATTGAATTTTGCCCACAAAAACTTCATGTGCGTGATAGCTCAGCGGTAAAGCAGTCGGCTGTGACTCCTTAGCGTTTTCGTTCGAGTCCTGCTAAGTGCCACATTTTTTTATTTTATTTTATTCTTAAAACTTTTCGGTTTAAAATTAAAACTTTTTGGTTTGAAAATTAAAACTTTTCGGTCTAAAATTAAAACTTTTTGGTTTGAAAATTCGATGTAGCTCAATTGTAGAGCAGAATTCACGCCAACGGACAAAAAATTTATTTTATCTTAAAAGAATTGTTAAAACATTTCTGTTTTATAATTGAAACCCGATTCATTTAGCCAAATTTCTAGAAAACTGGTCTAGATTGAATTTGAAACCAAATTTGGTTTTGTCATATATGTAGTCCAAAAAAGTTTAAAGTTTAGGTTCAAATTTTTAACCGTGTACAGAATCGATTACATCTATCCATAACCCAATAATTGGATCATGACACCTATGTATATAATAAACTTCCTACATTCTTAAAATTACCTAGCCTAATTTTTGCTCCGATTAAAACAATAATAATTTCCCTCTTCACCTTTCACGATTCATTTCAGCGCTCATTTGCCTGCACGCGCCACACGCCTACTTAATCGTTCGCGTTTACAACAACAACAGTATCCCTCTACAAATTTTAACGGTCCTACGGCTAGCTCTAGTGCTGGCACATCTGGTGTTGGTGGTGGTGGTGCAGATTCTGACAGTTCCCGTTCTACACATAGTTTGCGTCGTAGCGCTACCGGTTCGCGTGCTTCAAATGCTTCCACATCATCGACGAATGCATCTCTGCCGCCCAGCCAACACTATCATCAACAAAAAACATTTCAACATCATTATTCACATTTGCATCGCGATTCACACAGTTCATCAGATGATCTAATGCTATATGATAAATCATTTCGTAATGCGATGATTCAGGATGTGTTGCAGTTCAAAAAGCAGTTGTTGCGGTTGAGGCGTATCCTGCAGGAGGTAAGTGGACGCTAGATAAAATAATGAAAATAAATAAATATTTTTACATTTCATGCACATTATTTTTGGTTTATCTCTTCTATTTGCATGTATACATAATCACGACGCTGGTTTTTATTTGAAATTATACACCACATTTCATTTTTCATATCTTCATACACATTATATGAAATTTATTTTTTAAATCAAAAGGACGAAGATGATTTGATGAGGGTATGTTAGTTTTATTATGTTATTATTTAGCTTACTTAATAAAAAATGTTTCTATGTACTCCTTAAGGCAGTAGCACTACCCCTTCATAATGATTTTTTGTTTGGTTAAAGTTTTGCTTGATAACTGTTATTTGCGGTCCCTGTTAATGAATGAAAAAGTCAAGGCTGCTATACCTTAGTGCTAGTAAAGTTTAGTTTTTTTATATATGGAACAATGTATAGAAATCTTCTTGTGGTATTCCTTTATTATGCATGAAAACAATATCACAAAACATTCCTGGATAGAAAGATAGATAATAACAAATAAGGAAAGCTGTCTTCGGCTGTGCCGAAGGCTATATACCTATCATGAATAAGCGTCACGAATTTCACTGTTCGATCCCCAGTACAGCCTGTGTCAATTCAACTTTAGCTCATACCGAAGCTATCGGAACTATCGATTATATGGGGGCGATGTGTTTTATTAGTCCAATCTCATTGATTTATAACATCAACATTCCACATTCTAACAGAGCAATAGTTACGAATTTCACGATCCTACCTATATAATTACAGGAGTTACCGTTTATCGGAATAATCGATTGTATGGGGGCTATGTGAAATATTTATCCCATCTCAATGATTTTCAACATAGATATTGCACATATAAAAATAGCAATACTTACAAAATGTTCCTTTCCTACCTGTTTAATTACAGGAGTTATAGGCCAAAATCCGTTTATCGCAACAATCGATTGTATGGGAGCTATATGTAGTATCGGTCCGATCTTACTGGTTCCTACAAATGATTGTTATATTAGAAAATGGTTGCCGCATATCTAAGCTCTCCAAAAAAAATGTTTCCTTTCGGAATTTTTGTTATACAAGATAAACTAAATTTACCGGACAAGTTTTTTTTTTTATATTATGCATGGAGAAAAGGTGGTTCTAGTTTGAGAACTATAGGCTTTACAAAACTAACAATATTCATTGTCGATGGAAAACATCGTGACAAATTAACGGTTAAAGAAAATTTGTCCCCTCTGAAAAGTCCATAGGGGGCATATATTTTCACATAATTTCCAGAGCTAATTTTACAGTCGCGATATCTCAGAACTTTTTACTCTCAGGTAATTTTTCGAAAAAAAACTTACAGTTTTCGATAAAAGTCCAAAAAACCTAAAATTGTGACCTTTGGGATCGATGAGGACTTTTGGAATTTTCTTTCTGACGGCGTACCTAAGCTCTCTACCAAAATTTGGCTCTGTGGAAATTATTGTTATTTAACCAATATTTTTATATCTATATTGACCGGACTGAAAAGTTAGAGTTTGCTGTTAGAATCAACATTTCTCTCTTACCTCATAGCAACTCATACAATCTTAGTCACATAACATTTTTTGTAATTTTTTTTTTTTTTCTTTAAGATTTAAAAATGTAAACTTAACAATAAAACTGTTTGTTTTTCTTAGACGGAGACTCTCAACCCATTCGATAATGAAAATGGGCAACTCTTTGCTGCCTGCGGCTTGGATAGCAAATTACTGGACGACATGGATTTGGCCAGCCTAACATCCTCAACTATGGATAACCCGATGGTTGAGTTAGCCGATCTACGAAGACAGGTTGTTTACCTTCAGGTATTTGCACGTTTTAATTATTTTGGTTTGTTTCGTTTAATTTGCCCTTCTGCCAGATCGAATAAATCCAATCTATATAAATATGTACTATATTTAAAATTTAAGTTCTTCTTAAACGTCTGTCAACAAATATTTTCTTTGAGAGATGGCAACCAATTGAACATTGTCCTATAAACTTACTTGAATATACATACCCTGCAGCGAAACGTCAAACTAGTGAGAAAAATACTATTATACAACTATAATTCTCTGGCAGAACTGTTACTATTCCGGAAATATCCATTCAATACTAGAATACAACTTTATTTTTGGACTATTATGGGGACTAGTATATTTTATGGAAATCATACTAGACCAGGTTGAACTAGTATGGAACTGGTATTTTACAACTAGTATAATTCTAGTATATCATGACTAGTAGATGACTGACATGTTGTGCTCGAAATCTTACAATTGACATTTCGTAGGACATCAACACGTTGCTTATATGGAAAAAAGACAAAAGACTGACTAGTTGGGCCTGGTGCACCAACTAGTTGTAAAGTAGTTTTCAACTAGTTGCTTTCGCTATAGGGTAAGCATAAGGCAATGCAATGTTATCAAAAGAAAAGCGACAAAATTTCAAAACCCTTTGATATATTTCCTGAGATTGTAAATATATTTGTGAGCTTGATAACTTTGCATTGAACATATAACGACTTTCCCCACACTCCTCAATGTCCGCAATAAATTAAATTAAAAACTAAGGTAATATTTTACATGCGTTAATTTAGCTTTACAAAAAACACAAAGTTTTCTTAAACTACCGTCGATTTATTTGTATTACTTTGTAATTCCTGAATATCCTTGTTTTTCCCAAGATTCATATTTTGTAAAATTTCACTCATAAGTACATAGCTATATTTTTCTTGAAATACATACAAAGCATGTAAATATATACATTTATGTATGTACATTAGCCTGCCTCACCCAAAAACGTGGAGTTTTTTTCCACCGAAATTATAAATTTTGGTAGGTTTAGGATTCGTGTCAAAATTTGATGGAAACATTTTAAGATTGCTGCGAGTTTTGCCTGTTTCAAAATGTATGAAAGTTCAGAGCACTAAGGTCCAGTACATTTAGGCCCAGTTTTTCACTGCAATTTTGAATCACATCAAAAGTTGGCTAGAGTTTATCCCTGCCAATTTGACCATTTAAAGTAAGTTTTAACTCGCAGTTTTATACTCAAAAACCGGGCTGCAATTAAGAAAAAAAACCGTGTAGCATAATAGGCATGTGTGATAGAAGTTGACTTCTTACCTTACGAATAATTATAACGAAAAATTATGAATATTCAAGTATATAATAAGAAAACGGCAAGATAATTCTTATTTTTTTATTATTATCATTCCTTAGATAAGTAACAAATAAAATGCGGTTAGGTGGCAACCCTGCCTCAAAATATCTTCTTTGGTATACGGCAGTTCAATATTAAGAAAAATGGAGATAGTTGGCAACTTTGCAAGTCACTTCAAGTGGCAACACCCAAGTAGAACGTCTTAGAATGAAGCATTATATCTATATGCCAAATTTGATCCAAATAACTTTAGCATTTCCCGAGCTATTGGTCGATATACGAAGGAATCAAAAAAATGCCGTTAGGTGGCAACCTATAAGTATTCACATATATTAAAATATATGAAAATATTTTCTTTGGTGTACGGCCAAAAAAACCTTTTCTTGGACAACGATATTAGCGCAAGATATGCTAACATTAAAAAAAAAGGAGATATGTATGTACTTGCAAAACGTATAAGCCGCGCGAAGTGGCACACAACTGGAAAACCTTAGAATGAATCATACTATCGACTATGCCGAATTTGATACAAATCGCTTCAGCCACTTCCGACATAGTAGTGGATATACAAAAGACTTATTTTCAAATAGTTGGTGCGATATCTGCTGGAAGTTAGACACATCAAAAATTTTCATTTCTTTTCGCATTAGAACCTTAGCACAATAATTCAAAATTTGTATAATTCCGATGGAAAAAGTAAACTTGGTTCGTTTTATCGGAGGGAGAGGCATTTTAATTTACATACATTTATACATTTTATTTCAATAACAATGCACTTGAAATCCATGGTTGTCCTTACATATTGTACACTCATATCATAGATATATGAAAAAAATTCTACCCAATAAATAAAATTTCAACATATGAACAATGGCAAAAATGCAAAATCAAATACATATAAATTACTCGTATAGGCTTATTAAAGTGCTGAAAGTGGTAGTAAAAGCTTACTCCTAAACACATGCCCCCAAAATGAAGGAGTTAGGTAGAAAATTAAGCACCAATTCAGAAAAACACTATGGGGCATAGTCATAGTCGAAATAAAGTAGGTATTAGAGTTGTTAACTTTGCCCTTGTGACTTGACTATGTGCCCTTGTTATTAGCACATTCAGAAGTTTGAAAGAACCTGGTATGAAGATGAGTTTTGGTCTTATTTCGATGTAGTCTTTATTGTCTTCTCGTAACCTCCTACATATGGTCCATCCTATGTGTCATTTGTCTCCTGGCAGGCAGGTAAGCTTGTATACTCCATCTCTGTGAAGCGGATTCCTAGCTATAATGTTGGTGTTATGGTTATGGCCTATGGTATACGATGTTCTAAATGTTATTCTCATGTTAAATTTTACCGACTTATAAATAAATAAGTCGATTTAGCAGTACAGTTTGTGTTTTACTCTACTTGGATGACTTTGTGTGCCCTGTGATATCTTCCGAGGCCTTTTTGTGTGTTATAGGTATATACATATATGTTAGTGCTCAGCCCTTTCCTGTTCACCTATGGTGTTAAGGGTTTCCTTGTAGTCTATCGACTGAGTGTATCAATATATTTCATTATTGAACTGCAACTAGTTTTGGCGTAGAGTGAAAAAGGGTGGCGGAACATCAATGCAATGTACATCAGCTTTATACCCTGTCGAAAAATCAACAATACAATAGATTTATTTGCTTTCGCAACGATATTTATCAAAGAATAAAAATTCTCCAAAGCTACACTTCCTATATTTTGTTTCGTGCATCTTCGTACCAGGTAGGCATTTTTTAAGGTTTTTTTTTAATATGCATTTTTGCTATTGTGAGCCTGTTCGAAAGTTCACAAAGATTGAACATATTAATCTAAATTGAAGACTGCAAAAAAAATCAGTTCAAACTTCATGCCCAAACCTCAACACTCTCTCACTTAGATACATATTTAGAGCTATACAACACATTAGTTGTTTAATTGCTTATTTTCGAGATTTATGTACCTTTAAATTTTTGTATGATTGTTTTTGACTGTATATTAGCTAACTCAAAAACAAAATCATAAGTCCTTTGCCACCATTTTAACAAAGTTCCAATTTGTATTACCCTTTTCTATGTATGTTATCGGGAATGCACACTATCAAAAACAAAAGGGTGAGGTCGAAGACCGTGAACGCACCATACGTTTGCAGAAAAATCAAATTGAAAATCTAGAATCAAAAAAACCCACAACTAATAATGACACCACAAAGGAATGCATAAATACGGCAACACAAACAGAAAGGGTATGTAATAGGAAATTTAAGGTTAAACTTTAAATCTGTGACAAAAACATAAAAAAATAATATATAAATACAGATTAAAAAATTTATTTACAAGAAAATAATATGAAACTATTAAAACCAGTACAAAACCGTATATCTGTGGATAGTCCTAACCAGTGCTCGGCAGAAAGAGAGGTCGTCAGTAACCAAATGCGGTATTATAGTCATGAATTCCGAAAAATATATAAGCGGCTGATTGAACCAATGTCCCAAAACAAAAGAAGGCTCGCTGTGTCGCTTAACTGATATGACATCCGCAAATAGTGGAATCTGGAACCTTAGAATATTGTTCGGCGATTATTTTCCTTCGAGATTCTTCACACAGAGACAAATCACGTTACTCTGACAAAACTTGATTTCATTCTGAGAGTATCCCCAACGATATATACCACCAACGTTTGTTTATCTCCCGATTCTTTTCGGTGGACAGCGCAAGTGAACATAGTCTATAAGTCTAAATCGCTGGTGTGACGTTTGATAACATACTCACCTTCACTTCTCATTCAGTCGCCCTTGCCCCCGCAAGAGCAGTACTTGAAAAAAGATAAAGCAAGGCTTCTGGTAATGTACATGAACATTGGTCAGCTGTTTCTCAGCTACAGATCTCCAATATGGTTGACGAGTTTAGAAGACTGGTGGGATGATATTCGGGTAATGAAACTATGTGGACCGAATCTTGTCTACCGGCTGTAAACCCTAGTAAAAGGGAGTTATTTCTCTTCGCTAGAAATAATAAGATTACTGGATTTGAACTACCCTTTACTTTGGAAAGTACAGCTGGTACTGGGTTAAGTACGCCGGAATTAAGCTGGAATGGAAGCTTTTATGGAAGCTTACGGCTATATTTTTACTCAGGTTGAAATAAATGGAGACATGCGCACGACGCTAACCCTGGAACTGAAGATATGCTGAATTTTCAGCCAGTTGACATTGTAGGCAGGAAAGAAAGCTCGGGTTGCAATTATTCTCCGAGACGCTGGATTTAAAATCGCGCATACTGGTGGCTTCGCAGCATTCTATGTATTACTGTGCACTAGTATTTTCTCCAGTTAAAAATATTCCCTCCCAAAGGAAATAGTGGGGGCCGAGAACTCATTTGGTTGTATCGTCTTCCGCATCCATTGTCAAAGAGCTTAACATTTACTCGAACTGTTCAACGGGAATGAAGGTTCTGACTGCAAAACAACGTACGATCGAGGACAAATACATAGCTATCACTATCTCAACAAACACTGAAGTTAGATTTAGATTGAAGGTAGATTAAAGAGCTAGTCCCATTTTCTAATCTCTAACGTTAGACGACCACTCAAGAAACACTGTAGAAACACAGAGTTCTCAAACAAAATGAGACATAATTCTCAAATCGAGAAAACTATAGTTCTCTAGTCGAATTCTAATGTCAGTCTCTAATTGGATTCTAATATGAATTTGCAAATGGTGCTCAGCTCTCTAGATCTCTAACATGTCTCTAATCGAGTTCTAGCATAGTACGGTAGCCCTCGAATAGACAATAGTTCGAGAATTACCCTAGTTATCTAACGTGAAGACGAAGATTCCCCCGACGTTAGAGACTGTGTTTGTTGGGATGGGCACTCTTTAAACGGACGCGGCTGACTCCAGGAGTTTATCTCACTAACTGCCGTCTATTGCTGGATGGGTAGGCTTCGGATCAGTTAAGGGCACATTATATAATTACGTAATCCATTTTTCAAGAATTTTCGACTCCCCCACCCCATCAGGTAAGACTAAGTGATATTTATATTTCTTGTATGGGGTGTTTTTAAGTCACCGGCGCATATAATTATCGAAGTTAAATGTCTGTCTTATCTGAAGTTGTATTGTCGTATCATAACGTACCATATACATGTCTATGTGAGCTGACCTCTCAGGCTGCCAATTAACCTATTATATGAGCCCCCATAAAGCACAGTTTTCTTTTTTTCGGTTAGGGATGGCACTATGTAAGGGAAAATGTGTTCTCTATAACACGCTAATGGGTTAACTCCTAGCTCATATATGAACCGAATAAATAGCGTAACTAACTTGTAAAATCTAGGGTACGCCCTTTTTTCTGACAACACAAAACCTTTGATATCACAGTTCAAGAAAAGGTGGAATTACGCCTTGTGCCTTAAGAGGCTCATATGTTGATGAAAGACCAAATCATCACACCCTGCTTGTTTGATATCACAGTTCAAGAAAAGGTGGAATTACGCCACTTGTGCCTTAAGAGGCTCATATGTTGATGAAAGACCAAATCATCACACCCTGCTGGTTAGGGGTTTAGATGATGCCTCTCATTACCCATATTCGCCTTCCATACGTAAGTAGTGATGTCATGACCTGGAAGGTTTCACTGAGCATACCAAATCGCTACCACGGCAGTCGGGCAGTACCGCAAGGGAGTTTCGGAGCGTACCGGGTTCATATCCGGCCAAGGACTATCAATTTCGACATCACTCCCCAAAACCTTCGGGGAGTGTTTTGGTTGTTCAAAAGAACAACAACAATAAAGATCAAATCATAAGCAGCTATATGAAACTAAATTAAAGACTATTCAATGATTGAATTAAATGAAAATACATTAAAATTATAAATAAATTGGCCCATAGTCATAGCCGGGATAAAGTAGGTACTAAAGTTAGCATCGGCTTTTTGACACAACTTCCAATGGACTGTCTGTCAGAAAAGCTGACGTTAACTTCAATACCTACTTTATTTCGACTATGACTGCGGCCCATACTTTTTAATAACTATATTTCTAATAAATGCACATTCTTCATCTTTTTTGTCACTAACAGACACGACCCTTTTCATACGGTGCAGAGGGATTGTCAAGGTAAGCTGGAGAGAACATGATTTTACACATATACATACATACACACATCAATTGGTACTGGTAGCTTAACCTTTCTTCCTGGAGGTGAAACTTTTTCTTGTGATTAATTTTTAATTTTGTTTTGTTTGAATAGTAGGATTAGATAAACTTACAAACTTGTAATTTATTTTCTTTTATGCAAACACACTTACAAATTTTGTTTCTTCAACTTCAAAACTTATGCATCTTTCTATTTAATTTATTTTTAAATTTTCTCCCAACAGCATTTCTCGGCATCAAAACAACCTATTTCACCTCACTTGCAAGTGCAAGCAAAAAACTAAACAAATCTTTAACTATCTCATAACGAAAATACCCACAAAACATTTTGCCTCTAGTCAGATACTAATCGCATCCTTTCCAGCTGCTGCAAAGCGCTTCTTCATTATAATTCACCGCAAATTGCAACATTTCAAAGACAACTTTGGTGGCATTGTAATCGGTTGCTTAAATGGCTTTACAGCACCAAATAATGTTGGTGGCGGTGGCGGTGGCGGTGGCGTTGCTGGCAACATCGCCGTCGTTGAAGTAGGCGGCGAGTACTGCAGTGGCGTCTTAGATGACGATCGCATCAAACAAACGTGCCTTAGTCGCCGCGATAGCACCTTGCAACGGCTTGTTGCATTTGCATGCGGCACGTTGTTGCGCTTCACGCGCAGTTGCGCCAATTTGCATAGTTGGCGTTGTTTAGTTGCAAATTGCAGACAGCTTTCGTGCAATATTTTGACATGCTACAACACCAACTACACTAACTGCAGCAACTACATGCATCATTATTACTGCGACCTAGTTGCATATAGCCACCGATCGGCCAATTGTTTAAATTTATGTGCGCGCTATGTAAGCGATTTGCTTACAACGAACATCTTTTGTTTCTTTCATTATGTACAACGAATTTTGCCATAGGCAAAATGTTTTTGAGAAAATTGCGTTAAATTGGTATACCAAATATCTACGAAATAAAAAGGGGATATTATAAAATTTGTTGGGCGGCGGAGCGAGTTGCTGGTGAATTAATTAGTTTGTTTGCTATTTTATTTTCGTATACGTTAGGGTGGTCCAATTTGTTTCCTATAATGAGCAAGAGTAAATAGGTAATCAATGAAATATTTTCGAAATGGGCAGTAGACCACCTATTAGGTCCGTGCCAACTCGTATGAAAAATATACTTCACGAAATTTATGTGGGACTTTCCATGCCATATCCTCCGAAGTCAGTGAAATATTTCTTTCATTTTAAGGAAAACCCTATCCCTATCCCTATCCCTATCCCTATCCCTATCCCTATCCCTATCCCTATCCCTATCCCTATCCCTATCCCTATCCCTATCCCTATCCCTATCCCTATCCCTATCCCTATCCCTATCCCTATCCCTATCCCTATCCCTATCCCTATCCCTATCCCTATCCCTATCCCTATCCCTATCCCTATCCCTATCCCTATCCCTATCCCTATCCCTATCCCTATCCCTATCCCTATCCCTATCCCTATCCCTATCCCTATCCCTATCCCTATCCCTATCCCTATCCCTATCCCTATCCCTATCCCTATCCCTATCCCTATCCCTATCCCTATCCCTATCCCTATCCCTATCCCTATCCCTATCCCTATCCCTATCCCTATCCCTATCCCTATCCCTATCCCTATCCCTATCCCTATCCCTATCCCTATCCCTATCCCTATCCCTATCCCTATCCCTATCCCTATCCCTATCCCTATCCCTATCCCTATCCCTATCCCTATCCCTATCCCTATCCCTATCCCTATCCCTATCCCTATCCCTATCCCTATCCCTATCCCTATCCCTATCCCTATCCCTATCCCTATCCCTATCCCTATCCCTATCCCTATCCCTATCCCTATCCCTATCCCTATCCCTATCCCTATCCCTATCCCTATCCCTATCCCTATCCCTATCCCTATCCCTATCCCTATCCCTATCCCTATCCCTATCCCTATCCCTATCCCTATCCCTATCCCTATCCCTATCCCTATCCCTATCCCTATCCCAGTCCCTATCCCTATCCCTATCCCTATCCCTATCCCTATCCCTATCCCTATCCCTATCCCTATCCCTATCCCTATCCCTATCCCTATCCCTATCCCTATCCCTATCCCTATCCCTATCCCTATCCCTATCCCTATCCCTATCCCTATCCCTATCCCTCTCCCTATCCCTATCCCTATCCCTATCCCTCTCTCTATCCCTATCCCTACCCCTATTCCTATCACTATCCCTATCCCTATCCCTCTCTCTATCCCTATCCCTCTCCCTAGTCTTATCCGTATCCTTAGGTACATTATTTAATTAAAAAAATTAATTTAAAAAAAAAGTAGCCATTGTCCTATTGTGGTTAGAGTAGGATATTTTCAAATTTGAGTGAGTAGATCGGCTGTTTTGCTCTTACAAGATTGCGAGTTAGAATTTTATATACATATGTACATATATAGTATAGATACATAGATAAAGATATAGATTAAGTTCTTTACGTGATGCCAATATTCAACCTAAATTGATGAAAATGAAAATGCCTTTTAATCGAGGTCATTTTTCGTATCTCGTCGATGCATATGCAGAACCACCTATCTACACTGAACCAAAAAAAATTCATATATCCAAAGAAAAAGTACATAGATTTTAAGAATTGTTCATTAAAACCTTTCCAAATAACTTTTTCATAGAAATTTAAGTATATTTCTTAAAATATAAATACTTTTTCTTTAAATGTGTAAACAAATCCACAGAACGCATGAATTCATTCATAAATTGTGAGATAATTTTCTTAGAAGCTACGAAATTTTCTTTTATTCTAAGAAATACCAGCATGAACTTTTATGAAACTTTGGTCCCCGGGTAGAAAATCTGTTAAATTTAGCCTAGGGCCTGACTAGTTTTTCCCTTTTAAAATCATGGGCCTGCCAAGAAAAGTTTACACAGGCCCCCCGGGTAGAAAATCTGTTAAATTTAGCCTAGGGCCTAACTAGGTTTTCCCTTTTAAAATCATGGGCCTGCCAAGAAAAGTTTACACAGGCCCTTATCTGTTTGTTAATGCTTTTTAATAAAGGGCCTGTCGGGTATTGCAAATCAAGGCCCTTCCTAGTTTTTCCAAGGCAATGCCAGCTAAGAAATAAAATAATTCATTGTCTTTCAGCAGCATTGAACCCGGGCACCTTTACATCACGGTTGTCTTCTCTGTCCATTGGGCTATTCCAATCATTGAAATATTTTCTGCAAATGAACAACTTCAATTAAATTTCACATACATTTAATAATCAATTAAAAAAATTCATTGTCCCAGAGCCAGCATTGAACCCAGGCACCTTCACATTACAGTCATCATCTCTATCCATTCAGCTGTCACAACGCATGAAATTTGTTCGGCAAATGAACAACTTTAATTAAATTTTATAATCGTGGAAAAACTATCCTGGCACTGGATTGGAGAAACTAGGCCGCCCCAATATAGGCAAAATATTTAGGCCCTGGATTGGAAAAACTGAGCAGGTGCAAGGTATGCAAAACTAGGCAGTCCCCTTACAGAATAATCCATAAATTGCCCGTAAATATAAAAACATACGCTTTCCAAAGCCCTGGCAGGCCCAAGGTAGAATTGTCTATTGTAGGAAAATCTAGCCAGCGCCTAGATTGAGAATAGATTTGCCTAGATTATTTTCTACCCGGGTCTTAAAAAACATGTACGTTTTTGGTTCAGTGTACCAGATGCATAAACCTCCCAATTGACAATAGTGGCAAAAACGAGATTTAGTAATCCTGCATTCCAGGCATCGAGTTTTGTCAATAAAAATAATAAATTTCGTATTCCAACAAAAAATTACATAAAAATCGGAAAATTAGCAAGCGAGTGTAAAAAATGTTCTGAAACTTCTCAAAGATTACGCTTTGCTTTTTTTTGCTCAACCCAATTTGCCCCACCCTAAGATACCAACCAAAATAAACCAAAAATTCCTATACATACATACGTGTCTACTCTTAACAGTACATCTATTTTTTCTATGACCCATCCCACAAAGTGAATTATCTTTTATCTTTAATAAATCTACAACAACAACAACAACCAAAATTAACTAACTTTTCCTATCCTTTTGAAAATCAATTATTTTCGCGCATAAACAAATAACTAACATCGTTAAAAATTTCTCTTTCACGCTGCCTTTTCGACTGATTTCCGTAAAAAAAAAAACAACGAAAAAATATATGTGATCTAATGTTTTTATTTTTTAAATTATAAAATTATGCAAAAAACGTTAATAACACAAAACAAATGCTACATACAAACATATATCCTATACGCTTCATTTTTAACATTAAAACACAACAACAACTTTTAAATGGTTTCAACTGGTATACGACTATATAGACTACGCTTTGGTGAAGAGCAGGTACTGTTTTGTGATCTTATCATGGCTGTTATAGTTTTATGTGCCATTAACATTATCTGTATACTACATATAACCTATTCATGTATTGACAACTGTTCATCATGTCTATAAAAACAAAAAAACAAATTTATAATAGATGAACTAAAATAATATAAGTAGTAAGGCAGAAAGTTGACTAACACAAGGAAAACTTGCTATTAAATAGCTGCATAGTTCAAAAAATTTAAAGTGCGCTACTGGAAGCTTTTAAAATATCAAACAAGTGCTACATTTACAACGGGCGGTTTTCCAGATTCTTTATACTATTTTTAGTACTTAGTCCTCACAAAAACAGAAACAAGTGAAGCCAATAAAAGAAATTCGTTGATAAGTATCAAAAATCAATACAAAGCATTTGGATATGATCCCTTATCAAGATTGAAATTCGAATCACGGTATCTATTTAGTATGTTTGTGTAGTTCCAGCATTTGGTTTACAGACGACTATGGTGCGTAGAGTCTTAGCTCGAATACTTGCCAAGGGATAACATTTTTTTATTTAAAAAATTTGTCAGAATTTTGGGCTTAAAATTTAAACCCGTTTTATTATACCAATTTTTCAAAAACTGGACTAGTTTGAACATAATTCCAAATTTTTAGGCGTGTTTTCCAAAACCCCTTTACACCTTAAGTGCAAACAAAAAGAAAGTACCCTGACGGGCATTACTTTGGTTAGAAAAATTCACTCCATGCCCGCTAAAAGACATGATCTGTTGTAAAATGGGCATTACCTTCACCTAGAGAGCATCATAATCTTTTCTCAACCACTATCCGCTATAGAAATGCAAAAAAATCCCAAGTGGCAAAATCCCAATTTTTTTACTTGGGAATATGACACTGCAGAGGGAGTGTCATAATGCCAATTTTTATACTTGGGACTATGACACTGTAGGTTGGATGTCATAATCCCAAATAAAAGTGAGACAAAATCCCAAAAAAATTGGGATTATGATACCCTCCTTGCAGTGTCAAAATCCCAAGGAAAAATGAGAAGTGATCCAAAGCTAAGAGCTTGTCTCCAAGAGTGTGACACCGCACTAAATTTGGCGAAAATTGCAATTTTGTCGGCTTTTTTCCATACAAATGTCATTTTCCAAATTTGGAATTCCATCACATTTGACCTCATTTGTCGAATAATACAATCCATAGTACCTCAAAATAGCAACCCTGCGGGTGTTTCACATTAGGGATTGCCAGGCAAAAACCGTTATGGGTAATTGACGTGTGATAACTTTTGCACCATGCATAGCTGCAAATAACAATTTCAACAAGTTTTTTTTTTTAAGAAATCGGGCGAATTCTACCAGGAAATGACAGAAGCCTTCTTGAATCTTCTTTAATTATTACTCTAGAGGTGTTTAAATCATCACGGCAATGCATTTTCTTTCGGTGACTTTTTGTCCTGGTGGAGAATTCTTGCAGGGAAGGTGAAGCCAAATGCAAATTTGCCACTGTAAACGGTGTTAAATTGGCTCATTTGAATTCGCCAAATTTGGTGCGATGTAAATGTACTAAAATTATATACAATTTTGACATTTCTTTTGGCGGCATGGCGACAGTGTTTTTGCTCTTTTGAAGATATGCAGCGTGACACTGAAAATTTGAAGTGTGCAGCAATTTCACAGGGCGAAGTGGAAATTATAAAAATGTTGCTCTACAAAATGGCAACATTTTCGTGGAGAAAAGAAAACGCCAAATGTCTCCTTTCTGAAAAATATAGTGGATACTCTGTTGTGTAGATAAAGGTATTAATTTGTTGTTCTGTGTCATTATATTTAAGCCCAAAAGTAAACAAATTAACATATTATAAGTAGCTTAAGAACATATATGAAAGCTTTAAAAATAATGTTTAAAACAACAGAAGTCTGTCCATTAACGAATGTGTAGAAAAACGATAGTATGTATAAAATAAGATACATAGTCCCAAAACTTACCCTCATATATGTACATAAAAAATAACAGATTTATAAAGTGGTTACAACTGAAAAATGTATATGGAAAACATTAAAATATTTTTTTAAGTTTCTTGAGTAACTATGGGGGTTATCTATGGATCACACATATAGATCGAAGCAAAGATCACCTTAAAAAAAACATTGTTCTGAAAACGTGAAGAACTAACCATGGAGGGATTGACTTACTAAATATTAATGTTATTATCACTAATTCCTTGTATACAATTTCCTTTATATATATAGAAGTTGTGTGAGTAAATTTGTATAATACTTAATTTAGCTCATAAGTTTTGAACAATTAATGATTTAAGAAACGTACAAAAAAAATATTTTAAAACTGTTGAAACTTTTTTTAATTGCATGCTGCAATTAAATAGACTAGTGAGGTAATGCCTTCATGTCATTGACCATAAAAATTAATTAAGATGTATAATAATTTTATTATTAAAGTTTGTGCAATTGAATATTTTTGGTTATAGGTCTTGAGTTGTTTAATGGTTATTGTACGTGAAATTTTAATTTTTTTATATAGTATATATTGTAGTAGTATATTGTTATATAGAACATACATACATACTACGTCCATATTGGGGACTTAATTAATGTAAAATCGCTGGTTGCGTCCTTACAAAATGTAACCCTGCATTCTTCTTTTCCAAGGAGAAGCCTCATTCCGGACTCACTGGATGCCTATAGTGCCCTCATTCGCAATCGGTGGTAAGTGAATAGGGGGAGTTCCACTGCTTGGGTACGAAGAGACACTGCTGGCCTTAAATGATTTTTAACCACTCGGCATTATTCGAGAAAACCGAGAAATAACCTCTCCTTTCTCTCCAAAAGCTTTATATTCCGAAAGTGAAGCTAAAACTTCAACATCTATATGTTTTACTTATAAAATATTTACTTATAAAATATCATACTCATTACTCATACGCCCCGTGGCACAGTGTTTCGGCGAATACTAAAAGAGAGCTCCAAAATCATTGAAATTTTGTGCACATATCATGAAATCGGTCCACCCCTCGGTCCATGGACCTATAAAAAAAGTAAATACAAATTTTAATTTCAGTTTAAAAAAGGAAGATATGTAGCTTTATGAAACTTGGTGCATAAGTTACCCTCATGAAAGGTATTGACTGTAACAAAAAATATTGTACATATAAAAAATTTTAAAATTTAAGTGAAATCGAATAAAAAATATAACTAAGTGATTGTTGAAAAAAATATTACGTTAAACATTTTCGGAATAAGCTAAGTTGGCATATCCTTGACAACAGGATCCGATTCCACAGACTTTTCGTTGGTCACAACTTGCCGGCGGTCTATTTATTATATAAAACTGTACTACATATCTCTAATCATTATTTCGTGTTTCTTCAGCTTCCTCTCAAACCATTCAAATAGGTAGTAGTAGATGCAGCAACAATTATTTCTTTCTTTACGTCTACACATTCGACTTTTATGAAAACTTTATATGAAAGTGTCGTCATTAAATCAAGGAGGGCAAATATGGGCTAAGTTTTTTTTCTTGAATAGATAGGAAATAATCCAAACTTTCATTTTATCTTAGTAAAAAGGTGTAGCAAGCTGCAGCACACATACTTTTATTTCATCGAAAGTAAGAAAGGAACATATCGTTCGTTCAGGAGCAAGGTGTGATTAAAACTATTGAAATATTAATTTTTTTTTGCTACTCAAATGAAAATTCAATTGCACAAGCTTGAAAAGTATAAAAAGCATGCTATTATTATACATATAATCGATAAAATCATGAATACATACTACCTAAAACTAATCATTTGCTAACAAATCTATAAAATGCACTTCATAATAAAACACTAAACATACATATGCCTATCACATTAAGTAAATAAATATGCATTGCTTAAAATCAAAAATTAATTAACTTTTATTTATTACTTTCTCTTTTTTGACGCTTCGTTCTTTTGCCTGCTGCTTGCTGACCAATAGAAGTAAGCCCGAGTACACCAGCTATACAACACATTATCATCCAGCAGCTTGTTGCTGTGACAATAATAGCATTTGCACGACCAACGGCCAAAACAGCAACAAAAATGGCACATGTACACAAGACACGGTACAACACCACCACTGCAATGGCAGCAATAATAATTTACCAGCAAATGCAACACAAGCAGCATTACCACAACGTCAACAAATACGACGTCACACCATCATATCCACCACATTAAGTAATTACAATCAACAATCGGCATTGGCACCGCGACGTGCTTCGATTGCATGGGAAACATCAACACCAGCAACAGCACCCACACCATTGACCCAGACATCCGCCAATGGCACAACACACGCGCCAACCGCAAACATTTACAAGCCTGTGAAAATTACCCTAATTGGTGAACCATTGAAGCAATGGCAATGGAATGCTGTTGGCAATGGTAAAAGTGCTGTTAAAACGCAAACAAATGGTAATAATACTCGTGCGATAAGTAATGGTAATAGCAATATTGCTGGTGGTGGTGGTGTTGGTGAATGTGAAAGGAGTAAAGGTACCAGCTGTGACAGTTTTGGTGGTCGGAATGGCATTTCAAATCATCACACGAATGGTATTTCAAAGGAAACGATCAATAGTGATTTGTACAATAGCAGCAATGGCTATGCAAATGGCCACGGTACAAAATCAATCAATTGTATTAATGATGGGAAACAAAATGGCTCTAATGTTGTTATAATGAATGGGCAACAAAAGCATGCGATCTCACAGTCGAATCACCTTAACCATCATATGCATAATCGACAAGTACAACAGGCAATGTTGCAGCCAGGACAACCACAACAAAAACAAACACATACACAAGAAGCAAACAATAATACCTACAAACAACAGCAACAACAAAAGCCATTACAATGCTATCAAACGTCAAGCAGCAACACCAACGGCAACTTCAATCCAACAGTTACTATAGTCTGAGAGTGAAAGTGTATATTTAGCTAATTAGCTTGTAATGTCTGATATTTATTTTATATTCGGAGAAATATGCAGATACATATATGCCGTTTGAAGAAAACTTGTTGAAGTACTTAGTTACTGAAAAAACTTGAGGTGGTTTACTCATCCAAACTTGAAAATTTATCTTTTCGCTAAATACAAATTTTTTTCACGAAAAATTGGTCACATATATGTATCTTAAAGTGTGTATGAAAAAACGGCCAATAATTTATTATTATTTTGTAATTTTGTTACTTAATTTGTTCATATCTACCGCAACGCCTAAATCACACCACAGCTAAAGCAGAGAACATGGCCATATGTATATGTCGTAAAGTTTTTGGCCGCAAGTGTAACCCTACAAAAATGGCAAGATACTCTAATCAATTCTCTGGAGAGTATTATCCTACTAATCTACTAATCTTGGCTTGCGTCATTTATTGACGCTTAACCGCCTGCCGATTTTGGCCATATCGTATCAAAGCACGCCAGTCATACCTTTTAAGCGATAACTAACGCCAATTGGAAACCCTAAGAAAGTTCAAGTCATCCTACACTTGTTGTTTCCATCTCAGTCAAGACCTCCCGGGTGTCGATAGGACTGACTTAAAACGTTTTAAGTTTGCCACATTACCATTTGACGACTGTGAGCACCCCCTTTTATCTCCTGCATGGCCTTTGTTATTTCACGTCTGAAATCTGAAAATATTTATGTATAAACACATTTAAATTATTTAATTAAATTCCAAATATGAAAAAATTACTTTTTTCCTTTCAATTTATTTATTCATTACAAATTTTTGTTTGAAAACAAAGCAAAATGACAATTTTCAATTTTGCCACCTGGTAAATTGTCAAGATAATGCCAGCTGGCAATATTGCCAGGGCTGGTAATATGGGACTGTGAGTACCCTATATGTTTTATGTCACCTCCAAATATGGATTTGATAACTTTTTAACTGGCTTAGTTATTTAAAACAAGTAAGAAAAGCTGTATTCGGCTGTGCCGAAGGCTATATACATACCTTTCATGAATAAGCGTCACGATTTTCACTGTTCGATCCCCAGTACAGCCTGTGTGAATTTAACTTTAGCTCACACCGAAATTATCGGAACTATCGATTATATGGGGGCGATGTGTTTTATTGGTCCAATCTCATTGATTTTTGACATCGACATTCCACATTCTAACAGAGCAATAGTTACGAAATTTCACGATCCTACCTCTATAATTACAGGAGTTATAGCCTAAAATCCGTTTATGGGAACAATCGATTGTATGGGAGCTATGGGTAATTTTGGCCCGATCTTACTGGTTCCGACAAATGATTATTCTCATATAAAAAAACGCCTCCATACCAAATTTCATTGAGATATCTCTAAAATTGAGGGACTAGTTTGCCTACAAGCAGACGGGCATGGCTAAATGGAATCAGCTCATCGTCCTGATCATAACGGTATACTTATTAGTGGACCTATCTCTTCTTCTTCTCATACTTACAAACATCGGACCAAAGTTATAATACCATTTCAGGTTCATGAAAGTTATAAAAAGGGCGTATGACACAGTAGGTAGAGTGTTTTTCTCTTTCTCTCTTTGGGTCAAGAGTGTTTTTCTTATATACTCCGAAATACATAGCTTTAAATCCACTTCGGCTTCAGTAAAACTAAAATATTTACAGCTACAATACAATAAAAAGATACAATGCTTTAATAGATTGCAAAACGTGCCTATTCAGCTAAGTAATAGATTGAAAATTGATTCCAAGAATTCAAAAAATAAATCCAAGCTACACAGTTATTCAATATATTACATCGGGCATTGTTAAAGGTATAATGGAGATAGAGAAGAACTTTGTGGTAGATAAACTATATAATCATATGACGACGATATACCCATAACTATATGTATTTATTTTATGAGGCTATTATAACTATTTTTATAAATTATATTTTTTTGTAGTTTGTAGAAGGGGGAATTGTTTAGCCAAAATCGCCTAGACGGTTAAAAGCTATTTTAAGTAGTTAAGAAGGGGTAATTTTAACCTCCCATATCCAGTAAATTATTATTATTATTATTATTTTTAATTATTATTATTATTATTATTATTATTATTATTATTATTATTATTATTATTATTATTATTATTATTATTATTATTATTATTATTATTATTATTATTGTTATTATTATTATGGCGGCCGCCGTGGTGTAGCGGTTAAGTGTTCGGCCTTCTACACCAAGTCGTGGCGGTTCGATGCCCGGCAAAAGTAACATCAAAAATTATTTAGAAAGAGAATTTTTCTAAAACGGGGTCGCCCCTCGGCAGTAGTTTGGCAAACTCACCGGGTGTATTTCTGCCATGAAAAGCTTCTCAGCAAAAAATTCATTCGTTCGGAGTCGGGGAAAACTGTAGGTGCCGCCAACTTGTAGGAAAAACTCAAAAGCAACACACCACAAGTTGGAAAGAGAAGCTCGGCTAAAAATCTCGTTAGAGGTTATGATTACCTGTTGGTATATCGCCGCCATTAGTTTTTTTTTTTTTTATTATTATTATTATTACTATTACATATTATTATTACTATTTTTTATTATTATTAAAATTATACATTTATTCTTATTTTTTATTTAATTTTCCATTTTTATTTCGGCGCAAACATTAACATTTATGTATGCGATGTAGAGCGGACGGGCATGATGTTGAAACATTTCTGTATTCCGTTTCTGTAAAAATCGACCTCGAGAATTTGGTCGATTTTAATGTCGTCACACTCGTCTCGATTAAAAATTGAAAAAAATAAAAATTTTGTCACTACCTCAAAAGCAAGTGAGAAAATAAATCGACAAAATAAATTTTTTTTACAGAAATAAAAAAAATGAGTGTGGCGTCAATATGACGTCAAATCGACTATTTCAGTCGAGATGGTCGGTCGAATTGAGTTACAGAAACGCAGTACTGGCTTAAAATTGAAACCGTATTCATTTAGCCAATTTTCTTGAAAACTTTTCTATATTTATTTTGAAACCAAAACTAACACTTTTCAAATTTCTTACGAAAACTAACACTTTTTAAATTTTGTAAGAAGGCTAACTCTTTTTTTTGTGTCTGACGAAAACTAACACTTTCAAGTTGTGTCTGACGAAAACTAACACTTTTATTTTGTGTCTGACGAAAACTAACACTTTTGGCTAGTACATTTTCTTCAGAGAAAACATGAAAGTGTTAGTTTTCGTCAGCCACAACTTGAAAGTGTTAGTTTTCTTAAGACACAAAATTTTAGTGTTAGTTTTCGTATGGCACGTCGATATGTAATCCAGGGCCAGGGCCAGCAGAAAGTTCCATTGTCAAACGTTTAAAAAGTGCCCTAAAAGTAGGTCCCTAAAGTTTTTCTCAAAATCTGTCCAATGGAAAATCGATTGACGAACAATTCGACCCAAGAGACACTAGATATATTAAGAAAATTATAGTTTTTAAATTCTTATGCAACCTTCTAATGGAGTTCTTTAATATATGTATCTGTGACGATTTATAATAGCCGCTAAATTCGAGATAGCATTTTAGGTCAAACGTAGCTTCTTCTGAGAATCTAGGCCCATATTTCGGTTCTACACTGAAACAAAAAAGTTCATGTTTCCAAAGAAAAAGTACATGGATTTTAAGAATTGTTGATTAAAACATCTCCAATAGAAATTTAAGAATATTTCTTAGAAGTACTTGTTTTTAAAATATGTAAACAAACCCTCAGAAATCAGGAAAACATTCATAAATTGTAAAATAATTCTTTTAAAATCTATGAATTTTTTCTTTTATTCTAAGAAATATCAGCTTGAATATCTATGAAAATTGTTTCTTAAAAAAACATGTACGTTTTTGGTTCAGTGTAGCACTAATAACGCAAAAAAAAAAACAAGTTTCGGGGCGATATAAAATAAGTAATTTTAAAGTTTCTTCAATCAGTTGTATCCACACGCCTCAAGTTGTCGAGTAAAATGTTTGGACGATTTAAAAAAAATCGGCAGAAATTAATAAGATATATTGCTACTGATCGAGTTTCGTTATACTTCTGGTTCCAAGCAGTTGGTAATCAAATTTACTACAAACATATACATACTTACATAACATAAAGGCATTAATATTATCGTTCGAGAATGATTATAAGCGTGCGGTTTGCATGCCTGAACTTTAAATTACTTATGAAAAAATTACAAAAACACTAATGCATATAAATATTTATTACTGATAATACATACACTCATACATATATCGCTATATAAATATTAAATCATAAAAATATATATGTATTTCTAAATTCCCACTTATAGTTTAGTAAAGGTAGCTCAATCTCATTTAGTCTAATTTTGTTATCTACAAATCAATTTATGTACATACAAGCATACCTATTTATACATCCAATCATACTTACCTATATATATATATATATATATATATATTTCGCATATAAATTAAAGTTTTAATTTACAGCCTTTATTGCAAATTTTATTTCAAGTTTTATGAATTACTTAGCGCTGTAGTCACAACAAAAACTCAAAAAACAAACTTTAATTCAACATGTTTATATATATTTTGCTTTAATTGTTAAACACATATAATTATAAGATATTATCAAATAAACCTTTTCAATTATATTTTATTCATACAAACTTTGCAAAAAGACACACACAAATAGTATGATAATTAAATAATAAAAACAAAATCGTACTCCATGTACTACTACATTAAAATAACTTTTAATTGCAGTTACATACTTTCAAGCGGTAAGTAAAACAGACACAAGTAAAGAAGTCGGTCTTCGGGTAAGAAATAACATCAAATAGCTGCGAGAAAGGTCACTCTATTTCAAAATATTTTTCATAAACTCACGCCTCTCGTCATTACGTCCCAAACTCAGTACACTTGCGAATGTTGAATAGCAATACTGAAATAAGTACCATATTTATGACATATCCAATGAGGCCTGTGAAGCTGTGTGGTATTAGCTCAAGTCCGCCACGTACAGAACGTCCTCCAGACATACTAGAGGAGAAGACCTGCTGCACGGTGAAAAATATATTTCTCAAATTAGTAAATAATTTGAAAATTTTTAAAATTTTACTTGGTTTTCACTGAAATTAATCAAAAAAGTTTACTTTAAACAAGCATGTTATATGTATATGTTGAAGTTATTTAAAAACAAAAACAAATACTAAGAAGAAAAAACTTAAAAAATTAAAAATAAAACAAGAAAATATTTTCAAAAATATACTTAATTTGAGAAAATATCGTCCGTTTTTTGCTTTTTTATCGTAAGCGCCAAAAACCAAATTTTTTTGTTTTTTATCGTTATTAATTAGTAGGTATATTGAAACAAAATTTGGCATCCGGTTAGATAATTAAGTAATATAACGGGCCTCTTATTTTTTTCTTGAACAAATTTCCATTTTTCGAATAAATCGTACATTTCTCGCTTACGATAATTTCGCTCTCAATGTTTTATGAGTATGTTTGAAAAAATGTCGTTTACGATAAAATTAAAAAAGGTTTTATATGACATTTTCCAGCATTAGGGAAGTAAACTTAGGTTAGGTTAGGTTCAAGTGGCTGCCGCAGAGGCTAACCAGGAAGAGAACTCCCAAAAAGCGCATTCTGGCGCCACTTAAAGCCGGGCAGTTGCAGAAGAGGTGCTCCACCGTTTCCTCCTCCTCATCATTATTACAACTCCTACAGCATCGTCGGTAGGGCACACCTAGTCTTTCTGCGTGCCTACCAATGAGGCAGTGCCCAGTTAATACGCCTATTAATATGGAGATTTCTCTTCTCCTTAGGGCATACATTTGTTTTGATCTTTTATGATCCCATTTCGGCCAGGTTTCTTTGGATATCCGGCATCCTGGAGATTGCAGCCATCTTTCGTTGGCTTGGCGGAGTGTGTACTCCTTCAGTATAAGCTTGCATGTGGCAAACGGCATATCTAAGCGCTCTTTATCCCGAAGAACCTGCTTGGTCGTGCCCTGCCTCGCAAGTTCGTCTGCCCTACAATTTCCCTCAATGTCCGTATGCCGCGGGACCCATGTGAGGTTCACGCGATTCTGTTGGGCCATCTCTTGTAGAGATCGACGACAGCTGAGCGTCAGTTCAGAGTTGAACGAGCAAGAGCAAAGGGATTTGATGACCGCTTGGCTGTCGCTGAATATAAAAATGTCCTGTCTGATAGTGTGTTGGCCTATCCAAGCCGCGGCGTCCATGATTGCTGAAACTTCAGCCGGGAAGACACTGCAGTGATCAGGTAGTCTGAAGGAGAGCTCAAGGTTCAGATCCTTTGAATAAACCCCTCCTCCATCTCTGCCGTCTAACTTCGAGCCATCAGTATAAATGGAAGTTCCGCCATGAGTGGCGGGACTCCGATCCGTGCTCTTCCATTCTTCCCTGCCGGGAATGTTGATTTTAAAACCGCTATCTCCGACTGTTGTGGTCGCACAACGATCTGTGCTCCGCGGAAGAAAGCTATAGGATCCCAAAATACAGGCGTGTCCAGTAGTACTTGCGCCCCAGCCGGACGTTTCCCTTAGACGCAGAGCCGATGCTGCTGCTAGTCGGTGCCCTTCCAGATCGAGTGGCAAAATGCCAAGAATGGCCTGGAGTGCTTCATTGGGCGTTGTTGTTAACGCACCGCTTATACAGATCATGCAAGATCTGTGTACTTTACCTAGCAGATTAAGGTTTGTTGCCTTGCTCAGCGCAGGCCACCACACCACAACTCCATAGAGCATGATTGGTCGAATGATTGCAGTGTAGATCCATTTGCATACTTTGGGGCTGAGCCCCCATTTCTTTCCAATGGCTCTTTTGCACGTATAGAGTGCAATACACGCTTTCTTCTGCCGCTGAAGAACATTCTCCTTCCAGGTTAGTTTCTTATCCAGAACTGTGCCCAAGAACTTGGCTTTGTCAGCCAAGTTCAGGTGCACATCATTCAGTTTTGGTAGTATTAGCGGTGGTATCTTATAGCGGTTGGTGAAAAGGACCAGTTCTACTTTTCCCGGGTTGATGCTCAGTCCGCAGCGCGAGCACCGTGAGGAAACCTCTCGCAGTGCTACTTGCATCAAGTCGCACAGGGTTTGTGGGAATTTGCCCCTATATACTATAGCTAAGTCGCCACTACCTGTTCCAGTGAGGTTCCATAGAAGCGGGGAGAGAACACCACCATGAGGCGTTCCCCTTTTGACATAGAGTGATAAGTCAACCGAGCCCAGTGATGAAACTAGTCGTCTACTCCTTAGTAGTTGATCAATAAGTCCAATAAGAGACCTGCTTATGCCTAGACTTGTTAAAGCGGTGTTTATAGCATCAGGGCTTATGTTGTTGGAGGCTCCTTTAATATCTAAAAAGGCCACAAGACAGTACTCCTTTTCATACAGCGATTTTTCAGTAACAGAAACTAGGCTGTGAAGCGCAGTTTCTGTGGATTTCCCTTTGGTGGTATGCATGCTGATAGCTATCAATAGTAGAGGAGAGGTAGTCATTTATTATCCTCTCGAAGGTTTTGAGCACAAAGGATGAGAGACTGATCGGCCTATAGTCCTTGGGCTCGTAATGAGACGCCTTCCCCGCCTTAGGAATAAACACTACCGTGGCACTTCTCCAGGAGCGCGGAATGTAGCTAAGAGCCAGGCAGGCTGTATAGAGAAATACCAGCGGGAATAATCCCGTGCGGGAATAATCCCGTCTGGCCCGGCAGCCTTGAATGGTTCGAAGCTTTTAACCGCCCACCTAACCTTTTCCTCCGTGATGGGTAGGTGTACAGCCAGGTTTGTTGTAGGTGTTAAGGGTTCCTCATGCAAGTTCCCTGGGAAGTGCGTATTCAAGAGCAGCTCTAGGGTTTCCCTCTCCGTGCTGGTCCAGGATCCGTCAGGTTTGCGCAAATAGCTTGTGGCTGTTTGAGTTTTTGAGAGCACTCGTCTAAGTCTCGCTGTATCGTCGACATTTTCGACCCCAGTGCAGAAATTTCTCCACGATACTCTCTTCGCCTGCCTCAGAGCTTTTTTGTAGGCCCTGAGTTTAACTTTATATTCGAGCCGTTGAGTCTCCGTACCAAGGCTCTCGGCCTTATTAAATTGTGTCCTACATTATTTTCGGAGCGAGTCCAGGTCGTAGTACCACCAATGCGGCCTATGTTTACCGCGTGGTTTTGGCACTGGGCAAGCCTGCTCTAGGGCATTCGAGAGCGCCGTTGTAAAGGTCTTTACCAGATCCTCCAACTCCCCTGCTGATTAGGGGACTTGTGGGGCAGTGCTGGTAAGTCCCTAGATAGTATTTCATTGTGTAGCTGCCAGTTAGTGTTACGTGGGTTGCGTTTCATAACCGGCTGCTCAACAGAAAAGTCTAGAACTACTTCCACGTACCGGTGGTCGGAGAATGAGTGTTCATCGAGAACGCGCCATTTTCAAACCCACTCATAAGCGCCTTCGCTGCAAATAGTGAGATCTATAACCTCCCTACGGGTTTTAGTAATAAACGTAGGTTCGTTAGCCACGTTGCAAACTACCAGGTTAGTTGTTAACAAATATTTAAACAACGACTCTCCTCTAGCATTGATGTCGGAGCTTCCCCACTGGACGTGATGAGCATTGGCTTCAGTTCCGATAATAAGATGACCCATGGAAAAATTTGCCACCAGGTCTTTTACCTCCCCCTGTGACGGAGGTTCTTCGGCGTCGTAGGGCATATAGACCGACGCCATCGTCAGACTGGTACTGTCGACTGTTAAACTGGCAGCTGTACGGTCACCATTGGTATAGTTGGGCAAGAGAAAGGCGTTCAGCTCAGACTTAACCAAAAAAAAAGGCTCGAACCCTGCCCCACTCGCTGGCTCGGATAAGCTTAAAACCCTTAGTCCTCAAACCGCAAATCCTTGAGCTGTTGACCCAGGGTTCTTGGATGAGGACCACATCTACGTCGCCTTTAGAGAGACGACTGATTAAAGCAGCCGAGGCTGCTTTAGATTTGTGCAGGTTTATCTGAATCACCACCAACATGAGAGCGCTCAGACTTCCCTTCCACCGCCGTATCGTCGAGTTCCACCTCGTCTGGAGGCTTATCTTTCAACGACGATTTGTTCAGACCACGATTTGGCGTGGCAGAGATCCTACTAACTGTGGCAGTATCAACATTGGTGCGCTCAGGACTAACTGCTATCACTGTGAGGTTGGGGTCTTCCCCGTCCAGCAGGCTGTCTCCCATCTCCGAGCTGTTCACTGCTCCTTCTCCTTTGACGTGGCAGATACCATACTTTCCGAGTCGGACATCTCCGACTCCTCTTCCGGCACTGTGCATCGCCGCGGTATACGTGGATCACGATCTGACCCATGCCGTAGTGCACTCGTCCATTGCACCGTTTAAGGGGCTCGAGTGCCTCCTTATTCAAGGTGAAGACCACTTGCCTATCAGGCCCAACCGCATACTCAACCAGATTGACACCCCAGTCCTGCGTCGGTAGCATCCTGAGAATTCTCTCAGGTTCAGCAGGGATAGCAGGAATCCACGCTCTTGCCCTTGGCCGAGCCGGGGTGTCCTTACAGTCGACAACCTCGATTCTTGCCCCTTGGTAGATCTCACCCAGTCTTGCAGCTGCTGCCTTGTACAGTGCAGCAGTTTTTGCATCCCCGCAATCGAATACCTTGATTCGGCCCTGGTGCCATCCCGCATCAGAACCCATCGGCGTGGCACCCGGAGACTCATCCATAATGTCGAGAAGGGCATTACCGATAGCGTTCCGGACGTACCGCCACTGGACCCTAGGGATGGCCCAGCTTTCGTTACCACGGTTAATGACGCCTATGAGGATCCTATCCTTAATCACTTCAGCAAAGCTGAGTTTACCCACTACGGGGGCGTGTTGCTGCCGCTTCGGGTGAGGTTTTAAATCCACGTCCGATCTCTGGCGTTTGTAGGGATTTCCATTAACCTCCTTTGGCGCGTAATCGCTTTGGAAGTTCGGTAAGATAGCTTCAGCCATCTCCACCGTCTTTCTAGCATTCTGCGATAGCGTCTCTTGTGAAATACCCTCGTATTTCTTCAGGATACTTGCGGCCGCTCTTTTGTCCAAGTACTCAGAGCGACTGGGAGATGTCTTTTCGGGTAAATTTCGACCCGTAGTGCCATCGCGGTCGTTCCCTTATTTGGATCTCTGGTGCCAGGTCGTGAGACCACTGCCACAGACGTTAAAGACTCGTTTTCGGTACCGGCACTTACTAGGGCTTTAGCATCAGCCGTTGTTGGCTTCACTGTGTTTGTACCGGTACTTGCTTTGGGGATTGCGCTCTTATTATCCAGAGCTAATCGACCCGTAGTTGCCATCGCTGTCGATCTCTCGGCTGATAAAGAAATGGGGTTTGTCCTCCGACGTTGCGTTCTCGCTTGCTCCAGTATTTTCCTCCTCTGCTGTGCAGTATACATTGTTGTATCTTTAGTTTTAGGATTTTTGTTACTATTTTTCATCTTGTTCGTACGACCCCTCGTCGGGCAAAGCCAGTTTAGGGTCAAGGGAAGAGTAAGGGGAATGTGTCGTCCGCCGAGGTAAAGCCCCATACCGCGGTAAGGCCATAGTTACTCTCCGAGGCGGCCCGGTATCAGAGAGGCTCCGTTCGATTACAGCCACGATTTGCCTCCCGGCTGCAAAGGTCCAATGGGCACGTGGTGGCATAACACCCTGGATTGGGAGGGGGAAGATCTTAGTCGTCGCGCCGGAGAGGCTTGGCTTCTCTCGTGATGTAGTACCGGCGGCGCTATGATCACAAGGGCAGCGTAGCCCTGTGGCTATCGACTTAAGCCCTCGTACCGTGGCAAGGTGTCCACCCTTCACGAGGGGAAGTAAACTTAAAGAAACATCCTCTGTTTACACACCAATTCCTCTACCAACCCGGAAAATTCACGGATACTGCTATCCTTTGCCTTACTGAAAAAATTGAAAAGGCCATAGAGTCTAAAAACATAGCCCTGTGTGCAATCATCGATATATCAGGCGCTTTCGATAATACGGCGTATCATACCATTGAGGAAGCCATGATTAGCAAGGACGTAAGCCCAATGATTACTCGCTGGGTCCTGGACATGCTAAAGTAAAGAAAAATCAGCTTTGACCTAGGAGGGGGTGCTGGCTCAATCGAGGCCACATGAGGATGCCCTCAGGGAGGTATACTTTCTCCTCTACTGTGGACCCTAGTCATAGACGAACTTCTTCATATTTTGAAGGGCAATGTCTTTGACGTACAGGGATATGCGTAACAGGAATGCATGCAGAAACAATATCCGATCGCATGCAACAAGCCCTGCGCATCATTGAAAGGTGGTGTACTAACAAAGGGTTATCTATCAACCCAAATAAAACAGTCTTGTTACCTTTCACGAGGTGAAGAAAGCTTTCTATGTTACAGCCGTCCGTAGGAGGCAGCCGCATAGGTTTTTTGACGGAAGCAAAATACCTACGAGTAACATTGGATAAAACCCTTACATGGAATGCTCACTTGGAGGCTACCATAAATAAATCAACGAGGGCCTTTATCCCCTGTACAAGACTTTATGGCAAAACATGGAGGCTGTCTCTCAAAATGACGTACTGGCCATTTAATACAATTGTGAAACCAATAGTCACATACGCTTCTCTAGTCTGGTGACCTAAGACTGCTCAAAGAACAGCGGCAACTAAGTTAAGTAAGTTGCATCGGCTTGTCTGTGTCGGTATAACAGGTGCAATGAGAACGTGCCCTGCTGATGCTTTAAGTGCCCTTGTGGGAATACTTCCTTTCCCTATTCTGATAGAGAAGGAGGCGACACTTGCTGCATTAAGACTTCAAAACATTTCAGATCTAAAAATCGGAAGATAGTTAAGAATTTCATAAATAGTCCTATATTGCAAGTAAGTGATGCAATAACTGGTGGGGTGCGATAAAGCCATCCGAGATAACGTCATATGGCCTTATCACTCAATTCAAAGAGAGATAAAGCCATATTCGCGCCAAAATTTCTGTATCGCTTTATTTCCAATTTCAAATAGCGATAAGGCCATATGGCGTTATCTCGTATGGCTTTATCTCTCATTTGATTTTCCCTTTTACGGAATATTTTCTGCTCTACATGCAATCTATATGTATAAGGGAAAAATCATTATTTTCTCCTTTCACGAAATGTGCACTATTAGTGATTTTAACCTTTCGTAAAAGGAAGAATCCCCTTCTATTATTTTATAATTTACAAAATTATAGTTTCTCCTTCTAGGAAATGTGCACTATTAGTGATTTTAAACTTTCGTAAAAGGAAAAATCTTTGACAATTCAATTTACGTTGCTAACTGCTTGTTTTATTTTTATAAAAGATCACGGAATTAAAATGAATTAAACCCCACGAAAATTATTTTATCCCCAACGGACCTACAAAGTAAATCGGCACAAATTTCAATTAATGGGCATGTTTTTAGCACTTTTGACACTATTTCCATTCAGTTTGGAAATCGTGTCAATGACTTATTTTCCATTTTCTTGTTGACACTAATTCCATTTCGAAACGCAATAGTGTCAATTGACACTATTTCCATGGTAAGTGGTAGTACCAGTGAAGTATTACCTGTCACCTTAAATGCACATTCACAATGGCAAATAAATTTATATGAGAGATAAGGCCATATGGCTTTAGCTCACAATTGACAAAAAAAATTTGGCATTATCTCTCAATACGAAGCGTGATAATGCCATATGGCTTTACCTCGCAATTGGATGGGAGATAGAGCCATATGGCATTATCTCGCATGGCTTTATCGCACCCCACCGCAATAACTCCTACGCTCAAGATCATGCGAAACTTTGAAGTTTCGATCGTAGATCGAATGCTCTGGGAAACAGAGAATCTTTATGCTGAATCCGATTCGGAGATTTGGTATACGAATGGATCGAAGCTGGAAGATGGTAAAACGGGAGCTGGTATCTATGGACCAAATTACAAAAAATCGGTACCGATGGGTAACTACCCCACTATCTTTCAAGCGGAAATCCACGCAATAGAGTTATGTGGCACAGAATGCCTCCGAAGAAGACTCTCCTCTAGGCGAAACTACATTATGTCGGGCAGTCAGGCCGCCCTACGTACCTTGCAGGCTTACACTATAACCTCGAAGCTTATCGATGAGTGCGTCGCAGTCCTTAATGATCTGGGAGCCAAAAACAAAGTTTTGTTAGGTGGGGTCCCAGGGCATGAAGGGCATGACGGTAACGAAAAAGCAGATCACCTGGCAAAACATGGTGCTCTAACAGCATTTTATGGTCCGGAACCCTTTTGCGGACTTACGAAGGCCACGTAAATCAGACCATAAGCAACTGGGAAAATAAACAGTTTAGGCAGTATTGGCTTAGCAGCCTAGGCAGGCCAAACTCTTTATAGAACCCTCACAAAGAGCATCAGCCATGCTCATTAATCTAAGGAGGGTGGATCTAAAAACGCTCACTGGGTATTTTACGGGACATTGCGGCCTGCGTTATCACCTCAGTAAGGTGAATCTATCAGATACAAAAATTTGTCGGTTTTGCGAACTGGACGATGAAACGCCGGTTCATATACTCTACGAATGCATTGCGTAAGCAAGAAAGAGAGTCTGCTACCTAGGTGGGGTCACTCTCAATCCGTTCGTGATATGGAATAAAAAACCTGAGGTGCTCAAATTTATAAAGTGCCTCCGCATACAGCAATACAGCAGTGACCGCAAGGTCGTATAAATGGTCGCGGTGTAGGTTAGGTTGCGAGGGCAGGACAGAGTGCAGGACCCTGCCCACCACTTAGGCCAGTCAAGTTGGCCCATACCCTATGCGGTCTTAAGACCCACCCCATATCCGAGAATCAAAAATCAACAATCTCACACTCTCACACTTGGAATAGAAGATCAAACCAGCTCGTGGAATCAATGAATTTCGATAGAGCCCTAATATCCATTTTTGAAACCTACGTGGCGTGGGCGATGAACGGTTGGCCGAGAATAGCCAATCGTCTTCCGCTGAGTGCAGGACACTCTCCTCCTCTTCAATACATCTGCAACTGCGACAGTAATCGTGAGTTATTACGCCCATCCTAGCACCATGTGTGCCTATTAAGCAGTGCCCTGTTAACACCCTTATCAGAGATGAGACACCGGATTTATTAAGGGACAGCAGACAGTTAGTGCGTCCTTTGTTGTACGAAGGCCAAGTTAGCCTTGATATCTCGCACGTCGAGAGACCTGACCAGAGCTCATTTGCCCTTTGTAAGGTATTTGTGCTAGCTCGGAGTTTGAAAGAGGCCATGGGAATGCCTGCCAGATCATTTCCTGGAAGGAGATGCGTGGTGGTACCTCTTCTGGCCAGCTCATCCGCTATACAGTTGCCTTCAATATCCCTGTGACCAGGTACCCAAATAAGGCTGATACTGAAGTGCTGAGCCATCTCGTTAAGAGATCTGCGGCATTCAGTTAGCGACTTTGTGTTGTCGACACATGAGTTCAGTGCCTTTAGCGCGGCCTGACTGTCTGAGAAGATAAATATCCGTTTGCCGTTTTGGGGCGTAGACGCTAGGCTTTTCACTGCACCCTGTATTGCCAGCATTTCTGCTTGGTACACGCTGCAGTGGTCGGGAAGACGAAAGGAGATCCCTAGTCCCAGGTCCGATGAAAATATACCTCCACCCACCTTCCCTTCAAGCTTAGAGCCATCGGTGAATATGTTCATGGCATTCCGAACAGTATGCGGCCTGTTATCCCATTCTTGTATTGTGGGTATTTTCACCTCGTAGTTCCTAACAAACACGTTGCTTGGCGTGCAATAGTCAGTATGTAATGGTATGCGCACAGGTGTATGGGAGTCTCCCTTAATCGCAGAGCTGTAATCACAGCTATTTCTTTAGCCACCAGATCGTGTGGTGGAAGATTCAGCATCGTGTTGAGTGCTTCTGTTGGAGTGGAGCCGAGGGCCCCGGTTATGCAGAGTTCTGAACTCCTTTGGACTTTTTGTAGCTGCTTAAGGTACGTGTTCTTGGTTAGTGCCGGCCACCAGACCAGCACACCGTAGAGTAGAATTGGGCGAACAATAGCTGTGTATATCCAGTGCACCACTTTGGGAGAGAACCCCCACGATATACCAATTGCTCTCTTGCAAGTAAACAACGCGCATGTTGCTTTTTTAACTCGTTCCGCTATATTGTCGCTCCAGAGTAGTTTCCTGTCTAGAATAACTCCTAGATATTTGACTTTGCCACTGAGTACTAAAGTTGTATCCCCAATTTTTGGTGGTATTAAGTTCGGTATTTTCTACCTCCTAGTGAAGAGGACAAGTTCGGTTTTCTCGGGATTAACCTCCAAACCTGAAGCGTTCGCCCAGTCGCATACTTTAGTCAGAGCATTTTCCATTAAATTGCAGAGGGTTTGAGGAAATTTTCCCCGAATGATAACGCAGATGTCATCGGCGTACGCGATCACTTAGTAGCCTTCAGCTTCCATGAGACGTAGAAGTTGGTTTACAGTAACCAGCCACAGGAGCGGAGAGAGAACACCTCCTTGCGGGGTACCTCTGTTAACGAGTCTGTGAATCGAATTACCTCCTAGCTCCGTTGTAATCCGTCTGCTAATAAGCAATTTGCGGATAAACTCCACAAGCCAGGCATCGACCCGCGGTGTAATAAGGCCTTATAATAATAATAAGTAAGTAGTTGGGGGAAATAACTGAGACTTGCTTGGTTTTGCATTTGTCGCGGGAGAACTATCAATCATCGTTAAAACAACCAAAGAATTTGAAATTCGGTTCATTATTTTTTGAGAAATTTTGATTTAAAAAAAGCTTTAAATGAACTCTAATAACTGTTGTTGCTGTTGTTGTTTGCACCAAAAAAAATTTATAAATTTATACTCACCTCAATGATATCTATCAATACTCACCTTTTTTTTAATTTGGGAGTTGGAGCCATTCTGAATTTATACCTCTAAATCTTGCTAGATTTTAGCTTTGTTTCTTGAAATCTCCAGCAAAGAACTGTCAGCAGAAGAGAGTCTTGTAAAAAGCTGTCAAAATCTCATTTCTGCTAATTTTTCGTCGAACAGGGTTCAGCAGAAACTTGCAGACAAAACAGCGGTTACGTTTCTGATTGGCTAACAATTTGAATTTACATTTTTTGTTGTTGTTTTGCTATGTCATCGATCAGCTGTTCCTGCTTGCTGGTTTCTGCTGGACGAAAAATCTCCAGCAATAACTTGCAGCGAATTGGCGCTCTCTCTCTCAATTAGATGTCAAAAAGCTGCTGAATTCGCTGCTAATTTTTTCAAAGAACACTTTTTTAGGAATAATTATTCATAATTATTCATAATTAGCAGGAAAGAAACAAAGCTATTGTTCTATTCGATTCACTGTTCGGCTGTGAAGTCAAGTGAACAGTTTGAGCGGCAGTGAATCGCTCAGCCAAAAACAAAGCGCAGTGGTAGCACCCCTCGCTCAAAACAGCTGTTGACACAAATGTAAATAATAGAAAAAAATTATTTTTAAAAAAAAGTTGATGACCATGCCCACCAAAATAATTGCTCCCACATATTTAAATGAATTAAAAGAGAAATGGCTGGTACTACAACAAAGCACGTCCAATGTATTCGCATATAAATTAAATATAACAAAATCCAAGTTCTTGGAGGCAAGCAAACTGGTCTATACCGAAGTAAGTAGCTTTTTATCGTTTATTCGAAACAACTTGCCGGCATATTAACTCGTCCTGATTTAAGTACAACCCACAGCGCACACGTCTACGAAGATTACCACAAACGATAACATGCATGCGACCAAAGTTCGACGAGGAACAATTTAATTTCAAGAAAATTAAACCCCTCGAGTTGTTGTTGAGCATACCGTATGAGAGCAGCGATATTTCAATGATTATAAATAAAAGCCCGCTTACCAAATATCATACGTTAATATGTCCGGATGTTGCGGAGGGGCAAGCGCAATGCTTAACGCCTCTGGCTTTAAAATTTTGTATATCATTTTTGGTGAGCATAGCGCTGGAAGGGGAAAAAACATACCGTATTGGCTACAATAGTCCCGGAGCATTGGCATCTGTTAATCATTTACATTTGCATTTGTTGCATATCATACCAGATTTATATATTGATAAGGCGGTAAGTAATTAAGCTAAGTAATGAACGAATGCACTGTAAAATACAGAAATCAACTGTCCCAGAACGCACTTTGTTGTTGTTGTAGTAACGAAGGGTAGCCCAGCCCAAGCTTGTACTGATCCCTAGCCTAAATTGTCTTCTAACAGGAGTCCTAGGAAACTACCAGTTTCTACAGGGTTGAACCAGAGTGAAATGGGTGTTAGAAGAGTGGGCTAAGCAGAGCAGCTGAATTAATGGTTGGTGTTATGAGGAGACGAGCCGAATGCCGGACACTTTCGTAAGAGCTGGTTAGGGGATTAGGGGAACAACAACAAAAAAACACAAAACGTAATTAGATACAACTTGATTGCTGATATCTATTGATATGATGCCTCATTACAATCTTCTGCTCACTGGAGCGGGTGAAATTACCTAGAAAGATCCACTCGCCATGTAAAATCACTTTGGCGATAAGCTAGCCGGAGCTTATCGGGCCCATATGCGGCAAAAGGCTGTCACCCTCTACAACACTCCGCAAAACCTTGGGAATTAGTTTTTGTCGCTCTAAACAACAAGTACATATCGTTACCTTAAAAATTTTACAGAAGAAACAAAAAACAAATTTTTTTTTGTCATTGAACGCATGCAAATATAGATTTGTAAATTTGTAATATCTCCATTTTTCCTGCTATTAACTCCTTAAAATTTGTTGCGAGTGTGTATTTTACTTTATCTATCTATCTAATCTAATAACTTGAAACAAGATAAACTTGTATATTTGTATATTTATTATTTGTATATTGGTAGATAGTATGATTGATTCTAACCTTCTAACCCTGGAATTCTGTAATTTTGTCTCATCTCAAGTCACAACATTGAGGTTTGTAATTGGACAACATGGAATTGGAACACGAATTGTCTCTATTAGTGACTACTGTCTCTATTAGTGACTAGAGACAGCTTACAGAATTCGGGGGTAAGGCTGTGTGCTAATTGAAAACATTTTTCGTCAGAGTAAAATGAGGTGAACAAATTTCCTATGGTGAACGAATATTTGCCATTTTGCTGTGCCAAACGAAACGTTAAATTATAACAGTAGTAAATTTTGACGTATGGGAAAAGCACGTGCAAAAGCAGATGCTTTGTGGATCAATTCTCATTTTACGTGTTTTTCATGCATTTATATCGCGTATTATTCGCATTATATTATATTTTAGTGTTAAATAACGCATGTGAACATAAATTTATGTGAAATAATATGAATGTTAACAGCACATGCATCCCTGTGCTCACATTATTGATTGTCAAAAATTGACCTAGCCCCCAGGGCTAGGGCAAAATTCTGACGTTCATATTCACCACGATAACTGTCAGAATTTAACATCGCTCTGTCAAAAATTTGCTTTTTTAAACCGTTTGGCACACAGCCTAAGACTATACCTTTTGGGGTTGCCACTTGGGCCGGCTTACAGGGTTGCCAGCTATTTATATTTTTTATTTATGGAGCTAGATATGGCAATATGGGTATCAAATGAAAGGTATTTTCGCAGACATACCAACTCAAATATTTTCAAGTAGGGTTGTCACCTAGGGTTGCCACCTTACGGAGTATATTTGTAGGTCCGGTACTATCTCGAGAACCGCTAGACCGATTGGGATGAAATTTGGCATATAGATAGTATGATTGACTATACACTTTGGGGTTGTTGTTGTTGTTGTTGTTGTTGTTGTTGTTGTCGTTGTTGTTATAACGAGGTGTAGTCCTGCCCAACGCTTAATTTTTCCTTAACCTAAATTGTCATCAATATCTTCTAACTTTCCAAGGTAACTAGCAGTTTCAATAGGATTGGACCAAAGAGAGATGGGTGTTAGATGGGTGTTATTGTCAGTCTAGATATGTAGGAGTTTAACCTGCTACAATATCCAGAGCATAATTGAGCCAGAGTGACCCTTGTCTCTCGAGGAAGATGACGCTCCTCTTCAGAAATACTTGGTGTTGCGGCATGTAAGACATTGTTTAGCGGACAGAGCGCAGAGTAATGGCCAACAGACGTTGTATGGATATGCCCCAAGGCCTGCTTATGCACCTGTGGATCAAACGGCGTTGTTATATAGTCTCGGATCTCATCAAAATGTTTACGTAAATGCGACCTTATGGTCCTAGGAGGCGGAATGAGTTCAAGCAGTTGTGTACTGGGACGCTGTGGTTTACAGCAATTCAGTAGGTACTGCTTGTTTAGCATTTCATTATGCTCCCTAACTGGAAGCATTTCCACCTCATTGTGTATATGAGATATAGGTGACAGGCCTGAAGCTGATTCCAGTGAACGTCTGCAAGCCCCGGCGACCATATCGGCGACGCATAGTTCAGGATCGGCCGACCAATTGCCTTGTACGTTACCAACAAAGTTTCTTTGTCTTTACCCCAAGTACTGCCAGCTAGTGACTTGAGGATTTTGTTGGGGCTCTGTAATTTTGAGACAATAGCAGCTGAATGGGCAGCGAAAGTGTGCATGGTGTCGAAAATCACTCCTAAGATTTTTGGGTGAGCGACAGTAGGTATTTTATGATCACCTGCGCTCTCCACGTCGTGAATAAGGTCGCCGAAGACTTTGTTGGCGACAATGTCAAGCTTCGAGCGGTGAAAAACTCGACTAGAGAGGGGAGATAGCAATTATTTTAGAGCATAGCTCATCAACGGAAGTACCAGTTGCCAATATCGTGCAATCGTCTGCGTAAGAAACAATCGTAACTTCTTCTGGTGGAGGAGGAAGCTTCGAAATATAGAAGCTAAACAATAACGGGGAAAGGACACCACCCTGTGGTACCCCTTGTTTGATCTTCCTGGCTTTAGATTTTTTGTTTCTGAATACAACAGACGACCGACGACCACTGAGATAATTGGCGGTCCAACGCTTGAGACAGGGGGGGAGTGACGAGTCTTCCAAATCGAATACAAGCTGCCCATGATTTACTGTGTCAAAAGCTTGACTCAAATCGAGTGCAACTAGAACCGTCCTGTCATTAGGCCTGTTTTGATTTAGACCGTCAGTTATTTGAGTGTTTATGACATTTAGAGCAGATGTTGTGCTCCTACCTTTCCTGAAGCCATGTTGGTGCTCGGCTAACATCAAATGTGATGTGTAGAGCGGGAGTAAGACCGCCTCAAGTGTCTTTACTACTGGCGAGATGAGTGATATCGGACGATATGACTCCCCAACGTTAGCTGGCTTGCCAGGCTTTAGTAGTGGGATCACAGTTGCCTGCTTCCATTTGTCGGGTATGGCAGCTGTGATCAAAGACACATTGAAGACGGCAGTTAAATATTTAACTCCTACTGGGCCGATATGCTTGAGGTGCACCATGGCTATGCCATCAGGGCCGATGGCTTTGGAATTTTTGGCCATCCGGATGACCTCTTGAACCTCTGTAGCGGTGATGGGAACGGGGGCTTAGTTTTTGTGTTTATGCGCGCGCCTGAAGATTCCACGTCTTGTCCTGTCTTGCGCAGGGTGTGGGACATACTGTCGACAAAAAGCCTGCGCACATTTCCTGGGGTCATTTAATGTCTTGTCACCAAAGTTGATGTCGACATTTTTTGGTGGACCCGAAGGATTCGACAAGGACTTGACGGTGGACCATAATTTCCCAAAACCGGTAGAGAGGTTAGAAGACCTAAGGTGTTCCTCCCATTTGGTTTCTTTGTGTACGTTAACCAGCCGTCTGATTTCCACGTTGAGATCACCGATCTGTGGGTCAGAAGGATCGATGTTGCGTATGAGGTCACGTTCGTTGGCCAAGGCTGCGGCCTCAGCTGGGAAGTTAGGCCGAATATTTTTTATTCTACCAGCTGGTATAAAACGGGCTGTAGCCTTTTTAATGGCCTCACGTATGTTACGCTCGCCAACGTGTACATCAGTGGGAATGGGAAGATCACCAAAGGAGCTTTCCGTGAATTCCAAAAAGCCGACCCAATTAGCCCTTTTGAAATTCACGTATGTTCTTTTCTCCGAAGTAATGGAATCCGTGGCACGATCGACGGACAGGATGATAGGCAGGTGGTCGGATGACAAGGCCACCATAGGTTGCCAGTTTATGCTGTTAGTTAACCCCGGGCTAACAAAGTTAGGTCCGGGGAGCTACTGCTGTTAACAGCCATCCTTGTACGGGTGTCTCCGTTCACAGTACAGAAAGAGGAAGTGTCAATTTGCTCGGCTAATTCCCGTCCTCTGCCGTCCACAGAAATGTGTGAATGCCACATCATGATGGGCATTAAAATCGCCCTGACACTCTAAGGGTAAGTCTCTTTGGTCAGTGTTGATATCAAATTCCCTATACTGCACTGTATGGGGAACAAGGAACGCGAGACCACCTCCGCCTTCCGTACGGTCATGCCGGAGAGCGTGGTAGCCTCCACTCGTTCGGAGATTCGAGTGGGGACCAAGTTTTGTCTCCTGGATTGCAGCAATTTTGATTTTATGTAGCTGCATAAATGTGGTTATCTCCGCTATCTTGCCGATCAAGCCGTTGCAGTTAAATTGCAACAATTTAAATTGCGAAGGAGAGACAATGGCCACTCTGGGAGTTAAAGACTGATGTGTAAGCCTAGATGGTGGTAGGCTAGGTCGCGATATTGATCTCCGTCGCAGTCCTGAAGCCGGCGGATTTCGTTCATTATAAGATGAGTGTACATCCGTCGGCCTTGAGGGCTGCACAACTCGAGAGCAAGGCGCGTGCCAAAATACTGCCATCAGAACTGCTACGGGATGTCTCCTCATGTCTTCCGAGTCTCACCTCCGTCAGGAGGCAAAACTGCTCAATGTAAAGGTTAGGTTCAAGTGGCTGCCGCAGAGGCACACCTAGGCCAGTATTAAAAGGCCCGTTGTGATACCACCAACACTAGGAAAGTCAGTTCCGTGACCCTGCCATATGGCTCAATGTAAAAGAGCACGCGGAAATGCTGAGCAGGCGATTTCTTCTGAACTGCCACAAGCCAGCACATCCAAACCGTCATCTTTTGGACACAGATCCGCCCCCGAGAGACATAAGGAAACATCTCCGTAAGCATTATGATGAGATCCGGCATCATATTACCTTGCCGTTTGATCTGCAGAATCATAAGCGGGCTCTAACCGACATCCACACCGAGTCGGTAGACAATTTTGTCGGATCTCTACCTGTGAATCCCGTTCTGAACAGTCCTCCACCGGATATTGCTGAAGAAGAACGCACCTTACCAAGGGAGACAAGAGTCACCTTGGCACAGCTTAGGTCTGGATATAGTGTAAGGTTAAACTCCTACTTATCCAGACTTAATGCAACAATCTCAAACACATGCCCTGCATGTGGTAGGACCCCCCATGATACTCTACATCTCTTCAATTGTTCATCTGAACCTACTCTTCTAACCCCTCTGTCTCTCTGGACAAACCCTGTTGAAACTGCACGTTTCCTTGGACTCCCTTTAGAAGAGCTTGATGAAGATCTTCGGAATGATCATACACTCTAGACAGGGCAATGCATTGTTAACAACAACAACAACAACAACAACAACAACAACAACAACAACAGTATATCCCGTGGTCGAAATTCGACCAATTTAAAATAGTTGAACTTATTCAAACATCTGATCAACTTTTTGTCAATAGCTGCCTTTAGGCCCGTGGCCGTCCTCGACCAACTTAAATGTATGAATACCTTAAACACTCATATATAGTCAAGATGAGGCCATCATAGAATTAAAAAAATAGTGGCTGTTATTATATAATAAAAATATTAAATTATAGCAGCCCTTTCCAAAATTATTTATGGCAAATGCCATGCAAATATTCGGTTTTCGAGATTTTATGTTGCGCTTGATTAATGGAATTATGAGATTGTGGTTAACAAATAGCTACTAATTTATGCGATCGTTTTGAGCAGGTGAAGAACAAAAAAAATATTAGGTTAAATAAATTGTAATAGTTAAGATTAAAGATTTTTAAATATTAAAAAAACATAATTTTAGAAAAAAAATAAAATTCCGCAACCGGGTCTTGCACCTGTACACACCGTATTCCATACGCTCACCGCCGCGCCATTACCTTATGTATAAAGCAGTTATTAACTTCTGCAATTTGGCTTTATGAGAATCAGAATTTTAAAAATTAACAATATAGCAACAACAAATTTAGACTATTAATATAAATAATGGACCCAAGTACTCAATGAGCGAGGGAGTGAAAATAATTTCTCTAATAATAGGAGGAGCTTATTGAGTGAAAGAATAAAATTCATTATGTAGATATATGAGTTCTATTTATAGAAATTTATTATATATGGCTTTTTTCATCTTTTTAGTGTTGGTAAATTACAAATTCTGTTTAGGTCAAAAAAAGTTTGAGGATTTTCTAGCTTTTATCTTTAACCATAACTTAGCAATATTTAAGACACTTTATATGGATTTTTAATTTGATTTCAAGAAAAAATATATATTGATTTTTCTATTCAATTTGGTCTAGACTTGTTCGGGGCTCGGGTTGCAAATCTGCCCTTTTAAAAGTTAATACATTTGTACATGTGAATAGAAATCAGTTGTTGCCTTCAGTAAAATTTAAGGCGACCGCTAACCACTTGGTTGTCGATTTTTATATTTTAAATAGGGAGTCTATCAGCAACTTTGTCTCAAACGGCAGAAATCACTAAAATTTATAGAAGTAATCTACCGAAGTCCGATAAATAGACTACTATGTTTGAAAACAATTCGCAAATTTCAGCTTACATCTTCAAAAATTAGAGCAGTCATACTTATATTAATGGTAATTTTTTGAAAAATTTACCAAAAAAAAAAGAAATTGTATAAGCGGTTATAGCATTTCTATAATGGGTGGTATATGTATGTATATTTATGATCTAAAATTATTATTTCACATGGCTTTCCGTAAACTTAAAATATTCGCACCAAATTTTTTTTTTCTCGAAATAGAGATCAAAAACATAAAAATATTGTTTATAAAAATTTTAAAAAGTCAAGATTAGAAATATAAAAATATATAAAAAATAAAAACAATTTTCAATGACAAAAAAGAAAAAAATGTTGGCCGATAGCTGTAACTGTACTCGAACCATCAACCGCTCGACCACTACCCCCTGACGCTTCCCACTGGGCTATCGCTTTATTTACAAATTGATTGTCAGATAACCAATTCAAGTGCCATGAGAAATTTTCATTCGCTTATTACAGATAAATGAAGCAGTATTGGTTATATATTCGATAATTGTGCACTGCCTTAGAGGTATGCCAACAAATCCATATGCATTTCATAAATATTTATGCATATTTAGTATGGGTTTAAGCTTGGCAAATATTTATATGTAAAATTTGTTAGCCTATTAATATAATAGATAATAATATAGTTGAGATTTTGATCTGCCCCTTCGGGTTAGGTGTTTAGAATATTCCCTAGGTAGGCATACCGGTCGTAAGAGGCGACTAATATGCACATAGGTAATGACGTGCTAACTCGATCTACGGATATGATACCTCTCATTACCCATCTTCTCCTTCCTCACGGATGGAGGGATGACGTGACCCAGAAGGTTCCACTGGTCATACCAAATCGCTACCACGACAGTCGGGCAGTACCGCAAGGGAGTACCGCAGCGTACCGGATTCATATCCGGCCAAGGACTGTCAACTTCGGCATCACTCCCCAAAACCTTCGGGGAGGGTTTTGCTGTTAACAACAACAACAACAGGTAGTACACTGCGACCTTAAGATCTATTGTGCCCTCATATGCTCATAGCACGTCTACATGGCCGATCTTTTTCAGGAAATTCAGAAGCCTTTGTGAATTAAGGTAACTATATGTACATGCGTTTGGCAGCAATTTAATAGAAACTGTCTGTTCACCATTTTATTTAAATGGAAGCTGAAGCAGGATTTTATTTCAGTAACAGTCCGAATAATTTTAGGTGTAACTTTTATAAATTTTCCAGGAATTACAAATCTTGAAAGCCCCCAACATTTTTCGCTTAAGTCAAAAGATGCCCACAGAAGCGATTTGTTTTCTATTTAAAAAATCGGACGACGATGAAACGTTAAATTTACAATTGCAACAGCTTTATAAGTTCATCGTCTGGCTATGTGATCATGATATACCACACAATTTATTTATGACGCCTAGTCGTAGTCAGCGATCAGAGGATATCTTAAAAGTGTTTGTATTTGCACGTAAAGCATTTTGTTATGTGAAGGATTTAAATACGTTTAACATTGGCTTTTGTGAATTATCCGGCTATGTGACTGTTGGCGGTAGGAGAATACATCATATACATATTAATGGATTAGTGATATATATTAATTTAATATTATTAATGTTTGCATTTTCTTTCTAACTAGATGAGCAATTATATGAAAGTCTGACAGAGCAACAGGTATTTGCCAAAATCAAAAATGAAACAGGAAATTTATACAGCCAGCAAATTTATGAGTATTTTAAGAAATGAAAAGAACTTGATGGAGTCTTGGGTAAGTGTTTGGCTTTGTGATATACGATTTTTGATGTTCTCTTTTTTCTTTAAAGTTTAAACCTAAATCGCTCGAATCGATTCGAGGAAACTTAAACTAAGCAGCAGTAAACTGTTACCAAAAATAGTAATGATAGCTTTATCTCTATTAAAATCAGAATGTGTTTATTTAATTATATCTTATGTCCGGTAAATACATATTGCATATACATCAAGCTGTTCCTTATATCAACTTTTTTTGCAAATATTGGGTTCGCCGGGCGGAATATGATATATTTTTCTCTAAAAAAAAAGCTGTGCAAATTTCTCCCGAATTTTCTCTAGAAGTTGCTCGTTGCATTTGAACGTTGCACATTATATAAAAATATTGATAGCCGTAAGCTTGATACACATTTATTACGTGAAAAAACGTGCAGATTCCGATTCTGAGATTTAGCAAAGTTATCGTTTTTAAAAAAGTGAGAAAACACCATTTTTGTATTTTACGAAAAATCTCTAGCTTTGCTTATTCAAAAACGATAACTTTGCGAAATCTCAAAACATATAGCGAATTTTTGATATTTCTCTTCAGAATCGGAAACTGCAAGTTTTTTCACGTAATAAATGTTTACCAAGTTTACGGCTAGCAATGTTTTTATATAATCTGCTGCACCTTGAATGCATGTATTTTTTTAAATTTTCAAATTCAACGCAAGTTCTAAAAGTTATCCAATTCGAGTGAAATTTGGTACAGCTTATTTTTAGAGCAAAATCTATCATCCGGTGAAAAAAAAATGTCTTAAGGAACACCCTAATATACATATGTACTTATTCCATATCATAACTTTTCTTTTATCACTTAATTACACTAAATTTTAAGTAAATGTAAAACTTTTGCCTTGTAAATTTTTGTTTTTTTCTTTCATATGCGCTTTAATACTATAATCGACTGCGGTTTCATGTCCTTGTAATTTTATAAGTTGGATTAAATCAGGGAGTTTATCCTCTGCAATGCATTCATGTATTTTATTGAAAAATTCATTGAAGTGATGTAAATTATGTCTGAAAGAAAAAAAATTGTTTAACGGTGATTTGTTTGATGTTTCTTGCACCTTGAGGTCATTTGATCCCCAAATTGGTTGGCACATCTGAAAGTAATCATGCTACACGACCGACCTTTTGTATCCAACAACTATAAGAAAGTGGAGGATAGGTAAAGAGCGCGTGACACCTTCCATACAAAGATAGTGCATATCGTCGGCTAAGAGTGTTAACCTGCCAACAACCAAAAAAATATTTTTCAGTAGAGGCAAAAAAACCACTTAACATGAACTTTAAGGTTACGGTTTGAGGGCCATGGATGCCTTGAAATGACAAAAATTAAATCATATTCGCTGGCTATTACCCTGACTTATCACACAATAGATCGTACTAATGGCCGCGGTGTAATAAGGCCTTATAATAATAATACCCTGACTTAGACCCAGAAAGTAATACTCTAGAATAGAACAATAATCGGGCGACAAAAGCTCTATATGTTGGATTTAGCGGCTTTTTTCATCAAACAATTTTTGATATTTGTATATATATTTTGAGGCTTTTGTTTCCTTTGTCAACTGCATGTTGTTGTTGTTGTTGTTGTCAACTGCATAATCGGCTACTGCTTCGAACCACATCAAAAAGTCGGTTTGGCTCAGAACGGGATTTGGCAGGTTTGAACTCTTAGCCGACGATAAATATGCAAGTATTAACGCTATATGACTGTAATTCAGTACGAAGATAAACAAATGTAATTTCGAACAATTCCAGAAAAATGGAGAGTTAAGGAAAGGGAACGTGGCACCGCCCATCCAAATCAGATTTTTCATAGTTATACTCTGGAAGTATTTACGCAACTTGCATAAAATTCTATACGAAGAAAAGAGAAGTTAGTTTTCCTTAGCTCCAAAGAAATGAAGGATAAGAGGAAAGAGGGCGTGGCACCTCCCGTGGAAGTATTCAAGCTACTTTACTGAAAGGCGGTATGAAAAAAAAGCGAAGCTAATCTCCAACAACTTCAGAAAATGGAGAATAGGTGACAAGTGGGAGTACCACCTCCCATACAAATCGGATTTGTCATAGGACGCTACACCAGAAAGATGGGAAATAATGTAGCGGGTAAGAAATAAGGTTGAAGCGGGTATGTTGTTGTTGTAACGAGGTGTAGCCCTGCCCAAATGTCAGACAGGGTCACCCCGCGGTTTATTGCTCTTGGCCGGGTATAAGCTATGGTTGTTTAATACTTACATCATAAGCATGATTGGTCCAAGCAATTCTTTAGTTTTGAACAGGTGATGCAAATAAGCGCGTGTATGTTTTCTGCATGTTAAGCATTTGCAATCCGACACAATAGAAGTAAAATCCTCCTTTAAGCTGAAATAATTTTAAACATACAAATTTCCAGTTCAGCACAAATATAGAACACATACCTTTCAGCAGTAGTATCCAAAAATGGCTCAGTAACCAGATTTCCAGTCTGGGTTAAGTTAAAATTGAACGTTACTGCTTTGTGATTACTTGCAGCACCATATGCATACGTTGTATCAAAGATATCTACACCCAAAGCTATAAGTTCCAAAATAACAGGTGGCGTATACGAACCAGGCAACATTTTCGGTTTATCAACCGGCAGCTCATTTAGACAGTGTTTCATAATAGTTATTAATTGATTAGCCTCTACTTCTGTGGCGCTTAAACCGTAATTGTGAAATCCCTCGAAAATATAGCCTCCAACAAATGTATGCTCTTCTTGCGCTTTAGCATGTTTAATCGAATCCGAACGTGCGTATGTACTGTATCCACCAACGATTGGTACTAAAAGTTACATTTGATACTTTGTTAGACACAAAGGAAAGGAATTGTAAGTTCTGGTGAAACCTAACCTTATATACCTAGTAGTGATCTATACAGTTTACGCAGAACTTAAGTTTTAATTTGAAATAAGGAAATAACAGAAAAGCTATCGCACAACTACACCTTTTTCAGTTTATATTCAGAGAATTACAATTTATATTCAGAATTTTACAATTCATATTCAGAATTTTCATTTCATATTCAGAAAATTACATTTCATATTCAGAATTTTCATTTCATATTCAGAGAATTACAATTCATATTCAGAATTTTCATTTCATATTCAGAAAATTACAATTCATATTCAGAAAATTACAGTTCATATTCAGAATTAAAATTTCTGAATATGAAATGAAAATTCTGAATATGAATTGTAATTTTCTGAATATGAAATGAAAATTCTGAATATGAATTGTAATTCTCTGAATATGAAATGAAAATTCTGAATATGAAATGTAATTTTCTGAATATAAAATGAAAATTCTGAATATGAATTGTAATTCTCTGAATATAAACTGAAAAAGGTGTAGAACTAAAAAGCTAGTTTATCGATGAAATCAAAACGTTCAAAAAAAACTCGAAAAACTAGCTGCCTCTCCCATACATATACCAATGGCATTTTAAATTTTTAACAACCCTTTTCTCGGTGGGTCGTGAAGTTATTAGCTAATCGAGTGTTCAGTTCCGTGGGTATTGAAGGGGAGAGCGCGGAATATGCATAGCTCATAATTTAAGACTTTTGAAGTAGCTCCCTTTAGATCTAGGTGTGCGAAATAAAACTTCCATTTTGCAGTTTTTACTTTCTCCCAGCCTAGAATTAATTATTTATCTACCGAGTAAAGTGGATTCTTTTAGCGCTTCGGAATTCGTATGTCTTTCATAGCAAATGTCCATAAATTGTCGTGTACGATCAACACATTTCCTTAAACGTTTTTTAGAACTTTCCAAATTTGTATCAGCATCACAGAGGCCTTGATACATATCTGGCTTCAATATTTCTACCGTATCCATATAGCTACAATGAAATAAGAAAAATTAAAACCTGTCTATAAAATTACAAAGCCAAAATAAGCAACCTTCTGGCGTCTATTGTCTCCTTTCCACGTCTTGTAAAAATCGGCACTATATCCTTGTCATTATGTCCACTTGGTGTGAGCGCACATGGATCTCGTATCATTAATAATGTTAAAGCTTCTGGATAGCCCACATAGGCTCCAAATGTACCAGGAAAAAATCTGAATGAATTTGTCATATGTTCTATGTTTGATAGTGAAAGTTCTAAAATTGGTGCTTCTTTGGTGATATATTCATAGACTTCGCGACTTAGATATGGAATGCTTCCACCCTAATTGTAAAAAGAAAATACATGTTTATACACCCCTACATAATTGTATGCCCGCATGGCCATTACTCACTTTGGTTGTTTGCAGCAGCATTGGCGTTCGATATCGTTTGTTAGTTTCATCTTGCATTAGGTGTCCAAGTCGCCCGGACGAATTACTCACATTATCAATAACAAATTTCATTTTGAGAAGAATAATAAACAACTTTTTATTGATAAATATTTCTTGCAAGTTCGCCGGTCACGCTGCTTTTATTGACAACAACAATTAGTGACGGCGTGCCAGCTGTTCGTATTGATGCCAGATGTTACATAAATTCACCTAACGTGCCGACACAATTGTGGACGTGAACGTAAAAACGCGGTCTCAATTAACGGTATAAATGCAGAATAGCTCCAACCCCCAAATTAAAAAAAAAAAAAAAAAGAGTGAGGAGGATTGATAGATATCATTGAGGTGAGTATAAATATACAATTTTTTTTTGGGGCAAACCACAACAACAAGAGTTATTAAGGGTCAAAGTTCATTTAGTAATTTTTAGCTGTCAACTGCTAATAAATTGGTTAAAATTATGGAAGGGGGCTCAAAAGACGGGTTTGGCCTGAGGATCACGAATCCGGAAGCGATTTTTTTAATTATTCGTTTCAGTGAAAAGTTATGGTCAAAAAACCGAAAATTGCCCCGGGTTCGATGGTGGCGCCACGGTTATGGCAACCACCCGGACTTGGCTTGGCGCAGCCTAGGGTTATTTATAATACCAACTCAGAAAGGTGTTCTGTACATAAATACCATGTATCTCGTTCCATTACATTATACATTAGTTTCGTAGCCCAGTGTTATTTATCATAAGCGCAGCCGAAGGCCGCCTTCGCAGAAGGGTGTACTACGCAGAAGGACTTGGCATGTACCAAGTTTGCACATACGCGGTTTCGCACCGGTTTGATTGGACCAAGGATAGTATTATTTCTAATGAAAGCTTAAATTATTTCCTACAAAATTGTCTTTACACATAATTAATACAGCAATTAAATTTAAAAAAATTAAGTTTCTTAACTTTTAGAGATATTTTTAAGAAAATTGAATTTTTTAAGTATTTTTATTTTTTGTTCAAACGTGATTTAATAAAAACATTTTTTGAAATAACCTTTTCACTAAAGCCAAGTACTATCAGCAAAGCCGTGGAATTTCACCGGCAACATGCAATTGGCTTGTGGTGAAATGTTGCCAGCAATTTTCATTTTTTATTTCATTTATTTTTTGTTTATTTATCTCTCTTCTGTTATTTTTCCATTTTCAAGGGTCTATGTCAACAAATGTCACTTTTCGCACTGACATGGACAATTAAAAAAGTCGTGAAAAAATGTTGCTAATGACATATTGCGCAATATTTTCAGGTCGTGAACTCAGTACTACTTTGCCGTGAATTACAAGCGAAATTTCACGGCTATTTCACGACAAGAAATTTTGTATGGATTTTTACAGCTGTTTCACGTGAAACTCGATGTTAGTACCTAGCTTATTTCACGACAAGAAATTTTGTATGGATTTTGACAGCTGTTTCACGTGAAACTCGATGTTAGTACCTAGCTTTATTTTATTAATTCTTTGCTGTTTATCTCCCTTCTGCTATTTTTCTAATTTCAAGGGCCAATGTCAACAACTGTCACTCTTCGCACTGTTTCAATGACATGGACAAAAAAATGTTGCTAATGCTATATTGCGCAATATTTTCAGGTCGTGAACTTAGTACTACTTTGAGCGACCTTTTTCGGAAAAAGTCGAGCTCGCTTCAGTTAAAAATGTGAGCCTAAATTTTCAACTTTTTTGGACTACATACATATATGACCAAACCAAATTTGGTTTCAAATTAAATCTAGACCAGTTTTCAAGAAAATTGGCTAAATGAATGCGGTTTCAATTTTAAACCAGAAATGTTTCAACAATTTAAAAAAAAAATAATTTTTTTTTGTCGGTTGGCTGGAATTCGAACCAAGACTCCCCGCATCATGCCCGTATGCTCTACCACTGAGCTACATCGCATACATAAATGTTGTGGAAAAATTCCATCTTAAATAATGTTTCAAAAATAAATGAAACGAAAAAAAATTGTAGATCGAAAGGGTTTAATTTTAAACCGAAAGGTTTTAATTTTAAACCGAAAAGTGTTAATTTTAAACGGAAAGGTTTTTATTGTGAACCGAAAAGTTTCAATTTTAAGCCAAAAGGTTTTAATTTTAAACCGAAAAGTTTTAAAAATAAAATTAAAAAAATGTGGCACTTGGCAGGATTCGAACGGAAGCACTCAGGAGTCACAGCCGACTGTTCTACCGCTGAGCTATGCCGCACATGAAGTTTTTGTGGGCAAAATCAATAACTTTGAAAAAAAACTAAAAAAATAATAATTTTAGACTGCTTTTTCATTTAGATCTTAAATTGAAAACAAAAAAATTTAACATCTTTGTAGGTTGTAGAAGGTTTAAAAAATTCCAACATAAGTTTAAAAAATCGCTTAAACTTTAAACGGGTTTCATTTTTTTAACCGTGTCCGCTCCCACCACTGCCACTGATGTTGATAAACCGACACTAAACAAACAAACAAATTAAAATAAGCGTCTTCCGATGAAAAAAAATGTGGGAAACATTGCTCAAGGGCCGATCAACGGAGATTCCTCTACATAAGGTGCCTTCAACAATGTTCGATTGGAGGCTATGGAAGACGGCCTCTCATTTATCGAAGATCATATAGAAAACTAGACTACCGGCGGTCGAGAGTAATAAGCTCCAACCTGGGGGTTACTTATGCTACAACACACCTAAGAAGAGGGACTCCTCAGGGCGACTGAGGAAGGTGATAAGCGGAGATCGTAGGGTTCAACTTGAATTCTTCAGAGACAAAGATAGTTCTGCTCACCACTGGAACGGAAATCCAGGGCATTATTATTATTATTATTATTATTATAAGGCCTTATTGCACCGCGACCATTAGTACGATCTATTGTGTGACCTATAAGTTCATTGCTGTATGCGGAGGCTCTTTCTAAATTTGAGCACCTCCTCAGTTTTTTTATTCCATACCAAGAATGGATTTAGAGTGACACCACCTAAGTAGCAAACTTTCTTGCTAACGCAATGCACTCGCAGAGTTTGTGAACCGGCGTTTCATCGCCCTGTTCGCAAAACCGACAAATTGTTGTGTCTGACAGATTTCGTTTACTCAGGTGATAACGTAGACTACAATGTCCCGTATAATACTCAGTGAGGGTTCTTAGTTCCACCCTTCTTAGATTTATGAGCCTGGCCGATTCTCTTTGCGATGGTTCTATAAAGTGTTTGGCCTGCCTCTGACCTAGGCTGCTAAGCCAATGCTGCCTAGACTGTTTTCCTTCCCAGTTGCTTATGGTCTCCCTTACATGGGCCCTGGTGAGCCCACAGAAGGGTTCCGGACCATAAAATGCTGTTAGAGCACCGTGTTTTGCAAGGTGGTCCGGTTTGGTTTTTCGTTGCCGTTATGTCCTTCACGCCCTAGTACCCAACCTAACAAAACTTTTTTTTTTGGCCCCCAGATCATTAAGGACTGTGACGCACTCACCAACAAGCTTCGAAGTTATTGTGTAAGACTGCAAGGGGAGTATGGCGGCCTAACTGTCCGACATAATGTAGATTCGCTTAGATGATAGTCCTCTTCGTAGGCATTCTCTGCCACAGATTCTATGGATAGATTTGCGCTTGGAAGATAGTGTGGTAGCTACCCATTGGTACAGATTTTTTGTAGTTCGGTCCATAAATACCAGCTCCCGTTTTACCATCTTCCAGCTTCGATTCATCCGTATACCAAAGCTCCGAATCGGATTCAGCATATGGGTTCCCTGTTTCCCAGGGCACTCGATGTACGATTGAAACCTCAAAGCATCAGCAAAGCACTTCTCATTGCACGTGTTATACCGACACAGACCAACCGATGCAGCTTACTTAATTTAGTTGCCGCTGTTCTTTGAGCAGCCTTAGGCCACCAGACTAGGGAAGCGTAGGTGACCAGAGTATTAGTCTACCATCTCTTAATGGCCAAGACAAGAAAACAGTTTTTAAAATGACCGCGACTCCAACGACCAACCCCACCGAGTCAGAGGCTTGGAAAATACCTCTCGTAAGAGGCGGCTAAAAGCCACAAAGGGTAATGACAGGCAACTCGATGGTTGATCTACGGATATGATGCACCTCTCATTACCAACCTTCTTCTTCCTTACGGAAGGAGATGTTGATGTGACTTAAAAGGTTCGCCAAACACAAAATTTTACTTTCAAAACTATACTAAACTGCAGCTGCCTCCCGGACTTAAATATGCAGAAATTCGCACTCCCATAAGAGCTTTGTACAACATAAAATGTGAGAATTTTGCGAAAATATTGAAACTACTACATACATGCATACCAATGGCGGTCACAAAAAGTTGCTCATCCGCTATAGCGCTGCGTCTTGGGCTCTTGTGTTCCTCTACTCTGCTTAGCCGCTCAACTCGCTCTTTGTTTTGAATTTTTTATGAATTCAATTTTAGTCGATTCAGTTGCGGTAGGAACTCTGGCGTTAGAGATTTGTCGATGATTGTGAACGGCAAACAATAATAATAGCGACGGCAACAACTAACGTGTGTGAATTAATTTTGATTTTAAGCAAAAAAAAATGTCTTATTTTTATTCGTTAAATAGATGGGCTCATATGCCATCACTTTCGCTCATGTGCTGCTGGTATAAAAATCGTACTCACATATGACAAGTACCTACGTGTGTGTGAATAAGAGCTCGAGCTTTTACCCAATTGTGTATATTTTCAAATATTTCCTAATTAAGTTTATAATTAAAATTAATTGAAAAATTACAAATGCCTGAATGCTTTTCTAAGTGCTGAATAAATATGAATAAATGAGACGAAACGTTAGTGGGCAGTGATTATGAGTACATTGTATATAAATATGTACTACAAGTCTATGTACAATGCATATTAATATGTTAAATTACAAATAACGATCAGATCCAATACAAAAGTTAAAAACGAAATCCAAGTAAAACGGAAAAGGTAAAATTTGAATGTGTTGAAACCGCAATTTGTGGCTCAATATGGCAAGGGTTGACAATACCGCACGCTTGATTGGGCGTTGTGGGGAAAGTGGGATAGAAATTTATTTACTTTCTTCATTTCGCATATGTGGTTAGCATATGCAGTACATATGTATGTATATGCACATATGTAAGTACAATTGGATCTAAATAGATTTCTAAATTAATAATATGTATACATAGGGGAGACGTAGTTGTGACCAGCCACCAACATTAGGGTGGGGGAAAAAAATCGATTTTCGTTTTTTTTTTCGAAAGGCATACATAAATTCGAATTCCTGGCCATAAATGGAGTATAATGACCAAATTTGAGTTTGTGTTAAGGGGGCTACTGACCTGCCAAGAAATGCCTCAAGAAAAAAGCAGCATACATATATGTATTTCTTATGCCCGGTCAAGAAATTTTGACGTTTACAGCATTTTCCATTTTATTGCAAATTACTACACGGAGGGAAATCTATGGATCGAACATCCATAGTTTTTGATACCACATTAAATAAAAATTAATAATCCTGTCCCATCAATGAATATGGATGTTCCATCAATGCATTTTTGATAAATCACTATAGGCCAGTCAAATTAGAATAAATTTGGCCAAAATCTCGGAATTCGAGATACCCAGCTGTAAGTCTGCAAATACTTTTATATCGGCACCCTAAAAGTTGTCTCAAAACCTACATATGGTAGAGTGTGCGCAACTAGTAAATTTCAGGGCCAAAGGTCACAAAAATCGGGTTTTTGCGCTTTTTTTTTAATTTTTCATTTCCTTTGGGTTTTTTGCTATTAGTACTTATTATCTATATTGTAGACCACAAAATTCTCTACAAAATTTGTTTTCACAAATTTTTCATACGGTGAACCGTTTCCAAGATAGAGGGCGGAGAGTGCGCGATTCCAGCATTACTTCAGGTCAACCTCCGGTCGAAAACGCGCCATATATACATACATGGTTAATGAAATATGGATAAATCAATGGATATACATATTTATCCCCGGTTTTGTGCCCTTAAGTGGTATCAGCCATTTTACGACTTCGTCCCATGCCAAAAACTTCAGCCTGACACCTCAAAGCTCGGGAATTATCGTTCATTCTTACTTCGAGTTTATTTTTTTAAGCGGGTTTTTCGAACCTTGGCGGTTTTTAAATGGTGGATCTTTACACACCTGTCGTAGAGCACTACCCCTGAGTAGTATCCGGCATTTTTAGACTTCGTCCCATGGCAAAAACTTCTACAAAGATTTTGGCCGTTGCATATCAAAGCACGCCAGTCATTCCTTTTTAGCGATAACGCCAATTGGAAACCCCAAGGGAGTTCAAGTCATCCTCCACCTGTTGTTTCCATCTCAGTCGAGGCCTCCCCCTTCCTCTGCTGCCAAATTCAGGCGACGATAGGAAAACCTTCTGTGCTGGAGCTTCTTTGTCCATTCGCATAACATGGCCCAGCCAGCGGAGTCTTTGGTCTTTAATTCGCTGGACTATGGTCAGATGTGCGTAGAGCTCGTACAGCTCATCGTTAACTTTCCTTCGATACTCGCCGTTGGCATCACGGGAAGGACCATAAATCTTCCGGAGAACTTTTCTCTCAAATACTTCAAGGGCCATCTCATCTTCTCTTGACATTGTCCATGAATCTGAGCCATACAACAGGACAGGTATGATGAGAGACTTATAGAGCGTGACCTTTGTTCTTCGAGAGAGGACTTTACTGCTCAATTGCCTACTCAGTCCAAAGTAGCACTTGTTGGCAAGAGTGATTCTCCGCTGGATTTCTAGACTGATATTATTTTCGGTGTTGATACTGGTTCCTAAATAGACCAAGTCCTTCACAGTTTCAAATTTGTAACTATCAACAGTGACATGGCTGCCAAGGCGCAGGTGCGCCGATTCTTTCTTTGATGACAGCAAATACTTCGTCTTGTCCTCGTTCCACTTTTTTCGCTTCCTTATCCAGTCCAGAGAAGGCAGCGCTTACGGCGCGGTTGTTAAGGCCAATGATATCAATATTATCGGCATACGCCAGCATTTGCATGCTCTTGTAAAAGATTGTACCACTGCGGTTTAGCTCTGCTGCTCGAATTATCTTCTCCAGCATCAGATTGAAGAAATCGCGCGAAAGGGAGTCGCCCTGTCTGAAGCCTCGTTTGGTTTCAAATGGCTCAGAGAGGTCCTTCCCGATTCTGACGGAGCTGTTGGTATTGCTCAACGTCATTTGGCAAAGCCGTATAAGCTTTTCAGGGAAGTCAAATTTAGACTTGGCGGCATACAGGCAACTCCTTTTTGCGCTGTCAAAAGCGGCTTTGAAGTCGACAAAGAGATGGTGTGTGTCGATTCTTTTATCATGGGTCTTCTCCAGGATTTGGCGTATCGTGAAAATCTGGTCGATGGTAGACTTACGAGGTCTAAAGCCACACTGATAAGGTCCAATCAGTTTGTCTACGATGGGCTTCAGCCTTTCACACAACACGCTAGAAAGAACCTTATATGCGATATTAAGAAGACTGATCCCGCGGTAGTTGGTGCGGTTAGCGGGATCGGCTTTCTTGTGGATTGGGCAAAGCACACTTAAATTCCAATCCGGAGGGATGCATTCGTCTGACCATATTCTGCATAAGAGTTGATGCATGCTTTTTACCAGCTCTTCGCCTCCGTGTTTGAACAGCTCGGCGGGTAGTCCGTCTTTTCCAGGCGCTTTGTTGTTTTGTTTGTTTTGTTTTGACTTCATCATAGTCAGGTGGTGGGACGACTTTTCCATCGTCAGGGATTGGGGTATCGGGTTCGACGTCTCCCTCGCAATTTAGCAGTGAGGAGAAGTGCTCCCTCCATAATTTAAGTACACTTTGTACGTCGGTTACCAGGTCGCTATTATTGTCCTTATAGGAGCTTGCCCCGGTCTTAAAACCTTCCGTCATCCGCCGGATCTTTTCATAGAATTTTCGGGCATCATACCTGTCAGCCAGCATCTCAAGCTCCTCACACTCACGCCTTTCGGCCTCACTTTTCTTTTTTCTAAAAAGACGTCTCTCTTCCTTCTTTGCCTCGTGATATTGTTGCCATACACTGCGGGTTGCGCCCGTTCGCAACGTCTCCTTGTAGGCAGCGTCCTTTTTTTTCGAGGCAGTTTTGCATTCCTCATTGTACCAGTTGTTCTTGCGGGCTCGCTGGAACCCTATAGTGGCCTCAGCGACGGTACGCAATGAGCGCGATATATGCTTCCATTGCTCGGTTACATCGTTAGGTCGAGGATTGCCCTCTGCTAGCAGGTGTGAGAGTCGAGTGGTGAAATTATCAGATGTCTGCGTCATACGCAGCTTCTCGACGTCAAACTTTCCTTCCGTTACTGTGCGCACTTTCTTCGTTGCACAGAGGCGTGTGCGTATCTTGGCTGCGACAAGATAATGGTCCGAGTCGATATTGGGACCACGCAGTGTACGCACGTCCAGAACGGTGGAGCTGTGTCTGCCGGCAATCATTACATGATCAATCTGGTTTATTGTTCTTTGATCAGGGGACAGCCAGGTGGCTTGGTGTATTCGTTTATGCTGGAACCTAGTACTACTGATGACCATATTGCGAGCAGCGGCGAAGTCAATCAACCTAGTGCCGTTGGGTGATGTTATATCGTGGAGACTAAATTTTCCAACTGTAGGACCAAAGACTCCTTCCTTGCCCACCTTGGCATTAAAGTCGCCGAGCACGACTTTGATATCATGTTGGGGGCAGCGATCATAAGTTTGTTCAAGTTTATCGTAGAAGGAGTCCTTCTCTGCGTCGTCTGTCTCCTCAGTCGGCGCATAGGCGCAGATAAATATTATGTTGAAAAACCTCGCCTTGATGCGGATCGCAGCGAGACGATCGTCCACAGGATTGAACGCTAGTACTTGGCGGCGAAGTCTCTTTCCCACCACGAATCCTACACCACGCGCTTTTCCGCGTGTCTGGCCACTGTAGTATACGTCACAAGGTCCGATGGTCGTCTTTCCTTGTCCCGTCCATCGCATTTCCTGCAGGTCGGTGATTTCAGCCTTTGCTTTTACGAGGACATCAACCAGTCGGGCAGCGGTACCATCCCTTGAAAGGGTCCGGACATTCCAGGTACATGCCCTAATATCCTCCTCGTAGTCCTTGTTTCGTTTTGCCGGGTCGTCAACATTAAAGGGGGTTCTCATCCGAGGCTTTTCTTTGCTTTTCATTGGAATAAAGTTTTTACGTGGCGGGTCCCAAACCCAGCGCACAACCCGTCTCCGGTATTTTGATAAAAATATTCACACATTTATATAGCGAGCCGCTTGCTACAAGACAGACACCCGCTTGCAGCCGCACCATGTGGCGAACAGACGCTGCGAAAAAATACCTCGATGAGCCCTTAAACCAAGTATGTCAGAGTGGCCCCACCGGGGCTCCCCCTCTTTCTGCCGCGAGCCTAGGTAGCTCCCCTTGCCCAGAGTGCACGAACGAGGACGCAAGAGTCGGGATTGAGCAAGGTCACTTAGCAACCACACTCCATTACACTCAAACAAACACAATTAATTAAAGAAAATTTGTTAAAAAATTTAAAAAAATAAAAAAAAGTGAATTTACGAATTAGAAGTACTTAAATGTTTAAAAAAAGTTAATTAAATTTGAAAAAATTAAATAAAAAAAGAAAAATTTACCGTTCGCGGACCAGCACTTGAACCTGCGACCTCTCGCGTCATAACCCGGACGCTTAACGCCTGGGCTACATCGACCTCTATAGGGCGGGTGTCAAATGTGTTACTTAAAATTTATGCAATTTTTGTAATCACCACACCTTAAAATGTGCGAGAGAGAGACTGTGGTATATTTCTTGTGACTTTCTCTTATAGAATACCGGAATCATCTCAAGTCACAAAAATTATATCTAATGAAATATCTCAAATTTAGTGACTTGATATGAGACAGAATTACAGAATACTGCTATAAATAAAAAAGCAATCTACATTTTTTGTTTGGTTGTTTGAATGTAATTGAATTTTGACCACAAAAACTTAACGTGCGTCATAGCTCAGCGGTAGAGCAGTCGGCTGTGACTTCTGAGCGTTTTCGTTCGAACCCTGCCAAGTGCCACTTTTTTTTTAATTTTATTTTATTCTTAAAACTTTTCGGTTTGAAATTAAAACTTTTTGGTTTGCAAATTAAAACTTTTCGGTTTAAAACTAAGACTTATGTGTGCGATGTAGCATGATACGGGGAGTCTTGGTTCGAATCCCCGCCAACGGGCAACGGACTTGGGATATATGGAGAGAAAGGCAGCAACTTTGACTTTTTCCTAAGGAGAGTCTTAGATTAACAGTGTTATTCGATCAAATAGTGTACATAAATACATATATGGGTCCTTTATTGAAATCGACCACTTATGGCTTAAATTATTTTCTTCGAAAATTTCAAAATCGGAAAAATTTAAGTTGAACATGGTTTTTCGAAACCTTTTCTCAAATTTTGAAAGTTGGAGAAAAAGCCACTTAGTTTTTTTTTTAATTTGTCTAATTATGTCCAAAGTATATTAAACAAAGTGTGAAGAAGAAGAAGAAATAGTATATTGTTTCATATAAATACAATACCGCTTGCCTCAGTTCCTTGCACGTTTAAATAGAGATTAGAGTTCAGATTAGCTAGACTCTAGCATATTTTAGCTAACATGAATGGTCTAATCTTTTTTCAACTGGATCTTAGACTGAAAACGAAACTGTAAGCGATTAAAATCGATTCATTACCCCTGCCGGTTAGGGGTTTAGAATATGCCCGTGGTGGAATGCCTGTCACAAGAGGCGACTAAAATCCATTTCGACCACGGTCACAGGGTTGATGAAGTCGGCAATGGGAATTGTAACATAAGGTGGTTCGGCAGCTGTGAGAGCATAGACTCAATACCGTACAACTCTATTAGGTCCGTCACGTCCGTCTTACAACAGCAACAGCGAAGCTGATTAATTCCTCGAAACCGAAAACTAAATCGTAACAATTATTTTAATAAAAAACTAAACCGTTTCAAAATCCAGAACCGGTTCCAAACAAGTTTGTACTTTTTTTTATAAATTGATTACTTCATTTCGCGGACACATATTTTCCTTAATAAGACGGTACCCTGGTTTTGACTTCAGTATAAAAAAACTCTAATGGAAACCAATCCACCAGTTTCTGCGGCACTCTGGCGACAACCTTCTTGTGGTGCCATCGGCGGAAATTGACAAATATTCAATACTCGCCATTTTTATAACGCAAAGGTCCAAAAAGATGTAGATTCCAAAGTGGCCAAAGTTACTCCGTAACAGTTTGGCCTAGCATATTTCGCAGTATTGATAATTTTTTGGGCTGAGCAAATGCTATCTAATTTTCTAATACGCTTATTTACATTTTTTTTTAAGGAAAAACTCCTACAAAAACAAAATATTTCATTTGTGATTCTACCTTTTTGAATTTGCCTTGATTATAGCTATATGACACTACGTATTTTGAATAGTATTTTCTTCTATTTTTTGTATTTATTGTGACAAAGGAAGGGTCTTATACAATTTTCATATTGGTACAAACGGGCAAGCTATGTTAAAAAAATAACGAAAAATAATGGAAATAGAAACCAGACTGTAAAAAAAATAAATAAATAAATTTTCTATTTCTTGGCACTTGGACGTTTCTCCTCTATTTTAGCTTCGTTTCTTTCCTACTATCTATGAATAATTATTCCTGAAAAAGCGTTTCTTGAACAAAAATAGCAGCAAATTCAATTGAGAGAGAGAACGCCAATTCGCTGCAAGTTATTGCTGGAGATTTTTCGTCCAGCAGAAACAGCTGATCGGTGACATAGCAAAACAACAACAAAAAATGTTAATTCAAATTTTTAGCCAATCAGAAACGTAACCGCTGTTTTGTCTGCAAGTTTCTGCTGAACCCTGCTCGACGAAAAATTAGCAGAAATGAGATTTTGACAGCTTTTTACAAGACTCTCTTCTACTGGCAGTTCTTTGCTGGAGATTTCAAGAAACAAAGCTTTTATGTGAAACTTTTTTTGTTTACATTTTTATGTTGAAAGTTTTGTGCGCGAATTTAAATGAAACTCGTTTTGCTTGTGAAAACAATAAATTCAATGGACATTCAAACAATTTTTTGGTTAATTGTCGTGTGGCTCTTGTAAAAAAACAGTGCAGAAAAATAAGCAATTTCAGGTAAACAAAAACAAACGGCGCTCCTTGTGCGCATGCGTGTTTTCTTTGTCTCACTACTTCGTAGACAAAAAATACTGGCCAAAAATATAAAAAATTTAAAGTAAAAATACGTAGTGTCATATAGCTATTATATCAGTTAAAAATATGAGAAATTTTTTCTTGGAAAGGTTTAAAATCGGAAAAATTTAAGTTGAACATTGCTATTTTGAAACTTTTTCTCAAGCTTTAAATTGAATTGAGCTTTTTTATTTATTTATCTCATTATGTGTTTGATATATCTAAACACGGTTAAAAATTTGAGCCTACATTTTACACCTTTCTGGACCACATATGTATACATTATACCAAATTTGATTTAAAATTTTTCAAAGAAAAAATATTTTTTTGTCTGTTGGCTGAAATTCGGTCCAAGATTCTCCGCATCATACCCGACTGCTCTACCACTGAGCTACATCACACACATAAATGTCTTGAGTGAACCTCAATGACCTAAAAATGCTTTAAAAATAAATGAAAACGCAACAAAAAATTTTAAACCGAAAAGTTTTCAAATAAAATAAAAATAAAAAACTTTTTGGTGCAAATTTGTTTTAAACCCCTCAGCGAATCATCTGCTAAAATATAATAGCTGAAATCCCTATAGTTGTGCCAAAAGTCGGATTTCTTTTTTACCGTATCCCATACAATTCATAGAGTGATAAAAAATCCAAAATGCTCTCCTGTAAAATTTTTATTTTTTCGCTTACGATAATTTCGCGAAAACGGGACGATATATCAATTTAAAGGTGCCAAACATTTTTTAAGTACAGTAGGTTCCAAAATATTAAAAAAATTAACTTTACGAAACTTGGAAAAAGGTGAAATTTAAAATTTGCATTATTTTTGGAAAAAAAAAAGTTTGTAATTTTTTTGTTTGGCAGAACTTTGTTTTATGATAAACGGAATTGATCGATTCCAACTATCTCACGGCAGACATAATAAATTTAATAGATAAAAATTTAATAATACTTAGGGTAGTTACGGATGTAAGTATGAAGGCCTTTTTTATTCAATGTCCTAAGTTTTGGGATTATTTATGCAATTTTATAAATGTATTTTCTAGTTATACGGAAATTATGCTAAGCATAAAAATCCCAAAATTAGCACAAAAATCAAATATACATACAATAAATAACTTAAATTTTTTTATAGTGGGTAGGGCACAGGGTTGGGGCATTTTGAATAAAAAATTATTCAAATAAAAAATAAAAAATTATTCATTATTTTTTTAATTTTGAGTGATGAGTGACTGGCTATTTTTATTTAAAAAAACTTGAGTGATGAATAACAATTTGTTTTATTCAAGAATCGCTTGTCATTCATCACTCAAATTTTTTTGAATAAAAATAACCGGTCACTCATAACTCACATTTTTTTTAATAATGAATAAAAGTTTATTTGTTATTTTTTCGTCACTTATCCCCCAAAAATAAGGGTACAATTTTAAGTTAATTTGGTTTTGTGTTTTTCCGACAGGGTGGATACTAGATGTATATTGGAACGACAAACCGGTTTCGGCGACCCGCCATCTTCAGTGTTTGATTTCCTTTTGATTTATATCTATCTCTTTTCACGTATTTATAGTCTGGACGCTGTATCAGGTAATAATTGTATTTTTGAGTGATTTTTTTCATTATTGGAAAAAAATTGAGTCACGAGGACCGGCTATTTTCGAAAAAAAATTAAAATGATGAATAACAATTAATTTTTATTTCAAGCGATTCTTGAATAAAATAAATTGTTATTCATCATTAAAATTTTTTTAATAAAAACAGCCGGTCAATCATCATTCAAAATTTTTGAAATAATGAATAACTTTTTATTTTTTATTCTTTCGTCACTCGTCACTCAAAAATAAAATATTTCCCATCGCTGGTAGGGCATACCTAGCCTTGCTGTGTGTCTTCCAATATGCCAATACCCGGTTAGGACCCCTATTAATTTGGAGATTTTCATCCTTCTTAGGGCGTAAACATCTCGATATCTTTTAGGATCCCATTTTGGCCCGGTTTGCTTGGCGAGCTTCTTATTAAATGTGCAGCGAAATCGATATCACGAAAGCAGTTAGACGCATACGTAGTACCCAAAAGTTACCTCACGGAACCGGTACAAATGTCAGGGCCTGCTTGGAACCAAAAAATCTCAACTGTAATCAATTCCAGTTCCTATTTCTTCTTCATCTTCAAGGTCCATATATCAGTACGGTTGATCTCCAATCTGTAATACTACTTGATGAAAAGTATTTGCGTAGCTGGCATACTAGGGATACCTATGTAGTTACTTCCTTTTTGTAGAATGAAATTTAAATTTGCGCCACATTTATAAGACAAACTTGTCTGTGTTATAGTTACATATATATGTACATATATGCAGTTTAAACAACAACAAAAACGAACCTATAATTTAATAATTTTGATATCTTCCGTCCCATTCCAACATATCCATAATACGACAAAACCCAAATGGCAACGCTCTTCCTGTTATCTGCTTAGACCAGACCAATTATTCTGCTTTACCACCTCGGATTTCCATACAAATATCTATATATCGCTCATTTTCTGCAACATTGTCATAACTCAAAAAATGTGATATTACAGAAAACGCATTTTTAGTTTTTGAATTGATGTATATTTACCTACTATATGGGATAAGTAATTAATTCTATCGCGATGGAGCGTGAAATGTTAAAACCTCGGATATAAAACTTAGCCAGTTGATCAAACATATTATTTCCGATATATTAGTGATGTTAACTCAAAATTTAGGTTTTTTGAGTTATGACGATGTTGCAGCAAATGAGTGATATGTACATATTATGTAGGAAGGTAGGTACGGTAGATATTCGAAATATTAAAAAGGCACAAAGAGCGCTTCGAAGTCAACATATTAATATATAACTTACGAAAAACGTAGCAAAACAGTGAATGAGTGCGAGCGCCAAAGGAGGGCAGTTTCCTTTTTAATACAATTTTTTTTAATAATATTTACAGAGAGTCTTTGCCTCAGAGCACCATTTCTTGTTTCTATAGAGAGCACTCAGTAGCTTAAAGCAAGCCAAAGCAGAGTATAGCATAACAATAGCAGAGCTCGAAACAGCTGCTACCCCGCCCCCATCAAACACCAAGTTCTCGTACAGCTCCATTCTTGTGGGGCAACAATATCAGCTACGAGGGCTACTATTTTAGTTTTATAACGCTCTAATATAAAAGAATGGCTATAAGTTGCAACTCGCCATCCTATTACATCCTGGCGTCATTTTATATAATAATCCAGTGTCCTAGATAGCCACTGAACATCCGTTCGGTGGTGCACTGATGTGAGAAGGCGACAACCTGACAAGGCCACTCCGACATAATTGGTTTAAGGGCTTGCCAGGGGATTCCAACAGCAGTGTCTGTCTTCATGAGGTGCGGGTGCAAGCTAGTTCAGCGAATTAAACCGCAGCGGCTCCGCTGGCTAGGACACGTGGTGCGAACGAAGACGCTCCGGCCCAGAAGGTATTCTCCGGTGGAAGTACAGGAAGAGGGAGACCACCACTCCCATGACAGGACCAAGTGGAAGCAGATCTGAGAACACGCGGTATCTCCAATTGGCGCCAGTTGGCTCAACAAAGAACCGACTGGCGTAACAAATTATTTTAAGTAGGTGCCACGCCCCGGGGCATTTATTCGTCATAACTCAGAGTTTATTTGTTTTAGATTACTTGATATTTAGATATACACTCTAGTGCCCGCCCTGCCCAAAAATTCACTGTCCCGCATCTGTAAAAATTAACTCGTGGCTGTAGTTTCAGATTTAAAATAACCGCAGTACAGAAAAACCTCCAAAAAATTAGCAAGAAATTTTATGTTGAAAAACTAAAGCATGAAGAATATCTTAATACCTGTAATACTGCAGTACGCGAACGTGTTGACCATGCAAACACCAGTGGATGTACAGGTGACAGCCTAGACCACACCCCACATTTTATGAAATTTTTTATCATATTCGAGTCTTCTACGCTATTAGAACAATCATAAATAATCTCATTTTCTGATCATAAAGTACTCTTTTGTAGGTAAAAAAAATATACCCTGCGCGCGATTCTTCTTGATAAGCCTTTTTTTTATCAGTTTTGACTCTTTTTCGACTCTTACTATAATTATTTGCGAGTCGTTTTCTAATCATTCATCATTCGAGTTGGTTTGGTTATAAAATATAACGGCACATTTATTTACTTGTTGCAAATGTGCTCCGTTAATAATATCTACCAAGAACTTGGTAGCAGTATCCTTGGACTCAAAAACAAAACAAAGACGGTATTTCTAACTAATACGGGGACACTAATTGAACAGCGCCAGAAAATAAAAGAAACGCTTCTCAGTCAGCTAGAAAAGGCAGGTGGTATGGGAAGATAAATCCTGCCCTCATCAGTGGAATTAAGGCATAATTTAAAAGTGCCAAATGTGTAGAGGTCAAGCCATATCTCTTTAAAAACGAAGCTACGATTGTTTAAGCCGAATATAAAATCAGGATTGCAAGTGGTAGTGGATTGGTCACACTCTCAGAAAACGGTGGAATCCACAGAGAGTTGGCGATCTGGAGCACAGAATGCGATTCAAGTCGGTAGTCGAGGCCCTATGCTCCAATAAGAGTTGAGGAAAATGATGATGATGTTGCCACCTAATTCTGTTATATTTACTTTTATCTCACATCCACTAATATATCGCCAGCTACTTAACCCATTTGAAGGAACTTTTGGATGGCAAGCTCACCTAATTAAGTAGCTTCACTTAGGATATTTTTGGCTAGTTTTTTGATGTATGCCAATCAAGGAATAAGTCTCAAAACTTATTTAGCAGCCCTCGTATGCATATGAAACACAACCACCAATACAACAACTATAATGATGAGGATGATGTTGATGAGCGCGTAGCTCAGTGAGTAAATTGAGTTGGCTGCTATTTGCGACTTTGCCACACCAGTCGAAGCATTTTAAAATGGCAATGTGCTACTCAGTCAATTTTTACACAAGTCAAGTGACGGCCGGTAGTACGGTGCGCGCGCGGCATTTAAGGGTTAAAAAATTTTAAAATAAATTTATATTTTGAGCAACAACATCCCTTTTGTTTGAATCGCCGGCATGTGGTGGTTTGGCACAGCGAGATGGACGCAGTAGCCGACTCTGTCATAGTAGTAGCACGTTTTTCCTTTAAACCACGCACACATGAAAACCTAGAAGTCTACAGCCAGATATACAAACTAACATATAGGTATAATTCGTATGACTTTATATAGGTACTACGTATAAGTATGAAAGTGTATATATGTATATAATCTGCGTTGAAAAGGCAGACGATATTTGCCGCCGTAAAACTACAACAAAAATTGTGTAAAATCAACCAATTTCTTTGTCTCTTCCTCTGTACGAAATTTTCATAGTTTGTGGACCTACATACCTACCCAAACGCCAAAGACCAAATTATAAGACCCAACAATAGACGCACAAAAGGACAGACGCAGGGTCACACACACGCATACTTCCTCATATATGTATGTATCGGTGTACGTCGACTCACTTCGTGAGCTAACACTATTTATTTGCCTCGTTGCTTCCCTGTCTTCTTGTATGCCTGTTTGACTGCTTACCTCCTGGGTGCTACGCATAATCACTACGAAGGAAGAGGAAACCGACGTGGACGGCGGTAAAGAGAAGTAAAGCCGGAGGCAGAAGAAAACTCGTCGCGTTGGATGTTGGAGCAAGCAGACAGCGCTGGTTTGTGTGTGTGTGCGAAATCGAAATCCTCAAAAACTGCTTGCCTGCTTTTTGGTGTGCTGTCTTACGAGCTCTGTTAACTATTTGAATCTCCTTCCATCATACAATTCAACCAGATGCATATTTAGTTTTAGATCAGTGCGGTACGAAGGTGTGTCACGGTAACACGTTTGTTAGACGAAATTTAAGCGTCGCATATGCGAAATACCTATGTAGTTACTTACGACGTTTGAAATAGCCTTTTCCGTTTTAAACGCTAAATTAAAAAAAAAAAAAGAATATATACCTATATTTAAAAAGTGTTTTAAAATTATTAGTGAAAACTTGTACCCAAATACTATAAAGTTGTAGTTGTGCTGCGCCGCACAGGTAAAACGAATCAACGTCGCCCAGGAACAAATAACGCAAAATAGCTGTGTTGTGGAAGGTACGAAAGAGCAGATCAAAGAAAGTTGCAATATTACCTACCTACCTAATATTTAGTACAAGCGAAATGCGAATCTAAGCAACAGCAGCGAAACTACCTTTGCAACAAATACAAATAGAGCACCAGGCTTACATTTGCAGTTGAAGGATTAATCATACAAAAAATTTGAAGGTATGCAGTATGGTATTTAACAGTGGTGAGGTAGCTGAATACACACATAACCCTGCAAAAATGCGATTAGTTAGTAATGAATCCAGGATGAGCAGCAAGGAGGGGGGGGGGGGGGGGGGGCAGTTTGAGCTATCTATATAGTATGAAGTGATTCGTTTTAGAATTTACTTTTTAGGCGGCTGAAGCGATTCGGATCAAATTTGGTATATACATAGTATTCTGCATTCTAAGACTTTCTACTTGGGTGTTGCCACTTCGAGCGGTTTAAAGGGTTGCCACCTATCTCATTTGTTCTTAAATATTGAGCAAGGTATTCGAACGAAGATGTTTTGATTCCGAGCCGTACATCAGGACTGGTATGATGAGGGACTTATGGAGCGTAATTTTTGTTTGTCGAGAGAGCCTTTATTTCTCAATTTCCTACTTAGTCCAAAGTAGCACTTGTTGGCAAGTGTGATTCTCCATTGGATTTCTACACTAATATTGTTTTCGGTGTTAATTCTGGTTCCCAAATAGACGAAGTCCCTCACCATTTCAAACTTGTAGCTATCAACGGTGACTTGGCTGCCAATGCGCAGGTACTCCGATTCTTTCTTTGATGACAGCAGATACTTCGTCTTCACCGCAAGACCCACTTTTTTCGCTTTCTTATCCAGTCCAGAGAAGGCAGCGATTACGGCGCGGTTGTTAAGGCCAATGATATCAATATCATCGGCATACGCCAGCAATTGCACGCTCTTGTAAAAGATTGTACCATTGAGGTTTAGCTCTGCTGCTCGTGTTTGAACAGCTCGGCGGGTAGTCCGTCTTTTCAAGGCGCTTTGTTGTTTTTGAGCTGGGATTTAGCTATCCTCACTTCATTATAGCATGTATAAAATAAAGGCTATAGTATTTAGAAGGCCCTTAAAATAATATCTTAGGGTCGTTTTCACCATCCCGATTTAACGATAACTGACAATTAAATTTAAAATAAGAGGGAGAGCCCAGGCAACGGGTTTGCGACTACTTTTTTTAGCAGTATTTCTCGCTACATCTGACACTATGCGACGAACGAAAATAAATACATAACTAGGTTGAGTGTGAAATATTTAACGGTTATTTAGAAACGTGAATGGTATGCAAAAACTGCTAAAATTATGTCTAACATGTGGGATACAAATAATTTAACATTACAAATTGTTAATTAGAGCGACGAGTAAAAATATAAAAATTAAAATAATATAAAACAAAAATGAAATAAAACCATATGCACAATCGTAGATAATTGAGGGTAATGTGTAATAAAATACATACGACAAAGAAAGAAATGTTAAATAAAAATCAAAATTAAAAAAAATAAAAGTAAAAAGAAAATACGGACACAACGAGAAAAAAGTCAACACACGATATACCTAAAGCAAGAAACGATTGAGTCCAAAGTAGTGTAAAGAAAACCTAAAAGGAAAAACTAAAAGAAAATTCAAGTGAAAATCCACCTAAAACGCGTTGCTCTGCCTGACTGCCTGCCTGTCTACTTCTCACACACTACAATACATAAATACATTGTATGTAGTTGCCTGCTTATACGCCTGGCCGGCCGAGCGACTCCGACTCAGCTACGACGCATCAGTCTAGTGGAAATAGCGTTAGCAGCTGGGCACAGCAAGTAACGCGCCGGAATGCTGAAACACGCCGAAACCAAACAAATTTTCATTTTGTAAAGAGAAAAGTGTTCGAAAGAAAATTCATAATTCTTAATAAAAAAAATTTATAAAAAAAAACACTCAAACCGAATCCAGTTACAGTGCAGTAGGTGAGCAAAATAAAATTGAGCGTAAATAGATAGCCCAAGCAAATAGTGGATAAAAATACGAAATATCTGCACAAGAAAGTGCAATTGAATAGTGTACATTGTGCACATGTGCGAGCATATGTATGGATTAAAAGTGTGTAGGTACGCTCTCAAACCAAACGCCAAAGACGCGCTACGCCCAGGCGGGACAAAGGAATTAAATTAAACAACAACAAAAAATATTTAACTTATACATACAGATGCTACCTATTTATATGTATATGTATATATGTATGTCATATGCGGTTAATCTAAAAAGTAAAAACAAAATAATACATCGTATGGGGTATTCATAATTGTATTAGAGTTTATATGTATTCATATAGGGTAAGTGTGCCAGTGACCGGATACCACCGAGAAAATTTGTTATTTTTACATTTTTCTTCTCTTCGAGTTGACTTAGGATTTACAATTTCAGACGAAACATATTTTACCCGAAGGTATTCAATGATAAAACGTTGGTACCTATAACAAATCGACGGCTGAGTCGAAAATCTGCCTACTTTAAAGTATTTTTGAAGGACGCCCTATTAAATTAATATGACGTTTCTTGTAAAGCAACACTATATTTCTCGTTACCTTACGTAACATAAGTTTATTAATACTTTGTGAAGACTTCCTTTGGTAATCCCAATAAAAAAAGGGTCTTTGCTCTGCTGAGAGGAGTTGCACGTGAGCAATCCGAGGGCGCAACCTGCAGTGTATGGCAACGATATCGTGAGGCGAAGAAGGAAGAGAGATGCCTTTTCAGAAAAAAGTAACGTGAGGCAAAAAGGCGTGAGTGTGAGGAGCTTGAGATGCTGGCTGACAGGAATGATGCCCGAAAATTCTATGAAAAGTTCCGACGGATGACGGAAGGTTTTAAGACCCCGGCAAGTACCAGTAAGGGCAACAATGGCAACCTGGTAACCGACGTACAGAGTGTACTTAAATTATGGAGGGAGCACTTGTCCTCACGGCTAAATTGCGAGGGAGACGGCGAACCCTGGCGGCCGCCGTGGTGTAGCGGTTAAGTGTTCGGCCTTCTACACCAAGTCGTGGCGTTTCGAATTTTTCTAAAAACGGGGTCGCCCCTCGGCAGTAGTTTGGCAAACTCTCCGGGTGTATTTCTGCCATGAGAAGCTTCTCAGCAAAAAATTCATTTGCTTTGCAAGTGCCGTTCGGAGTCGGCAAAAAACTGTAGGTCCCGCCAACTTGTAGGAAAAACTCAAAAAGCAACACACCACAAGTTGGAAAGAGAAGCTCGGCTAAAAATCTCGTTAGAGGTTATGATAACCTGTTGGTATATCGCCGCCATTAGTTAGTTTTGATGATGGAAAAGTCGTCCCACCACCTGACTATGATGAAGTGAGGATAGCCATATCCCGGCTGAAAAACAACAAAGCGCCTGGAAAAGACGGACTACACGTCGGGCTGTTCAAACACGAAGGCGAAGAGCTGGTAAAAAGCATGCATCAGCTCTTATGCAGAATATGGTCAGACGAGTACATGCCTCCGAATTGGAATTTAAGTGTGCTCTGCCCAATCCACAAGAAAGGCGATCCCGCTAACAGCACATAATATCGCATATAAGTTTCTTTCTAGCGTATTGTGTGAAAGACAAACTGATTGGACCTTATCAGTATGGCTTTAGACCTGGTAAGTCTACCATCGCCCAGATTTTCACGATACGCCAAATCCTGGAGGAGACCCATGATAAGAGAATCGAAACACACCATGTCTTTGTCGATTTTAAAGCCACTTTTGACAACGCAAAAAGGAGTTGCCTGTATGCCGCCATGTCTGAATTTTACTTCCCTGCCAAGCTTATACGGCTTTGCGAAATGACGTTGAACAATACCAAAAGCTCCGCCAGGATCGGGAAGGACCTCTCTGAGCCATTTAAAGCCAAATGAGGCTTCAGACAGGGCGATTTCTTCAACCTGATGCTGGAGAAGATAATTCGAGCAGCAGAGCTAAACCGCAATGGTAAAATCTTTTACAAGCGCGTGCAATTGCTGGCGTATGCTGATGATATTGATATCATTGGCCTTAACAACCGCGCCGTAAGCGCTGCTTTCTCTGGACTGGATAAGGAAGCGAAGTAAAGTCCTCTCTCGACAAACAAGGAACACGTTCTATAAGTCTCTCATTATACCAGTCCTGTTGTACGGCTCGGAATCATGGACAGTGTCAAGAGAAGATGAGATGGCCCTTGGAGTATTTGAGAAAAATTTCTCCGGAAGATTTATGGTCCTTTCCGCGAAGCCAACGGCGAGTATCGAAGGAAATTTAACGATGAGCTATACGAGCTTTACGCAGACCTGGCCATAGTTCAGCGAATTAAAGCCCAAAGGCCCGGTGTCTGGGTCATGTTATGCGAATGGACAAAGAAGCTCCTGCACAGAAGGTTTTCCTATGGAAACCAGAATCCGGCAGCAGAGGACGGGGGAGGCCTCGACTGAGATGGAAACAACAAGTGGAAGATGACTTGAACTCCCTTGGGGTTCCCAATTGGCGTCAGTTATCGCTAAAAAGTAATGACTGGCGTGCTTTGATACGAAACGGCCAAAATCGCCTAGGCGGTTAAGCGTCAATAAATGACGCAAGCCAAGATTAGATTAGATCCGCAAAAAAAAATTATTTATTGAAAAGTAGACAAGCCCCATACAGCGACAAAAAACCACGCTAGGGGTGTAAAAGTAGGTCGCCTCCCAGTTGGTGCACCCTGGGTAACGCTAAATGACCTACATAGCCTACACGGCTAGTTTCTTGTATTGCCGGTTCTACGAGAACGGTACCAGTACTTGTGCTGTACCCATCGTGCCGAAACGACCCGGGCCGTTTTCTTATATCGACCCGGCCAAGAGCAATACACTCGGGGTGACCCTGTCTGACATTTAGGCAGGGCTACACCTCGCTACAACAACAACAAAAAACTATGCCAGGTTGGCCTTACATGGTCGAATCCGTTTTTCCATACTGGAGCCTGTCTGAGAGAGCTTAGAGAAAAACTAACTGGGCCTTGGTTATGTATAGATTTTTATAATTATTTTGTAACCGGGGAGGTGATCTTCCACTCAGCCGACGAAATATGATAAACTGTACAAATAGGCCGCAAAATTACGAACTAGTTCCGAAGAAATACGTACGTAGGTACTTTTTTCGTATCTCGCAGTACCGGTTATAGAGCGATTTTTAAAAGGCACTTTGGGGTATCAGATAAACACACATCCACAACCAGGGTTACGCCTAACCAAAATGGCACCGACTGAGCATCAGTACCCCGTTTCTGTAAAAAATCGACAAAATTCTCTATTTTAATGTCGTCACACTCGACTCGATTGAAAATTGAAAAAAAAAAAAATAATCAACTCTCTTTTTTACCGGCTATAATATACATCACAATGGTGTTTTTACTTATGTGTATTATTCATACATTTTTCTATAAAAAAACTAATAAACATAACTAACATTTTCTCTCTTTTTTTCTTTCAGAAACTTAATAAAGAGTAATAAAGCTATTGTAAACTGAATAATACCTACAAAAAAAGTTTTTAAAAATGCGCTAAATCAGCTTTACTAAGGGCAAGAAATTAACCTCGTATATAGTGAGCGAGAAAAGGAAATACCTACAAAATTTGTGAGCGCAAAAAGCTTAAAAGGCAAAAATTAAAAAAAAAATAAAAAACAAGAATAGCAAAAAGAAAAAAGCCAAAAGGTTGAACACAGTAGAAAATAAAGTCTAAGAGCTATCCAAATACATAAAAGGAAGCCCAACAATTTATGTGCCATTTTTTGTAAATACATACATATGTATATACAAATGTAAATACATACATACATATGTACATAGGGAAATCAGAAAACAAGTAAAAAATAAATAAATACTCATAAATAAGTGAATTAACGTAAAGGATAAATAAAAAATAGTTGTAAAGTAAAAAATAAAATTAAAATAAAACAAAATTGAAAAATAAACAATTAGAAGCAACAAGAATAAAATCAAGCAGAAAAATAGAATCCAAATTAAAAACAATCAAAATCGAATAAAGAAAATAACGAATTATTGATTTCCTACCACGCAAAGAAGCTTTAAAATTTCAATAATTAAAAAACAAAATTTAAAAGCAACCTAACCTCACACATAACTGTTGAAATCGTCAAGGTCGAAGAGGTATTCTTAACAGTATTATTAACACGTTAACACACACAATTTCGCCCCCAACCGCTAAAGACAACAGCAGCTAACACAACAACAATTTGTGGGTAGCACGTTAGTTTCAACTCAACCCAAAACAAAAAAAAAAATAAAAATACTCGTGTCCCCCACAACGACGTCGTCAACACAACAATAATAAAGAGCAACAGTAAACCAACAGAAAATAAAGAGAAAAACACAAAAAAAAAAGGCAACAACTGTGCCACACAGCGCGCTACTACGTCACACACGAGATCACGCGACCAGCAACAACGTAACAAACAGGGGTGGCGAGTAAACGGCAAACAAATAGAAAAACAATCAAGTGTAGTCGCTTTGAAGCTGTAACAAAATGTCCTGCATATCGAGTAATTTTAGTTCATTCTTTCTCAATTCCCTCAACGATTCATCTGAGTTTGCCAAGTATTTGAGTAATGGTGAGCTAAGATTCTCGTCCTTTGAGGATTTTCAAGCATTTGGTACGGATGTGGTGGCTGCGGGCACGCCGCCACCCACGCAGTCCCAGCAACAGCCATCAACACAGCAGGCAACCTCACAACAACAACAAATACAGTATTATAATGGTGTTGGTAATGGGCCGGCGAATGTTAATGCTACCGTCAATGGGGCGCCATTACACCACGTTGGCCCTGGCGCTGGTGCCAATGGTGAGCTCTATAATGGTGTAGTGGCCGAAGCAACAGCAAATGCACCTGCAAGCGCACAACAACAATCATTACCACATGGCGCTCATATGCAACCGACGCATCACACGCACACAACACATGTGCCACATCACGCACACCATGCGCAGCCAGCACACCATCCCTATGCCGGTCATGCACCGCCTCACACAACACCAGGCCAACTTGCTACAAATGCCTTTCATCATCATCATCACAATCAACATGCTACACCACACCTCACACAAAGCCTACCAACGTCAGCTGCAACGCCAAATTATCCCACAACGCCACAACGTTGGCCTACATCTACCACGGCTGCCAATCCAATGGTCACCGCCACGCCTGGCACACCGCATACACTGTCACAATTACAGAATAGCAACAGCAATCAACCGGGCACGCCTATTGCCGGTGCTGCTGCCCACTCAAATCCGGGTGGTGCACAGCACTTTGATGGCTCCTTTGAATTCCTAAAATACCTGCGTCACTCAAACGATTACAGCTCGGAAGGCCAACCCGCTGATGCGGCTGGTGGTGCTGGCGGCAGAGCAACACCGCAACCTGGCCAAACACCAGCGTCGTCTGCATCTAGTTTGATTGATTTGGATAGTAGTACGACACATAAATCTCGTTCATCGCGTAAAGCAGCTGCTTTGTTGTCTTCCGTGTCACGTGCTTCCAACAGTCTCGAGGCAACAACTTTGGATGTATTCGATCATGATTCCAAACACACAATATTCGATATGCAACATGTTAATGCAACAAGTGGTTCGAACTCGAATGAGTCATCGCTCGAGGTTTCTAATTTAGCCTTTCCCAGTTCGCACCTGAATGCCTCCAACTCGAATACGTCATCGGAGGGCGCTGCTACTGGTAGCTCTGATTTTACAATGTTACAAACTGGTGCGGCGGCAAGTGCACCCAAACCTTTGGCTAGCTTTACCATCAAGGAGAACTTTGAGGCGCATCCATCACATAAAGTGGAGGAGGGCATCTTTCAACACATGAATAAGCTTCCAGCGAAGAAAAAGGAAAACTTAAAGCAACTGGGTGTACGATTTACGGGTCAAATGACCTTGTCGGATAAATCGATAGTTGTGGAGAATTTTGTGAAATTTTGTCAGGTGAGCCTATACTTATTTTGTTAATATAACATAAAAAATATTTAAAAAAAAAACTATTCCACTATGCAAACGCTTATTCGAACCCTTTTGAATGGGATAGAATGTACTATAAATGATTCACTGTGCTTTACAGTTAAAGGTTAAATGCAGTTCTTACGTAAAGAACTGCTGTTTTTTGTGTTCGAAGCAATACCGATGTGACAGTCATTCATCTTTAAGCAATGTATTCTAACAGGAGTCCTAGAAAGCTTACAGTTCTCACATGTGCAGGGTTGGAACACGGTGATGTTTCTCTAATGATTTGAAAAGATAAGGAATTAACCCTTCTAAAATATCCAGGTCGAACTTGAGCGAAAGTCACTCGGGAACATACTATTGGCAAATATATTTTTATTTTCAGTGAGTGCCAAGCGGCCATGAAATCTTCTGGCTCTTATTCGTTTAACTCTTCGATCTCTTCAATAGGTCGCACAGCAGAGCTGTGTGAACCACACATAGGTAGGTTCCGGACGCAGGGACATTGCAGGGAAGATGAGCTTGCTTAGGTTTGCCCTTTGTCACATCCAAATCAATGCTTAAAGAGCACACAATCCTTCGAATTATCCTTCATCTGACCATCATTTAGGCCTTCAGCTGAAGAACCATCAGGGCGCAACACGAAACTGCCATCAGATTTGTACCAGCAATATGAAAAATCGAATGGCTGCATCAGCAACGTGTTGTAGGGATGTACACCCTAAGAAGGGCGGTAGGTAGGTAGGCCCTTTTTTCTTCCGCTACACGGATATCTCTGGACCACTGTGACAAAAGAGGCTTGCGAGCGCTAGATCTCATCGTAGCACTAGCGGAGATGTTACATTATTTCCCAAAGTGACAGTTATGCTAGAAGAAGTAGTCGTTGGAATGACCCGTTTGAGGCGGGAGTTCATTGTCTGGTATGTTGTCCTTTTCCCGGTTGCTTGGAACGAGTGATTTGAATGTTTGGCTGGTTCTACACGGCTAAAAAAATGAACCTAAATTTTAAACCCGTATAAAGTTTAATAAATTTTTCAAACTTTTTTGTACAATATTTCAAACCGTCCAAATACCTACAAAGATTTTCAATTTCTTTTGGTTTCGATTTAAAATCTAAATGAAAAAGCACCCTGCTAGACAGTGCTATGACATTCAGTCAGCTTTGTAATGTTGCCTTTGAAAACGTGATAGAAAATCGTGATGTAAATATAAAGCAGCTGATATTTACATCACGATTTTCTATCATGTTTTCAAAGGCAACATTACAAAGCTGACTGAATGTCATAGCACTGTATAGTAGGACAGTCTAAATTTTTTATTTTTGGTTTGTTTGAATGTAATTGAATTTTGTCCATAAAAACTTCATGTGCGTCATAGCTCAGCGGTATAGCAATCGGCTGTGACTCCTGAGCGGGTTCGTTCGAATCCTGCCAGCTCCCATATTTTTTAGTTCTATTTTATTTTTAAAACTTTTCGGTTTAAAATTAAAACTTTTTGGTATGAAAGTTAAAACTTTTCGGTCTAAAATTTACACTTTTCGGGTTGAAAATTCAAATTTATTTTTGAAAGCTTATTCAACATTGAATTTTGCCTGCAACATTTATGTGTGCGATGTAGCTCAGTGGTAGAGCAGACGGGCATGATGCGGGGAGTCTTGGTTCGAATTCCCGCCAACGAACAAAAAATTTAATTTATCTTTAAAAAATTGTTGAAACATTTCTTGTTTATAATTCAAACCCGATTCATTTAGCCAATTTTCATGAAAACTGGTCTAGATTGAATTTGAATCCAAATTTGGTTTGGTCATATACATATGCAGTCCAAAAAAGTTTAAAATTTAGGTTCAAATTTTTAACCGCGTAGGAGAAGTTTGGCATGGTTGAGGGTTTTTCGAATCGTTGCTGATTATCAAGCCTGCTAGACACTATTTTTCTATGATTAGGTACTAACAAATTATTTAATCCATGGGCTGATGGCATGAGTCACCAATGCTGATTCAGTTGGGTCATACCAAATCGGCTCGTACAGGCGGGAAAATATCGCATAGTGCCAGTACCTGGTCCATATCCCGCAGAGAACGGTCATTATTGTGAAAACTCCTCCAACCCTTCGGGGAGTGTTTTTGTCGGGGAGAAAACAACAACAGAAATCCTCACGGGATATTTAAGGAATTTTTTCCAATCGGATCTTTGCACGGAGGGAAATCTATGGATGGAACATCCATAATTATTGATATAACATTAAATAAAAATTGATAATCCTGTCCTATCAATGAATATGGATGTTTCATCAATGCTTTTTTGATAAATCACTATTGAAATGGTATCCATATAAACTATTGATAAATTCTAAATAGTTTAAAAAAACAAAATTTTACATAATTTGACATCTGGTTTCAGTAAGATTCGAACCCTGCTCCTCTGCACGTTAGGCCAGTATTCTACCATTCGGCTACGGCATTTTATAAAATTTTTAGAAAAATGTTCAACCATAAGGAATTCAAAAAATTTTGAATTTAAAAAAAACGCTCCAACAAGTTGTAATATTGTTAGGAAATCCATAGTAAAAATTGTTGAACTATTATGATTATGCGTCCCAGAAAAATTTACATTTCGCCAATATATATTAATGCGCTGTCTCTACCATTATTACTATGCAGTAAATATGGTTTAAAATATACCGACAATAGAAATTCATATCACGACCATAGATATTGATGTGCCGTTCAAATATATTAGCATTCTATCCATAAACATAGAAAATAGTACATCATATCGAAATGGTTGACATGTCATTTTACTTTTTATTGGGAGCAAATAATATTTGATAACTCGCTCATTCTGAATGAATATTGCATCAAACTCGTCGCTATCAATAGCGATATTGTCACAACATTCAATGCATTTCTCTCAGTGCGGGTTACGGTTTCGGTTTTTAAAAATGAATCGGGTTTGATCGGTTTAGGTTTCAGTTTCTGTCCTTCGAAGTTTCCAAAATGGCATGTAAAGGTTTTTCTAAAAAAAAATTCAAAAATTATGGGAAAAATCACTTTGAAAAAAATTCCATTTTTTCCCATACAAAATGTGTGGGATAAGAAAAAATAGCCACCCCTAAGGGGTAAGACCACGGCGACATTTTTTTTTAATCACTCAATATGTATGAATGCATTCACATCAACTATTCGAACGGTGGTTACTGTACCTGCGCCTTGATAAACGTCCATTGGTATTTTATATACCCTACACATCTATACATATGAGCCCCTTAAAGCACAAGTGGTATAAGTCCACCTTTTCTCGAACTGAGATATTAAAGGTTTTGTGTTGTCAACAAATATGAGGTATCATTGATTTCACATGTTAGTCCTGCTATTTATTCGGTTCCTATGGAGCTAGGAGTTACCCCGTTAGCGTGTTATATAGAACACATTTTCCCCTACATAGCGCCATGCCTAACTAAAAAAGCGAAAACGGGACTTATACCACTTGTGCTTTAAACGGCTCATATGTAAGTACGAAGATTCATAATTTCATGCGCATAATTAATTTTAATTTATACGTATGTACATGAGTCCATATAAAGTTGCTTTTAAAGTCTCGTATGAATATCCATAAATGCGGACATACATATACATAGTCACATAGTTACTTATACATATGTATTAATTAATACTTTATGTAAATGGGTACCTTCATACCTATGTATTAAATTCAAAATTTTAAATATTGATATATACGTACTTCCATAAACATGTGTTAATACATGTATTAATACATGTTTATTTTAAATAATAAGGTTTACAAATGGATATAGACTATTTGTGTTTCGGGTTAACTAAAGTATAAGTTACATGATAACTTCGTTAATAATTTCTAAGTTATCAAAATATCTGTAAGGTTAGAGAAAAATTGGAGAATTGTGGTGAATATCAACTTGATAACTATAAAGTTTTTCAAAGGTTTGAGAAAAAGTTGAACGATGTTTGCTGGGTACATACATACGTACATACATAAGTGAACGTAAATATTTATATACATTGCAAAGTAAAGGGTCAAATACATAAAGCTTTGTTAACCTCGCCTGACATTTGCTACCTCAAAACTTTGCGTCCAACTTCATAGGTATGCTACAATGAACGCCTTGACGCTTCTCTTTTATACATTTGTTTTCATTATTTATTTCTTTGCATTCAGAGGGTTTTGGTTAATTTATTAATTTAATAGAGAAAAAATGAATTAGTTATTATTTCCTCCAACTTTTTATTCTTTAATTGAAGCAAAGTCATCAACATCTGATTGTCAAAGCAAGCAAATCAAGCAAAATTGGAGAGTTTGCCAAATTTCAACCTTGCTTCAACTTTTAGGTTTCCCATTTGCCATGTTTCGTTGAATATATATATATTGAACTTATCTGTCAAAGCCAAAGTCCGAGGTAAAGTTGAAATAAAGTTTTATGTAGTTGACTCTTTACGACCGGTATGCCTACCTCGGGCATATTCCAAACCCCTAACCTGCAGGGGTTTTAGATTGAAATAGTTAATTAATTGTTATTTCCTCCAACTTTTTATTCTTTAATTAAAGCAAAGTCATCAACATCTATCATCATCATCATCATTTATTGGCGCTTAACCGCCTAAGCGATTTTGGCCGTCGCCTATCAAAGCACGCCAGTCATTCCTTTTTAGCGATAACTGACGCCAATTGGAAACCCCAAGGGAGTTCAAGTCATCCTCCACCTGTTGTTTCCATTTCAGTCGAGGCCTCCCCCTTCCTCTGCTGCCGAATTCGGGTGACGATTGAAAAACCTTCTGGGCTGGAGCTTCTTTGTCCATTCGCATGACGTGACCCAGCCAGCGGAGCCTTTGGGCTTTAATTCGCTGGACTATGGTCAGATCTGCGTAAAGCTCGTACAGCTCATCGTTAAATCTCCTTCGATACTCGCCGTCGGCATCACGGGAAGGACCATAAATCTTCCGGAGAACTTTTCTCTCAAATACTCCAAGGGCCATCTCATCTTCTCTTGACATTGTCCATGAATCTGAGCCATACATCAGGACAGGTATGATGAGAGACTTATAGAGCGCGATCTTTGTTCTTCGAGAGAGGACTTTACTTCTCAATTGCCTACTCAGTCCAAAGTAGCACTTGTTCGCAAGAGTGATTCTCCGTTGGATTTCTAGACTGATATTATTTTCGGTGTTAATGCTGGTTCCCAAATAGACGAAGTCCCTCACAGTTTCAAATTTGTAACTATCAACAGTGACGTGGCTGCCAAGGCGCAGGTGCGCCGATTCTTTCTTTGATGACAGCAAATACTTCGTCTTGTCCTCGTTGACCGCAAGACCCACTTTTTTCGCTTCTTTATCCAGTCCAGAGAAGGCAGCGCTTACGGCGCGGTTGTTAAGGCCAATGATATCAATATCATCGGCATACGCCAGCAATTGCACGCTCTTGTAAAAGATTGTACCATTGCGGTTTAGCTCTGCTGCTCGAATTATCTTCTCCAGCATCAGGTTGAAGAAATCGCACGAAAGGGAGTCGCCCTGTCTGAAGCCTCGTTTGGTTTCAAATGGCTCAGAGAGGTCCTTCCCGACTCTGACGGAGCTGTTAGTATTGCTCAACGTCATTTGGCAAAGCCGTATAAGCTTTGCAGGGAAGTCAAATTCAGACATGGCGGCATACAGGCAACTCCTTTCAACATCTATACACGTATGTATATTGAACTTTTCTGTCAAAATCAAAGTTTGAGGTAAAGTCAAAATAAAGCTTTATGTAACTAACCCTTAAGGTATTGATGAGAAAATAAGCCTTGCAAAAAATTAGCGCTGTAACTTAATCCTTAAGGTTGTTGTACACGATGTGTATTGTCATAAGTACCTGTCACGTTTTCGATCCATATACATATACTCATATGTGTGTCAAATTCGCTTAGTTTGCTTTGCGTTTACACGCTATGTCAGATGAAAACCATTCTATTTCCTATGTTCGTAGATGACATTTCTCTTTTGCGTTTACACTGCTTGTATTTGTATCCACACCAAAAAGTGACATATACATATGACAATGCATATCGTGTAATACCCGCTTTAGGGGGGCTATTTTTCACCCTTTACATTTTGTATGGGGAAAAATGGAATTTTTTTCAAAGTGATTTTTCTCATAATTTTTGAAAAAATCGCATTTGTTTTTTTTTTTAATGATTTTTCTCATAATTTTTGAATTTTTTTTCAAAACCCCCGTACATATTCTGAAAATTGAGGCTTTGAAGTTTTGGAAAAAAATAGTCACCCGTAATTGTTAAGTTACGGCGCTAATTTTTTGAAGGGCTTATTTTCTCATCAATGCCTAACTTTTTAGGGGGTAAGACCAAGTCGACATTTTTTTTGAATCAGCCTAATATACAAATCTACGTGGTATATATATGACCCCTTAAAGCACAAGTGGTATAAGTCCACATTTTCGCGAACTGAGATAATCAAGGTTTTGTGTTGTCAACAAATAGGGGGTACCCTTGATTTCACAAGTTAGTTCTGCTATTTATTCGGTTTCTATGGGTGCTAGGAGTTACCCCGTTAACCTGTTATGTAGAACACATTTCCCCTACATAGCGTCATGCCTAACTAAAAAAAACGAAAATTGCGCTTTAAACGGCTCATATGTTTGTGAAAACTTGTAACTTTTGAAAAATCTTTACTACTTATTTGGGGTGGGGCATTTGCAGTCAAATATTATATACACGTATAATAACCTTATTTGTTAAAGTTTTGCAGACTATAGTAGGAGGAATTATTATAAATTTTAGATTTTTCTCATACTCCTCGTATATATGTCCTTCGTTCTACTCTACAAATTTGTACTACCACCCATCAACACCCATAAATTATCAACATAACACATTGCTAGTTTAGCTACCCAGTGACTAAACCACACAAATTATGAAAGTATAACTGTACTGGAAAGCTTCTCAACAACATACATACACATGTTCGCATGCACACTTATGAAAACTTGGCAAAATCATACAAATACATATATAAAGCAAAAATCTATTTTATTTTGTGGTACTACCCTGAAAAATAAAATAAATATTCAAGCCATAGACGGAAAGGACGAAATGCTACACCGGCACACAACCATGAAAAGTTGTTTAAAGTGTACTTATGTATGTTTGAAATTGAGCACATTAGTTTAAACTAGAATTTTGAATTCGAAGTAAAATTTGTAAAGCAGACAAGAGATATGGCAGTTCGTTCAAGTCTGTAATGTGTAATTCCCCGATGTGCCAGTCATTTTTACAACAACAACAATTTATGTACAAATAAGCACTCTCTAACTCAACCCTTGGCAGTCGATTCTTTTTTTAATTCTAAAATTAAAAAAAAAAAAATTATTTCATTGGAGTTTTTGGAATTAAAAAAAACCTTTATATATTCTTTAAGTTAAATGTTTAAAGTTTCCTACACTATGTATGAATTGCGATTATCATAACTGCAAAACCAAAGTTTTATCAAAATTTATTCAAATGGCTCACATTGGAAGGTTTACAAAAAATCTGCGAAATTATAAGAAAATTAACTTCGAAAAAAAAGCCAGAATACAAAATGTATGTATTAAATTTAAAGTTACAGCGCTCATATTTTTGTGAGGCTTATTTTCTTATTAGTTTTATACTTTTGATGTAAGACTTAAAAAGATATACATAGTAGTATTTTGCCCATGTATAGAGACAGTGTACCAATCTCCACATTTGAATTTTTTGAAGGACTCCAGGACCCTTTACAAGAATATTGAAAAAACAAAAAATAGAAAATCACATTACAATTAAAAAAAAAAGTATTGTAAATATCCTGAAATTTTTCAAGGGCACTTTTTATGGGTCATACACCTCGTATGAGTAACATTCACCTATTCAAGTAAGAAAAGTTTTAAAAAGTTTACATACAACTTCACTTTCCGTCGGAAAGATTCCGAATATTATTAAAGAATATCGCCAAATGTATTGATGTTTAATAGTACACTTACACCGCAACAAATTTGGCAAATTTGTCGAAAAATATCATATTTGCCTTTAATATTTCAAAATTAGGGTGGTCCTTATTTGTAGAATGGCAATACTAACTTTAGATTTCCTACGCCTCTATCCCTACATCAATAGTACTCTAGAAGGAGATGTTATGCAAAAATTTTGAACCCAATTGGAAACGGTTAAGGCATGTACAATAAGGTAAAGCCAACCCTTGTGTGGAACGTAGTTTTACAAATTTTAGGTATTAGAAAAATTATTTTTATTTTGTAGGTCTCCATAAGGCAATCTTAACCCTGGGGCCCCATGGACTGTCGGTCCCAGTAATATAAACAAAGTTTACAGGGTGACAGAGTAATTACTGTACTGGACATACATGTAATATGTAAGAAAGCCTTATTATAATAATAAATACATACGTGTAATATACATATGTACATTTTAGTGTACAGATGTATCTACTTATGTATGTACTATTTTATGTACGTACAAGTACCTATACATAATTAAAAATGTTATCATTTAAAGCACTGCACAAAAATTTTTACACTATCTCAATCGCTCCGGCACTTCAACATTATTTAAATATTCAAAGGGTTTAAATTACCAAAAATACCACATGCGTTAATGCTGTTCGCCGATAGTTATCACCCACCATGCGCACAACAGACGAAGAGCATTTCCCACTTTGCCTCCACATTTGGCATTTTCTCTTTCAACTTGTCACTACCGTCAAGTACGAATTCTATATGCTACGCTCACACTGCAACCGACTTTTGTCGCCCGGCAGCAAATACACATCCGCACACATGTGTTTTATATGAGCTACGCGATTTCATCCGATTTCACCCGAATGTAAACAAACTTTGGCCGCCCGATAAAATAGAACGCGTTCGAATTTCTCTGATGAGGTCGGATGAAAAAGTCGGTTGCAGTGTGAGCGTAGCCTTATGCAGTAATACTTAACTTTTAATTAGACACTTATAAAGTAAAACATTAAGGACCACTTAAAGTCAAATTAGTTAAAGGCGGCCGCCGTGGTGTAGCGGCTAAGTGTTCGGCCTTCTACACCCGGTCGTGGCGGTTCGATGGCCGGCAAAAGTAACATCAAAAATTATTTAGAAATATAATTTTTCTAAAAGGGGTCGCCCCTCGCAGTAGTTTGGCAAACTCTTCGGGTGTATTGCTGCCATGAGAAGCTTCTCAGAAAATTCATTTGCTTTGCAAGTGCCGTTCGGAGTCGGCAAAAAACTGTAGGTCCCGCCAACTTGTAGGAAAAACTCAAAAGCAACACACCACAAGTTGGAAAGAGAAGCTCGGCAAAAATCTCGTTAGAGGTTATGATAACCTGTTGGTATATCGCCGCCATTAGTTTTTAGTTAGTTAGTTAAAGTCAAATTGAGGGTTTTTCATACGTTTTTGAAAAGTTTTTAAATTACCTCTGAGTTAAAAAGTCGTGCAAGTCGGCCTAAGCCGCGTATTCATAAAAAAAAGTGTATAAAGTCTCTCATCTTTGGACTATTTGAGAGAAAAGTTCTTTGGAAGATTTATGGTCCTTCCCGTTATGGCAACGGCGAGTAGCTAAAGAAATTTAACGATGCGCTGTACGAGCTTTACGCAGTTTAGCGAATTAAAGCCCAAAGGCTCCGCTGGCTGGGTCATGTCATGCGAAAGGACAAAGGAGCTCCAGCCCAGAAGGTTTTCCTATCGTCATCAGAATTTAAAACCAACATCTGTCGACTTATCGAAATAAGGAATGTCTTAAATATTAATTTACAAACACTATTAGGAGAATAGATGTATATTGGAATGATTCTTCGTCATCCCTTGTCAATTTTGGTTATGTAACAAACCGGTTTCGGCAATCCGTCATCTTCAGTGTTTGATTTCTTTCTCTCTCTTCTCGGAGAAGAGAGTATCCACCCTGTCGGAAAAAAACAAAATCAAATTAACTCTATTAAGAGAACTTAGATGTACGGTATCCGTATTTTAAGGTAGTGATATATATGTGTACCCAAATATATGTAGTATACACAAGTCATACTCAAACCAGTGAAATCATTATTATCAACACCTAAAATTTTGTATTACAATTGTGCACTATATAATCAACACTTGACTGCGCGTCCGTCCACACGTCCAACGCATTATTACACATGGCAAAACAAACACATATCAATACATACATACATGCACGCCACGCATATCACCCCACATAAATGCGACATTAGGATGCTGAGACATTAGAAGTCGAATGGCGGCGGCTCGTAATCGTGACAGAAGTCGAAAGCAGCAGCCTCGGCTTTTGTATGATGTTAAAAATATGAATGTATGTAATTGCGGGTGGTGACTTGGTTGAGATCCTTGAAGGTGATATGTGAGTGTGTGAACTAATGTTTCTACATATTTGTGCTTAGAATCTACCATCACAGGCGTCCTCAACTTCCACCTTCTTTGAATTTTAAGCCGTGAATGGTGGTTGGGTTGGTTAGTTTGTGTAGTGAAGTCTCAAGAAGTTTTAAGTTTGAGAAGAACATATATTTTTTTTAACTGGATTTGAATTAGTCCCAAAAAGCTCAGCTCAGTAGATTTTCGTTCAAAGGATTCTGAGTCTTGTTTTACGAAATGATTTTAGTTCAGGATAAAAAAACTTCAAAATCATACAGTAAAACCCAGATCAAAAATGTTTTGCCAGAACCCTTTTAAATTGTAGCTTACTATTTTAGAATAAGCGGAAAAGATCACTGGGGTTGTGGTCTCTTTTAGTATTAAAGAAAAAGTACTTTCTCTTAATTAGATAGTTAAGAGCTAGTTTTGGACAGGGGACTCGCATTTTCCGAGTTACCTGCTCTCGTATTTCTATACATTGTATTATAGTAATTTTATCTAGGTAGGTACATATGTACCTACCCGAACTGTTATGTCTGCCCATATATATAAATACATACATTCTAATAATTCTATGCATTTTATCTAAAACGCAATCCCAACCCACCCATCTTGGCTGTACCAACCATTCTAACCCTTGCCCTCATACTCGCTCCGTTCTATTGATTTTTAACATAATCAAAACCAAAAATATACCCACACACATATCCGTTAATTTATGTACAGATACACACGTACATGCATACGTGAATACATGTGTAAAGGTATGCGTTTATTTAATCATATGTAAATATATAAGTATGTATGTACAGATGTGCAAGTTTAGAATTTTCAAGGAAGACCGATGTAGGCAATGGGTGACCAAAGGCTGTGGGTCGGGCCTACATAGTAGCACACATGCGATTTGTATGTATGTAGATATATATCATATACATCATTATCTATATATTTTTATACATTAGGGTGTCTCATAAATTAAAAAAAAAGTTGTTCTTGCGTTTTTTATCATAATTTATTTTATTTGATGTCATTTTAATTATTTTTTCATCTTATTTCGTTTCTTTAACATTTTTTATTTTTTTTCAATCTTATTTTATTACTTTCTCTTTTAGTTCATTTTATTTTTCTTTAATTTGTTTCATTCATATTATTAAATTTGTTTTTGTTTTTTTTTTTTGTATTCCATTACACTGTATAGCAGCCGGCTGGGTATGGGATCTAGCCAACTTATTTGAAGAGACTGAGACATACTTAAAAAAACTACGTACCCCGTTTTTTCGAAGTTAGCCTCCAAAATTTGGTTATGGGCTTTCGAAGTTCGAAATTGGACACTTAATTTTGCTTTTCAAATTGCTGTATTCTAACTATCTAATCTTGGCTTGCGTCATAATGAAACTTAACCGCCTAGGCGATTTTGGCCGTTTCGTATCAAAGCTCGCCAGTCATTCCTTTTTAGCGATAACTGACGCTAATTGGAAACCCCAAGGGAGTTCAAGTCATCCTCCACCAGTTGTTTCCATCTCAGTCGAGGCCTCCCCCTTCCTCTGCTGCCGAATTCGGGTGTCGATAGGAAAACTTTCTGTGTTGGAGCTTCTTTTTCCATTCGCAAAACATGACCCAGCCAGCGGAGCCTTTGGGCTTTAATCCGCTGAACTATGGTCAGGTCTGCGTAAAGCTCGTACAGCTCATCTTTAAATTTCCTTCGATACTCGCCGTTGGCATCACGGGAAGGACCATAAATCTTCCGGAGAACTTTTCTCTCAAATACTCCAAGGGACATCTCATCTTCTCTTGACACTGTCCATGATTCCTAGTCGTACATCAGGACTGGTATGATGATATACTTATAGAGCGTGATCTTTGTTTGATTGCTGTAAAAGAAGACCACGCCCACATTTTTCCTTTTTTAGATACAGAAATTGGAAAAGCAAGATTTAAAGGCCTCATTTCGAACTTAGAAAGCCCATAACTAAATTTTGGAGGCTAACTTCGAAAACGGGGTATGTATGTCTCAATCTCTTAAAAAAAAGTTAATTTTTGCTCATAGTGTTATATTTTATTTCATTTTAAACTTTATTGTAATTGCAAGCTTGAGGCCAAGAATTTCAACGAATTTCATTATTGCTGTCGGAATTTTTAATTTTAATAATTCATATTAATAATTAAAAATTTTAATTTTAATAGAAAAACTAAAATTTTTGGGTAATTTCATTTATGGTTTCTTCATTTAGTATGTGTTACCTGGAATGGTAAAGAACTTAGTCATATTTAAATGTCTGTAATTATAATCAGCTGTACTTGTTCACAGGGTATTATAACTTTGTTGGGATAACGGTTGCTTGTACAGGTATAAAGGAATCGAGATAGATATAGACTTCCATACATCAATATGATCAGGATCGAAAAAAAAAATTTGATTGAGCCATGTCCGTCCCTCTGTCCGTTAACACGATAACTTGTGCAAATATTGAGATATCTTCACCAAATTCGGCATGCGTACTTATTTGAGTTCATTGTATTGAAAATGGGTAAAATCGGACCATAACTACGCCCCTTTTTTCGATATCGAAAATTTCGAAAAACGTATAAAACGGGTTTATTCATTATTAGAAGCAGCTACAATGATAAAATTTGCAATATGTATTGATTCAGATGTTCTAAGGCCGATTTTATCAAATTTTTTGAAAAGGGGCGTGGCACCGCCCACATATATTTGAAGAAATTTTAAAATTTTGACTCTTAATAACTTCAGAACAGTTTATGCTAGTATAACGAAATTTTGTAGAGGGCATACTATTGTTGTGTTAAATTCAGCTATAGAAAATAAACGAAATCGCTCCGCGACCACGCCTACTTTTTCATAAAAGTTATATTGAAAGGAGGTGGAAATATTGAAAAGTCCATTCTAATCAACTGATAGCGCTATAATAATATAATTTGGTACATTCTTTACATAATTTTTGCAAAATTTTGGAAAGTGGGCGTGGCACCGCCCACTTATGAGTCAAGCAATTTTCAAATTCGACTGCTAATAACTTCAGAACGGTGTGAGATAGATTTACGAAACTAGGTACCATGCATGTTATGTTTATGTAGAGTACTACCACAGAAAATAAGAAAAATCGGCGAACGACCAAGCCCACTTTTGGACTAAAGTTCTCTAAACGAGAGTTAGGAAACCGGAATATGCAATATTAGAGTTAGCCTCAGTATATTTTCTGCTTCTTTTAAACGAAAAGAGTCCAGAATGAAACCATGTACATATGTATTACTGTCCAGGCTTTCAACACCATTAACTATACAAAACAAAGAATAACAGCATTTTATGTGCACAGCTGGGTATGTAATGTTCGGTTTCACCCGAATTTAGACTTCCTTACTTGTTTTTTTTAATAGATATGATAATCGCACTATGTAAAACGTTTTGAAAACTTCGAAATCTCCACTTTAAGAATAAATATGTAAAGTTTTTTTGGGACAAGTTTCAAAAATTATGAAAATTAAAATCGGAATTTTTTTGCATCACCCTAATGTAAAATCCTGAAATCAGCAACCCTTTAACGTTGGAACTGAATACTAATTCTTTTCAGCTTGCTATCGTAATAGCTTCATTAAAAGTTTTCTGAAAATACATACATAGTTTTTGTATCTGTTTTCCACAATATCCATGAAATATTAGGCACATTTAACTTTAGCATTCTGTTATACCCAACTCATGTAAGTTGCTTTCATAAAATCAAAGCTTTTGGCTAGAATTTCATTACGATTAGTCATAGAGGCAGACATTCAGAAGATAAACAGGATTACTTATATTATCCCAGAGTGTTCCAGGGCAGAAGTACCTACCATTTGTTGGCAAAGAACCGAATAAGTCTCACTTTACTATAAAAGCTAAATTCGCCATATCCCAACAACTATTTTAAGTAGATAGCCATTATTTTGTATAGTGGACATATATATGTATGTATATGAGAAAGAAGAACGACGAGTGAGAGTTTGACAGAGAAAGTGAAAGAGTGAGAGGAAGAGAATGCACAATGGTTTTAATTGAGTTTTTTTGGCATAAATTTCTAAATCTCCAAATAAGGTATGAATATATATATTCCCCATAAAGAACGTGAAATAAAAAAAGTATCCGCTAGGTGGAGGCCACTAGGTGGCGTTGGGTCCAAGATATTTAAATCTGATATGTGGATTTCAATAAAAAATGCTTAGTTTGCAGGTTAAATTTTGTTGAAATGAGAAAATATGAGCTGAAGTTAATATAAATTTTCCAGCTAATCCGATCTATCAGGGTCGAGTGCAAATAAAAAACGATTTAATCCACAATTTTGCCCAACGTTTCGATAAACTCCTTATCTTCTTCAGGGGCTTTATTTGGTATAAATTATTAACTATTCACTAGGTGTTGTTACCATTACTGTGTGGTACACTTGTCAACTGAAGTTGTTATTAGTAAAGTAAAAGGTAAATAATCCTAAGCAAATTAAACGAAACATAAAAATATATGTTAGGTTTTTCATTTAAGTATTCCCAACAAAAATATGGCTTAAAAAATGTAAACACATACACGATATATATATTAATTTTTTGTTATTAAACATACCTTGAACTTTATTTTCCATCACTCACCTTTTTTTTCAATTCAATAAATAAATGTCACTTATTTCGTTACACGGTTAAAAAAAAATGAGTCTAAAACCCGTCTAAAGTTGAAGCGATTTTTAAAACTTTTTTTTGGAATATTTTAAAGCTTAAACTTTCCAAAAGTTTAAAAAGAATTTCAATTTCTTTCTGGTTTGTTTGAATGTAATTGGATTTTGCCCACAAAAAATTAATGTGCGGCATAGCTCCTGAGTGCTTTCGTTGGAGTCCTGCCAAGTGCCACATTTTTATACCCAGCGTACTAGTACTAGTACAAGGGTAATATAATTTTGTCCACATAACGGTACTACGTAACGGCACAAAAAAATCGAGTTAGATATAGAGTATATGAAAGTTCTTAGTTTGGAAAGAGAAGTTCATTAAGACATGTCCGTCCGTCTGTCCGTCCGTCCGGCCGTCCGTCTGTGTACACGATAACTTGAGTGGAAATTGGTTAATTTTTGACCAAGGTAGGTTGCTATTGAAAATGGACAAAATCGGATCATAACCACGCCCCCTTTTTCGATCTCGAAAATTTCGAAAATCACACAAATTGACATATCTCGGTAGCTGAAATGATTGATGATTATGATTTTTCCATACATTTTTAAAAATTTAACTGGTCGTAACTTTTAAACTGATTACGATTTAACGATGGAATTTGACACAAAGCATACTAGTATCGTTGGCGGTATACCTGATGAAATTAGATAAAATCGCCCTCCAACCATGCCCACTTTCGATATCGAAAATTTCTAAAATCACCTAAATTGACATAATTCGGTAACGGAAATGGCTAAAATGATAGAATTTTATAGGTCAATACCCCTGGTCATTATCCAATGTTTTTTTTTTCGATAAATTTTTATATATAGGCAGTTTGCCGCCCACTTTTAAGGGAGGCATTTTTGAAAATTCGACTGGTCGTAACCTTTAAAGTAATTACGGTAGAACGAAGAAATTGGTACAAGGTATACTAGCATAATAGGGAGTGTACCTGATGTATTGGAAGAAATCGCGTCCCAACCACGCCCACTTGCGAAATGGAATATTTCGAAAATCATATGAAAACTACCGCTGGGTATTTATTGTTCGATTTACTCGAACTTAGACTTCCTTACTTGGTCCTTCCTTTGGTCTTAAAATTAAAACTTTTAGGCTTAAAGTTAAAATTTTTTGGTTTTAAAATTAAAACTTTTTCGGTTTAAAATTAAAACCATTTCGGTCTACAATTTTTGTTTTGTTTTCATTTATTTTTGAAAGCTTATTCAAGATTGAATTTTGCCAACAACATTCTTGTGTGCAATGTAGCTCAGTGGTAGCTCAGTGGCCTTGTTTCAAGTCCCAGCTAATGGACAAAATATTATTTTTTCTTTAGAAAATTGTTAAAACATTTGTGGTTTAAAATTGAAACCCGTTTCATTTGACCAATTTTTTTGAAAGCAGTTTAAATTAGTTTAAATTTTAAACCAAATTTGGTTTGGTCAAACAAGTTTAAAATTTGGGTTCAAATTTTAACCGTGTAAAATAAAAGCTGACATTCAAAGCCTCGTGCTAGAATACCGTTACAGCTACACTTCTGTTATTATGGGGTTCCTTAGTTATTTTATCTATTCTGAAAACCCGTATCAATATCAATGATTGGTTGCTATAACAATGTTGACTTTATGCCAAAACAACTAAATTCAGCCCATTGTGCAATGTGCAATGTTCGAAAATAACAACGACTTTTGTTCGTTCTTGTAGTACAAACATACTTAGATACTATGTATATTTTCTAAAATTTAATTTCTTTATACTACATTAAAAACATTGGTTAATTAAAATTATCTTTATTGTTGTCTTACAGGAATATGATGTTCAGGATCATCGACCATTTCTTTCACTCAATCAAAGTGGCTTAAATAAGGCGGATCAAATAAAATTTGCACGTTATTTGGGTCAAGGTCTGCCAACATTTACGCTTTTCTGCATTTATAGCAATTTCAAAAATCTTTTCTGCACAAAACGTACAGAAATGTAAGTAATCAATATATTTTATTTTACATAATTGTTGATAAAAAAATTTTAATCATTTTCTCGCACAGTAAAAGTTGTCGATTAAACACACTCGGATTAATCAAGTTTTGAGTAATTACTGCTTACTCAAACACATTGATTGAATTCAGAATTACTTTGTTTATTTCTTTCGTGTACTAAGTAAATATTCTTAGTATTTCAAATTAAATCGATTATAATATGAAGACATGCATGGATGAAGGGGGTATGTCGCATTCTCCCTCAATTTCTGTTTTTGTAATTGGTGAATAGTTTTTTTAGTGAAAATTGTAGAAGATAATTCATGGATGAAGGGGGTATGTACCATGATATAAATACTACAGGTAAAACCGTTAATGACACTAATGACATTTTTAAGCAATTCTCATATTAATTTATTTTTTGCCACGAATTTTCTGTTTGGTTTTTTCAATCAAATAAATTACAAATCAAAATAATTTATTTTCATTTTTCTTCAATTTGCGATTAGAACTATTGCTAGAATTGTTAAAAATAAGGACCATTTTATATTTTTTTCTATTTGACTTATATACTGACACATTTTATATTGCTTAAAAACGTCAAAACAAAATCAAAAGCGAGAACGGTTTTACCTATAGTACTTATACCCAAAATGTATTCAACAAAGTGTGATTGACAGTTAAATATTTTCTCTTGTAAGGGGCTATAATGTCAAACGAATGTAAACAAATGAATTAATCCTTTATGGTGCACCACATGTAAATTGGGTATCATTTTCTCTTCATTAATATTAGCAATAATTTATCCTTATATCATCCGCGATTTTTGTAAAAAATGTTTACAGTTTGTAATGTTACAGTTTTCTTACCTTAGCTTATAAAACAGTTGAATTCCAACCGTTCTTCACTGGCACCGAAGTTTTTTTCACTACCAATAAAATACTTCTAAATTTGCTACCGAATATTCTTTCGTATTGCTTATTTGAATTAAAGGTAAAATATAAATATTGAAAATTTAAAACAAAAGTTAATTTACAAGTTTTCCTAAAAGTTTATAAACGGAAAAAATTATTTTCAAGTGGGTTAAAATATTTTTTCTGTTTGACATTATACCCTGGTTCCGATTGAGAGCAACGTCAAATTCAAGCACACTTTGTTGAATTCATTTTGCTTATACCAAAGAGAATATATCAACAAGAGCCACCACTCGTTATGAAAGCAACGAAAAAGATGGATGCCGTTTTCTTTCAGGGTTTCGGTAATTTCGATATAAATATGTTATTGTCTAATCAAAACAAAATGTGTAAAAGAAAATAGACGATAAATGAAATAACACAAGAGTCGAAACAAAAATTTACCAGCTGTCGAATTTACAAAACTGAGGAAAACAAAATTACCGAAACCCTGAAAGAAAACGGCATCCATCTTTTTCCTTGCATTTATAACGAGTGACGGCTCTTGTGGAAGAAGGGGGTATGTTCCGTTTTTTTCATATAAAGTACTAAACATAAACTTATGCTCTTTTATGGCTTTGCATAATTTTTATGTCAGTTTTCCATAAAGATTTAAAAAAACCTCAAATGTTTAAGCAAAACTTTAAAGTCATTTTTCTCGTTTCATTAAAAATCCATGCATGTCTTCATATATCAAAATGTTATTAATCATTAAATTATTAATTCAGATTAGTCGTTCATGATTATTCGCGAATTAATTAATTAATTGACTTGTTCGATTAATTGATTACACTGTATAATAAAATTCCATAAGGTTTATCATCTGTTTCCAGAAGTTTTGGGAGTGCTCAATCCGAATCTGAAGTCAGTTTTTTCGGGTCATCCTAGGGTTTCTCTCCAGAGGGTAGTTTGTGCATTTTTTGAGTTTTAGAGTTTGGTATTTTAATACTACCAACAATTTGTTTAACTAGAGTTTGCCCAGTGGTTGAAATTCAACCATAAAATCTTACTTTATTTTCCTCACTATTTGCTATTTCTTAAATTTTTCCTTTCTTTTCCATATTTTTTATATTTTTCGTTTCCTTTCCTTTGCTTTTATTTCCATTCCTCTCCTTTCACCTCATTTTATTTCTTTTGCTTTTCTTTCCCTCCCTTCCCTTTTCTTTCCTTTTCTTCCGTCTCCGTTCTTTTCCTTTCCTTTCCTTTTCTCTTCTTTCATTTCATTTATTTCTCTTCTTTCTTTCTTTTCTCCTCTTTTTTTTCTTTTCCTTTCTTTTCCTTTCTTTTATTTTCTTACCTGACCTTTCTTTCATTTCGATTACATTCCTTTTTTCCTTTTATTTTCTTTTTCATTTCTTTCCTTTCGTTTCCTTTGCTTTAGTTACGTTAATTTTTTTTTTCATTTTTGGTTTGTTGTCGCACACCCTGCTCGGGGAGATACATATCAAATTTTATCTACCTTAGAATTGTGGTTATTGCAAAAAAGGGAGACAACTTTTGAGCATTGCGCATTTATATATAGATTTTTGCAAATTTTTTTTTAATAACTTACTATACCCCATTTTTTTCACTATGAAACATCTGTCTGCCACCAAATAAAAAACCAAATTAAATTATGGTTCCTTGACCCCAGAAAAATTGTTAAATTATTCAAAAATTATTTTTTTACCACTCCCGATTTCTTTACAAACCACCGTCTGGAGCGGAAACCTAGGGTTACTCGAAAAAATCTGATTTCAGCTTCGGATTCAGCACACCCAAAAGCTTCAGAAACCGTTAAAAAACCCGGTGGGATTTTTAAAAACTTCAATTTTGTTGTACCTTATTTTTGGACAATTCATATTAATTATCAAGTTAGTAACATATTTTTATAATTTTTGTTTACTTTTGTTTATTTTAGTTACACAAAAGATGGTTACAATCTGCCTTATATATTGGACAAAACGAAACGTTATCTAGCGAATACTACTGCAGGTAAGTTTACAATTATTTGAAAATTGTATAAATTCCACAACGTTAGATGTGCAGGAAGGTACTATTTTTTTTAAAAGGGCTGCCAACTGCTTAAAAACAAATTTTTGTAAATGTGCAGGAAGGCTGAATTTTTTGAAAAATGGTAGCAACCTGGGAACAATTTTTCTATAGGGCTGCCACCCGTTTAAAAATATTTTTTTCTGTTAGAAACACTTTTTTCATTTTAGGCGACATTTTTTTACAAGGTTACCACCTGTTAAAATTTAAATTTTGTTTGATATTTAAAATTGAGGTGTCAAATGAAAGAGTTCAGCCTGTTGTTTTGAAGGAAGGTTAGGTTTTTATAAAAGGGTTGAAACCAGCGCAAACATTTGTATTTCCGTTTAGGTATGTATATAGTTTGTGCGCAAGAAAGACATATGAGCCATGATTTTCTGCTTAACGTTTTTTTAAGAAATTCGATAATTTATTAACACACGCATGTACAGTTATGAAGTTAGAGTAAAGTTAATTCTGCAGTAAGTATATTTTTTTTGTTTGTTCACACTTTTTAAGAAAGGTAAACTTCTTTTTTTCTTTTGACGCACACCGCTCGATATGTGCAGGAAAATACAACTTTGTTTAAGGGTTGCCACCTGCTTAAAAACATTTTTTCCTATTAGGTGCATACATTTTTATACCCAGCGTACTAGTACAAAGGTATTATAATTTTGTCCACATAACGGTACTACGTAACGGCACAAAATAATCGAGATGGATATAGAGTTCCATATATGGAAGTTCTTAGGTTAAAAAGAGGAGTTCATTAAGGCATTTCCGTCCTCCGTATGTCCGCCTGTCAGTGTACACGAAAACTTGAGTAAAAATTAGGATATTTTCATGAAATTTTGTATACAGGTTACTTTCTGGCCAAGGTAGGTTGCTATTGAAAATGGGCGAAATCGGATGATAACCACGCCCCCTTTTATGATATCGAAAATTTCGATAATCACATAAATTGACATATCTCAGTAGCTGAAATGTCTAAAATGATATAATTTTATAAGTGAATCCCCCTAGTCATTCTCTTATGATTTTTCCATAACTTTTTCATAGTGGGCGTTGCTCCGCCCACTTTTAAGGGAGGCATTTTTAAAAATTTGACTGGTCGTAACTCTTAAACTGATTACGATAGAACGATGGAATTTGGCACAAAGCATACTAGTATCGTTGGGAGTATACCTGATGAATTTTGACAAAATCGCCCTCCAACCATGCCCACTTTCGATATCGAAAATTTCTTAAATCACCTAAATTGGCATAATTCGGTAACGGAAATGGCTAATATGATATAATTTTAAAGGTGAATCCCACTGGTCATTATATAATGATTTTTATATAAATTTTTTAAAGTAGGCGTGGTACCGCTCACTTTTCAGGGAGGCAAATTTGAAAATTTCACGGGTCATAACACTTAAATTGATTACGGTAGAACGATGAAGTTGGTACAAACTATACTAGCATAATAGGGAGTATACCTGATGAAATTGGACGAAATCGCTTCGCAACCACGCCCACTTCCGAAATGGAATATTTAAAAAAATCATATGAAAACTACCGCTGGGTATCTAATGTTCAGTTTACCCGAACTTAGACTTCCTTACTTGTTTATATTTAATTTCAGGTATCATATGAAATATAATGGCCTGAAAATATGACAATTATTTAAATTTTTTTAAAAAGGTTGCGACCTGCTCAAAAAAATTGGTTTTCAGTGCAAATTTAAACCACAGACAAAGTTGATTGGAGTTTATATCATACAAATTTGCCGTTTAAAGTAAGTTTAAACTTACACTGAAGTTTGAACTTGCACTGAAAAACCGGGCCTTAGTCTTTATATTATAGATGGGATTTTTTGATCAGACTTACACCGTTAGAACGATTATAGATTTTTCAAAATGCCCATGAGTGTATTCACTTTTCGTTAATGTTATTCAAGAAATTTTTCAATTAACTTCCTTTTATTAATTCATATTATTTTTTTTATCAATATTATTTTAGGCAATACTCCTAGTAAAAACAGTGCTACCGCAACACATTCACAATCACTACCAACACCCCAAACACAGCCACAGACAGCGCTACAGTCACAGCCAACACCAACACCACAACCACAACCACCACCACCGCAGTCCCAATCACAGCCACTACAACATCCGTTAACACCCCAAGTACAACCATCACAGCCACTAACACCACATACGTTGCAACCACATGCAATACAATCACAACCGCTGCAGCCACAACCACCAAAACCTACACTACAAACACACTCATTACCACATCAAATGATGATGCAAACACCACCACCGCCGCCAAGTCATATACGACAATTGCAACAACAACATCAACAACCACACCCTGTACACATCCCGATGTCAAATTCAATGGGTTTGCCCTAAATGATTTTGTCATTAATAATTACATACTCGTACATACTTACATAAATACATACAAACATGTGTGTAATTCCTATTCGAATAAGTTGCTAAAATATTTAGTTAATCTGTATTATATATGTACGTAGTTATGTGCATATCCATGACCAAGAAGAAGGTTGCGCTGCACAGTTAAAGGGCTATTACACGATATGTTTTGTCAGATGTATATGTAACTTTTTTGTATGGATACAGAATCAAACTGTGTTAACACAAAAAAGAAATGTCTTCTGACAAATCAAAATTATTTCTATTTCCATTTGACATGGCTTGTAAACGCAAAGTAAATCCAACGAATTTGACACACATATGAGAACATTTGGATCGAAAACGTGACATACATATCGTGTAAAACCACCTTTACGCTTCGAGCGAATTTGTCACTTGTGACGTCATGTCAGTGCAGTTTTCAAATTGTTCAAAAATATTTGTATTCTCTCATTTGCACTTCATGGGACATACTCATATTCGAGATAAAGTAGATACTATATTTAGCTTTTTGACACCATTTCCAACGGCCTATCTGTCAAAACAGCTGACGCTAGCATTATTTCGACTATGTTATCATCAACATCATCATTAAGAAGAAAAAAACGAGTAACGATAATAGTTTGGCCCACTTTTTTCTAATATTTAAAAATAGTTTCCAAATCTACGTTTTTTTAAACTAATCTCGGGATCTAATTTCAAAAAGAATACTTTTTAAATTAATTTAGAAGGAACTCGCACTTTTTTTGTTTAAGTATTTTTTCCTTATATTAGAAATCCTGTAATTAAGTCCAAGGTGCAGGTGCGCCGATTCTTTCTTTGATGACAGCAGATACTTCGTCTTGTCCTCGTTCACCGCAAGACCCACTTTTTTCTCTTCCTTATCCAACTTAGAGAAAGCAGCGCTTACGGCGCGACTGTTAAAGCCAATGATATCAATATCATCAGCATACGCCAGCAATTGTAAAAGATTGTGCCATTGCGGTTTAGCTCTGCTGCTCGAATTATCTTCTCCAGCATCAGGTTAAAGAAATGGTCCGAAAGGGAGTCGCCCTGTCTGAAGCCTCGTTTGGTTTCAAATGGCTCAGAGAGGTCCTTCCCGATTCTGACGGAGCTGTTGGTTTTGCTCAACGTCATTTGGCAAAGCCGTATAAGCTTTGCAGGGAAGTCAAATTCGGACATGGCGGCATACAGGCAACTCCTTTTTGCGCTGTCAAAAGCGGCTTTAAAATCGACAAAGAGATGGTGTGTGTCGATTCTTTTATCATGGGTCTTCTCCAGGATTTGGCGTATCGTGAAAATCTGGTCGATGGTAGACTTACCAGGTCTAAAGCCACACTTATAAGGTCCAATCAGTTTGTCTACGATGGGCCTCAGTCCTTCACACAATACGCTAGAACTAACCTTATATGCGATATTAAGAAGACTGATTCCGCGGTAGTTGGTGGGGTTAGCGGGATCGCCTTTCTTGTGGCAGAGCACACTTAAATTCCAATCTGGAGGCATGCACTCCTCTGACCATATTCTGCATAAGAGCTTATGCATGCTTTTTACCAGCTCTTCGCCTCCGTGTTTGAACAGCTCGGCGGGTAGTCCGTCTTTCCCAGGCGATTTGTTGTTTTTGAGCCGGGATATAGCTATCCTCACTTCATCATAGTCAGGTGGTGGGACGACTTTTTCATCGTCAGGGATTGGGGTATCGGGTTCGACGTCTCCCTCGCAATTTAGCAGTGAGGAGAAGTGCTCCCTTCATAATTTAAGTACATTCTGTACGTCGGTTACCAGGTCGCCATTATTGCTCTTACAGGAATTTGCCCCGGTCTTTAAACCTTCCGTCATCCGCCGGATATTTTCAAAGAATTTTCGGGCATCATTCCTGTCAGCCAGCATCTCAAGCTCCTCACACTCACGCCTTTCGGCCTCACTTTTCTTTTTTCTGAAAAGGCGTCTCTCTTCCTTCTTTGCCTCGCGATATTGTTGCCATACACTGCGGGTTGCGCCCGTTCGCAAAGTCTCCCTGTATTCAGCGTCTTTTTTGTCCGAGGCAGTGCCACATTCCCCATCGTACCAGTTGTTCTTGCGGGCTCGCTGAAACCCTATAGTGGCCTCAGCGGCGGTACGTAATGAGTTAGACATATGCTTCCATTCCTCGGTTACATCGTTAGGTCGAGGATTGCTCTCCGATAGCAGGTGTGAGAGTAGAGTGGAGAAATTATCAGCTGTCTGTGTCGTGCGCAGCTTCTCGACGTCAATCTTTCCTTCCGTTACTGTTCGCACCCATTCAACTTATGTATGTGTGTATATACAGTAGGGTGATTCAAAATTTACATTTTTTTTTTTCAACCAACCCCCTCAAAAGTTATAAATTGAAAGAAAAGAAGCCTTGTAGCTTAACACTTAGAAAATTGGAATTTCCCATTATTTTTTTAAATATTTTTTTCATATTCTTGAAGTTGAAGCTATAATCTTTAAAAAATTAAATACGAAAACTATATCGTGCATACATACATGTGTCAGGTTTTGAAAAGTTCAAAGCTTCAATTGTAGTAATATGTCAAGGTTTTTCCAAACAAAATTTTAACGGCTCAACATCTAGGGAAAACATTTTTCCCAAACACTTTTCCTCAAATATTTAGTAGGCTATTGAACTTGTTTTTTTTTTCTCTTTTTTTTAACCCAGCATAGTTACATCGTTCAACTTTTTCTCAAACGTTTGAAAACCCATAAAGTTCTCAAGTTCAACATCATTCTCCAAGTATTCTCTAAGTTATAATAGATTAGATAGCAAGCTGAGGTATTGTGAAGAAAAAAATTATTCAAGCTGGCATCACCCTTGGCAAAAATTTGGCTAAAATAAAAACTATTTTTCAATATTTGGATTTTTATTAGAAAATAATTTTTCTTAATTTGGATTCGAGAATAAACGTAATCACCCTAAAGTACATATATTATCAAGACCATAAAAAAAAACAATATAATTTATTTTTTAAAGTATAGTAACCTTTTAATAATTACAAGTAGACGAAATTCTTCGCTGGGTGTTTAAAAAAACAAGAGATTTTGATTTTTACTGGTCGCTATAGTGTTAATAAATACAAACATCTGTACAAAAATATCTATATACATATATAAAATGAGTATTTTTATGTGTTTAAGATCTAAGCATGTTTTTATTATTTCTAATTGTATTAGCAAAAAAGAGATTATCATACATTATATTAAATAAAAATAAATATTAGTTATTTGTCGAAAGAATCATCGAAAGCAAGAGCGCATTTTTATTTTCATTACTCAGCGGGCACACTGATCCTAAACGAAGAATAGGTTGGCCTAAACTGACACCAAAAACTGAAAATGCCACATCGTCTGGGATGCTATCTAAGATCTCAACCAAACGGTATTTTTAACTGGATGACATTGCCAACTAATTGGCGTTTTTAGTTTTTGGCTGAGTTGTTTTTTTTTTTTTTTTCAATTAACCCTTTAGGTGCAATGTGATATATGCTATTAAAATACAAAAAAAGTGAATTTTTTCCAAAAAGGAGCAGCTAGGATTTCAAAATAAAGTGTTTTGTGATCAGGACAGTATCCCAGGTGATGTGGCATTTTCAGTTTTTGGTGTCAGTTTAGGCCAACCTATTCTTCGTTCAGGAGCAGTGTGCGGGGAACTAACAAAAATTTTCAAGTTTTTATTAGGAAATATTCAAAGTATTTAAAAAACAAAAAAACACTCAAACTTTTTAAAAGGCTTTATTTCAAAATTTGATTCAAAAACGCCCTATCTTCGCTGAAAATGTATCAAACATTCGTGGCAATTAGAAATTTTTAACCTCATCCTAAGATCAAGCGTTTGGTACAAATTTTTGAACCGCTTGTGGCCTTTACAACTAAACTAGATTTGCCGCAGATCGGCCCCAACGCTTCTTCCTATCTACCTATTTTTCCTTTAGGTCTTTTCCCGTTTTTAAGCAATCGCTTTCAATCGGCGACACAGACTATCACAACTTTGTTAAGGGCAGCAACCTCCGCTGTAATACCAAACCTGGGGTCGAATCTTTACATACGATCACGAATCGAAAACCAGACGAGAGAAAATTCCGTGATACGTCAGTCGTATAAGTGAAATGGGATTGTTAGGTACGATAGCAAACGAAACGCAATTTCACAAAGATTCACAAACTTTTGAATACCTTCAGTCACTTGATCACGTATGTATGTAAAATTCCGAAACTACGATAGATGTTATACGTTCACGTAAGTCGTAATCCGAAATACAAAATTTTACGTGACGAGTTGTACGATCACGGGATTTCACGTTTCGGGCCATGAACTTACAGCCACACGTTATCTACTACTGCCCTCTTAATGGTGAGGAAGGCAGAGAAATAGGCCAATCCTTAAACACGGGATATAATTATAGCCATTTCGATTTACTTGTACGCCATACTTGTATGCCCCCCGTGAGTGCATTTTTTGTTGCCCTGATTTTAATTTTTTATTTTCATATGTATCTATTTGTGCACATAAAATTCTTTTTGGTAGGATTACTATGACGGATCGAGCTCGTTTGCTATGGCTATAAATAGTTGAAACATCGCAGCACCAGCATAGCGTTGATAATACTACAAAAAGAGATCACCAAATCCAAATGATGGGACAACAATTTACACACACATATGTATAATAACAATTTTTCGGATCATATACGCATGTCATAAATTATGAGAATTTTTTTTTATGTACAACGAAATAAAACGTGATTTCCTTGTGCGAAACTCAACCGAAACGCAAACCGTTTAGGTTAGCTTGGGCTCAAGTGGCTGCTGCAGAGGCACTCTTAGGCAGAGTTTTGAAAGGCCGTTGTGATACCACCAACACTAGGAAAGTCAGTCCCGGGACTAGGCCACATGGAAGATCGCTGAGTGGTTGGATTTCTCCTCATAGCAGAATCCCGGGACTGACACTCTTAAATCGACACCGTTACTCCTCCTCGAACCATTTAGATGAATTTGCGATCTGGCGTAGCCTATCCAGACGACGGGCTCCACCGTTTTCTCCTCCTTATTATCTTTGCAACTCCTACAGCATCGTCGGTAGGGCACATCTAGCCTTTCTGCGTGTATACCAATAAGGCAGTTCCCGGCTAAAACGTCTATTAATATGAAGATTTCTCTCCTTCTTAGGTCTGAATATGTCTAGATCTATTATGATCCCACTTTGGCAAGGTTTATTTGGATATCCGGTACCATAGCCACCTTTCGTTGGCTTGGCAGAGTGTGTACTCCTGCACACCATTTAAAACCTATTAATTTTTAAAACATATTTTTTAAATATGAATAATATCTAACACCTCAAGAAAAAAGTGGAAGAAAGGAGATGGTGCCTTGACACTTCCCATACAAATGGTCTCGAACACCTCATTACAAAGGGGAGTTTCCTGCTAAATACCTCCGGTAGTATTCATTGTAGAATATTTAAAAGGAGTAAAGAGATAAATCTCCAGATTAAGGCTTCTTACAAATCCACTGCATTTTAGAAAAGAAGTAACCAATTTTTACAATAATCGCTAATTATTCCAACTCTATTGTATATGTTTTTTCCTCATTTCCTTATTATAGTCATTAAGTTATTCAATTATTGTAATTTCCTTTTCCACCTATCTTTCCTGTTTTCCTCTCTTTCCCTCTTTATGTTATATGTTAGAACTCTTAGAACATTTAACTTTAATTTTAATTGTATCATACGTGAGTGGCACTGTTAAAATTTTTTTCCAAAATTGTTGTGCTAGGGTGACTGATAATAAAATTTGAAATCTCAAATATGTTGAGAAGAAAGGGGAGAAAGCGTAAAAAAGGCGTGGCAGGTCATATACAGAATATTCGTTCTATATATCTCTGGAAGCATAAGGGGTAGACTGGGGATATGGTTACAGACTGGGATAGGGAAAGGGATAGAATTAGAGATAGGAATGGAAACAGGGATGCGTAACGTTCTTTTCTAAACTCCACATCTTGATGATTTTATATTTTTCGGGGATTAATAAAAAAAGCAATATTGCTTTAATACATAAATGTATCTACGAGTATCTCCTTTTTTTGCAGATCTAAAAAACATGGTTCAACAACAATCAAATGATGGCATGGACTTAGGATCGTTGGACAGTAATGGTGCCTCCAGGGTTTCAAATAGTTTCGATTCTCAGATACCACGTATAGTGCCAAAAGTTCTGGAGAGTTTGATGATTTATGAAAATTTCGATGTACACGAATCGCACAGAGTCGAAGATGGGGTCTGTACACATATAACACGTTTGCCGCCAAAGAAACAGGAAATTTTCAAACAGTTCGGTATTCAGAGTAATCAAATAGTGACTTTTTATGAAAAGTACATAATCATCGAAAACTTCAGCAAATTTTGCAATGTGAGCAAACAAAAAGGAAACGTCATTGACATACCTAATACATATACGTTATTGCTATTTTAGAAAGATAAGCTTATATACATATATTTAGTATATGATTTGAGTGTGCATACATACATTTACTGTTCTCAATCTCTCCTTGTACTCACCTTCTAAAAAGCACGATACTGACTGAGAAACTTCTAACAAAATACGACCCCGATACTCATTCTTCTGCATATAGAATATCGTGTTCAACTTTTCTTCACTGCCAATAAATAGAAATCTTCTTAGCCCACTGAGGGCTGGGAGAGCTTAGAATAGACCCGAGGTAGGTAGAAATCTTTTTAGCCCACTGTAAGCCTAAAATAAACCCCCTTCGTCCTTCACGAAGATTTCATGAATGGATGCGTAGAATAGGCAAAGCGAAGTACTGCTGGGTGTAAGAGTAGGTCACCTCTCCGTTGGTGCACCCGGGGTAATGCTAAATGACCTACATGGCGTACACAGCTAGTTTCCACGTATTGCCGGTTCTTCGAGAACGGTACCAATACTTGTGCTGTACCCATCGTACCGAAACGACCCGGGCCTTTTTTGTATCGACCCAGCCAAGAGAAATACACGCGGGTGACCCTGCCTGGCATTTGGGCAGGGCTACACCTCGTTACAACAACAACAACAACAGCAAAAAAAAAAACTAAAAAACGGTCAGAAAAATACTAAAATAAAAAAAAACAACAACAACTGCTGCTACAACAACAATATAAGTCTCCCTGAAACTTGTCACCGGATAGATTTTCTAATAAAGCTTATGTGTCCTATTTAAACAACCATCATCCATGAGCTAAAACTTTTCACACTACGAATATAGCCAAGGAGCTCAGTGGAGCATATTAAGCTACGGTTGATAATTTTTCATTATCGGCCCGTAGAAAAGACATTGTCGGGTCCGCCCTAGTTTACTAACGAGGGTATTGGATAGTTCGACGAGTGGCACATCTAATAAAGATCGATGGAAACCTAAGGAACACGCCACATCCACGCTTCGTATTAAAGATGCTAACGCAAATTGGATAAGGATGACATTGCGGTCGAGTGTGTTAAGCGCCAAGTACGGAACTGATGAGATCACAGCATGCCCGTGGAGAGCGATTTCACAGGGTCTCGGTGCAGGGTGTGGACCATCAACCTGGCTATTCGACATATCGTTTCTCTAATATGGGTACAAGGCCATCGTCTTAGAATCGAATGACCATCCTTCTTCCCTGTGACTTATCATGTCCCGTGTCTCTCAGCACTGACTTAGTGACGATTATAATAGGTGGGAGCGTTTAGAGTTTTGAGTAATTTGGGAGTCGATGGCCCTACAAATATTCACCAGCTTAAACTATTATTAAGATGAATAGAAGGGATAGATTAGTTGCGGTGCTAATCGGAAACTGGACTATTCAGTCGCATGCCCAATGGATTGGTGAGGAACTTAATATCCACCTTGTTCCGCAGGTGCAATCCTTTGGAGCGAAAGCACCAATGCGATTTTCCAGCGTTTCGTCGTAGCAGAATTAGATTTTTTCCTTTCATTCGATATGCTGAAATCCAACCGTCTGCCCGGCTAAAAATTATAGATAGCCCTTCAACCATGTGTATGTACACTCCATCCATTTTAAACCATCGTATGTTATTGAGCGGTACTAATTAACTTTCATTTTTTTCTAATATATCTCGTTCCAGGAATATAAGATATCCGATCATAGACCCTTTTTGGACTTCCATGACAGCGGTTTACCCAAATGTGAACAGGTCAAATTCGTACGATATTTGGGGCAGGGATTACCAAATTTGACACTCAACAAAATATACTTATCCTTCAAGGAATTATTGGGAATGAATCGCATGGAAAAGTGAGTTAACAAGTATCTCGGTAGCGAGTTCGAAAACAACCGATATTTTTTAAGAACTACCTATCAGTTTTTTTTTTTTTCAAAAACATTCGATCTCGGAACTTTTTAAAATCGCGATTTTTTTTTTTTTAATGTTTAATCTCTGAACTTCTTAGAAATTTATCAAAAACTACCTATTCCAGTTGGCTGACTGGAAGATCAAAATATTTTTCGAAACCGCCTAACCTCAAAATTTGTTTGAAGGACTCTCTAGTTCAGAATGGTTTCAATAACTAATCTAATTTTGGCTTGCGTCATTTATTGACGTTTAACCATCATTCATCATCATTTATTGGCGCTTAACCGCCTAAGCGATTTTGGCCGTCGCCTATCAAAGCACGCCAGTCATTCCTTTTTAGCGATAACTGACGCCAATTGGAAACCCCAAGGGAGTTCAAGTCATCCTCCACCTGTTGTTTCCATCTCAGTCGAGGCCTCCCCCTTCCTCTGCTGCCGAATTCGGGTGACGATTGGAAAACCTTCTGGGCTGGAGCTTCTTTGTCCATTCGCATGACGTGACCCAGCCAGCGGAGCCTTTGGGCTTTAATTCGATGGACTATGGTCAGATCTGCGTAAAGCTCGTACAGCTCATCGTTAAATCTCCTTCGATACTCGCCGTCGGCATCACGGGAAGGACCATAAATCTTCCGGAGAACTTTTCTCTCAAATACTCCAAGGGCCATCTCATCTTCTCTTGACATTGTCCATGAATCTGAGCCATACATCAGGACAGGTATGATGAGAGACTTATAGAGCGCGATCTTTGTTCTTCGAGAGAGGACTTTACTTCTCAATTGCCTACTCAGTCCAAAGTAGCACTTGTTCGCAAGAGTGATTCTCCGTTGGATTTCTAGACTGATATTATTTTCGGTGTTAATGCTGGTTCCCAAATAGACGAAGTCCCTCACAGTTTCAAATTTGTAACTATCAACAGTGACGTGGCTGCCAAGGCGCAGGTGCGCCGATTCTTTCTTTGATGACAGCAAATACTTCGTCTTGTCCTCGTTGACCGCTTCTTTATCCAGTCCAGAGAAGGCAGCGCTTACGGCGCGGTTGTTAAGGCCAATGATATCAATATCATCGGCATACGCCAGCAATTGCACGCTCTTGTAAAAGATTGTACCATTGCGGTTTAGCTCTGCTGCTCGAATTATCTTCTCCAGCATCAGGTTGAAGAAATCGCACGAAAGGGAGTCGCCCTGTCTGAAGCCTCGTTTGGTTTCAAATGGCTCAGAGAGGTCCTTCCCGACTCTGACGGAGCTGTTAGTATTGCTCAACGTCATTTGGCAAAGCCGTATAAGCTTTGCAGGGAAGTCAAATTCAGACATGGCGGCATACAGGCAACTCCTTTTTGCGCTGTCAAAAGCGGCTTTGAAATCGACAAAGAGATGGTGTGTGTCGATTCTTTTATCATGGGTCTTCTCCAGGATTTGGCGTATCGTGAAAATCTGGTCGATGGTAGACTTGCCAGGTCTAAAGCCACACTGATAAGGTCCAATCAGCTTGTCTACGATGGGCTTCAGTCTTTCACACAATACGCTAGAAAGAACCTTATATGCAATATTAAGAAGGCTGATTCCGCGGTAGTTGGTGCGGTTAGCGGGATCGCCTTTCTTGTGGATTGGGCAGAGCACACTTAAATTCCAATCTGGAGGCATGCACTCGTCTGACCATATTCTGCATAAGAGCTGATGCATGCTTTTTACCAGCTCTTCGCCTCCGTGTTTGAACAGCTCGGCGGGTAGTCCGTCTTTTCCAGGCGCTTTGTTGTTTTTGAGCCGGGATATAGCTATCCTCACTTCATCATAGTCAGGTGGTGGGACGACTTTTCCATCGTCAGGGATTGGGGTATCGGGTTCGACGTCTCCCTCGCAATTTAGCAGTGAGGAGAAGTGCTCCCTCCATAATTTAAGTACACTCTGTACGTCGGTTACCAGGTCGCCATTATTGTCCTTACAGGAACTTGCCCCGGTCTTAAAACCTTCCGTCATCCGCCGGATCTTTTCATAGAATTTTCGGGCATCATTCCTGTCAGCCAGCATCTCAAGCTCCTCACACTCACGCCTTTCGGCCTCACGTTTCTTTTTTCTGAAAAGGCGTCTCTCTTCCTTCTTTGCCTCACGATAGCGTTGCCATACACTGCGGGTTGCGCCCGTTCGCAACGTCTCCCTGTAGGCAGCGTCCTTTTTGTCCGAGGCAGTGCTGCATTCCTCATCGTACCAGTTGTTTTTGCGGGCTCGCTGGAACCCTATAGTGGCCTCAGCGGCGGTACGTAATGAGTGAGAGATATGCTTCCATTGCTCGGTTGCATCGTTAGGTCGAGGATTGCTCTCCGATAGCAGGTGTGAGAGTCGGGTGGAGAAATTGTCAGCTGTCTGTGTCGTGCGCAGCTTCTCGACGTCAAACTTTCCTTCCGTTACTGTGCGCACTTTCTTTGCTACACAGAGGCGTGTGCGTATCTTGGCTGCAACAAGATAATGGTCCGAGTCGATATTGGGACCACGAAGGGTACGCACGTCCAGAACGGTGGAGCTATGTCTGCCGTCGATCATGACATGATCAATCTGGTTTCTTGTTCTTTGATCAGGAGACAGCCATGTGGCTTGGTGTATTCGTTTATGCTGGAACCTGGTACTACTGATGACCATATTGCGAGCAGCGGCGAAATCAATCAACCTAGTGCCGTTGGGGGATGTTATATCATGGAGACTAAATTTTCCAACTGTTGGACCAAAGACTCCTTCCTTGCCCACCTTCGCATTAAAGTCGCCGAGCACGATTTTGATATCATGTTGGGGGCAGCGATCATAAGTCTGTTCAAGTTTATCGTAGAAGGAGTCCTTCTCTGCGTCGTCCGTCTCCTCAGTCGGCGCATAGGCGCAGATAAATGTTATGTTGAAAAATTTCGCTTTGATGCGGATCGCAGCGAGACGCTCGTCCACGGGGGTGAACGCTAGTACTTGGCGGCGAAGTCTCTTTCCCACCACGAATCCTACACCACGCGCTTTGCCGCGTGTCTGGCCACTGTAGTATACGTCACAAGGTCCGATGGTCGTCTTTCCTTGTCCCGTCCATCGCATTTCCTGCAGGGCGGTGATGTCAGCCTTTGCGTTAACGAGGACATCAACCAGTCGGGCAGCGGTACCGTCCCTTGAAAGGGTCCGGACATTCCCGGTACATGCCCTAATATCCAAATCATTATGCCTTATTCGTTTTGCCGGGTCGTCAACATTAAAGGGGGTTCTCATCCGAGGCTTTAATACATTTTTCATTGGACTAAATTTTTTACGTGGCGGGTCCCAAACCCAGCGCACAACCCGTTTCGGGGTTTTTGGAAAATATTTACACATTTATATAGCGAGCCGCTTGCTTCAAGACAGACGCCCGCTTGCAGCCGCACCTCATGGTGAACAGACGCTGCGCAAAAAACCTCGGTGAGCCCTTAAACCAAGTATGTCAGAGTGGCCCCACCGGGGCTCCCTCTCTTTCTGCCGCGAGCCTAGGTAGCTCCCGTTGCCCAGAGTGCACGAACGAGGACGCAAGAGTCGGGATTGAGCAAGGTCACTTAGCAACCACACTCCATTACACACACGTTTAACCGCATAGGCGATTTTGGCCGTTTCATATCACAACACGCCAGTCATTCCTTTTTAGCGATAACTGGCGCCAATTGGAAACCCCAAGGGAGTCCAAGTCATCCTCCACTTGTTGTTTCCATCTCAGTCGAGGCCTCCCCCTTCCTCTGCTACCGAATTCGGGTGTCGATAGGAAAACCTTCTGTGCTGGAGCTTTTTTTGCCATTCGCAGCGGAGCCTTTGGTCTTTAATCCGTTGGACTAAGGTCAGGCCTGCGTAAAGCTCATACAGCTCATCGTTAAATTTCCTTCGATACTCGCCGTTGCAATTACGGGAAGGACCATAAATCTTCCGGAGAAGTTTTCTCTCAAATACTCAAGGGCCATCTCATCTTCTCTTGACACTGTCCATGATTCCGAGCCGTACATCAGGAGTGTATGATGAGAGACTTAAAGACCGTCATCTTTGTTTGTCGAGAGAGGACTTTACTTCTCAATTGCCTACTGTCCAAAGTAACACTTGTTGGATGCTCTAGACTGATATTGTTTTTGGTATTAATTATGGTTCTCAAATAGACGAAGTCCCTCGCGGTTTCAAATTTTTAGGTATCAAGGCCAATTGTAGTTAAGGCCAATCAATATCATCAGCATACGCCAGCAATTGCACGCTCTTGTAAAATATTGTACCTTTGCGGTTTAGCTCTGCTGCTCGAATTATCTTCTCCAGCATCAGGTTGAAGAAATCGCCCTGTCTGAAGCCTCGTTTGGCTCAGAGAGGTCCTTCCTGATTCTGACGGAGCTGTTGGTATTGCGCAACGTCATTTGACAAAGGCGTATAAGCTTTGCAGGGAAGTCAATTTCAGACATGGCGGTATACAGGCAACTCCTTTTTGCGGCTTTAAAATCAACAAAGAGATGGTGTGTGTCGATTCTTTTAACATGGGTCTTCTCTAGGATTTGGCGTATCGTGAAAATCTGGTCGATGGTGGACTTACCAGCTCTAAAGCCACACTGATAAGGTCCAATCAGTTTGTGTACGATGGGCTTCAGTTTTTCACTCTATACGCTAGAGAGAACCTTATATGCGATATTAATAAGACTGATTCCGCGGTAGTTGGTGCGGTATGCTGGATCGCCTTTCTTGTGGATTGGGCAGAGCATACTTAAATTCCAATCCGGAGGCATGCACTCGTCTGACCATATTCTGCATAAGAGCTGATGCATACTTTTTACCAGCTCTTCGCCTCCGTGTTTGAACTGCTCGGCGGGTAGTCAGTCTTTTCCGGGCGCTTTGTTGTTTTTCAGCCGGGATATAACTATTCTCACTTCATCATAGTCAGGTGGTGGGACGACTTTTCCATCGTCCGGGATTGGTTTATCGGGTTCGACGTCTCTCTCGCTATTTAGCAGTGAGGAGAAGTGCTCCGTCCATAATTTAAGTACGCTCTGTACATCGGTTACCAGGTCGTCTCTCTTCCTTTTTCGCCTCACGATATCGTTGCCATACACTGCGGGTTGCGCCCGTTCGTAAAGTCTCCCTGTAGGCAGCGTCCTTTTTGTCCGAGGCAGTGCTACATTCCTCACTTGTTCTTGCGGGCTCGCTGAAACCCTATAGTGGCTTCAGCGGCGGTACGTAATGAGTGAGAGATATGCTTCCATTGCTCAGTTACATCGTTAGGTCAAGGATCGCTCTCCGATAGCAGGTGTGAGAGTCGACTGGAGAAATTATCAGCTGTCTGTGTAGTGCGCAGCTTCTCGACGTCAAACTTTCCTTCCGCTACTGTGCTTACTATTTCTCTGCAAAGAGGCGTGTGCGTATCTTGGCTGCAACGAGCTGTGTCTGCCGTCGATCATCACATGATCAATCTGGTTTCTTGTTCTTTGATCAGGGGACAGCCAGGTGGCTTGGTGTATTCGTTTATGCTGGTTTCAATAACTCCCTATTTCAAAATATGGTTGAAGAACTCCCTTCTTTAAACGCCCTACCTTAGATTGAATGTCAAAAACGTTCAATCCAAATGAAAGTTCAATAGTTTTCAACTAAGATAGGGTGTTTTTGAGCAAATACTGAGATGGAGCTTTCTTGAAACTAATTCTGAGGAATGGTGGTGATCATCACCCAGTGGGAAAAGGTAATGTTTGCTAATGTATAAAGTAATGTATATCCCCTATAAAATTTTGTATGTATAATGGAATTCATGCATTACTTTTTTTACAGCAATGTCATAGGAAAAGTAATGTTTTTAAAAAATAAAACCTTACGAAATACATTACATGGGAAGATTTTTCAAATATTTTTTCACGCGTTACTTTGCTTATGCTTCTTTTCATGGAGTTGATTTAGCCATGTCCGTCTGTCCGTCTGTCTGTCTGTCTGTTTGAACGCAAACTAGTCCCTCAGTTTTTGAGATATTTGGCTGAAATTTGGTATGCGGCCACCATTTTCCAATATAGGAATCATTTGTCGGAACCAGCAAGATCGGACCAATATAACATATAGCTCCCATACAACCGATTATTCCGATAAACGGATTTTGGGCTATAACTCCTGTAATTAAACACGAAGGAACGTGAAATTTTATAAGTAATGCTATTTTTACATGTGAAATATCGATGCTGAAAATCATAGAGATGGGATAAATATTTCACATAGCTCCCATACAATCGATTATTCCGATAAACGGATTTTGGGATATAACTCCTGTAATTAAACACGTAGGAACGTGAAATTTTGTAAGTATTGCTATTTTTATATGTGAAATATCGATGTTGAAACTCATAGAGATGGGATAAATATTTCACATAGCTCCCATACAATCGATTATTCCGATAAACGGATTTTGGCCTATAACTCCTGTAATTAAACGCGTAGGAACGTGAAATTTCGGACGTATTGCTATTTTTATATGTGAAATATCGATGTTGAAAATTATCGAGATTGGATAAATATTTCACATAGCCCCCATACAATAGATTGTTCCGATAAACGGATTTTGGTAGATAACTCCGATATTTATATATTTAGGAACGTGAAATTTTGGAAGTATCGCTATTTTTATATGCGAAATATCGATGTTGAAAATCATTGAGATGGCATAAATATTTCACATAGCTCCCATACAATCGATTATTCCGATAAGCGGATTTTGGGCTATAAGTCCTGTAATTAAACACATAGGAACGCGAAATTTTGGAAGCATCGCTATTTTTATATGTAAAATATCGATGTTGAAACTCATTGAAATGGGATAAATATTTCACATAGCCCCCATACAATCGATTGTTCCGATAAACGGATTTTGGTAGATAACTCCTGTAATTATATCGGTAGGAACGTGAAATTTCGTAAATGTTGCTATTTTAGAATGTGGAATGTCGATGTTAAAAATCAATGAGATTGGACCAATATAACACATCGTCCCCATATAATCGAAAGCTCCGATAATTTCGGTATGAGCTAAAGTTAAATTCACACAGGCTGTACTGGGGATCAAACAGTGAAAATCGTGACGCTTATTCATGAAAGGTATTTAGCCTTCGGCACAGCCGAAGACAGCTTTCCTTACTTGTTTTTTTTTAAATGCGGCCTATATGAATGCCTTTCACCTTAGATAGACCGTTTTAAAATCTCATCTTCTCTTGACACTGTCCATGATTCCGAGCCGTACATCAGGAGTGTATGATGAGAGACTTAAAGACCGTCATCTTTGTTTGTCGAGAGAGGACTTTACTTCTCAATTGCCTACTGTCCAAAGTAACACTTGTTGGATGCTCTAGACTGATATTGTTTTTGGTATTAATTATGGTTCTCAAATAGACGAAGTCCCTCGCGGTTTCAAATTTTTAGGTATCAAGGCCAATTGTAGTTAAGGCCAATCAATATCATCAGCATACGCCAGCAATTGCACGCTCTTGTAAAATATTGTACCTTTGCGGTTTAGCTCTGCTGCTCGAATTATCTTCTCCAGCATCAGGTTGAAGAAATCGCCCTGTCTGAAGCCTCGTTTGGCTCAGAGAGGTCCTTCCTGATTCTGACGGAGCTGTTGGTATTGCGCAACGTCATTTGACAAAGGCGTATAAGCTTTGCAGGGAAGTCAATTTCAGACATGGCGGTATACAGGCAACTCCTTTTTGCGGCTTTAAAATCAACAAAGAGATGGTGTGTGTCGATTCTTTTAACATGGGTCTTCTCTAGGATTTGGCGTATCGTGAAAATCTGGTCGATGGTGGACTTACCAGCTCTAAAGCCACACTGATAAGGTCCAATCAGTTTGTGTACGATGGGCTTCAGTTTTTCACTCTATACGCTAGAGAGAACCTTATATGCGATATTAATAAGACTGATTCCGCGGTAGTTGGTGCGGTATGCTGGATCGCCTTTCTTGTGGATTGGGCAGAGCATACTTAAATTCCAATCCGGAGGCATGCACTCGTCTGACCATATTCTGCATAAGAGCTGATGCATACTTTTTACCAGCTCTTCGCCTCCGTGTTTGAACTGCTCGGCGGGTAGTCAGTCTTTTCCGGGCGCTTTGTTGTTTTTCAGCCGGGATATAACTATTCTCACTTCATCATAGTCAGGTGGTGGGACGACTTTTCCATCGTCCGGGATTGGTTTATCGGGTTCGACGTCTCTCTCGCTATTTAGCAGTGAGGAGAAGTGCTCCGTCCATAATTTAAGTACGCTCTGTACATCGGTTACCAGGTCGTCTCTCTTCCTTTTTCGCCTCACGATATCGTTGCCATACACTGCGGGTTGCGCCCGTTCGTAAAGTCTCCCTGTAGGCAGCGTCCTTTTTGTCCGAGGCAGTGCTACATTCCTCACTTGTTCTTGCGGGCTCGCTGAAACCCTATAGTGGCTTCAGCGGCGGTACGTAATGAGTGAGAGATATGCTTCCATTGCTCAGTTACATCGTTAGGTCAAGGATCGCTCTCCGATAGCAGGTGTGAGAGTCGACTGGAGAAATTATCAGCTGTCTGTGTAGTGCGCAGCTTCTCGACGTCAAACTTTCCTTCCGCTACTGTGCTTACTATTTCTCTGCAAAGAGGCGTGTGCGTATCTTGGCTGCAACGAGCTGTGTCTGCCGTCGATCATCACATGATCAATCTGGTTTCTTGTTCTTTGATCAGGGGACAGCCAGGTGGCTTGGTGTATTCGTTTATGCTGGTTTCAATAACTCCCTATTTCAAAATATGGTTGAAGAACTCCCTTCTTTAAACGCCCTACCTTAGATTGAATGTCAAAAACGTTCAATCCAAATGAAAGTTCAATAGTTTTCAACTAAGATAGGGTGTTTTTGAGCAAATACTGAGATGGAGCTTTCTTGAAACTAATTCTGAGGAATGGTGGTGATCATCACCCAGTGGGAAAAGGTAATGTTTGCTAATGTATAAAGTAATGTATATCCCCTATAAAATTTTGTATGTATAATGGAATTCATGCATTACTTTTTTTACAGCAATGTCATAGGAAAAGTAATGTTTTTAAAAAATAAAACCTTACGAAATACATTACATGGGAAGATTTTTCAAATATTTTTTCACGCGTTACTTTGCTTATGCTTCTTTTCATGGAGTTGATTTAGCCATGTCCGTCTGTCCGTCTGTCTGTCTGTCTGTTTGAACGCAAACTAGTCCCTCAGTTTTTGAGATATTTGGCTGAAATTTGGTATGCGGCCACCATTTTCCAATATAGGAATCATTTGTCGGAACCAGCAAGATCGGACCAATATAACATATAGCTCCCATACAACCGATTATTCCGATAAACGGATTTTGGGCTATAACTCCTGTAATTAAACACGAAGGAACGTGAAATTTTATAAGTAATGCTATTTTTACATGTGAAATATCGATGCTGAAAATCATAGAGATGGGATAAATATTTCACATAGCTCCCATACAATCGATTATTCCGATAAACGGATTTTGGGATATAACTCCTGTAATTAAACACGTAGGAACGTGAAATTTTGTAAGTATTGCTATTTTTATATGTGAAATATCGATGTTGAAACTCATAGAGATGGGATAAATATTTCACATAGCTCCCATACAATCGATTATTCCGATAAACGGATTTTGGCCTATAACTCCTGTAATTAAACGCGTAGGAACGTGAAATTTCGGACGTATTGCTATTTTTATATGTGAAATATCGATGTTGAAAATTATCGAGATTGGATAAATATTTCACATAGCCCCCATACAATAGATTGTTCCGATAAACGGATTTTGGTAGATAACTCCGATATTTATATATTTAGGAACGTGAAATTTTGGAAGTATCGCTATTTTTATATGCGAAATATCGATGTTGAAAATCATTGAGATGGCATAAATATTTCACATAGCTCCCATACAATCGATTATTCCGATAAGCGGATTTTGGGCTATAAGTCCTGTAATTAAACACATAGGAACGCGAAATTTTGGAAGCATCGCTATTTTTATATGTAAAATATCGATGTTGAAACTCATTGAAATGGGATAAATATTTCACATAGCCCCCATACAATCGATTGTTCCGATAAACGGATTTTGGTAGATAACTCCTGTAATTATATCGGTAGGAACGTGAAATTTCGTAAATGTTGCTATTTTAGAATGTGGAATGTCGATGTTAAAAATCAATGAGATTGGACCAATATAACACATCGTCCCCATATAATCGAAAGCTCCGATAATTTCGGTATGAGCTAAAGTTAAATTCACACAGGCTGTACTGGGGATCAAACAGTGAAAATCGTGACGCTTATTCATGAAAGGTATTTAGCCTTCGGCACAGCCGAAGACAGCTTTCCTTACTTGTTTTTTTTTAAATGCGGCCTATATGAATGCCTTTCACCTTAGATAGACCGTTTTAAAATCAAATTTCGAAATGAAGCGTTATCGAAAAATATTTTGAAATGGGGGGAATAGTGTTTTTGAAAAAGCTTTTCGAGAAATGCTTTGAAATATTGAAGTTACGTGAAGTTAATGATTTTTTGAATAAAATTTTGAGATATAGCGATGTGAGATATTGCAATATGCAATTCTGACATAAGGCGTTTTTGAAAAAATAAGAAATGTGTGGTTGATGTTTTTGAAGCGCCAGCCCCGAGAGAACCATATTTTACTCAGCCGACGAATTGCAAAGTAAATAAATTTGAAAATTAACGGAAGTTATCCTTTTCTTTCCAGAACAAATACTGAAGGTTACAATTTGGAATCGATTTTAAAAAAGAAGAAAAAGATTTTCTACAATCGAATGCAAGCAGCAGGTACTTCAACGTCAGAAGATTACTATAACACACCATACAATCCAAATCAATATTTTAACAATTCGGCTAATCAATATAATCAAAGAAATCAATATTTTCCAAATTTAACAATACCCATTTGACGCAACAACAACAAAATTCTATAGCTACAATTTAGGAAATATTCAAATTATAACAGTACAATACCAAACAAACAAAAAAATACCATTTCTTCAATTACAGTTCAAAGAGAAAGTAGTGAACCAATGCAAACCTCCACACCCGCTATCACACAACAACAAGAAACCTCCGTTAAATCAACACCACAACAACCAGGTGGCTTTAAGACCTAACAATAGCCATTCAAATGTAGGAACGATGAAGGGGTCGAAAAGGATATTTCACTGCGTTTTGGAGGCTGGAGAAAAGAGGCGAAATTGAAAGAAAAAAACAAGAAATTATACTTCCTGGAACTGGACCCGAAACTGTTGTGTCTTCAAAAATTCATGCAAACAATTATGTTAATTAAAAATATAAAAAGTATCCGTAAGAATTAAGCATTAAGGAAAAAGTTATGGTAGTGTGTCAAAAAAATTGTTTTTTTTAATGAAGAAATGGGAGTAAAAAGGCAACGTATTTTTTGCAAGTAAAAGAGAAACTTATAAAATGTTTAATGAAAAGAGAAAATAAAAAAAATTGTTCAGTTTTCATTCATTTTTTGTTTCTTTCATTGCTAAAATAAACGATATTCCTCCCATTTAATTGAAAAAACGTTTTGTCCACCTTTCCTAAACATTTTTTGTTCCCCCTTTTTTCAAACACTTTATAAGTTTATCTTATACTTGTATGAAAAATTGGTTTCCTTTTTACTCACCGCCTTTCAAAGAGCGAAGTACTTATGTACATATCGACGTGCCATACGAAAACTAACACTTCTAAAATTTCGTACGAAAACTAATACGATCGACTTGTGTCTGAAGAAAACTAACTATGTATGTACCTAAAACTGTTAGTTTTCGGGAGACAATATTAAAGTGTTAGTTTCCGCCAGACGTAAAACGAAGTTGTTAGTTTTCGTCAGACACAAAATTTAAGTCCTATGTTTCAAAATTTCTGGTGTAATTTTTCGCACCCCAGGTCGGTTTGTACATATGTATCTAAGAAAAATTAACAAACTAAATAAGCGAAACAAAACAAAGCAAATCCACGGCTGGGTGTTAAATAACTAAATTTAAAAAAAAAAAATCAAAAACGCCCTGTTTTAGAATCTTCTAAGGGCCGTTTTATCAAGTAAACTTTGAAATTTATCTGCCCGATAAAACTTTTTTTCATAGTTAACTTGATTTGTGTGTTTTCCGACAGGGTGGATACTAGATGAGGACTGAACAAACAAAACGCCTTATTTCCATTTTTCACCTTTTCAGTGTTTTGATGCAATCTGGTGGTTCAGACTAAATTACACATGATATATTCAATGGAAACTACTAAAAGGTCATATTTCCTATAAAAAAGATCCGTTAAAATCAAAATTTCGTGCAAATCGGAAATAATTTCTTCTAATTTTTTTGTGCGTGGGAATTTTTGCACCAAAACAACTGCGCGAGGCTTATATCGTGCCGTAGATGTTGATAGCCCGAAAAAAAAGTTGAAAGGATTTTTTTTTTTTTTTTACGTTTATTTTTTTATTTTTTTTTTTTTGTTTTTTCAGTCTATAAACATCTACGGCACGATATAAGCCTCGCCCAGTTATTTTAGCGGAAAAAATCCCATGGGATCCCGTAAAAAATTTGCTGTTTCAAACAAAAGGGTAATTTGGAAATAAATTGTTAATTTAAAAAACCACAACTACACAAACAAAAATTTAAAGAAAATTATGACCACAGTTGGGCGTAGCTGTTTTTTTAATAACGCTAAATTAAAACATTAAATTTGGGCTATTTGAGTCTGTCAAAGTTTTTTTCGGTTTCTGAAAAATTTTTGAAAGTGGAAATAAGGCGTTTTGTTTGTTCAGTCCTCAGATGTATATTGGAACGATTTTTCGTCATCCGTGTCAATTTTTGTTTTGTAACAAACCGGTTTCGGCGATCCGCCATCTTCAGTGTTTAATTTCGTTCTCATACACAATTTTTGTTTTTTGAAAAAAAAAAAAAAAATTTATAAAAATTCCGTTCAGAGTGTGTCCCCCCTCTGATTCTTCCTAGTATCATATGTAAATACAAAAATGTTTCACTTGTTCAATAGATATCTTAAACAAAATCAAAAATTCGCAATTTTATGCTAATTGTCAAAACCGATCATTTTCAATATTTGAATGGAGTGATCTTTCACACGGCGGCCGCCTTGGTGTAGCGGTAGTGTTCGTCCTGCTATACCAATTCGTCAGGTATGGATACCCGGCCAAAGCAATATCAAAAATTATTTAGAAAAGGAACTTTTCTAAACGGGGGCGACCCCGGCAATAGTTTTACAAACTCTGCGGGTGTATTTCTGCCATGAGAAGCTTCTCAGCAAAAACTCATTTGCTTTGCAAGTGCCGTTCGGAGTCGGCAAAAAGCTGTAGGTGACGCCAACTTGTAGGAAAAAACTCAAAAGCAGCCCACCACTAGTTGGAAGAGAAGCTCGGCAAAAACCTCGCTAGAGGTTATGATATCGCCGTCATTAGTTTTTTTTTTTTAGATCTTCCACTCAGCCGCTGAAACAGAAAAATTAAAATGAGTTGATCAAAATAATATAGTAGTAAACGCTATGAAATCTGGGCCCGAATCGTGACATCCGTACAACTCGTCACGTAAAATTTTGTATTTCGGATTACGACTTACGTGAACATACAACTTCCATCGTAGTTTCGGATTTTTACATACGTGACCGAGTGACGAGTGACTGAAGGTATTGAAAACTTTGTGAATTGAAAATAAATTACTTTTAATTTGCTATCGTATCTAACAATCCCATTTCGATTAAACGACTGACGTATCACGGAATTTTCTCTCGTCTGGTTTTCGATTCGTGATCGTATGTAACGATTCCACCCCTGGCCCAGTGGCAGCCTTATTTTGCTTGCTTGAAGCTTTTCAAAGCGTCGAATAGACCAAATCTCTACTTGACAGCGCTTTACACGCTTCACTATTTGTATTTTTGACAGCGTTGAAGCTTCCATTTGGCCATAGAAGCTTTCAAAGAAAAGCAAGGTAAGCCTAAGTAAGCAAATCAAGCGTGCATTGGGTCATCACCTTTATTTCAAACTACTACCAGAAAATGTACGATATCTTAATAACACAATACGTATAATTCCTTATTTTCTGTGCGATAGATAAAATTCAAACTTTTAAGAGATAAGGCATAATTACAAGTTGAAATGTTGTTTGGCAGTTTATCAAAGTTTTTGGTTTTTGAAATTCAATATTTGAACTTGGTTAAAATATAAGCTGTTTGAGCAAAATAAAATTTCAAAGCTTCAGAAACCTCTCAAAGAATTATCTGGCCAGCTTTGAACAACAGAACCCCTTTTTGGTTTTGACTCAATCTCTTAAAAAAATCGCTGTACAGTGTAATAATTAAAAAAAACTTCTACTAAAATTACTTACAAATTGTATTATGCATGAGGATTTTTGACTGCTATTTTACGCTTGAAGTTCCCATAAAGGTATGGATGTTGGTAAAAAAAAAAAAAAAAAAATACCCGATGGCGCAACTGTGCAAGTCATTTTTGCTTTGATGCTTTTCGAGGTTTGTTTATTCCTGATTTAAGACCTTTTTATTGCGCCCCCCTTGACAGGTCTCTATGCCCCCTAAGGGTCGCGCCACACCGGTTGGAAACCACTGGGCTATACAAATCAAATTCTTATCAAGAAATAAAGTAATTCACAAAATACATAACAACAAACTAGAATCAAAACAAAAAAAAACAAACAGAGACCAGTTTGAAAAATTTAACCCCTTGGAAAAATGTAACCCATAAAAGGAATGAAAGGATGTATGAAACCTAAAAACCGACAAAATCACTGATTAACATAATATTCCTATATACAATACTTAAATATTATTAAAGAAGCAAAATGAAAAATGCAATAAAATCAGCAGCGTATACAAACATATTGTAATAAAGATCAACTATATATACAATACATTAAATTATATATTATATATATAGATATTAATGCTTAAAATTGAAATATATACTAAAATAAATAAATCAATAAAAAATCAAAAATTTAAACACCAAATTTTAAGTCGTTTTTTACTATCAAACGTTATCTACTTACAAAGAACATTTTTTTCGTAGAGCGCATATTAAGATTTATTTATTTATTTTCTACAAAAAACTGTTTGCGAAATATTTTAACAAATCATCAAGCAGCCATTAGCCCTACGTAGCATAGCTGGACTTGACTTGAGGACTGCCACTTAGCGTTCTGTTAAATGAAGTTTGCATGTAATAGATTACCCTACTTGACTTGACTTAGAAGTCTGTTGATTTTTGATTTTCTTCGTAAATTCTATGTTCAGTGAGCACCGTAAGAGAACCTTTTTTACACATTTTGAATAAAATTCTCCAACTATTCCATAGAGATACAAAATTATGGATGTATATTATTCATATGGCAGCTGCAAAAGTAACTGTCAAATAAATCAAATTAGGCCAACCAAAAAAAAATGTTTTTTTCTCCCAACATGCTTTATAGTTTTGTTTGGGCATTGAGTATATAATGATTATAGATAAGCTCAGAACATCGAAACATAATGTCACGAAAATGCGTTTTGGTACTTTTTACAGAGTTATATGTAAAAAAATCACAAAATTAATAAAAAGCAATTCGAGCGGGAAAAATTTTACCCTTATTTGAAACTGGCTAGTGTGCTCTCTTGTTATTTTTCAAAGTGCCAAGTGACAGTTCTCAAGTCAAGTCAAGCCTATGTTAAGTATCCATAATGGCAACTTTACACATAATTATTTCTTATATGTCAAGGCAGTCAATCTGATAGCAATATGCGTATGTAAGTATGTATGTAAATATGTTATAATTAACAAATGTTTGTGCCTAGCTGCAAAATTCACAAACAATAACATAAACAATTTAATGAGTGAATGATGTTCAAAATTTTAAAATGCAGTCAATAGATACATATCGTTACAACGTTTATGATTTGCTTTTCGATCCAGCAGCTTCTCTCTCTATAGCTCTCTGTTTCGCCTTTTCATAGATGGGCATCAGTTGGCCTTGCTCTCCCAACATTTTGAGCAACTCAACTATGAATGGTAAATAGTTGTGCTTACGACGAATGTTTTCGATCTATAAAATAAATAAAAATTGATTTTAAATATTAACAGTATTCATAATTTTGGCACAAAACTGGCTTAAAATTTAAATTAAAAAAAAATGGACTGTCTTAGAAGAATAGTTTCATCGTTTATTGTCGCTTAACCGCCTAAGCGATTTTGGCCGTTGTCTATCAAAGCACGTCATCAGTCATTCCCTTTTAGCGGTAACTGACGCCAATTGGAAACACCAATTGACTTCGAGTCACCCTGACGCCAATTCGAAACACCAATTGACTTCAAGTCAACCTCCACCTGTTGTTTCCATCTCAGTCGAGGCCTCCCCCTTCCTCTGCTGCCGAATTCAGGTGACGATAGGAAAACCTTCTGTGCTGGATCTTCTTACACAGTCAGCGAAGCCGTTGGGCTTTAATTCGCTGGACTATGGTCAGATCTGCGTAAAGCTCGTACAACTCATCCTTAATTTTTCTTCGATAGTCGCCGTTGGCATCACGGGAAGGACCATAAATCTTCCGGAGAACTTTTCTCGCAAATACTCCAAGGGCCATCTCATCTTCTCTTGACATTGTCCATGAATCTGAGCCATACATCAGGACAGGTATGATCAGAGACTTATAGAGCGTGATCTTTGTTCTTCGAGAGAGGACTTTGTTCTCAATTGCCTACTCAGTCCAAAATAGCATTTGTTGGCAAGAGTGATTCTTGGCTGGATTTCTAGAGTGATATTATTTTCGGTGTTAATACTGGTTCCAAAATAGACGAAGTTCCTCACAGTTTCAAATTTGTACCTATCAACAGTGACATGGCTGCCAAGGCGCAGGTACGCTGATTCTTTCTTTGATGACAGCAAATACTTCATCCTGTCCTCGTTGACCGCAAGACCCACTTAGTTTACCAATGGGTTAATACATGACCAACAACGCATTCAGACACTGCTCGTGTATTATTTTAGTGCAGATATGGCGATTTTTATGAAAATGACTTGATATCAGAAATAAGATAGAAAAAAAAACCTCACTAGTATATGGCTATTAATGGTTTAAGATGCTACTCCTTTGTTAATTTTGTGTAGGTGTAGCGATTTTTATAAAAAAAATTGATTTTGGAACTTAAAACCAAAGCCCATTTTGACCACTCCTACTGGTGAACCAGTGCGAAATATACGAAAACATTCAAAGACTATTTCGAAGAGCGTTATATTCCCTAAAGGATCATAAGTATTCCAAATTTGAATGTTTTAACTCAAAATTATAAGTTATTAATACGCTTTTCAAATATTAAAATTAAGGGCCAAAAATTGGTTAGAATTTTGCGGAAATGAATCATAATTTCGAAAGCACATAACTGAGGTTTGGAGGCTAACTTCGAAAAATGGAGAAATAACTTTTTCATATGTCTATCTCTTCAAAAAAGTTAGTTTGGTCCAATGCCCAGAAAGGAAGTTGATTTAGCATATAGTGTTATGAAAAGTTATTTATTTACCTTATAACGTTTTCGCTTTTCAACTTCATATTCAATTTTTGAACGCAATTTCGCTATTTCCGTCTGACGATCGTCACCATCTTCTGTGTCCATAGCGTCATCGGCAGTAGCCAACAATTTATCGATTTTCTGCTGATATATCTTCAATCTATCCGACACGAGTGCCATAAGATTAAAGTGTATTTCACCTTCGCTGTATTTTTGCATACGCTTTTCAATTATTGGACGCACAACATCAATCCAATTTTGTTCGGATGTAACAGCACCCAAATCCAATGGACCTTCTTTCAAACCATCCAACTCATATAAACGTCCATTTATTGGTATATATCCAATAAAATGATAAACATCATCATCTTTATTTTGGTTTTTTGTATCTAGCTCATAGAGTGTTTGACGTGAAAATGAATTGTGCACCGAACGAATTTTTGGTGCATTACTCAGTGTTAGGCCCTTATTGCTTGCATCAAATGATTGTGAAAATTCTTTGAATTCGGTAAGTGTTGGTCCCAGCTTAATGTCCTCATGATCACAATTCAAAAGAATGCTAAGTATCGCTTGTGTGGCACATGCATTGTTAATGACTTGCTTTGCAAAGAAAATATTATTTAGGCGGTCATCGCGTACAACCGAACCAGAAGATTCATCGTCCTGCACCCATTTGAATAGAAAGATTAGACCATGTATGGGCTCGAGGTCTTTAAATAGGTCAGGATCCAAACTCCAAATTTCCTCTACTTGAACGCCTTCACATCCTGGAATGAACAACACATTCACATTTTTTGTAAAAAAATTGGTTAAGGTATTTAGAATAGAAGTGTTATTTTTAACTGAGGTATACCGACTCGGGGTAATTGTCGTTGAGCCCGCCGATTTCGCAGATCAAGCAGCTGTGTAGAAGGCGCCGGAGGGGGTGTAAAAGTAGGTCGCCTCCCAGTTGGTGCACCCTGCATAACGCTAAATGACCTACATGGCCTACACGGCTAGTTTCTTGTATTGCCGGTTCTACGAGAACGGTACCAGTACTTGTGCTGTACCCATCGTGCCGAAACGACCCGGGCCGTTTTCTTATATCGACCCGGCCAAGAGCAATACACTCGGGGTGACCCTGTCTGACATTTAGGCAGGGCTACACCTCGCTACAACAACAACAACAACAAGGCGCCGGATCACATCATACTGCTTACATAACTGGACTGTGGAGACTGAGAGCAGAAATTGTTTTGCTAACATTTTCAAGTGATATTCAACCTCAAAAAAACACGGCCATCATTGCTTTATATCGCCAGCATCATGGTTTTCCATGTACAACTGTCTGTTAGGGTTTTAGAATAGAATATGTTTGGGGTAGATATGCCTAACGTAAGCTGGACAAAGTACTGTTACAAATGTAACAGTAACTACGATCTGGCTACCCTAAGAAATGGTATTTATTTCCTTTAGCACCCAACTAATTAAAAGTTAGCTAAAATTATGGGAGGGCTCAAAAGACGTTTTTGGCCTCAGGATCACGAATCCGGAAGCGCTTTGATTGCAAATATCTCTTCAGAGAAGCAAAATATTAAAAAAGGGCTTCCGGATTCGTGATCCTGAGGCCGAATCCCGTCTTTTGAGCTATATCACATAATTTTAGCTAATTTATTAGCAGTTGACCCCTAAAGGAAACAAATACCATCATATATATTATTTCTGTAAGGTCTTTTTGTGTTTGCACCTAATTTTCTGCTCTCATTTGAAACCAATATTAATAGATAAGGTATCGTTTTAAAGGTGGGGGTTAGCTCTACATGCGAAACCATATATTAATTAGCGGATTGCTTTTGTTTTGGCGTATTTTATAAAAATTAATTTGTTTAAATAAACCATTGTGAATTCACAAAAAAATCAATTTGTACTGCAACGCTGTTGTGACTGACATTCATCAGACTTCAGAGCGGTGTTGCCAGAATCGGGGATATCGCCCTTTTTCGGGGATTTTCCGTCTGCCAATGTAATTTCGAAATGGTTTGGTATTTGTTTCCTTTAGGGGTTATTTGCAATCAAAGTTGCAAGTTTTCATGTGGTTGTTGTAATCACATTGGGCCGTCTCTAAAAATGTCCAAAAAGGTTTTCTGCGCAGAAATGCTGAGGATGGTGTAGCCTGTGTTGGAGCGGACGAGTGTTATTTTTTATAAGCAACTCGGAAAGGTGTTCTGCACGCAAATACCATGGATCCCGATCCGAATTGGGATCGGACCTGGGTCCTTTTTCGGGATTCTGATCATAATTTTTCACTGAAACAAAAAAATTAAAAAAGCGCTCTGGGATTCGTGATCCTGCGGCCAATACACGTTTTTGGAGCCCTCTCCCATAATTTTAAAAAAATATTTTGCAGTTGACCCCTAAAGGAAACAAATACCAATGTTTTTTGGCTATAAAATCCCCAATTCATGATTTAAGCAACATCGTTTGTTTTTCCCCGCCGAGGAACAAACTCAGAGCAGCACTACAAAAATTTGGAGAGAAATGTTTTTGAAGGTTGTAATGATAACCTGTACATTTATCGCGCCATAGTTCTTTTTAGGTGTGTTTTCCATGCTAGAAAAAAAATGTGGCACTCTTGAAACTGTTTTGGTACAAAAAATAAGTGTGAGTGGCAACACTGCGCTGGCCTGGTAGTGGTGCAAGTCTTTGATTTTGATTAGAAGGACCAATGGTGAATGGACATTCTTTTCAAATGTTCAAATGTAGATGGCGCGCGGGCGGGTCTTCGCTAAACAACTGTTGCGAATAATTTTCTTATTCTTTCTCACAAGTCAAGTTGATTTTATTTGTTAATTGAAAAACTTTTATGGATGTTACTGGTTCTTTTATTATACACCGTGATAAAATATATAATTGGTAAGTTCTAAAATGTGTATTTTTACATGTGTTTAGACATGCCACCAGAACTTCAATTATTGAAAATTGCATTAAACGCTCACCGCTGTGGTCAAAGGTGAAAATTTGTAGATTAGTTCAAAATATGCCAGCCAATAATGACCGAGTTTAAAAACTGGCTGGTGACTTTGAAATCGAACATGAAATATCCGAGGATACTATTAAATTACCACGACAACACTACGCTGATTATGATAGCTAAGGTTTACGGCACAAATGAAATAAATGACAGTAACATATCAAATTATTACTCAACAGCTATTTTATGCCCAAAAAATGACGAATGCTCAACTTTTAATGGGTGTATAGTATCAAAATTATTACCCGGGGATAGCAAAGTTTATCTAAGTTGTGATACAGTCGAAAAATGAAACTAATAATGCCGACTATTATCCAACTGAGTTTCTTAACTCTCTAAATCCTTCCGGCTTACCTCCACATAAACTAATTTTGAAGAAAAATGCAATCGTTATGATAAGCGTTTCGCAGAATCAATCCGTCAGTACGTCGAAATAACTGACAGCAAAGTAGACTGCCGGTGTTTGTATGAGTAACGCCAGATACGACGGATACGTCAAAGTAGGATTTGCTACTAATTTTGACGTACGTCACGTACGTTACGTATTGGCGGATTGATTCTGTTTCCCGCTTTAATTCGTAATCTTAATGCCAAAGAAGGACTTATAAATGGTGTCAGGATAGTCGTCAGTCATTTAGGCGAGAACACAATCGGTGTCAAATTAATCGGTGCGGGCAAAATTGCTATAATACCGCGAGATAAACTAACTCCTTCAGATCCAACAGTACCATTCCAGATGACTAGGAAACAGTCTCCCTTAAAAGTTGCTTTCGCTATGACTATCAACAAAGCCCAAGGCCAAACATTTGATAAAGCCGGTTTGTATTTACCTAGCCCAGTGTTTTCACACAGACATTGTATGTGGCATTTTCTAGAGTCAGGCGATTCCAAGATATAACTTTTTCAGCCCAAGCGACATTCAAACAAAAAATTACAAATGATTTTATTTTTACGTCAAATATTGTATTTAAGGAAGTTTTGTAAAAAATACATGTGGCCACTGGGTCATATTTATAGAAAAACTCGATTGCTTTTTATCAAATTTCCGAAAATTTTACATAAGTTTGTATGACGTAAGTAAACGATTTTAAACCATTTGTTTTTTTTTTTTTGCGCAAGGCGCGCACGGGTCCACCTAGTTAAGATTTATTCGTCTTGTGGTCTGTTTGAGATTGTTAAGTGTAGTATTTATAAACGGAAATTTATTCGGTATTTGTTTCCTTTAGCACCCAACTGCTATTAAATTAGCTCCAAAGACGGATCACGGGAGCCGGAAGAGCTTTTTAAATATTTTGCATGCCTGAAAAGATATTTGCAAAAGTTGCAAGTTTTCATGGTGTAATTATATTAGGGTATCTCTAAAAAAACATGCAAAAAAAGTCGTGGCGTTGCGGTAGCCACGGTTATGTCACACGTTCGGACTTGACATGGCGTAGCCCACGGCTATTTTGGCATTAGTTTCCTTATCCTATCCCATAATTTTAGCTAAAATTATTAGCAGTTGACCCCTAAAGGAAACTAATACCGCTATTTTTTGGTATTAGTTTCCTTTAGGGGTCAACTGCTAATAAATTAGCTAAAATTATGTGATATAGCTCAAAAGACGGGGTTCGCCCTCAGGATCACGAATCCGGAAGCGCTTTTTTAATATTTTGCTTCTCTGCGGAGATATTTGCAATCAAACGTTCAAGTTTTCATGTGGTTGTCGGATCCGGGTCATTTTTCGTAACTTATTCTTAACTTTTCACTGAAACAGGAAATTAAAATAGCGCTTCGGGTTCCGTGATCCCGAGGCCAAAAACGTCTAATAATTTTTAATTAGTTGGGTGCTATAGGACACAAATACCATATTAATTTGTGATTTGTGATAACCCCGGCATTTTAGATTCTAAACTAATGAAGCGCCTTACCAAAATCTCGTATTAGTTCCGTAAATACACCGGGATCGCTTTCAATTAAACACCAGCTGCCTGCGCCGTCCGACATTGTGCTTCGTTTTAATTGATATTAAAATGATTTTAAAGAACTTTTAATAGAATCCGTGTACACAAAAATCCTTCTTTCCAAAAAAGCGAAAAATGCAATTCACAACGTATCTATAGAGATGCCAACTTTTGTTAATAAGTGTGTTCGTTTCGTAGACCCAGAAATTTTACAGCAAAGTAAATTGTCAAAACACAAATACATCCCAGCAAGAATTTGGTATTAGTTTCCTTTAGGGGACAACTCCCAATAAATTAGCTAAAAATATGGGAGATACCTCAAAAGACGCCTTTTGACCTCAGGATCACGAATCCGGAAGCGCTTTTTTAATTTTTTGTTTTAGTGAAAAGTTATGGTCAAAAAACCGAAAAATGACCCGGGTCCGATACCAAAATTGGGGCGGAATCCATGGTATTTATGTGCGAAACACCTTTTTGAGTTGGCGGCCTTCGGCCGCGCTTATAAAAAATAACCCTGGGCTACGCCATCCCAAGTCCGGACGTGTGACATAACCGTGGCTACCGCCACGGCGCGACATTTTTTGCACGTTTTTAGGGACAGTCTAATAATATTACAACAACCACATGAAAACTTGAAACTTTGATTGCAAATATCTCTGCAGAGAAGCAAAATATTAAAAAAGCGCTTCCGGATTCGTGATAATGAGGCCAAAACGCGTCTTTTGAGGTATCTCCCATATTTTTAGCTAATTTATTAGCAGTTGACCCCTAAAGGATACTAATACCAAGAATTTTATGACGTAAGCTGCATATGATAACGCTGTGATAAGGGCTGTTTACATTGTTCAATTTTGGAATCAGTTTTCGGTGCATGTATAGTTGATTTCAAGTTTGGTAATTGTCTACTTAAGATGTCAACTGCTAATAAATTAGCAAAAAAAATAACAGAAATAGAGATCTAGTCCAGCGGATACAAAATTATCGGGGATTCTAGCTAGGAAATGCTTCACAAATCAAAGCCAACAAACTACGGAGAACTCCCAAAAAGGAGATACTCGGTCAAAGCTCTCTTGAAGGAGTCTTAATGGGAGCGTCGAGTAGTTTCAGATTATATGAGAGGTGTGTCGCAGATGAACACTTTTTTCATTATCCGAGGAAGTCTTTTTGGACTCCGTAGACAACCCCAGGGTCATACAAAAGTTGAATGCTAAGTTGAACCAAAGTCGGCTGGCCTCCAACATTCTTGCATCCAATTTAAGCGGGCTACTCACCTGCCAAGTAATGTCAAACTCCATATAAAAAAACGCTCAAGAAATGGTCAAGAACTGTTTTCACACGTCAAATTTTCTTGAGCCAATACTCAAGCGGGCTACTCACCTGCCAAGAAATGTCAAACTCCATATAAAGAAACGCTCAAGAAATGGTCAAGAAACGTTTTCACACGTCAAATTTTCTGGAGCCAATACTCAGTTCATAAGAAAAAATACAGTACTTTTCGATAGTTGGCAACGCCGGTTTACCTCAAGAAATAAATAAGCTCGTATATATTTCTTGAGATAAACGTGCAGATCCACGGGTAAGGTGAGTACATATTTCGCTAAACATATTTTGCACATTTTTATAAGAGTAGTTTGCAAAAAAATGGAAAACTTGGTAAACGTCAAAACTTCTTGACCAGGCACAAGAAATATATGCTCGTTTTTTTCTTGAGGCATTTCTTGGCAGGTGGGTAGACCGCTTCAGCTCATAAGAAAAAATACTACAATTTTCGATGGTTGGCAACGCCGGTTTACCTCAAGAAATAAATGTGCTCGTATATATTTCTTGAGGTAAACGTGCAGATTCACAGCAAAGGTGAGTACATATTGCGCTACACATGTTTTATACATTTTTATAAGAGTAATTTGCAAAAAAATGGAAATTTTGGTAAACGTCAAAATTTCTTGACCAGGTATAAGAAATATATGCTCGTTTTTTTCTTGAGGCATTTCTTGGCAGGTGAGTAGCCCGCTTTAGCAAGACCCGTTTGCACGAGTCAATTATAAGAATCGACAAGAAATTGTATGAAACATCGATCAATGTAAACACCCTTTAAAGCCCATAACAAATGTTCAGTAACCCTAGGCAGTGAAAATTTAGGGCGGATTTCTGAACTAGCCGTCAACTTAACGATCACTTTCAATTTTATCGGGCAGTTCATCCGGCAAATTAATTGGCTGTTAAACTGACAGTGAACTTTCACGTTAATAGGCAGTCGAGAAATCCGCCCTTAAACACACTAATTTGTACTAGAGCAGACACATGTCTCCCTGCATGGTGTGCACGACGTGTTCAAGTCAAATTTCTACGCACCTCGCCAGTGTTGGATATCGAAAAACCCAACCAGCACGAACAAGCCAAAAACGAAATGCCAAAAAAAAACAAATATTTAATTTCCTGATTTGCATTTATTTTGTATTTTTGTATGAATAAATTTATAAAAATGTAATTTGATTGAGTGTTTAAAACGTATTTCAGCGTAGATATTTAGTGTATTTTAACAGCTCAAACAGAATCAGTCCGTCAATACGTCAGTTGCGTGACGTACGCCAATTTTAGAGCAAATTCTAATTTGACGTATCCGTCGTATCTGGCGTTTCTCATACAAACACCCGCACTCTACTTTGCTGTCAGTTATTTTGACGTACTGACTGACTGATTCTATTGAACGCTTAAAGCGGGCCAAGAAAAACGAGCATATATTCCTGTTAGGTCTTTCCCTGGAAAAATCGTTGGATTATGTGTTCTAATTTTTTGATATTGGAATACATACTCCAATACTAATCCTTTGTATACCTTATCAGACCACCTTCAGTTTTTGGAAGCCGATCATTGCTCCTGCCTTATCGACGAAAATCACGACACTATCTCTGACAGTATATACTCCAAGAAGTAACAACATTGGAGTACATTGCAAAGTACTCTGACGGTAGGTACTCCATGGAGTAGCAGAAACAAAGCGAAGGTTGGAGTAGGTGGTCCAGTCCTAGGACATCGCAATGTTAAGCACAATTTTTTTATGAAAAAGGATTACATTTGGAGTACTCTGATGCTCCAATTGGAGTAATCTTTGGATAGGAAATAAAGTACTCTCGATTTTTGCAGGGTTAAAAGGTGTTCGAATCGAAAACTTGACTGTTCAAAGTTGACTTCAAAGAAACCGTGTAATGTTAATGCATTAAAAGAAATGGATCGGATGAGGAATGTTAGAAATAACTTAAGGGCCAAATACATAAAGCTTTGTTAACCTCGCCTGACATTTGCTACCTCAAAACTTTGCGTCCAACTTCAGAGGTATGCTACAACGAACGCTTTTCTTTTATACATTTGTTTTCGTTATTTTTTTCTTTGTATTCAGAGGGTTTTGGTTAATATATTAATTTAATAGAGAAAACATGAATTGATTATTATTTCCTCCAACTTTTTATTCTCTAGTTAAAGCAAGGTCATCAACATCTGATTGTCAAAGCAAGCAAAGCAAGCGAAATTTGAGAGTTTGCCAAATTTTAACCTTGCTTCAACTTTGAGGTCTTCAATTTGCCATGCTTCGTTTAAATACGTATACTGAACTTTTCTTTCAAAGTCAAAGTTCGAGGTAAAGTCAAAATAAAGCTTTATGTAACTGACCCTTTAAGGTGATGACCCAATGTATTCTTGCTTTGCTTGCCCTGCTTACCTAGGCTTACCTTGCTTTGAAAGCTTCTATGAACAAATAGGTGCTTAAAGCAACTGAAGTTAGGTTGCCACTGGGCCAGCTTTCATACATTTCAGTGAAGTGCAAAAGAATTCTGACATTTATCGAGGCAAAGCCAGCAAAGCAAATAAGCATTAAGCTGGAATTATTGGTGATGTTTGTCGTAACGCTGTAGTCGTATCCCTAACGCAACCCTATTGGTGCGGTAACCGTAAACAGCTTTATCGTCCATTTTACTCAGCTATGAACACAATCTTAATTAATATTTTCTTTAAAAATGTAAAATGATAACTCACCAAATAGCAAAAACCAATAAATTCGAAAAATTAATGCAAAACAAATAAATTAAATGAACAAAAAAGGTAATCAGCTGTTTATCGTTACCGCGGAAACCCAAAAACCAATTGGTTGGCTACGATCCGGTTACGACCTTAGCGTTACGATATGGCACCAATAATCGATTGCATTAAATCCCATAAGGTTGGTCGAATCAGCTGATTGGATACGACTACAGCGTTACGACAAACATCACCAATAATTCCAGCTTTAGGCCATCACCTTGAATAAGGATTACATAACTTATTTAAACAGCATTTTATTTTTAAAATAAAATTAAGAAAAAAGATTTTCTAAGAACAAGCTTAGGTATGTTTATTGTTGATAAACCGAACTAAAAAGTAAAAAATAAAATTAAAGAAAAAATAACTTTTTTAAAAATAAGCTTTTATTATTGGTTAATAAAATTAATTAAAAATAAATTCACTGTAAAGAAATATAACACTTTATAAGTTCATTGTAACCTTTAACGATAATAAGATTTTATTATTTTAAAAAAAGTGTATTTTTTCTTTAATTTTATTTTTATATCGACCCGGCTAAGAGCAGTACCACACCTCGTTACAACAACCACATGAAAACTTGCAACTTTAATTGCAATAATATCTCTTCAGAGAAGCAAAACATTAAGAAAACGGTTCCGGATTCGTGAATCTGAGGCCAAACCCCGTCTTTTGAACTAATCTTCCATAATGGAGAGGTGCCCGGGGTAAATTTTTAAGTTAGTTCTTTTGGGCCACCCTAGTGTCCACTGCTCTGTAGGATACATCATAGGCCTTCAAACTGTAGTTTCTGCAATTTTGAAAATTGCAACTCTGTCATTTGTCCGCCATGACACAAAGCAAATAGTTTTAGAAGCACTGGAGAAAAAGGCAAAGTGATTGCGAATCGTAGAAGAAAATAAAAGTTTTTCAAATGTAATTTTCATATTAAAATATGTGTAAAATATTTTGCTAAATAATAAAAAATGTTGAAGTAAACTGTTCTTTATCGAATGCAAGTGAATGTGAGGAAAAGTTTGCTGCCCAAACATTGCAAAAATGAAGTTCAATTTCTTTGGTTACGACGTCGATGAAAATTTTGCAAATGAAAAAAATTGGAAGTTGCGGTGGTGGTGTGTATAATCTGGAGTCATTTATGCGATCTGTACAACACTTTCAATTCAATTCATTCAAACTAAAAAACTGATTAAAAACTCGCAACAAAGTGTTATTTAAATATAAAAGTTATCACATCCAGAATTATTAATTTATAGAGCATCCAAATTGCAACGCACATAGTTATACACATTTTTAAGTTAATTCAACTGTGAATTGGAAAGGTTGTGTAGGCGAAGGGGGTGGATGAAAGATGGTCGTGTCCAAAGACTCTAAGCGGAAACGCAAAGAGTCGCCGCCAGCTCAACCGACGGCTGTTGAATCGTCACCAGAAATGCCTAAACGGTAAGTAACAGAATTAGTTTTAACATAGCCGGTGTGTTAGAAATATGTTGAGGGGGTTGAGAAAATCTATTTCATATAAAATATAAAATGTAATAAGAAAAGAGTCAATGGACATCATTTAGCAGCTATATATGTATGTATCTACATATATGTATTTTCATACGCATATATTAAAAGAGTAGGTATGTACATGTTATAAAATATTTTATATGCACGTAATAAGTGCATAAGTAACTAGCTTACTATTTAGTTGGTTATAATGAATTAGGAGAGATCTTCAATGGAAATATGTGTGGGTCAAACAGGCATACATATATAAAAGACTGAAAGAAAAGGACTTATTTTTCATATAAGTAAAAGGGAAATATATTTATACTATGTACCAGAGTTGTTAAATAATGAATTTTACCCGGAAAGTATTCCATGAATTCCCACTCCCGGAATAGTAATTTTGGACTGCAGCCTTTCATTCATTTTTCGGAATGAGGACTTCAAATTTGAAATTTTGGTGCACCCTGGGTAACACTAAATGACCTACATGGCCTACATGGCTAGTTTCTTGTATTGCCGGTTCTTCGAGAAAGGTACCAGTACTTGTGCTGTACCCATCGTGCCGAAACGGCCCGGGCCGTTTTCTTATATCGACCTGACCAAGAGCAATACACACAGGGTGACCCTGTCTGACATTTAAGCAGGGCTACACCTCGTTACAACAACAACAACCAGTATGATATACTGTTAGTGCAGCAAAACCTGCGTACTTAGAAATTTGACAAGTTCGATTAGCTCCCCTCATTTCGACCCGAAGGATCGCGGATTCGTAATCATCGCTGAAAGTTATCTTGAAAGTCTTTTTCACTGCTCATGTGCAAAACCATGTATACTTGTGCTATTGTAACAAACTTATATGTCCCAACAAACATTTAGGCTTTAGTTGCGTTAGATCTCAAGCGTTGTTTCTCAAAACGAAATTCACTTGAGAATGATAGCGAAAACAAAAAAATCCTGTTTCTCAAGTTGAGAGAGGGATAGTTCTCAACTTTTATTCAAATTGGATTCTCTAAATGGACTCAAAGGTATGAATGCGACTCTGAAAATAAATACAGGAAAAAAATAAATCGTGATGTTTATTAAAATCTCAAATATCTAAGGTTTGAGAATAATTGTTATCAAAATATCTTAAAGGTTTTAGAATACCTGGAGATTGATGTGGGGTATCGACATGTGAACTATTAAATTATCAAAATATCTCAAAGCTGGCGAATACTTGGAGAATGATGTTGGATATCAAGTGGAGAACTACAAAGTTATCAAAATATTTCAAAGGTTGGAAAAAAATTTGAGAATTGTGTTGTATATCAACTTCAGATCTATACAGTTTTTTTAAGGTTTGAGAAAAAGTTAAGCCGTGTTTGCTGGGGTAAATAAAAGTAATTGTTATTTGCAATAGCAAAATCTTCGACATCGACACTATTTTGGCCATCTTTGACAACCATAATAGTGGTGCGTTTCCCTGCAAAAATCAAGCGAGCGACATGGGCGTAGCCAGATAGGGCCAAATTCCCCAACCTAAGCCAAATGTCCTCGAAAAAATCTGCGTTTTATAAGAAAAAATTAATCTTTGTCCTCGAGGACATTTGGAGAAAATGCTGAAAAGTTTTCAAAGAGTATTCTCGTAAAAAACGAGGACAATTTGGGGAAAAGGCGGAAAAAAGGAGTATCAATGAATATTTTTATAAAAAATCAAAGAAAAAAACTTAACTAATATCCTCGAAAAATCCTTAGTTTTTTAATGAAAACTACGTTACAACTAGTTGGTTCACCGGGCCCAACTAGTCAGTGTTTTGTCTTTTTTTCCATATAAGAAACTGGTTGTTGTAGCGAGGTGTAGCTCTGCTTAAAGTCAGACAGGGTCACCCCGAGTGTATTGCTCGGGTCGATGTAAGAAAACGGCCCGGGTCGTTTCGGCACGATGGGTACAGCACACGTACTGGTACCGTTCTCGTAGAAGCGGCAATACACGAAACTAACTAGCCGTGTAGCACATGTAGGTCATTTAGCGTTACCCAGGGTGCACCAACGGGGAGGCGACCTATTCTTACACCCTGGTATTTTTTACGTGTTGATGTCCTACGAAATGTCAATTGTCAGATTTCGACCAGAACATACCAGTCATCTACTAGTCATGACATACTAGAATTATTCTCGTTGTAAAATACCAGTCCCATACTAGTTCAATCTGGACTAGTATGATTTCCATAAAATGAACTAGTCCACATACTAGTCCAAGAGGGCTAGTATGAAATATTCTAGTCCCATACTAGTCCAAAAAGGATTGAACCTGGAAATTATAGTTGTATACTAGTATTTTCTGACTAGTTTGAGGTTTCGCTGCTGGGTATGTCCCTTCGTCAAAAAATTTCCTCGCTTTTTCATTGATTTTTGAGAAATAGTCCTCAAAAAAAGACCTAAAAAAATGTCTAGCTACACCTATGGTGAGGGACATCAACACACCCAAACGAATTTTTTTAATGCAACTCGGCTAAAGAAAAATCTATCTAGCACCCAATACTGTTTGAAAAGCTAACTACTTTGTATGGAACTATGGCTATTTTACATGGCGATGGCCTGGGAAATAGTCAGTAGTGCTTACTTCTGCATTACTTTAAGCTAGACAAGCCAATCTCTTCAAGACAGATTAAAGTTAACTATATTGAAATATGAGAAAGAAATAGGTACTTAATAAAATATTTTTTTTCCAATTGCCGTGACCGTCATTTTAGCAATCACTTGACACTCATTGATGGGGCAGTGGATCAAGTTTGACACATGCAAACATCAAGTTTGATGAAGAAAACAGAATAGTACAGCTATATTAGTTATTGAACGCAGAAATATGTAAGTGGGAAGGAGATGGAGTGCCTCAAGTTTTTCACATTGCCCTTAAAAACGTGATAGAGGATCGTGAGGAACTTTAATCTCAAGTTTGAACCACAAATGATGGATCAAATGAGGGTCACTGTGTTTGTATGGGCGTTTTATAAAAATTTGAAAAAAAAAATTGTACCTACCAACTGTTAGTCTATCTTTTACAGAACATATTTTGTTTACCATTTTTATTAAACATTTTATAACTTACGCTTTGTCTTGAATGACTTAATTATATCTGTGGTCATAAGCAATAACAGCCTAAGTCGACTTAAGAAATTAGACCAGTTGAAATTTTTGCTGGTGATTTTGAATAGCAACATCGAGACATTTTTCAAGACTTCCATTGGTCTTTTGACTTTCTTTACAAACAATAAAATCTAATACGTTTGCCTTAGTTATAAAACAGTTGTGTCAAAAAAATTCGCCAGCAACTGTTCTAATTTCTTAAGTCGACTTAGGATGTTATTGCTTATGTCCATAGATATCAACTTTAAGCCTTGGGTCGGGTGTGACTGCATCTTCGATTTGCTGTTGGTGTTGTAACGAGGTGTAGTCGTGCCCAAAGCGTACTTTTCTTTAGCCTAATTGTCATCAGTATCTTCTGACGGGAGTCCTAGGAAACTAGCTGTTTCAATAGGGTTGGACCAAAGGGAGGCGGCCGCCGTGGTGTAGCGGTTAAGTGTTCGGTCTTCTACACCAAGTCGTGGCGGTTCGATGCCTGGCAAAAGTAACATCAAAAATTATTTAGAAAAAGAATTTTTCTAAACGGGGTCGCTAGGTTTTTTTTTGTTTTTTTTTTTAAAGTCGAGAAATCTTTTCACGTATTTCGATAGAACGTCAAGCCCTTATGAATGTTTCTTCTGGCGATTTTTTGTTAGCTTATTTTTTATTAACAGTTGCAGGATATATTATAAAGAAGTGGTCACTTACCTGTAAACTTATAACTAAATCAGTAAAGTAAAGAAAAATAAGACTAGTTCAATGCTAATTTTTGATGGGTTAGACCTTGTTATCATAAAATCGCTTGAGCAAACATTCATATTACACCTTACAAAATGTTTTACCAAAATCAACTTATTGGCTTCCTTTTTGTTGCAATGAACATAGAAAGATGATCTCTAGCTCGAAAACTATGGGCTTTATAAAAAACTAAATGAATGAATGAATGAAAATTTCGTAACAAACCAAATGTAGAAGGTTCTAGCAGTCAACAATACAATCTACTCGTTACAATAATCGGCATACTAACATATTTATATTTTATTTTTATATTCTATATAGGACAAAAGTGCAAGCCCAACGAAAGTTTGCGCAAGGTCAGAACGCGCCAGCCTCTTCATATAGCTCAGTAATTGCTGCTTCTACATCTTCTAATACTGGCCCGAGTACATCTTCCGAGAGTCGTGATCCACCAACAGAAATTTTACCAAACAAGCGTCCAAAAACTGAAGACTTTCTAACATTTTTGTGTTTTCGGGGAACACCTGCACTACCAGCACATTTGGACTTTTTGAATCAAGGAACAAAAGGAGCTGAGGATACAGTTAAGAAATCACCACCAAAATCTGTGAAAGGTGGTAAGAAAGGTAAAAAAGGACGAGCAAAGGCAAACGCGTCCAAAAAGCAAGAACCAAAGGCCTCTACATCTAAAAATGCCACATCAACCGTAGTAGCAGAGACGGAAAAAACTGACACCACAAGCGAACAAGAACCAAACTCAGTACACCCTAAAAGAGATGAACAACAAGCTGAGTCCATCGATAATAATACCATAGCGCTCGAAGCAAAGAAGCGTACTGAAGTGACAACAGGAGGAAATCGACGTGGACGTACACAAGCGGTGTCACAAGCCTGCAGTTCTATTGATGCTGAAAAGTGCAATAATTCTCCAGACACAAAGAGGCGATCAAATAGGGCTACTGTAAAAGACTCTCAACAAGTGGCAGGGCATGATAGCGAGGAGGAAGATGAATTTTATTCCGCAAAAGATGAAACTACAAAGATTGAAGACTCAGAAAAGGAATCATATACGATGCGAAAGGATGAAGCTAAGAAGTCAAAAACCCCAACCATTTTAGAGCGTAAATCAGAAACGCCGTCAAAGGAAAGTGAAGCAGGACGTTCAAGAAAAGGCAGGCCTGCTTCGTCAGCTAAAAAAGTGCATGAAACCATAGCAGAAAATGTAGTAGACGAATTAAATTCTAAGGATGCTGCAAAAGGCACACAAAAATTGGATGAGAAGCCCAAGGCCAAAGAAAAAGTACCAGTGAAAAGACCTAGGCAAAAGGAATCGCCAATATTTATACCATCGCCCGAACCATCAGGACGTATGACAAGGCAGCGCGCCTTTTTTGAACCTGTGAAAGTGATACACACAGAGGATACCGAGAGCGTGCCTAAAGTGGTGGAAGAACAGCAAAAAAGTGAAAATATTGATTCTAAAACAGATAAAGATGCAACCGATGTTTCAAAAATAGAATCCACTTGCAAAAACTCCAAGAAAGGCAAAAAGAAAGAGGACGTAGATGTGGGAACTACAGAAAATAAAGATAAATTGAATGTTTTTGACTTTTCATCAGATGATGAACAACCGCTGGCAAAGTCCATAAAGCTTAAAAAGGGTCCCAAGAAAAGCCCAAAGAAAGGGGGTGGGCGTGTAGGAAAGTTAACAAAAAAGGGCACTGCAAAAAAGCTAGGCATAGACGAGAAAAATGTCATACCAGCGGCTAATACTGAAGAAATCCCTGAAGAGATCGAACCAAATCCATTGGCCAATGGTGAAGATAAGGAAATGCCCGAGGAAAAGCCACTAGGAACTGGTAAAGCTAAGGGGAGGGGAAGGGGCAAAATAACCAAAAAGAAAGTAGACGAAGAGGTGGAGGAAAAGGTGGATAAGGAAGTAGCGCCATCATCACCAAAAAAACAATCACCTGTGCGTCAGCCGACAAATAAGAAGTCTAATATAGTCAATGGAGAAAACGAAAAAGAATCAACCACAAATGCACAAGCTAGGTTGCCACGCCCCTCACGTAAAACAAAGGAGGCAGCTGCCATTTACATGGGTATCATAGGACATAAACTACAACTAGCAGAAGACGAAGAAGATGATTTATCATTGAGCAGTTTCCCGGATAGACCAAATGTCAAAGAAATGGAAAAAATGGAAAATGAATGCAAAAAGAATGCCGGATCAAGTGCAACAAATACAAATGCTGCTGTGAGTCCACCCATAACCAAAAAGGAAACGCCAACCAAACCAGCAACAAACGTAGAACCAGCAGTGATTGCTGAAAAGCCAACCACTAGTAGACGTGGACGTCCGCCGAAACAACCGAAACAAGCGCCTATTAAGCGAGAAATTGAAGGAATGTTGGTGAAGAAAGGTGCAATAGCAAAAATTACAACTGCTGTCGAAAGCGAAACAACAGTGAACAAACAAAAATTGGATGCAAACAAAGGTGATACTGACGATGAAGATTTTCTGCTAAACAAGGAGTTAAATGAAACTAAACGCAAGTTGGAGAAAAGTTTTAGTGACTCTGATGATGAACCTTTAGCAATTAAAGCTCATACAAAACCGAATGATAAAGATTCTGAACATTCAGATACCCGACTATTTGACAGTACACCACACAATAAAGCAACAGCAAATCAACTGGTAATGCTACCAATTACAACTAAACCAATTTCAACACCACCACTTAACGCGACAACAACAACAACCTCAGTGGCCAACGCTTCGCCAATAGCAACCAACATACTACAGTCTACGACTCCACAAATACCAAGCCCATTCAAAACCATTGAAAAGAAGTCTCCTATACCAACGTCAAAAATACTAAATGTACCAGCTACATATGCTATACCTTCTGGTACCCCACCATCACCCACAGTGCCGAATATGGTAATGAATACTGGCGGCGGCTTCAATAAGACCCCAACATATATGCCACCAGCATCACCGGCACATTATCATACACCAGTACATGTACGCCCATCCGCGCTTCATGCATTCCCAACGGCAAAGTCACCAACAGCACCACCAGCAGCTGCAACGGTAACCAATACAACAAATATGGCTCAACATATGCAAACGCCATCCCTTCCAACACAACAATCACCACTCAAATATCAAGCGGCACCGACAACTTACCCACCACCAATTGAGGCATATCCATCGCCAAAGATTAATCCAAACTTTTTAACACCGAAATTCGATCGGACCACACTACCCCGCACTAATAATTTCCCCTCACCATCTCCCGTTAAATTTGACTTATCATCCACCTCCAAAGCTGGTCTGGGTGGTACTGGTTTAACCACGAAACTGTCTATGTCCGGCGCAGGCACATCATCTATTGCAGTTACAGCAAATACTAGTGTGGCTGCTGCCACTATGGCGCCCACAACATCTGCAGATCCATTGAAAGATGAAATTGGTAGCATACTCACAGCCAGTCTAATGCCAAGTAAAGAGGAATCTGGCAAAGTTTTTGGTATAGCTAGTGTTAGTTTAGCACAAAGCTCAGGACCAGATAACACAAAGTGTACGCTAGGCAAATGCGGTTCTATCCATAAACCGGTTTTGGGACCCGTGGTACCTACAGAGGGTTACATTGGTGATCAGTTATCGAGCAAAGAACGTCGTAAGGCAAAGGTAAATATGACTCATGAGCAAATACAAAAATGGCTGATTGAATGTTCTTCAAATCCGGATGAGATACAAGATGATTTGGATGATGATTACGATGACAATTTACGCCCAAACTTATTTGCAACAACACCGCCCCCAACGCGCGATGACAAAGAGAGTACATCGTTCAGTTCATCATCGAAGGCGACACGTGATCTTGGAAAGAGTGAAAGTGCTTGGTCGGCAAAAGGACCCTCGCTGAAGGCGACACCAGTTATTGCAACAAATAATCGAAAGGATGATACTAAAATTTTGGATACAGTTAATCCAATGGATATTGCTACGGATAATGAGCGTACAAGTGGCCAACAAGCAATAAATCTAACACAAAAGAATAATGCAAAAGCAAATTTAAATTTAAATACAAGAGGTGATACGCCACCAACCCTTGTTAAAGCAACACGCACGGAAAAGCCTGAAAAGAAAGCAAGCGCGTTGAAAAAACCCAAAGAAGATAAAAATGCTGGTGAAGCTGCGGCGTCGAGTAAAGACAATAAGCAAAGTAAACTTGATAAGGAAAAGGATAAAGAGAAGGAAAAAGATAAAGAAAAGGAGAAGAACACGCCCACAACATCCAGCTCTTTAACTAAGGGAAGTGCTGGAAAACAACTCCCAGCAGCTGAGCCACACAACATCGCAGAGAATGCGCCTGTAGGCACAAAACAGAACCGCAAGAAAGCCGCAGCGACTGCGGCAACAGCTCCAACAACAGATGAGAAAAACTCCAACATGTCAGGCAAATCTACACAAAATACACAACCCATCAATAGCAACGCGGCTACGAAGACGCAAAAACGTACACCGGTTTATAATCAAAAGAATCAGCAAAAACAAATTGAACTAAAAGAAACCACAACAACAAGTCACAAGAAGTCAGCGCCATTTTCTTATGGAGCCGCCTTCTCAGCGGATAATGAAAAATCAATTTACTCTTTCGATAAGGATGACGACGAAGCGGATGGCACTAAGCCATCGCACACTACACCAACCTTTAAGCGCCAAAGCGCACGTGACACACAAAATGAAGATTCTGTTTCAAATACGCCCACGAGCAAGATATCGCCGGGAAAAAAACGCGCTGCAGCCATTGCGAGTGCTGAAAAGAATAAAGAAATTGCTGGTAAATCTCAAAATAGTTCAGTCTCGTTAACGCTAAGTCCGTCGGAAAATTGTAAGCTTGTAAAAGTAAGCTTGGATGCGGAAAAACCCGGAGTAAGCAGCAACAAATCTGTTGGCAAGTCAACGAAGGCTGCTACAAAGCCGAAGCCGGCAGAAGTAACAAATAATGCTGATGCCGAGTCCGATTCGGAAGGACACACATTCTATATACCGTTACAGGGTGTTGGTACTGGTGGTGATGGCGAAGGCGGCATACAAGGTGTAGCTGTAAAGCTGGGGCGTGAGGGCCCCGACGGCCCTAACCAAAAGGTTATAATGCACGCAACTTTAGTAACAAAAGCTCAAATGGGCTCGAATTCAAAACCATTACCAGAATCTATGAATGTCTCGGATATTGTTAAAACTTTAACTTCACAATCAATTCCAAATGTTTTGGCATCGAATGCAAATAAGGCACTCGAAGATAGTACTAAAAAGGATGAAAAGGCATCCCCGAGCAACTCAGCAGCAGCCGCAGCATGTGCAGACAAATCTTCATCGAATAGTTTGAAAAATGTGCCAATCGGCACCACACAATCACGCTTCAAAGCAGGCGCTGATGCTGCCAATCAACCATCAACATCAGCAGCTGCGGCAACTGCCAACGCAGGTGGTGGCGGTCTTGTGCGTGTCAATTCGAATTCATCACTTTTTTCAGGTTCTGCGAAATCGCGTATCGGCGCTGGCAACGCTACAGCAACGAGTAAGAAATTCAAAGATGATACACCCATCAAAATGTCGAATAACACAGCTTTCCCACGTCACGATGATCCCACACAAATGGTCGAGGCTCCCATTTTTCGCCCTACCGAAAAAGAGTTTGCTGATCCTATGGACTTTATTGAACGTATTACGCCAATTGCAGCCCGATTTGGTATATGCAAAATAATTCCACCACCAACATTCAAGCCCGAGTGTCGTATTTCGGATGAAATGCGTTTTACAGCTTACAATCAATATGTGCACAAGATGTTACATCGCTGGGGTCCAAGTGCAAAAGAGTTAAGTGCAATTAAAAAATATTTGGCAACGCAGAGCATCGTCATGAATCATCCGCCATGGATTGGTGGCATGGAAGTGGACTTACCGCGTTTATATCACACCGTACAAGAGTTAGGTGGTTTAAAGGAGGTAATCGAGAAAAAGAAATGGGCGCGTGTCGCTGAAGAGATGTGCATACCCAAGTTGGCACAGGATCGTGTTACGAAATTGGATGATATATACTGCAAGTATTTGCTACCATATGACACCTTATCACCAGCTGAACGTCAAAAGCTATTCGATGAGGTTGAATCAGATTGGGCCAAACGTGAAGCGCGCGCACGTCGAAATGCCGATCGTTTCGTAAATACTGAAAGTGTTTCCAACGAAGACGATGATGTGTCATCCGAAGATGATGAGGAATCTGAAGAGGAGGTGGATGGTGTATCAATGGAATGCATTGTGAAAGGACGTAGCATGCCGCTTAGTCAATTTTATCGCATTGCTCGCAATACTTTAGCTTTGTGGTTTAAAAACACTGAACCCATTGTTAATGAGGTGGAGGCTGAATTTTGGCGCCATGTTGCAGTGCGTGATAGTCACGTTTGTGTACACTCGGGTTCCATAGATTCCTCTGGATGGGGTTATGGTTTCCCCAGTCCTGGACCAAAGAGTAAAGGTTCGAATTATGCGCGTCATCCATGGAATCTTAAAGTACTTACAAATAATCCTGGTTCGGTGTTGCGCTCACTTGGTCCTGTCATGGGTGTAACAGTGCCGACATTACATGTGGGCATGCTATTCTCAGCATGCTGCTGGTATCGTGATCCACATGGTCTATCTTGGATTGAATACTTACATACAGGCGCTTCAAAATTGTGGTATGGCATTCCAGATGATCAAAGTGCAAACTTTCGTTCAGCACTTACTTCGCTCATTCCCACGCATTGTCAAAATAAAACAATTTGGCTGCCCTGTGACACGGTTATGGTTCCACCGCATATGCTCACCGATCGTGGTGTGTCATTATGCCGTATTGAACAAAAGCCGGGAGAATTCATTGTTGTATTTCCACGTGCCTACACCTCGAGTTTGGCTACTGGATATGTTGTCTCCGAGAGCGTTTATTTCGCTACAACATCGTGGTTGGATTTGGCAAAGGATGATTTTAGAGTAAGTAGTAAATCTTCAGCTCATTAAACATTGAGAATGGAAAAATCGCACAGGCCAACAAAAATAACTATATGACTATTTTCTTGACCTCTTCCAGGACATTCACGAAAGCTGTGAGCCAGCAATGTTTTCGTTGGAACAATTACTTTTTGCTTTGGGCCACGATCAACGCGTTACATCAGACACTTTGCAACAGATGTTGCCTATGCTGCAAGAGGTCTATGAGAAAGAATTGGCCGCCCGCGAACAGCTCAAGGTATGTATAACCGTATATTCAGAAGGCTTGTCATATTAGTTGTAGGGTAGTATATAAAACTTTCCTGCCAGTAAGATTCCAGTTGACAGCTTTGGTTTATAAGATAGTGGTCAAAAACCTCTTTGCAATAAGGTTTTTCTCTTTATGCTAACATGACGGTTTTGATGTCCGTCGTTGAAAATGTGTTGTTTTTGTTGTAATTTTTTTGGGGCGTAGTCATAGTCGAAATATATTAGATACTAAAGTAAGCGTCACCTTTTTGATAAAACTTCCTACGGCTTATCGGTCAAAAAAGCTGACCCTAACTTTAAAGCCTACTTTATTTTGACTATTTTTATTTTGTTTTAACGTAGAAAATGGTTGTCATAGTTATTTTGACATTTTTATACCTTTCATGAACATGGTATTATAACTTTGGTCAGATGTTTGTAAGTATGAGAAGAAGAAGAGATAGACCCATGTTGTTGATAGACCCATCAATAAGTATACCGAAATGATCAGGATGACAAGATGAGTTGATTTAGCCATGTCCGTCTGTCTGTCTGTCTGTCTGTCTGTTTGAACGCAAACTAGTCCCTCAGTTTTTGAGATATTTGGCTGAAATTTTGTATTTTTTTTTTTTTCAATCGAAATTCAAAAAGGTAATGAGACTACGCCGCAAAAAGACCAAACCAATATTCTCCTTGTCAAAGTAGAAACATGTAATTTTATAAATTTGGACACAATCAAACGCCAAGCAAAAAAAGCCCGACTATATTCAAGCAACGATAGATTTTTTTCTCTTGTGGGCCGGTCCTAATTTTTATTTTAAATTTTTATGGGAGAACGGAAAAAATAAAATTGGTCCCTTAACTCTGTACAGCAGCTGGCTGGATATTCGACCAAACCAACTTTAAAAAGGTTGGATTTGGTCTAATACCAATTAAAATTGTTAAATTTGTCGTATAGTGTAATCGAAACTCAAAGTAATAAGGAATGTGTCGATGTACTCCTTATGCAAGTAGCACTACCTCTTCATAACGATTTCTCTGGTTTTAATTTTGGCTGAAACTGTTATTTTTGCGGTCACTGGGCCCTGTCTGATAAAATAAGGTTTCGTTTTATTTATAAGAATTTTATGCTTTTCTATAAAACAATTGTAATAATTTAGTTACATTTTATTTCTCTACTTTTATTTAAGGCTGCTGGAGTTACTTCAACTGAGAAAGTGTCCTGTGAGAAAACTACAAAAGCGAAAAAGCAACAACCAGCTCAAAAATCTATTGAAAGTGAATGTGATCTGTGTCGTGCAAATTTGTATATTTCAATGGTTAAAACCGAGGATGGTAATATATATTGTTTGCAACATGCATTGAAGAATCTAAATAACGGCAATATACAAGCTAAACAATGCAAATTGATTTACGCTTATAATGTGGATGATATTGAGAGTTTAATCAAAAATTTAAAAGATAAGATTCAACAGAAACGACACACAGTTACGGGGAAGAAGTCAAAGTAGTATCGAGCTCGTCGAAAACGAAAGAATATTTGTAAATAAAATATAATGTAAAACACAAATGATTTAAACAACTATACATATGTATGTATGTATGTAGGAATAAGTGATGATGTGCATTGATATTTAACTCTATGTCATCCACGTGCGTAGGTTTAGTTGCATACATGCATATACATTTGGTCAATAGAAAGACAAAACAAAGAAATGCAATATACATTGCAATTCTAAATACCTTGGGGAGGTGCATATAGCACTTGTATTTCATATGTAATTGTTAGGGTGATTAAAAAATTTTTTTTTAGGGATTATACCCTAATTGGTGAAAAAATAAACCTCGCGGAAAATAAGCATATACATTTTTATTATTTTGTATACAATTTTTTTTTAGTGAATTTCCCTTAATTTTTAACTGTTTTTTGTTCAAAAACACTTTGCATATTCTTAAAGTTGAACTTTCCAAAAAGTGTAAGCTAGAAGTAGCTCAAAATTTCCCCTGATTTTTAAGAAGTTTTTTTCGTCGATCGTGTTGAGCAATTTCTTCCATACAAAAAAACAAAAAAAAGGTAATTTTGTATGGAAGAAAAAAATTCTTAAAAATCAGGGGAAATTTTGAGCTACATCTAGCTTGCACATTAGTACCGTGAAATTGACCGACCTACAAAACGGCGTACTCTGAAACTCTCTAGAAACTGCCAAAAAAGTTAAAAATTTTTGATTGTACGTGTACATGAAAATCGCCGATACACGTGTATTTTTATTTTTTGTCCCCTTTCCGAAATGTGTGTAGAGCAGTGTAATCGCACTTAATATATAGTATTGGAAAGTTCAAAGCTTCAAAAATTTTGGAAAAATACACATTAAAAAAGTGTAACAGGGGTATTGTCTCTTTTTTTGATCATAAAAATTAGAGAGAAGACCCCTAATATATTTTTTCATAAAAATGAGTGGGGAAGTTAAAAAAAATTTTAAGGGAGTGAGATCTAGACAATTTTTTTTAATTACCCTAATTCATATTATACAAGCACGTATGTAAATGCGCTTGGTTGAATAGCATTTCTTTTTATAAATTTTAAGTAAAACCCCCCAAAATGGTTTGAAAAACGATTAAGAATCAAATGTGTATAAATGAATATACATAGTAAATACATACATGCATGCATAAGATTCGTTTATTTATATAATAATATGTTTTCAGATCAGAAAACATATATATAAATAATAATAATAACTATCTGAACACTTCTATACTAACTAATAAAATATAAAAACTAAATTGTAGATTTTATGTATAGAAAAGTTGCAATTTTTTAATTTAACATTATTTTGCTAAGAGTAGATGCAGCAGCAGTTGATATACATAGTATATACGAGTGTTTTAGATTTGCAAAAGTATGCACACACTGGCAAAGTGGAAAAAATTTATGTTTTAACTTTTTTTTTTGTAAAGAAAATAAGTAAATAATTTTAAAAAATATGTATTTGATGTTAAGCATTGATAAATTCACGTGATGTAAAAATAAATATATAAGATACAAAAAAAGAAAATTTACTATAAAAATTCTATAACAAAAAGAATTAAAAAGTAGAACCGTTTTATGTTTGTTTTGTTTTTAAATGCGGCATTACGCTAATTCTGTTTCTTTTTCAAAATTTTCCAAAAAAATTCCACAATCATGAAAGGAATTAAAAAAAAAAAAAAAAAGATTTGTATAATCAGTGAACTTTATCGGCATTTTTGTTAGTCCTTTGCATATTGTATATTGTAAGTTCTCTTTATAAATAAACATTTGCATTAGATGTTCAATGTATTCCACATGAAGTGCAACAATAAATATTTCATTAATACTAATTATGTTTTTTTTTTTACCCAGCGTACTAGTCCCAACAAACACATTAGAGAAATGTTCGTCTTTACGTTAGATAAGTAGGGTAATTCTCTAACTATTCTCTATTCGAAGGCGACAGTAGAGAACTACACTAGAACTCGATTCGAGATAAGTTAGAGAAGTAGCCAAAAGGCGAGCGTTTACAAATTCACATTAGCATCCCATTAGAGAATGACATTAGAATTCGACTGGAAAACATAAGGTTTTCTCGATTTGTGACAAACCATGAAGGTAGATTTCGATTGGAGGACATTCGAGAACTAGCCCCATTCTCCAACCCAACAAACACAGTCTCTAACGTTAGAGAAATCCTCGTCTTTATGTTAGATAACTACCCAACAAAACATGAAGCTAGATTTGATTCGAGGTACATTCGAGAAAAAGACCCATTCTCCAATCTCTAACGTTAGAGGACGACTCGAGAATCACAGCGTTCTCTGACAAAATGGGACATAATTCTCAAATCGAGAAAACTATAGTTTTCGAGTCGAGTTCTAATGTCATTCTCTAAAGGGATTCTAATGTAAATTAGCAAATGGTGCAAAATGATCGCATTTTGGCTAGTTCTCCAACCTATCTTGAATCGTGTTCTACAACTTTTCACGTTTATAATGAGAAAATGTAAGTTTATATTGAGAAAACAAAAATTGATAATGAGAATTGTAAGTTCATATTGAGAAAACAAAAGTTTGTAATGAGAAATTACATGTTCTCGTTATCAATTTACGTATTCTCAATATCAACTTACAATTCTGATTATCAACTTGTGTTATCTCAATATGAACTTACATTTCTCATTATCAACTTGGGTTTTCTCAATATCAACTTATAATTCTCATTATCAACTTTTGTTTTTTCAATATAAACTTGAAAAGGTGTAGTGTAGTTTTTTACTGTTGCCTTCGAATCGAGAATAGTTAGAGAACTACCCTAGTTATCTAACGTAAAGACGCACATTTCTCTAACTTTAGAGACTGTGCTTGTTAGGTCATTCGTATGGGAGGTGCCACGCACCTTTTCGTTAACTCGAGTTTTTTGTGAGGTGTTGAGGATCGATCACATATTATATCGGCGGAACCGAAAAAAACTCTTGGTACGACGAAGAATGCCGCGGTGCAACGAAAATAACGGTTGCTGCCGTTGAGAATAAATGCAACACGAAGAGTACAAGAACGCTACTGTAAGTTGAAGAAGAAAGCGATATGCATATCCCGTGAAAACACACCTGGAACTACAACAAATAGCCAAAACAATTCGCAACACTTCTATCCAAAATTCCGACAAATGTCCGAAGGTTATAAAATCGAGGTCGCTTTCACATGAGTTTTTCAGTCTGTTTTGTTGCGTGCTCTGTGGTCAGATTGAAAAGGGACGTGCGTGTTGACAAGAGCATGCCAACACAAGTAGATAGGCTGCATTACCTTATTTCTTCATTCCGTCTGTGAAATTTGTGTCGGCATGCTAGCCGGTTGAATTCCGTGTGAAATTGCTTACTTGGGGATCTCCAGGGTCTAAATATCTCACAAGATCTCGTTCTTTAGACAAGGCTGCTATTTCGGCTGGGTAGTCTGAGCGAGTTTACTATATTAAAAACCGGATGAGGTTGAATCGATGGTCCTGCGAACTATGCTTACCGTGTATCGGGACGGAATGGGCGACAAAAACGCTCTCAGTGAGATTTCGGAAGCCGTACCACGGTTTTCCTATCGGCACCTGAATTCAGCAGCGGGGGAAGGTTGTTGTTGTTACAAAAAGGTTACAGGTTTAGAATAGGTGAGATGACCTTATAGGTTCCACCGGTCATACTTGTGCATATCCCAACACTCCCCAAAATCTTAGTAGATTTTGCCGTTAAAAATAAAACAATATTGGCAATTTCTGCTGCTAGACCGACTACCGTTTTCTGATCTTGGTTTGTTGTTAACAGCAAAAACACTCCCCGAAGGTTTTGGGGAGTGATGCCGAAATTGACAGTCCTTGGCCGATATGAACCCGGTACGCTGCGCTACTCCCTTGGGGTACTGCCCGTCTGTCGTGGTAGCGATTTGGTATGACCAGTGGAACTTTCTAGGTCATGTCATCCCTCCATCCATGAGGAAGGAGAAGATGGATAGTGAGAGGCATCCTATCCGTAGATCAACCATCGAGTTAGCACGGTATTACCTATGTGCATTAGGGTGATTCAAATAAAAAAAATTTGGTTCTTTTTTCGGTCTTACCCCCTGAAACTATAGGTATTGATGAGAAAATAAGCCTTGCAAAAAATTAGCACTCTAACTTAACCCTTAGGGGTGGCTATTTTTTTTTCGCCTTTTCCCATACATTTTGACGTCCCTTATTTTAGCGGCGATAGGTTGGCGAAATCAGTTGAAATTTTGCCTGAATTAGTAGCTAATTTATTGCTAATTAATTGCTAAAAGAAAAAATTTATAGCTCTTCAAATTTTTTTTTATGACATTTTTCCCCAAAATAAGACTGAAGTTAGCGAAACCAATATTCGAAAAATTATTTTGGCGAAAAATGTCATAAAAAAAAATTGAGGAGCTATAAATTTTTTCTTTTGGCAATTAATTAGCAATAAATTAGCTACTAATTCTGGCAAATTTTCAACTTGATCCGACAATTTTTCGCTGATCGTTTCGCTAACTTCAGTCTTATTTTGGCGAAAAATGTCATAAAAAAAAAATTTGAAGAGCTATAAATTTTTTCTTTTGGCAATTAATTAGCAATAAATTAGCTACTAATTCAGGCAAAATTTCAACTGATTTCGCCAACCTATCGCTGCTAAATTAAGGGACGTTACATTTTGTATGGGGAAAAATGGAATTTTTTTTTTTTCAAAGTGAATTTTCTTTTAATTTTGAAACTTTTTTCAAAATTTTTTTACACACTCTTAAAGCTGAAGCTTCCAAAATGGTATGCCATGTGCGGTTATATTAACTATTAAAATAATTACAGCCATTTAAAATTTACTAGATTTTATACGTGTTACTGTGTATGTGTGTGCAATAGTACAAAACTCAGTCATTTTCAAATGGCTGTAATTAATAGTTAAGATAATCGCACATGGCATACCATTTTGTTGTCCAAGAGGAACGTGAACTTCCGAGAGAGGATACCAACTTAGTTCGATTGGACATGGCTAAGCATCGTTACCACAACAAGCCAATGCCCCTGTGGGTTAGGGGTTTAGATTATGCCCGCGGTAGGCATAACGGTTGGAAAGGGTCAGTTACATAAAGCTTTATTTTGACTTTACCTCAAACTTTGACTTTGACAGAAATGTTCAGTATACGTATTTAAACGAAGCATGGCAAATTGGAGACCTCAAAGTTGAAGCAAGGTTAAAATTTGGCAAACTCTCAAATTTTGCTTGCTTTGCTTGCTTTGGCAATCAAACGTTGATGACTTTGCTTTATTAAAGAATAAAAAGTTGGAGGAAATAATAATTCATTTTTTCTCTATTAAATTAATAAATTACCCAAAACACTATGAATGCAAAGAAATAAATAACGAAAAGAAATGTATAAAAGAGAAGCGTCAAGGCGTTCATTGTAACATACCTCTGAAGTTGGACGCTAAGTTTTGAGGTAGCAAATGTCAGGCGAGGTTAACAAAGCTTTATGTATTTGACCCTTTTAAGAGTTAAGTTAGAGCGCTAATTTTTTGCAAGGCTTATTTTCTCATCAATACCTAACTTTTTAGGGGGTAAGACCAAGTCGGCATTTTTTTTGAATCACCCTAATGTGCATATTAGTCGACTCTAAAGCCCCAATTACATAAAACTTTGCAGGTTCCACTTTCATACAAAGTTTGTGGAACGTAAAGCGAAGCGAGATTTTGGCAAATGCTCAAAGCCGAGGCGCGCACCTGTCAAAGTTTAACAAAGTTTTATGTAACTCGGGCTTTAAGGGTCGAATACATAAAGCTTTGTTAACCTCGCCTGACATTTGCTACCTCAAAACTTTGCGTCCAACTTCAGAGGTATGCTACAATGAACGCCTTGACGCTTCTCTTTTATACATTTGTTTTCGTTATTTTTTCTTTGCATTCAGAGTGTTTTGGTTAATTTATTAATTTAATATAGAACAAATGAATTAATTATTATTTCCTCCAACTTTTTATTCTTTAATTAAAGCAAATTCATCAACATCTGATTGTCAAAGCAAGCAAAGCAAGCAAAATTTGAGAGTTTGCCAAATTTTAACCTTGCTTCAACTTTGAGGTCTCCAATTAGCCATACTTCGATTAAATACGTATACGGAACTTTTCTGTCAAAGTCAAAGTTTGAGGTAAAGTCAAAATAAAGCTTTATGTAACTGACCCTTTCCGACCGTTATGCCTACCTCGGGCATAATCTAAACCCCTAACCCACAGGGGCATTGGCTTGTTGTTGTGGTAACGATGCTTAGCCATGTCCAATCGAACTAAGTTGGTATCCTCTCTCGGAAGTTCACGTTCCTCTTGGACAACAGGTGGTGCTTGTAATTGCAAGGCGGGAGCTGACAAGAGAGTTTGGACAACAGCAATGGGAAGGCCGTTGTGTTCAAAATTTAATAGAGTCTGGGGAGTGGCCTTACCCATGTCTGAGGAGTGGCCTTACCCGGAACTGTTCGCCTTGTAGCAGATCGAGGTTGTTCGGGGTGAGTGAACCTTAAAATTTCACTCTTAAATACAGTTATATACTAACAATTAAACTAATTAATATATGAACTATTTATTCTTACTTAGTATAGTGATTTCTTATGTAAATACAAATATTAGTCTAATCCTAAGTTATAACGATAACAAACACTTGCGTCCGAAAAGTTGCGCTTTCTTCTCGAACACAGGCGACTTAATGGGCGTATTAATTTTATAGAATGAGTTCAGGGAATGCTTAATATAAGTTTCGTACATTTCATTAAAAAAATTCTTAATACCATCGTCGTTTTTATTGTCGTGCACGATGATGAAACGAATCTGACTGGCAGTGACAAATGCGGACACGTACCACTGGTTAAATCGATCGATGGACTTCAGTTGCATATTGGCAGATCGCCATTTGTGCTCATCCACCAGATCCAACGCAGCGTGTGCAATGAATTGGCTTAAATGACGGCTGTCGTCTTTCTGCAAAGATTAATGGATGGACGTAGACCATAAGAGTTTTGTGTTTCATGGAATTCGGTCTTACTTACTCTCAATTCCTTGTTTACAGTGGTAAACTCCATTTCAAATAAGGGATTGTCATTATGGCCAACAATTACAAAGTAATAAGTCGACATTATGCTGGATAATGGTTTTGTTTATTTTTGCAAGAAATAATTGAATCGAATTTATGTAGAGAATTTAGTTTCGCGATTTTCTTATACATCGATATATCGATTGCACAGCTGCTTTCATTAGGTCTGTTCTATGAGAGTTCTGAGTGTGAATGAGTAAACTCACTGTGAGATGGTAAAATAAGCATTTCAAAGCATATTTAAGGGTTCCGCAAACTTAACTTAATAAGACTTGAAAATATCACTTCTAGCAAATGGGAAGCACATGTATCTGATTATCAAAAAATTAAGTTAAGTTAAAATTAAGTCTACAAGTTCAGTGAGAGCCGTGAGAGTACTATTCTTGCCATACCATTTTTTTAACTCCCCAACTATTCCATAGAGAAAATAATTTTTGGATGTTAGTAATTCATATGGCAGCCAGAAAACAAACTATCAAATAAATTAAATTCACATTAGGCTAACCAAAAATATACATTTTTTTTCTCCCGACATGTTTTATACTTTATTTCGGGTTTTTAATATATGTTGATTGAGAATAAGCTTAGAATATCGAAACTTTATGCACGGGAAATGTTTTTTGTCACTTTTGTATGATTTATGTGTAAAAAGTCTATTCGAGCGGGTAAAATGTTGTAACTATCTGAAACGGTCTAATGAGCTCTCTCGTTATTTTTTAAAGAAAACCAAGTTAAGTCCAAGTCTACGCTAACGGAAGCTCAACACTTTCACTTAATTTTAAATGCACTACTATCAAAGATATTTTAGTTATTTATCAATTTAAGCGGGCTACTCACCTGCCAAGAATTGTCAAACTCCATATAAAAAACGCATCACATAAGTAAATTGTTCACGCTCACAAAGATGTATAGGTATATAGGACTTTAGGCGTTGGTATTTTGATGTGGGCAAGTGATTTTGGTATTGCAGAGCACTAATTTCTGATTTGGTAACCCCTGCTAACCAGCAGCGAATAAAATCTTGGGAAATTACTAGGTGGTGTTACCCACAAAAGCGGATGAAAAAGAGCATAATAATGTTTAACTAGGCGCCTTTTTTTACCCATGTTGAAGATTCTAATTAGAGATGGAATTTATGCAACTATCGACTTATATCGAATTCCCTGCTAAAGCGGGCTACTCACCTGCCAAGAAATATCAAACACCATATAAAAAACGCTCAAGAAATGATCAAGAACTGTTTTCACACGTCAAATATTCTTGAGCCAATACTCAGCTCATAAGAAAAAATACTACAATTTTCCATTGTTGGCAACGCCGCTTTGCCTCAAGAAATAAATATGCGTATATATTTCTTGAGGTAAGCGGGCTACTCACCTGCCAAGAAATGCCTCAAGAAAAAACGAGCATATATTTCTTGTGCCTAGTCAAGAAATTTCGACGTTTACCAAATTTTCCATTTTTTTGTAAATTACTCCTATAAAAATGTACAAAATATGTTTAGCGAAATATGTACTCATCTTTGCCGTGGAACTGCACGTTTACCTCAAGAAATATATACGAGCATATTTATTTCTTGAGGTAAACCGGCATTGCCAACCATCGAAAATTGTAGTATTTTTGCTTATGAGCTGAGTATTGGCAAAGAGAATATATCAACAAGAGCCGTCACTCGTTATAAATGCAAGGAAAAAGATGGATGCCGTTTTCTTTCAGGGTTTCGGTAATTTTGTTTTCTCAGTTTTGTAAATTCGACAGCTGGTAAATTTTTGTTTCGACTCTTGTGTTATTTCATATATCGTCTATTTTCTTTTACACATTTTGTTTTGATTAGACAATAACATATTTATATCGAAATTACCGAAACCCTGAAAGAAAACGGCATCCATCTTTTTCGTTGCTTTCATAACGAGTGGTGGCTCTTGTTGATATATTCTCTTTGGTATTGGCTCAAGAAAATCTGACGTGTGAAAACAGTTCTTGACCATTTCTTGAGCGTCTTTTTATATGGAGTTTGACATTTCTTGGCAGGTGAGTAGCCCGCTGTAAACGTGCAGATTCACGGCAAAGATGAGTATATACTTCGCTGCACATGTCTGCAATAAAATGGAAAATGCCGTAAACGCTCGTTTTTTCTTGAGGCATTTCTTGGCAGGTGGGTAGCCCGCTTTAAGCGAGCATATATTTCTTGTGCCTGCAGTGGAATTCAGTAACTTTAAACAATACTATGAAACGGCTTGTTAGCTTAACAATTTCGTTGTTTGCACTATCGATTCGGTGATTCAGTAGCTCTTCCTTAACAATTAAAAACAGGCGATTGTCTCAGATGCATTATAGTACAATAGGTGATTGTCTCAGGTGAATTATAGCAAAAAGTAGATGATTCTTAGCTAAGCATAGAACCAATATTCCTTAACAACTACCAATAGGTGATTGTCTCAGTTAAACATAGCAAAACGTAGCAGATTCTCAGCTAAGCATAGAAACAAAAGGTGATTGTCTCAGATAACACAAAGCAAAACATAGAAGTGTCTGAGCTAAAATATATAAGAAAAGTACCTTTTGGCTGTTTTAACAAACAACACCAAATTATAGGTCGACAATTATTTCGCGTTAACAATAACAGCTGACATTTCGTTAACAAATGTTGTCAAATAAACTTGTAGTGAATAGCGAAATCGTTAAAATTGTTGTTAAGTCAACGTAACAATGACAACTCTTGTTAAACAATACTATGAAACGGGTTGTTAGCTTAACAATTTCGTTGTTTGCACTATCGATTCGGTGATTCAGTAGCTCTTCCTTAAAGCGGGCTACTCACCTGCCAAGAAATGCCTCAAGAAAAAAACGAGCATATATTTCTTGTGCCTGGTCAAGAAATTTTGAAGTTTACCAAATTTTCCATTTTATTGCAATTTACGGTTTTAAAAATTTATAAAACTTGTGTCGCGAAATATGTACTCACCTTTGCTGTGAATCTGCACGTTTACCTCAAGAAATATATACGAGCATATTTATTTCTTGAGGTAAACCGGCGTTGCCAACTATCGAAAAGTGTGGTATTTTTTCTTATGAGCTGAGTATTGGCTCAAGAAAATTTGACGTATGAAAACGTTTCTTGACCATTTCTTGAGCGTTTTTTTATATGGAGTTTGGCATTTCTTGGCAGGTGAGTAGCCCGCTTAACAATTAACAACAGGCGATTGTCTCAGGTGAATTATAGTACAATAGGTGATTGTCTCAGGTGAATTATAGCAAAAAGTAGCTGATTCTTAGCTAAGCATAGAACCAATATTCCTTAACAACTACCAATAGGTGATTGTCTCAGGTAAACATACCAAAACGTAGCAGATTCTCAGCTAATCATAGAAACAAAGGGTGATTGTCTCAGATAACACAAAGCAAAAAATAGAAGTGTCTGAGCTAAAATATATAAGAAAAGTACCTATTGGTTGTTTTAACAAACAACACCAAATTATAGGTCGACAATTATTTCGCGTTAACAATAACAGCAGACATTTCGATAACAAATGTTGTCAAATAAACTTGTAGTGAATAGCGAAATCGTTAAAATTGTTGTTAAGTCAACGTAACAATGACAACTCTTGTTAAAATAGCGTACTGAATTCCACTACTGGTCAAGAAATTTTGACGTTTACCAAATTTTCCATTTTTTTGCAAATTACTCTTATAAAAATATACAAAATATGTTTAGCGAGACATGTACTTACCTTTGCCGTGAATCTGCACGTTTACTTCAAGAAATATATACGAGCTTATTTATTTCTTGAGGTAAACCGGCGTTGCCAACTATCGAAAAGTGCTGTATTTTTTCTTATGAACTGAGTATTGGCACGTGTGAAATCGTTTCTTGACCATTTTTTTTTTTTTTTTTTTGGATGTCGATTGGTGATGGCCGGAGCAGTCCACTCATACGGCCAGGGTAATCAAAAACTTAGTAAATTCCATAGTTGATAGTTGTTTGCCTTAATCAAGGCAAATTAAACAAGGTAGAATTGACAACTGAAATATTTTGTTTTTGTAGGAGTTTTTCTTTCAAATAAATGTAAACAAGCGTATTAACCCTTTGCCGCCCAAGCACAGTTTTTGTGTCCCATACAATTGTTTTACTGAAAAATTAGATAGCATATGCTCACGCCAAAAAATGATCTATACCGCGAAATATGGTAGCCCAAACAGTAACGGATTAAAGGTGATGGCCCAATGCACGCTTGCTTTGCTGGCTTTGCCTCGAGAAATGTCAATATTCTTTTGGACTCTACTGAAATATATGAAAGTTGGCCCAGTGGCAGCCTTACTTTGCTTGCTTGAAACGCTTCAAAGCGCCGAATAGCCCAAATCTCTATTTGACAGCGCTTTACACGCTTCGTTGTTTGTCTTGTTGTTGTCTTGTTTGTCTCATCCTGTAATTTTGACAACTTTTGTAGCTTCTATTGGGCCATAGAAGCTTTAAAAGGAAAGCAAGGCAAGCGTACATTGGGTCATCAGCTTAACTTTGGCCACTTTGGAATCTGTCTCTTTTCGGAACTTGCCTTATAAAAATGGCGAGTATTTGTCGATTTCCGCCGATGGCACCACAAGAAGGTTGTCGCCAGAATGTCGCACAAACTGGTGGATTGGTTTCCATTCGAGTTTTTTTATACTAAAGTCAAAACCAGGGTACCGTCTTATCAAGAAAATATGTCTCCGCGAAATTAAGTAATCAATTTTAAAAAACAAGTACAAACTTGTTTGGAACCGGTTCTGGACTTTGAAAGGGTTTCGTTTTTTTATATTAAAATATCGATTACGATTTAGTTTTCGGTTTCGAGAAATTAATCGGCTTCGGTGTTGCTCTTGTAAGAGGCACGTGACGGACCAAACAGAGTTGTACGGACTATGCGTCTATGCTCTCACAGCTGCCGAACCACCTTATGCTACTATTCCCATTGCCGATTTCATCAACCCCGTCACCGTGGATGAAATTGATTTTAGTCGCCTCTTGCGACAGGCATTCCACTACGGGCATTATCTATCCCCTAACCCGCAGGGGCCATGATCGATTTTAATCGCTTACAGTTTCGTGTTCGGTCTAAGATCCGGTTGAAAGAAGAGTAGACCATTTATCTTAGCTAAAATGAGCTAGAGTCTAGCTAATCTGAACTCTTAACTCTACTTGAACGCGCAAGGTACTGAGGCAAGCGGTATTGTATTTATATGACACAATTTGCTATTTCTTCACACTAATGAAAAAATTTAAAAATCTTAAACAGAACGGGTTAAAACTTTTTTTCATTTGACGGGAAAACTCCTACAGAAAAGAGAGAACTGTCAAGTTCACTATTACTTTGTTTAATATACTTTGGCCTTAATTATGCGCTTTAATCGATTAATTCACAAGCGCTATTATTTGAGGTTGCCAATTATGTATGTATCTGTGACGAAAATCTTGACAGATAACAATAGAAAAAACAAAAAATAAAAAACAAAAAATTAGCAAATTCCACGTTGGCCCCTTCTGGAGCTAGCTATAACGAGATTGTGTTAACAAAAGAAAATTTGTAAATGCTTTTTTTCATTTCTTTTTAAAAACTTAAAAGTTTGTAATCAAAAAGATTAAACAAAAGTACTTATATTAGGTAATCGAATTTTTACTTAAAAAAAAGTAAAAATGTTCATATGTAGTAAAAGCTTAAGACAGTACCTATACTGTCTGTAAGTCAGTCTTGTAAAAAGTTATAAATACAAGTTGTGTAGAATATATAGGTTGATTATATTCATTTGTAATTTTAATAATGATATTATTAACTTATTTAGCATATTAAATCTCCAATTTGGTTTCCTGAATAAAGCTGCAAAGCTCTTTGAGTTCATTAAGGGTCGAATACATAAAGCTTTGTTAACCTCGCCTGACATTTGCTACCTCAAAACTTTGCGTCGAACTTCAGAGGTATGCTACAATGAACGCCTTGACGCTTCTCTTTTATACATTTGTTTTCGTTATTTATTTCCTTGCATTCAGAGTGTTTTGGTTAATTTATTAATTTAATAGAGAAAAAATGAATTAATTATTATTTTCTCCAACATTTTATTCTTTAATTAAAGCAAAGTCATCAACATCTGATTGTCAAAGCAAGCAAAGCAAGCAAAATTTGAGAGTTTGCCAAATTTCAAACTCACTTCAACTTTGAGGTCTCCAATTTGCCATGCTTGGTTTAAATACGTATACTGAACTTTTCTGTCAAAGTCAAAGTTTGAGGTAAAGCCAAAATAAAGCTTTATGTAACTGACCCATTAGTGTCACGTTTCTTCAAAATTTTATTGCAATCAGTGTGGCGTTTGATTGAAAGGTACTTATTTCTTATTGCCTCATATTTTTTGCAAGTGAAGATCATGTGGGTATAATCATCAGTTGTGAGGCATATATCACAGAGGTTTGAGTTAACTACTTTAATCCTATTTAAATAAACATTGTCATAGGTATGACCTGTAAGTAATCTATTAATAGTTTTTATTTCTTTCGCGTCAAGGGTGGAAGAGTGATACCAGGGTTTGTTGGGAATCTCTGGGAAGAAACTAGCAAGATTTTTTCCCTTCTGTTCTGAGATTATTTTGTATTTTGCATTCCATTCATTCTGGATAATCCCATTAATTTGACTGAGTGCTTCATCAGGGGTAAGTTTAACTGTTAGGGGTGCACCCACAGAAACTGCCCATTTAGCTGTATCATCTGCAGTTTCATTAATCTCAATGCCTACATGCCCTGGGGTCCAAATTATTTCGCACTGAATATTGCAACTATTTAAGTTATTATGAATACGAGCAACTATATAGTTATTAGAAGTCTCTGAGGCTATGAGTTGGCATGCTGTTAAGCTATCTGTAAAAATGGCTATTTTTCCTAAGTTGTCCTCTGTGGCAATATCAATGGCTTTTGCAATCGCCCACAGTTCACTGAAGGCAGAAGAGGTTTTGAAGTTTATGCTAAAGAAGAATTTTTGTTTTTGGGTCGCATTATAGATTCCACAGCCCATCGAATTTTCTCCCCCCGAGGCATCTGTGGAAAAAATGGTAAAATTGTTATTTTTATAGCATTGAATCACTCTGCAGTATTCGGATCTGATCTGTTCTTTGGATAGATCACGTTTTTTTTTTGGAAGTATATTCATTTTTACTCCTAGATTTGTGTTTTTGGTGAAAATTGTTTCAATACTGATCTCATCAAAAATATCTTTGAATTTGAAGTAAGTAGACGAATAAGAGGAATTTAGTGGTCTATTGTGAGTTACATTAATGTATGCATTTTGGTTTATAAATTTTAGTTTAATTAGTTCCCTGCAGGTAAGCAGTTTTTCCCTTTCATGGGGTTCAAATTCGTTAGCAAGCATATAGATGTTGTGAGTTGGAGTTGAAGGGGTTAATCCCAAAGCACCTTCGTAACGATCTATTTTGGAACGCCATAACTTTGTTGTGGATTGTCTTGGGTAAGTTATGAGTTGTCGATCGTGCAACTTCTATCTTAGATCTGACTAAGCTTTTATATAAGTTTACAGCTACTTTTGGTGTAACACCTGCTTTAACTGTCGTGATCATACTAATTAATTTTACATTGCTTGTGGCCTTTTTGATGAGACGCTCATAATGAGACGTAACTGAAAGAGAGGAATTGAGAGTGCGTCCTAGAAAGATAACATGGTTAACCTGTTCAATGTGTTGGTTATCTATACTGATTTTGATTTGTTTTTTGTTAGTTTTTGCAAAATAAATTGCTTTCGTTTTATTGATATTTATGTTTAAATTCAAATCATGACATTTGTCAACAAAAGACTTAAGTTTAAGCTCTAGTTTTTGCGCTAAGGTAAGTAAATTTCTGTCATGAACCATAATGAGGAAGTCGTCTGCGAACTGAAAAATGTCCGTGGAGTCATCCTCATAGCCATGTAAGATTTTGGTGTATAAATTGAAAAGTAAGGGTGACAGACAACTACCTTGAGGTAAACCATCATTTATATTTACTGTGTTATTTCCTAATTTTAAAATTCTTTTTTGTAAAAAGGAGTTAATCCATTTTATGTAATTGTGGTTGATGTTACAGTCAATTAGAACTTGTGTAAGAGTTGATGTTGGAACGCAGTTGTAAGCGTTACTGATGTCAGCAACAACAGCTGCCACCTTGAAGCCTTTATCTTTGTAACTTTGAATATTGTGTAGTATTTCATTAATACACATTGAAGCCGACCTGCCTCTGCGATAAGCAAAACATCTGTTGGGTAGAATTTTGTTCTCCGTTAACAATGGTTCAATTCTTGCTTTAACCATTAAATTAATGGTTTTAAGAAGAACTGAAATTAAGGAGATCGGTCTGTAATTTCTGAAGTCGTTAAGGTCTTTATCAGGTTTAGGAATTGGAATGATTTTTATGATGCGCCATTGGTCATCAATTTGCCCGGTTTTGAATGAATTGTTGAGAGCTATAAGAAGATTTAATTTGGCTTCATCAGATAACGCACGAATCATTTCGTAGGTAATCCTATCATCTCCTCCTGCGGAACTTTTGGTTTTGTTTTTAAGAACAGCGTTGATCTCAGAGAGTTGAAAATCAGGAATCGTGCCATCAAAAGCGGTAAGGGTTGTGGTGCTAGTAGGGACGTTAAAGGTGGAAACTTGATTTTTTAGGTGGTGGAGAATGTCATAACTTAAGTTATCGAAGCAATCAGAGTTAATGGACTTTTTGTGGTTACCTTTTATATTGTTAACAAACCTTCAAGCTTCTTTTGTATTTGGATGACTATTTAAAAAGTTAATGCTGTTTTGAAAATTACTGTGTTTGGCCTTTTTAACTTCCTCCTTCCATTTCTTTTCGCAATTTAGCGCTTGTTTAAAATTATCTGGAGTAGGGTATTTTCTGCATTTTTTAGTGGCAGCAATGTGTAATCTAAAGTGTTTATTTAAATCCTCATGCCACCAAGTTTTTGGGGTTTTGTTAGAAAAGGTTACCGTTGCTTTGGAAATTTCTTTGGAAAAAGTTTGGCAAATGTCTTTAGTTGAAGTTTCCAGGGAGATAGAGTTAAGAGATGTCATCAGTTTTTTCTTCGAGAGAAATTTGAAGCTTTTTGATTCAGTAAAATCGATGTTGACGGATATGGGAAAATGATGACTACCACCTAAGTGATAATCTAGTATATTCCAACTAGTTGAAGCAGTTATGTTAGTGAGAGTCAGGTCTAAAACAGAACCTCTACTTTTGTCATTTAAGTTTGGTAAAAAAGTCGCCGAACCGTGGTTCATGCAGTGAAACCTTGATTCATCCAAGAGTGCCCCAAGTGCATTTCCTTTTGGAGTATTACAAGAATCTCCCCATTTTCTGGACCTTGCATTGAAGTCGCCCATAATTAGAACATTTTCGTAGGCTTCAAGAAAGTAGAATAAGTTTGAGATTACAGCTTTAAAGGTGGATAAGTCCATAGATGGTTCACAGTAGATAGAGCATATTACTAAGTTCTTGGTTAGATTTTTAGTTTGAATGATACAAATGTCATGAGTTGAATTGAAAAAAAGTTTTTTGAAACGAATGGATTTGCGGATGGCAATAGCCACACCTCCATATCCATCGCTGCTTTTCTTTTCAATTATATTATAGTTTGATATAAACTTATTTTTGTCTGTGTCATCATGTGAAGAAACTTCACTGAGACACGCTATATCAAAGTTTTTGGAATTAAAAAAAAAGTCAATATTGTTTTTGTTTTTCAATAATGATTGTATATTATATTGCAGCATTGTGTATCAATATTGATACACAATGATATTGCAGAACTCTCATCATGGATATTTAAGTCCTCTTCCTCTCTTTCAATTAACGGTTGAGAGTTTTCTAAAATTGCAAATTTGTTTTTGAGTCTGTCAGCAAAATGCACAAAGGCATTGACGCCTGCAGGGTAATCTACTTGGCGGAAAGCGTCCCTAGCAAATTTTGTCATTTCAGACGTAATTTTTTCAATTTCAGAAACTAAGTGGAGATTAGGCTGATTGAAGGCCACTCCATCGTTTTGGGGTCTTTTTTGACGTTCTACTCTTACTTTTGGGGGCCTATCTGAGTTGAAAACTACGGTTATGTTGTTTGGTGACTCTAGCATACGATACTGGAGTTAAGATTTTGTTAATTTCAGTTTGGTTATTTATAGCAAAGTTATTTTGTGAAATGAGACCTGGGAAATGGTCTTCACTGAGAAGTTCAAATCGGTTGTTGGAGTTAACTTTTAGTTCGTGAATTACTTCACTTCTAGACTGTTTTTTTAAAGTCATAATTTTGATAACATTTTTTTCCTTTTCCCATTCCGGGCATAATTTGCTTTGAAAAGCGATATGAGAGTTGTCACCGCAGAGGATACATTTATTTTCACAGTTGCTAACACATACTGTTTTATTTCCGCACTTAAGACAGATTTTTTCATTTCTGCACGCTTTTTGGGTGTGTCCTAGCTTGCCACATCTGTAGCACTGTCTTACCATCGGGAAATAATACTCTACTTCAAGAATGGCGTAATTTAAAATTACACTTTTGGGGATACAGTCTGTTATGGTTTGCCTTCGATTAAGTCATTTTTGGTTCATGGTGATTGGGCATTACTCACGGGGTTTTTAGTTGACAGTTTGGATTCACGCTCCGGTTCGACAAATTATCGATAGTTTTCTTGAGTTGATATGGTTGTGCACCTCTGGCAACACCCAAATATTTCCATGAAATGGAAAGCCACAAATAACGGAACTTTTAATTCCCATGAAAATAAGTACTTGGTGTGTTCCTGGAGTGGCAAGGGTAGACTGCGGGCAAAAATGTGGATTATTGCGGGCGACCGCCAACGTGCCGCGGACAGACCTATTGCTGATATCTTTTTTGGACTGAATTTAGTTATGTATGCGCAAAATGTATTGGCAGAGTGTGAATGACAGCTGATCATAATTTTTTTGCAGCTGTATTAAACTAATGTAAACAAATTAATCAACTCGTATGACGTAACATAATTTATCGGTATAACATTCGAAATTTTTGTAAACAAATTTTTTCATTTTTATTTAATGAATTATAGATAAAAATACAATATTAGAAATTTAAAACAGAAGTTAAATAAACAATTTTCTTTTAAAGGCTTTCAAGACAGTTAAATATTTTTTGTTGGACAAATGTATTAGGCTTTCGAATGAGAGCAACATTAAAATCATTGTTAGTTAAACGTGTCCACAATTTGGCAACTTTGGGTCACCCAGGCCACCCAGGGAACACACCATCCACATGGTCCAGACGGCAAAAATTTTGCGCGCGCAAACGGGTGCGTGCCCCAGTGCTCGAACCCTAATATAATAGCAGACAAATTTTACTACTTAATACGATTTACCTAAAATCTACTACTTTTTTTATCGAAATACTGCGTCCAAAACAGAACCGGATATAGGGCACAGCTTAATAGACTTAATTTTTTTTTTCTTGGAGCCAAAACATTAAAGAAAGTTTGATTATCCAATTAATTTTTCTAGGATTAAAGTCTTTAACAACAAAAAAAAAAAAAAAAAAAAAAAAAAAAAAGTAGTAAACAATTTTTACTACTAAATTTATCCCTGTTCCCATTCATTTGCCTTAAAATAAATCCAGCAATAAAACTTGTATCATGTTCTTTTTATTTATCGAGTTCCGGATTTTATTATTAGTCATAATTTTCTTGTAATAATAAAGTTTTTCTTTTTAATATAACCCATTTTTATTATTATTTAATACGTTTTACATAAATTGGTACTTTTGACAAAATAGTAGGGTTCGAGCTCTGGGGGCAACCACCGTTACTATCGCGCACCATGGCAACCCTCATATTTCGCCATACCAAAACAAACGGAACATTTCCAACCCTATATTGGAATTTAGTTCAGCTACTACAAAGACGTATGCATACCGAAAAATAAGAAAAGAAAATTTAACTTCGTGCCGGTCGGGTGTTAGCAGTGCAAGACGGAAAAAAATTATAATAAACGAATTAAATATTTTACGAAATTCGCAAAAATTTTGTTAATTTATTGCGAAAAAAATAAAATCAATGTGACAAATAAAAAAGAAAAGTGAAGAGAGCGAAGAATTAACTAAAGGCAGCAAACTAAAAAAAAAAAAAAAAAACAAAAAAATTATTCCAAAAACTGTAGTAATATTAAAAGGACCAAAAAAAAAAAAAAAAATAAGCAAATGAAACAAACAAGAAGGAACTAAAGTCCTTTGTTGTTGCTGCAAATAAATTTTAAAATGCGTAAGAATAATTAAAAAAAAAAAAAACAACAACATGAGCTGCATAGTAATTTTTGCCTAGCAGAAAGTTTGAAATGACTGAAATGTAATGCAAATTTAAAAGACTATTACGAAGATATCAAATAAAATATATCAGAAAAAATTAGCACAGACTAGCAACAACAATAACCAGATACAACAACAACAGTGAGGCCGCCTTCATATAGGCCCACTGCAACAACACCAACAGCATTAGCAACAACAGTGGGGTCGCCTTACAAAAGGCCACTGCACCAGCAACAACAGCAACAGTGAGGCCGCCACATATAGGCCCACTGCACCAGCAACAACAACAACAGTGAGGCCGCCTTCATACAGGCCCACTGCAACAACACCAACAGCATTACCAACAACAGTGGGGTCGCCTTACAAAAGGCCACTGCACCAGCAACAACAGCAACAGTGAGGCCGCCACATATAGGCCCACTGCACCAGCAACAACAACAACAGTGAGGCCGCCTCGTATAGGCTCACTGCAACGACAACAACAAGCGCTAGCAACAACAAGCGCTAACAGCAACGGCCACAACAACAACAGTGAGGCCGCCTCGTATAGGCCTCCTGCAACAACAATAACCAGATACAACAACAACAGTGAGGCCGCCTTCATATAGGCCCACTGCAACAACACCAACAGCATTAGCAACAACAGTGGGGTCGCCTTACAAAAGGCCACTGCACCAGCAACAACAGCAACAGTGAGGCCGCCACATATAGGCCCACTGCACCAGCAACAATAACAACAGTGAGGCCGCCACATATAGGCCCACTGCAACAACACAGGCTAGAAAAACCACAGTGAGGCCGCCTCATATAGGCCCACAGCAACAAAAGCGCGCAGCCAACGCGCAACAACCACAACTACCAGCCACAACAATTATAAGCGCCAACAGCAGCGCCAACAACAACAATTATCAGTGGGGTCGCCTGGCCAAAGGCCCACGGCATCGACAACAAGGCACATATAAGCGCCAACAAAAACAACAGCGTGCAGGCAACGTGCAACAACAACATCAGCTATAACCACCACAGTGAGGCCGCCTCATATAGGCCCACTGCATCAATAACAACAACCGCGCGCAGCCAGCGCTAACAACAACATTTACCAGCAGCAGCAACCACAGTGAGGCCGCCTTAATATGGGCCCACTGCCACAATAACCGCGCGCAGCCAACGCGCAAATACAACAACACAGGCTAGAAAAACCACAGTGAGGCCGCCTCATATAGGCCCACAGCAACAAAAGCGCGCAGCCAACGCGCAACAACCACAACTACCAGCCACAACAATTACAAGCGCAAATAAGCGCCTACAACAAAAGCGCTAAACAAACAAAGCAGCAACAACAGCGCGCAGCCAACGCGCAACAACAGTGTGGCCGCCTCATATAGGCCCACTGCATCAATAACAACAACCGCGCGCAGCCAGCGCCAACAGCCACAACTACCGGCCACAACAAAGCATCAGAAACAAGTAGCGCAGCCAGCGCCAACAAAAGCAACATAAGCGCGCAGCCAACGCGCAACAACAACAATTACCAGCATCAGCAACCACAGTGAGGCCGCCTTAATATAGGCCCACTGCAACAACAACTGCGCGCAGCCAACGCGCAAATACAACAACACCGGCTAGAAAAACCACAGTGAGGCCGCCTCGTATAGGCCCACTGCATTAATAACAACAAGCGCACTAACAACAACAAGCGATGCAAAAACAACAACCATAACAACAACGCGCAGCCAACTCACAACAACAACAAGTAGCGCAACTGAGCGCAAACAACACCAGCTAGAACAACCACAGTGAGGCCGCCCAGTTAAAGGCCCACTGCAACGACACCAACAACTACAACAAACCGGCGACGACATCTTCGGTGAGTCCGTGCCAATTGGCACGTTAAATTAGAATTCGTTTTTGCTTGTTTAACTGAATTGAAATGATAGGAAGATAGGAGCGGGAAATTAACTTTAACAAAAAAATACATATATATATATATAAGAGAGAAAAATTAGGATTTTGTCTACATAATAAGAAAATAAATTTAAATAAGTTAGGAACATATATCTAAACTAAACCTAAATTTGAAAATGAAATAAAAATGTAAATGAATAATAGGATAGGGGATAAAATATTGGATTTAAACTAAACACAAGGAGAATAAATATTAAATTATAAATTATAAAATTGGTAACTTAAGGAAATGTAAAGGTTAGGGAGGATAAATAAAAACCTTAAAATTTAAACTTAGGGAAATTAATAATAATAACAAATAAATCAAATATAAAAAAAAAAAGAAAGGGAAAATTATTTCTTATAAATAATATAAATATAATACTTCTTATAAATAAATAAATACTTTAACAAAAAAAAAGATAACAAAATAAAAGGCCACTATAATAAATAAATAAATGAGATAAAACTAAAACGAAATATAAGATAAAACATAAACATACCTTAAGCAATTAATTAAATAGCTAATCAAAAACCCTAAATTGGTAATTAAGTGAATACGCACTTATTGAGGGGTTTTGTGGGAATCAATATACTTTTTTTTTATACATTTATATTTTTGTTGTTCTGAAGCGTAATAATGCGCAGCTATGTGAGAGAACATATAGGGTGGAACTTAATTAAAGTTAAGATTTTGTAAAATGAATTTTAAATAAAATTGTTTATAAAAATGGGAATGCTGATGGTCCTTATGATTTAGAAGGTATAGGTGGGTTGGATAAGGGGCCATCGAAATACAGGTGCGTCGATGGCCATGGATGAGGGTGGGCCAAGCACCGGGCGCTGCAACAACACCCGCGGCGCCCCCTTATATTGTTCGGCCTTATTTTTTTTTATTTCAGCCGTTGTAGCCGGTCGTTTCCGGCTCCTTTAAATTCAAATGTTTAGTTTTCAGTTATTTTTGATTTTAAATTTTAAATTCAAGTTTTATATTTCAGTTAGTTTTCGTTATTTTAAAATTTTGTATTGCCTTTGAGTTGCCAGTTAAGTTTTTTTTGAATTTGAATTTAACCGGCCTCAATTTTTTTTTGGATTCTTTTTTTTGAATTTTAACGGTTTGTCCGTGGCATCCGGGTTTAACCGGATGTTCGTTTCTAGGTTAGTTTCTGCGTTTGATAGGCATGATAGGAATTTTTCTGTTTATGGCGCAGGACAGTAAGGTTGGCAAGAACCCACCCCAGCCGACAATGACTAGCCACAGTGCACCACTACATCATGCCGACCGCCTTCCTTACTGCTCCATTTTAGATGCGTAAAACCATAACAGATGGCGCCCAACGTGGGGCCTGAAGCGCTGATCTCGATGGCTTTTCTGGCCAGCTTGTGAGGTTTCACCATCTCATAAGTCCCAGGTAGGCAGGCCCAGGAGCCGCCACCTGCGTTGCGATGGGATGGTGAGACTGATCAAGTTGTCTGGATTGGTCTTCGTTGTCAGTAGCTAAGGGCTCCACGAGACTTTACGTCATGTCCACCGGAAGTTTTGCATTTCACCCGGCGAGGCAGTGCTAAACGCACTTAGTTTTTTTTGTAGTAAACATTTTTTTTGTCCCGGGTCTGTTGTCCGATGTCGGCTTCGGGAAATATATATAAACATGTCCGCTAAGTGGGGTTTAGATTTTTTGTAGGGATTATTTAGTTCTTTTTTTTTTTTTTTTTTGCCGAACGTGTTTGTCCTTTTGCGTTTTATGTTTTAAAGTCCATTTTTTTTTCCAATTTTCTTTTTATTATTTTGCTGACCCCAACTAATCCAACCAGTCTCAGGGCGACTAGTCTTAGGACAACCCCTGCATTGCGGTTGGATAAGCTGGGATCTTTGGCGATCTATCTTGGCTTCGCAAGTCTGGGGAAGCGGGTCCCAACCGCACCTTTCATTGCGGCGAAGTTAAGAAATTTCCATTTTCAAACCATAATTTTTTTTTTCGTTGTACGATACGCTTGCACGCTTCGCAAGTCTGGGGAGACAGGTCGTATCCGCTCCTTTCATTGCGGCGGAGTTAGTAAAAGTGTGGAACCAACAAATTTTTATAAATAAATTTAATTTTGTTTTGGCTTCCAATATTCCTGCCTGTCTCAGGGATGGCAGTCCCGAAGACAGCGCCTGCTTTACGGTCAGGAGTACTGGGACCCAAATAGTATGCATTTAATAAAGTTAGTTTTTTTTCTTAAGTACGCCAACATGTCTCAGGGAGATGGGTCTCAGGACCACCCTTGCATTGCGGTTGGAGGTACTGGGTTTTTGTAATTGCTTTAATATTTTCATTTTTCAGTTTCCGCACTCCGCATGTCTGGGGAGTCGGCTCAAACCGTTCCTTTCATTGCGGCAGAGTAAGCGGAAGTGCTTTTGCTAAACTAAATACTTTTTTTGTGTAACCTTAACTGGTCTTCAGTGGGCCAACCAGTCTCAGGGTGATTAGTCTCAAAGACCACCCCTGCATTGCGGCCTGGCTTACTGAAACCCAGTTGGGAAAATTAAAATATACCTATATAAAATTTAAAATTTGTTTGTTTTGGGGACCAGTGCGTAACCAGTCTCAGGGCGACCAGTCTCCAAGGCGACCCCTGCATTGCGGTGGTACTGGGATCCAATCGTCTAATTTTTGTTTTTTTTGTTTTATTTACCTATGCCTTCTAATGATGGGAGGTCAGCATTCCCATTGAACATTTAAATACATATATCTTTCAACCCACACACACACTTGCATTTTATTACATTTTGATACGTTTGTTTTCTAACCAACTTTTCTTTCAGCATATTTTTGTATATATATATTGCATTTTTTTTTACGGTTGGTTCGATACGACTATCGAATCACATATATACCTTGCACTTTTCGGTATCGTGTGATCGTAAATAAACTTAATTTTTTTTTTACTTTTTTTTTCCAAAACGTCTTTGTATAGGGTAGAAAGGGGGTGAATCTAAACTGTCGACCCTTGTCCCAATTGCCCTTGTAACCTAAATTTTCTTTTGTTTATTGTGCTGCTTATCGAAGCAAGCACACTACCGGATTTGACACTAAATTTTCTCTCGATTTTAACACACGGATTTTCTTGGCATGGACGCGCAGAAGGAGGGTATGGTTCTCCGAAGCTCCGGACGCGGGAGTTGGGGCAAACCAAGAGGCGGTAGAGGAGCGGTTTCAATGCAACCAACAAACCGGCCTTTAGTGATGCACTCTCCAGTAGGTGCCTTCGGGGCATCCGAGCCGACCAGAATGAGTTTGACTCCTGGTCCCAATCAGAAAGCCGATAGACCAGGCAGCAATAATGGCCATGACACATCTATTGGAGTAGGACCATTGGAGAACCTATACGATTCTGCGAATAACTTGTTGGCAGGCACACAGGAGGAAGCTGGAGCTCAGTCAGGAATCCATATGCCTCCCAACAATTTAGGTGGTGGAATCCCTCCTCAACCGCAGAACCGTGTTGCTCCTGCAGAGGACTCATGGGTGCATGTACTACATCAGCTGTTCAGGACCTCTCAGGAAGAAATGAGGAACGAAATGAGGACAATCAGACAAAACATGGATGTGCTTCGCGACACGATAAGATCTTCACAAGGCCCGAGTCATGCCAGGAATAACTATAGAGATGAAAGAAACCAAGCGCCAACTTTCGTAAACAGCCACGCTAATATCGTTTCTAATAGCATGGCGGTGAAACCTCAGGACTGGAAGGTGTCCTTCGATGGCACGGGAAGCGTGGCAGACTTCCTGTTTAAGTTGGATACTTTATGCGAGCGAACCCAATGTTCTTGTGAACAGATCATGGCCAGCTTCCATTTATTTTTGGCAGGACGTGCTGAAGAATGGTATTGGCTGTTTACGAAGCAAAACCCAACTGCGACCTATGACTTTTTGTGCTATTCTCTAAGGAGGGAGTTTGGCACCCTAAAAAGCGACCATGAGATAATGATGGACATATCTATGCGAAGGCAAAAGCCCAGCGAGACGTATGATGTGTTTCACACGGATATAGTGGCATTGAATGCACGGCTTAGGGAGCCAATGTCGGAGGCCCTGCTAATTGATATTATAAAAAGAAATGTCAACAGCAGTTTGAAGCTGATGCTGTTTAACGCGGGGGTGAGAACATTGCACGATCTTCGTGATGTTGCTCGAAAAGGGGAGCAGGTACTTAAGGAAAGCAAAATCCTGGGAGCGACATATACGGGACGGCACGTAAATGAAGCTCGAACAATAGCACCCGACATCAGGATTGAGGGCGAAGACGGCGAAGTGGACCCGCAACTCGAGGCTTTAGAGTATCGGCGTTACCGAAAACCGGACTATTCGGGCATCCAATGCTGGAATTGTCAGAGCATGGGGCACTCCTACATTTACTGTGAGGAACCTGTTAAGCAACCATTCTGCTTCAAGTGCGGTCAGAGGGGAGTGTTGACTCCGAAATGTCCAAAAGAACATCGGAGACAGGGAAACCTGTACCCGAGCGAGAAGATGGGGGAAACTCGTTCGGTGCCATAGCCCCTATATCAGCCAGTACACCAGGAGTCGCCTCGTGTACTGAACCAAGGGGTAGGTCCCGCGCAAACAGTGAGTCGAATGGAAGTGGTGAGCTTCCGAAGGCTACTGACACCCTGGCGAAGGACTACCCAAACATCATAGTAACTTTTCCTGATAGTACAGATAGTTCCGATTCGGATGGTCCAGTGTCTTCACATAATATGGTGAAACCAGTTTGTATCTTAAAAAGGCATAGGAAGGATGTCGCTTCCCAAACGCAAATACCACCTAGTTTGGGGCATAGAGTCAACAACTACGAGCTGATCAGGTCCAGAATATTCCAAAATGACACGGATTCATTTGTGTCTGAAAATATTTTGAAATGTAGGATGAGGTATCGTAGCCGGGTTCAGGAGCGTAAACTTTTGCAAAGCACTACGTTGATGATTACTGAGGATGAAAGACCTTTAGTACGTGTGCAAATTGAAAATAGTTTTCTGGTTGGACTGCTGGACTCGGGTGCGAATGTCTCCATCCTCGGCAAAGATTGTCAGAAGTTTTTGGACACAAATGGACTTAAGTACCACCCATTACAGGCTTTTGTGTATACAGCGGGTGGCGGCAAACAGAAAATATTAGGCTCTATTTCTTTACCAGTGACCTTCAAAAACACAACCAAAATTATTCGTTTCTATCTTGTTCCTTCCCTTATTCAAGAAGCCTACTTCGGAGTTGACTTCTGGAGAGCTTTCGCGTTAGCTCCTGAAATATTTCCAAGTATAGCATGTTTAGAGGTTGTTGACGAAAAGGGAGAGGAACATAATTACCATGATTTGACACACGCCCAAAAGACCAAACTGCAAAGGGTAGTAGACATGTTTCCATCGTTTGAGAAGTTAGGTCTGGGGCAAACCAAGCTAGTCGAACATCACATTGATACGGGTGATGCGGTTCCAATTAAAAGTAGGCATTTTCCTCTTTCGCCACCGAGGCAAGCCGAAGCTTTTAGTGAAATAGAAAGGTTGCTCGAAATGGGGGTTATAGAGGAATCAAACTCACCCTGGGGTAGTCCCGTAGTTTTGGTTCGGAAGCCAGGGAAGGTTAGGCTTTGCATAGACTCCAGGAAGGTCAACGCGGTAACTAAAAAGGATTCATACCCATTGCCTCATATCAACGGTTTATTAAGCAGGTTAAAGGACACTCACTTTATTAGTGGTATTGATCTGAAGGATGCGTTTTTCCAGATCAAGCTGACAGAGTCTTCAAAGGAGAAAACAGCATTCGCAGTCCCGGGGAAGCCTCTGTACCACTATAAAGTGATGCCATTTGGGTTATGCAATGGACCGCAGACGATGAGCCGGCTGATGGACAAGGCAATTCCCTCGCGTTTGCGGGAGAATGTCTTCGTCTACCTGGATGATTTGATGGTATGCAGCACGAACTTTGAGGACCACCTGAGATTATTGGCGGAAGTGGCAAAGTGCTTGAAGGACGCGGGCCTGACCATCAATGTGAAGAAGAGCAAATTTTGTCAGAAGGAAATTCGATATTTAGGGTACTTGATAGGAAGCGGGTGCTTGAAGGTAGATCCAGGGAAGATAGAGGCAGTTAAGAGTTTCCCAATCCCGAAGTCTCCTCGACAGGTTCGTAGGTTCGTGGGCATGGCAAATTGGTATAGGGCGTTTATTACAAATTTTGCTGATTTAGCAGGCCCTTTGACCGATTGCCTTCGAAAGTCGCTAGGCCCTTTCAAACTTACTCCTGAGGCAATAGAAGCTTTTGAAAAGCTGAAGGTAGCCCTGAGTTCCGCCCCTGTCTTGGCCCAACCCGATTTTTCTAAAGAGTTTGTTATACAGTGTGATGCTTCGAAGATAGGCGTGGGTGGTGTGCTGTTCCAGGTCGATGATGAGGGCGCTGAGCATCCAATCGCATTTGTCTCAAAAAAGCTGAACAATGCTCAGCGCAATTATACAGTGACCGAGCTGGAATGCCTGGCAGCCATAGTCAGTGTCAACCGTTTTCGACCTTATGTCGAAGGTTTGCCATTCCGAATTATCACGGACCACTCTAGCCTCAGATGGTTGATGACACAAAAAGACTTGAGTGGCAGGTTGGCTAGGTGGTCCCTTCTGTTGCAGCGGTACGATTTCTCGATGGAACATCGCAAGGGTACGTTGAATGTGGTACCAGACGCCCTCTCCCGTTTTGACGTAGATGAGTTGAATTATCCTTCCGCATCTCATGAAATAGATTTAGAGGCTCCGGAATTCAAAAGTGCAGAGTATCAGGATCTGTCCCAAACTATTTTAGATAATGAGGACTCTCTGCCGGATTTAAGACTAAATGGCGGTCTGATATTTAAAAGGGTTAAATTTCGGAAAGGTGTGGAGGATGAGGAGGACTCACTATGGAGGTTGTGGCTACCGTCAGGGTTAATCGAGAAGGCGATACGTCTGGCACATGACGCAAACAGAAGCTACCATGGAGGTTGGCAAAAGACTTTGGAACGCGTTCGACAAAATTATTTCTGGCCAGGGCAGGCCAAGGACGTTCGGAAATACGTGGGCAGGTGTGATACCTGCAAGGCAGTAAAGGCGACCAATCAACAGTCCAGACCACCTATAGCGCAGACTTTCACTTCGGAAAGGCCATTTCAGCGGTTTTATTGCGACTTTTTGGGACCTTATCCTAGATCTAAACGGCGGAATCAGTTTCTTTTTATAGTATTGGACCATTTTACAAAGTATGTTTGGTTAAAACCCATGCAGAGGGCTACGACTGCAAATGTTATGAACTACTTCAGCTCTGAGGTTTTTCCAGCTGCCGGGGTCCCTGAGTATATCCATAGCGACAATGGTAAACAGTTTATCTCTAAGGAAATGAAGCAATTTCTAGATAACTACGGGGTAACTCATATTAGGACAGGGCTATACTCTCCGCAAGCTAACGCGTCAGAACGCGTAAACAGAGAAATTGTTTCAAAAATAAGAATTTTCCTTAGGGGTAAACAGGATCATACGGACTGGGACAAACATATACCCGAGATCTTAGCAGTTTTACGAAGTGATTTTCATACTTCCATTCAGTGCTCTCCGTACTTTGCATTATATGGTCAGAACATGGTCCAGCACGCATCAGCGTATACTATATTGGAGAAACTCGGTAGTCTTAAGGAGGATGAAGTCCCTATAGCCAGCAGAGTAGACAAGTTAGCAAACATCCGCGAGCAAATTCGTAAGAATTTAGACCAGGCAAAGGATAGAGCAGTGCGGGTATATAATAAACGTTCTAGACTAGTGAACTATAGGGAAGGTCAGGAGGTTTTTAGGAGAAATTTTGCTTTGAGCAGTTTTAAACAAGGCATAAACGCGAAATTCCTGCCGAAATATCTTAAGTGCCGAGTTCGTCGAAAAGTGGGTAATGCGCTGTATGACTTAGAGGACCTGACGGGTAAATTGATAGGCCGTTTCCATGCTTCGGATATTCGTCCACAATAACCAAGATTTTAAACGTTTTTCTTTTTTTTTCAAATTTACCATTTCTATCTGGGCGTTTTGGCAGTCGGGGACAACTCGCCCAGTATCCTCCCCGAGCACCGTCTTCATAGGGAATCCACATCGCTTTCACCGGAAGCAGTGGATGACCTGGCAATCCTCGTTGGCGGATTGTCTTTCGGAGTTTTGACGAGTTCTCCATAATCAAAATGTCTGCCGGCCGCGAAGCTTATAACTAGGAAGCCAAGTTAGCGGGCCCGCTTGTATATCAAATTTTTTCCATACCTTTTCTGTGGGGGTGAATCCACTAGAACAAATTTCTTTCGGAGTTTTGACGAGTTCTCCAATAACAAATGTCTACGCCGCAAAGCCATATAAACTAAGAAACAAAAAGCAAACTACATTTTTGGAAGCCCAATTCTGGGGGGCGAGAAACCACAGAGCAAGTGTTCTTTTTAGAACAGCCTGTCCTAGGTCCAGCGTGCGGGGTTGGACTAGTAGGGGGGACAGCGGGTAAGCCCAGCTATGTCTGGCACGGAAGGGGGGTAGGCGTCTCTGGCCTAAACAAATAGAGAAACTACCGCAACATCGGACTTTCCAATTTTAGTATTTTGAAACAAAATAACATTTACTGGCTTACTAGGCCATAGCAGTCAGCTTTTGTAGAGGATTATCTCTCATTATCTGCGTCCGGTTCTCGGAGTTTCGGAGTGGTTTCAGTTTCCGAACCAGGTAGACTTAGAAGCATCGGACGCTATATTGGGCGGTCAAAGGCATAGTGAGTCAATGAAGGCTGAAATGCTTGGAACTTTGTCAGATGGCCGCTCCACATGTTAAACATGATTTAACATATTTGCATCGTAATTCGTTCAACAAACTTTGTATGGAAGTGGATCCTTCAGAGTTCTAAGCAAATTAGCTCTAAGCCTTATGGGCCAGTCTATTTTAGGGCAGGTAGAGATTAACTACGGCCCCTATTACGGGTAACGGGCAGTGGTTAAATCTTTATCTACCTAAAGCAGGTACAGGAGGTATTTTAGCAAGGTAAAGGGATACGCGTGTAAAGCCGGATAGTTCGGGAACTGGAACCAGTCTAGGATTTGGGGTCGGACGCGGAATTCGAAGCTAGTTCTTTTGCTGGAATGACTAGCATTTGGTAGGAGAAATGTGTAGGCCAGTCCGAAAATTCACCTGACTTTCTTTACAATCCGCCCTATCCTGCATTTCGACGCGAATCGCATATTTTTCTTTGCTGAGCAACTTCGTCAATACCGTGTTCTAATCGAGCAAAGCTAGTAACTGCATTACAGTACATTTTCTTTCAATCTATTCTTTCAGGGGTTAGTAGAAAGGCCTCGATGGCTTTATGATGAACTTCATAATCCGATTGCCAATAGTATACCTAGTGGGAAGTCTAAGTGAACCTAAGGATTCACTAATTATCTAAGCCTTAGTTGTGGCATTATATAAATTTTTTTTTTTATCTCGAGTGGGTCATTCCACTCAGAACATACCCTCCATTAATAATTTTTTTTACTCCATTCATAAATTGCTTTGGTGCCTGGCACTGCAACATCGTTCTCCTCAACACGGATCATTGATTGACCGACGATTTTCAATACTAATTTTTCTTTGTATTTCAATCGTAATTCATTTTAAGTCGAGATTTTTTTTTTTGAATTCTCAATAACTAGCCAATTTCGAGATTGTATTCACTTTTTCTTTCATATTTCGACTCAATCATAAGGCGGGTCACCTTCTTACAGAGATTAGTAAGCGAGGCAAGCGAGATGCAGGGTAGGGCTGATTACCTTACCGGATTTGTCACAAATTTTCAAATTTAAAGGATTTTTTTTTTTAGGGAATGTTCTGTTGCCCGGCTAGCTCGTGGTAGAACTAGAGACTCTTATCTAGGGGTGAGTCGTGCCCCACGTTTTTTTTTATTGCTGTAAATGGTGTTCTCGCAGGTAAACCTTTTTCCTGTTCGCTTCATTGACCGGTCTTCGAAGCGAAGCAGGCCTGTTATGGTTTGCCTTCGATTAAGTCATTTTTGGTTCATGGTGATTGGGCATTACTCACGGGGTTTTTAGTTGACAGTTTGGATTCACGCTCCGGTTCGACAAATTATCGATAGTTTTCTTGAGTTGATATGGTTGTGCACCTCTGGCAACACCCAAATATTTCCATGAAATGGAAAGCCACAAATAACGGAACTTTTAATTCCCATGAAAATAAGTACTTGGTGTGTTCCTGGAGTGGCAAGGGTAGACTGCGGGCAAAAATGTGGATTATTGCGGGCGACCGCCAACGTGCCGCGGACAGACCTATTGCTGATATCTTTTTTGGACTGAATTTAGTTATGTATGCGCAAAATGTATTGGCAGAGTGTGAATGACAGCTGATCATAATTTTTTTGCAGCTGTATTAAACTAATGTAAACAAATTAATCAACTCGTATGACGTAACATAATTTATCGGTATAACATTCGAAATTTTTGTAAACAAATTTTTTCATTTTTATTTAATGAATTATAGATAAAAATACAATATTAGAAATTTAAAACAGAAGTTAAATAAACAATTTTCTTTTAAAGGCTTTCAAGACAGTTAAATATTTTTTGTTGGACAAATGTATTAGGCTTTCGAATGAGAGCAACATTAAAATCATTGTTAGTTAAACGTGTCCACAATTTGGCAACTTTGGGTCACCCAGGCCACCCAGGGAACACACCATCCACATGGTCCAGACGGCAAAAATTTTGCGCGCGCAAACGGGTGCGTGCCCCAGTGCTCGAACCCTAATATAATAGCAGACAAATTTTACTACTTAATACGATTTACCTAAAATCTACTACTTTTTTTATCGAAATACTGCGTCCAAAACAGAACCGGATATAGGGCACAGCTTAATAGACTTAATTTTTTTTTTCTTGGAGCCAAAACATTAAAGAAAGTTTGATTATCCAATTAATTTTTCTAGGATTAAAGTCTTTAACAACAAAAAAAAAAAAAAAAAAAAAAAAAAAAGTAGTAAACAATTTTTACTACTAAATTTATCCCTGTTCCCATTCATTTGCCTTAAAATAAATCCAGCAATAAAACTTGTATCATGTTCTTTTTATTTATCGAGTTCCGGATTTTATTATTAGTCATAATTTTCTTGTAATAATAAAGTTTTTCTTTTTAATATAACCCATTTTTATTATTATTTAATACGTTTTACATAAATTGGTACTTTTGACAAAATAGTAGGGTTCGAGCTCTGGGGGCAACCACCGTTACTATCGCGCACCATGGCAACCCTCATATTTCGCCATACCAAAACAAACGGAACATTTCCAACCCTATATTGGAATTTAGTTCAGCTACTACAAAGACGTATGCATACCGAAAAATAAGAAAAGAAAATTTAACTTCGTGCCGGTCGGGTGTTAGCAGTGCAAGACGGAAAAAAATTATAATAAACGAATTAAATATTTTACGAAATTCGCAAAAATTTTGTTAATTTATTGCGAAAAAAATAAAATCAATGTGACAAATAAAAAAGAAAAGTGAAGAGAGCGAAGAATTAACTAAAGGCAGCAAACTAAAAAAAAAAAAAAAAAACAAAAAATTATTCCAAAAACTGTAGTAATATTAAAAGGACCAAAAAAAAAAAAAAAAATAAGCAAATGAAACAAACAAGAAGGAACTAAAGTCCTTTGTTGTTGCTGCAAATAAATTTTAAAATGCGTAAGAATAATTAAAAAAAAAAAAAACAACAACATGAGCTGCATAGTAATTTTTGCCTAGCAGAAAGTTTGAAATGACTGAAATGTAATGCAAATTTAAAAGACTATTACGAAGATATCAAATAAAATATATCAGAAAAAATTAGCACAGACTAGCAACAACAATAACCAGATACAACAACAACAGTGAGGCCGCCTTCATATAGGCCCACTGCAACAACACCAACAGCATTAGCAACAACAGTGGGGTCGCCTTACAAAAGGCCACTGCACCAGCAACAACAGCAACAGTGAGGCCGCCACATATAGGCCCACTGCACCAGCAACAACAACAACAGTGAGGCCGCCTTCATACAGGCCCACTGCAACAACACCAACAGCATTACCAACAACAGTGGGGTCGCCTTACAAAAGGCCACTGCACCAGCAACAACAGCAACAGTGAGGCCGCCACATATAGGCCCACTGCACCAGCAACAACAACAACAGTGAGGCCGCCTCGTATAGGCTCACTGCAACGACAACAACAAGCGCTAGCAACAACAAGCGCTAACAGCAACGGCCACAACAACAACAGTGAGGCCGCCTCGTATAGGCCTCCTGCAACAACAATAACCAGATACAACAACAACAGTGAGGCCGCCTTCATATAGGCCCACTGCAACAACACCAACAGCATTAGCAACAACAGTGGGGTCGCCTTACAAAAGGCCACTGCACCAGCAACAACAGCAACAGTGAGGCCGCCACATATAGGCCCACTGCACCAGCAACAATAACAACAGTGAGGCCGCCACATATAGGCCCACTGCAACAACACAGGCTAGAAAAACCACAGTGAGGCCGCCTCATATAGGCCCACAGCAACAAAAGCGCGCAGCCAACGCGCAACAACCACAACTACCAGCCACAACAATTATAAGCGCCAACAGCAGCGCCAACAACAACAATTATCAGTGGGGTCGCCTGGCCAAAGGCCCACGGCATCGACAACAAGGCACATATAAGCGCCAACAAAAACAACAGCGTGCAGGCAACGTGCAACAACAACATCAGCTATAACCACCACAGTGAGGCCGCCTCATATAGGCCCACTGCATCAATAACAACAACCGCGCGCAGCCAGCGCTAACAACAACATTTACCAGCAGCAGCAACCACAGTGAGGCCGCCTTAATATGGGCCCACTGCCACAATAACCGCGCGCAGCCAACGCGCAAATACAACAACACAGGCTAGAAAAACCACAGTGAGGCCGCCTCATATAGGCCCACAGCAACAAAAGCGCGCAGCCAACGCGCAACAACCACAACTACCAGCCACAACAATTACAAGCGCAAATAAGCGCCTACAACAAAAGCGCTAAACAAACAAAGCAGCAACAACAGCGCGCAGCCAACGCGCAACAACAGTGTGGCCGCCTCATATAGGCCCACTGCATCAATAACAACAACCGCGCGCAGCCAGCGCCAACAGCCACAACTACCGGCCACAACAAAGCATCAGAAACAAGTAGCGCAGCCAGCGCCAACAAAAGCAACATAAGCGCGCAGCCAACGCGCAACAACAACAATTACCAGCATCAGCAACCACAGTGAGGCCGCCTTAATATAGGCCCACTGCAACAACAACTGCGCGCAGCCAACGCGCAAATACAACAACACCGGCTAGAAAAACCACAGTGAGGCCGCCTCGTATAGGCCCACTGCATTAATAACAACAAGCGCACTAACAACAACAAGCGATGCAAAAACAACAACCATAACAACAACGCGCAGCCAACTCACAACAACAACAAGTAGCGCAACTGAGCGCAAACAACACCAGCTAGAACAACCACAGTGAGGCCGCCCAGTTAAAGGCCCACTGCAACGACACCAACAACTACAACAAACCGGCGACGACATCTTCGGTGAGTCCGTGCCAATTGGCACGTTAAATTAGAATTCGTTTTTGCTTGTTTAACTGAATTGAAATGATAGGAAGATAGGAGCGGGAAATTAACTTTAACAAAAAAATACATATATATATATATAAGAGAGAAAAATTAGGATTTTGTCTACATAATAAGAAAATAAATTTAAATAAGTTAGGAACATATATCTAAACTAAACCTAAATTTGAAAATGAAATAAAAATGTAAATGAATAATAGGATAGGGGATAAAATATTGGATTTAAACTAAACACAAGGAGAATAAATATTAAATTATAAATTATAAAATTGGTAACTTAAGGAAATGTAAAGGTTAGGGAGGATAAATAAAAACCTTAAAATTTAAACTTAGGGAAATTAATAATAATAACAAATAAATCAAATATAAAAAAAAAAAGAAAGGGAAAATTATTTCTTATAAATAATATAAATATAATACTTCTTATAAATAAATAAATACTTTAACAAAAAAAAAGATAACAAAATAAAAGGCCACTATAATAAATAAATAAATGAGATAAAACTAAAACGAAATATAAGATAAAACATAAACATACCTTAAGCAATTAATTAAATAGCTAATCAAAAACCCTAAATTGGTAATTAAGTGAATACGCACTTATTGAGGGGTTTTGTGGGAATCAATATACTTTTTTTTTATACATTTATATTTTTGTTGTTCTGAAGCGTAATAATGCGCAGCTATGTGAGAGAACATATAGGGTGGAACTTAATTAAAGTTAAGATTTTGTAAAATGAATTTTAAATAAAATTGTTTATAAAAATGGGAATGCTGATGGTCCTTATGATTTAGAAGGTATAGGTGGGTTGGATAAGGGGCCATCGAAATACAGGTGCGTCGATGGCCATGGATGAGGGTGGGCCAAGCACCGGGCGCTGCAACAACACCCGCGGCGCCCCCTTATATTGTTCGGCCTTATTTTTTTTTATTTCAGCCGTTGTAGCCGGTCGTTTCCGGCTCCTTTAAATTCAAATGTTTAGTTTTCAGTTATTTTTGATTTTAAATTTTAAATTCAAGTTTTATATTTCAGTTAGTTTTCGTTATTTTAAAATTTTGTATTGCCTTTGAGTTGCCAGTTAAGTTTTTTTTGAATTTGAATTTAACCGGCCTCAATTTTTTTTTGGATTCTTTTTTTTGAATTTTAACGGTTTGTCCGTGGCATCCGGGTTTAACCGGATGTTCGTTTCTAGGTTAGTTTCTGCGTTTGATAGGCATGATAGGAATTTTTCTGTTTATGGCGCAGGACAGTAAGGTTGGCAAGAACCCACCCCAGCCGACAATGACTAGCCACAGTGCACCACTACATCATGCCGACCGCCTTCCTTACTGCTCCATTTTAGATGCGTAAAACCATAACAAGTCACCAGCGAAACCCACCTTAACCGACCAAGTTGGCACCCTGGTATCACTTTCTTTGTTTAGTTTTTTGGTAAACTTTTGTACAGAGGTAACCTTGATATCCGAAATTAAACCCGCTTTGATGTCTTCATCAGAATAGTCAGTAGGAATGCCTTTTATGACCCCATAAGATTCTATGTAGCTTCTTGGTATAAAAGCATTGATATTAATTAACTTGAGAGAATCATTATGTACGCATCTATTTGCATACGATGCATTAATAAAAGTCACCCTGTATAGCGTTAAGCCGATAGCCTTTATTGTAGAAATTCCCTCCAAATTTACATTCTCAATTTTGCGCCATAAGTAGAGTCCATTTTGAATTTTTTTGTTCTGAACATTTTCGGCTTTGGATGTGTCAAAGAGTACGTTGGCCTTTCCCTTGTGATTTGCAGGATAGAGCACCGTTTCTCATTGTGTATCAGTACAAGTGTGGAATCTTCTGCATAGACGTCAAATTTTCAAAGTGAGTTTAACACCTGATGATCAGAGTTGCTTTTTTGGAAAATAGTATCATTTAGCGCCGACTTGCATTCGATTGCCTAAAAAAATTAGTAGTAAATAAAGGGATAATAGTTCTATAAATTTATAAAATAAGGTGAAAAATAATGGTTGATAACTTCTTAAGTCTGGTTTTCATTAGGTAAAATTTTGATAGTTTCTATCGACTTTATCGAAATAAGCGTTAATTGTATACTTTAGCTGTCAACTGCTAATAAATAAGCTAAAATTATGGAAGGGGGCTCGGAAGATGGGGTTTGACTTTCAGAATCACGAATCCGGAAGCGATTTTTTAATTTTTGGTTTCAAAGAAAAGTTATGGTCAAAAACTGAAAATTTACCCGGGTTAGATACCAAAATTTGGGAGGATTCCATGGTATTTATGTGCTGCCGCTTATACAAAAAATAACCTGGGCTACGCAATCCCAAGTCCGGGGTGTTGACTGAACCGTGACACGGTACGCACTTTTTTGGACGTTTTTAGGCGCAGTCTAATGTAAATATAACAACCACATGAAAAGTTGAAACTTGGATTACAAATATCTCCTCGGAGAAGCAAATATTAAAAAAAGCGCTTCCAGATTCGTGATCCTGAGGCCAAACTCCGTCTTTTGAGCCCCCTTCCATAATTTTAGCTAATTTATTAGCAGTTGACAGCTAAAGTAGATAATTACCAAATAAGCAACCGAATCTCGATAAAGTCGATGAAATTTGACACCTTTTGACCTAGTGAAAACCAGGCTTTAGAGTTGTAATTTATAAAGCTTATTTTACATTTTGAACTTGTAGCACTCTCCTTTCAGAAATTGTTTGCTACTTCTTAGAATGTGTAAAGCTCAAAACAAATGTGCAGTAACCCTGCGCAGTGAAAATTTAAACACACTAATTTGTACTAGAGCAGACAAATGTATCCCTGCATGGTGTGCAGTAGCTGCACGACGCGTTCAAATCAAATTTCTACGCTCCTCGCCAGTGTTGGGTGTCGAAACACCCAACAAGCACGAACAAGCCAAAAACAAAAAAACAAATATTTTATTTCGTGATTTGCATTTATTTTGTATTTTTGAATGAAAATTTTTTATAAAAAATGTAATTTTTATTTTAAATGAGTGTTTAAAACATATTTCAGCTTATTTATTTGTGTTTTAAGTGAGTTTTGAAAATATTGCTCAAGTGTCACTGCATGGAATTGCCAGGCAAATTTTGCTGCAAGTGTGTTTACAAATCGTTCAAGCAGCAGTAAAACTACCAGCGCTGCAGGCCAAATCGTTGCACATGTATTCCAGGCACAAAGATTTAAAATCGTACTGCAAAAGGCAACAAAAAAATTAAAACTGCTAACAACATTTCACGACAGGCCAATTGCATTATGCTGGCAAAATTCCACGGCTTTGATGTTGATACTTGGCTTAATAAATTAAAAACAATCTATCTAAAAAAAGTGTGTTCTCATTTTCTGGTTTCTTATTTCGAACATTAAAATTTTTCCTGTAAAATAAATAAAGTTTAGGGCCGCTTGCATAAAAGCCGATAACGGCTAATCGGAGTTTAATTGACGTATTTTGTATGGTTAGCTGTCAAGTTAATCACCGATTAGTCGTTATCGGCTTTAATGCAAGTGGCCCTTAATCGTTTTAAGTTTTGTATTTTTTTTTGCAAAATATAATAAAAGTGTAAGCTGAAAGATTCGCTTAAAAATTTTCCTACAAATTGGAATGAAAAAGTTGTGCAACACAGCAACACTTTTTTGCAAACAAGAACCCTGTCTCATTGTTTTACGGTCCTGCACAAAACCCTGGTTTGAAGAAACCACAATAGCAACCCAGATTTTTGACATGGACGTGTGTTTTGATTGACGTTGAAGTGTGTTTTGACATTTCTGTCAAAGCTACATTTCACACTTTATGTTATACACAATGCCGTTTCTCTTCTCGCATCAGCATTAGCAACGAAAATTCCCGCTGTAGCGGCATTTTCACTAACTGCATTTTTCTGTCAAAGTCATTAGTGACATCATTAAAAGTATTAATTAGGACTTGATCATTTATTTACCAATTTTCAAGATCAGTATCTTTTTTTCTTTTCGTACTAACATTTGGTGGAGACCTATTAGGAATCTCACCACTACCCGATTCACCTGACGCCATAGCGTCACCTGCACTAAAAAACACGTTTCACTTCACTTGCCAAAAAAATGTATGTACCTATGCCACACTAAAAAAAAATTAGAAGCAATGCAGCTTACCTGGAGTACAAAAAATTGTGTTTTCACAGTATTTAATTCGTAGACCTTGTTTAAAATGTTGATTATACACTTTTATTAGTTTTAAGTAATAAATTTAGGTTAAAGTATGAACAAAAGAATTAGCTCAGAAAAAGCCGTCCGCTTAGTTCGCTTGCTCAACCGGAAGTGTTGTTTCTTGACCATTTCTTGATCGTTTTTTTATATGGAGTTTGACATTTCTTGGCAGGCGGGTAGCCCGCTTAAAGGTTGTTATACACGATATGTATTGTCCTCTGTATCTGTCAGGTTTTCGATCCATATGTACTCATATGTGTGTCAAATTGGCTTAATTTGCTTTGCATTTACACGCTATGTCAGATGGAAATATAAAACATTTCTTGGTTGTGTTTACACGGTTTGAACTTGTATCCATACCAAAAAGGGATATATACGTACATCTGACAAAGCACATCGTGTAATACCCACTTAACCAGCTGCGGATAAAGTCTTGGGAAATTATAGCTTAAACAGAATCAGTCTAAAAATACGTCAGTTGCGTGACGTATGTACGTAAATTTTAGAGCAAATATATTTTGACGTATCTGTCGTATTTGGCGTGTCTCATACAAACACCCGCAGTCTACTTAGCTGTCAGTTATTGGACGTACTGACGGACTGATTCTGCTAAACGCTTTACCGGGTCCAAAAAGGCGGATAAAAAACCAAAAAATTTAACCTACCAGCCTACCAAATGGAAAAAATCCAACCACGTTTGGTCGGAGAAGCCAATATTCGGCAACTCTGGCAGTCACGAGGCAAACTTACCGCCGTATTTTGTAAGGCATCACTCACGTTACTGAATTTTTTATTACGTATAAAAGGTCAATGAAAGAAATTGGTTGTTGTTGTTGTTGTAAAGAGGTGTAGCCATGCCCAATGCGTACTTTTCCTTAGCCTAAATTGTCATCAATATCTTCTAACGAGAGTCCTAGGAAACTAGTTGTTTCAATAGGGTTGGACCAAAGGGAGATGGGTGTTAGAAGAGTGGGCTTCGTAGAGCAAGTGAATGGGTGGTTGGTATTATGGGGGGACGAGCCGCATGTCGGACATTCATTCGGAACATCAGGGTTGGGCTTAGATCTGTAGGAGTTTAATCTGCTACAATATCCAGAACGTAATTAAGACAGAAATGCGTGGTGTTGAGGCATGCCAAACAGAATTCACCGGACAGAGTGCGAGCTGGTGGTCAACAAACATGTCATGGATATACCGCAAGGCCCGCTTGTGCACCTCTGGATCAAACGACGTTGTTATAAGGTGCCGATCTCATCAAAATATTTACGTAGATGCGTCCTTACGGTCCTAGGAGGCGGAGTTAGCTCAAACAGTTGCCTATTGGGGTGCTGTGATTTACAGTAATTCAACAAGTACTGCTTAGTTAAGCATTTCATTATGCACCTTAACTGTAAGCATTTCCGCTTGATGTTTATGAGTTATAGGAGACACATAGTGTATATTGGTACACTATGAGGAGACACAAGGACGCACACCGAAGCGGTTATGAGTGCGGTGTTTTGACAGGCCTGCAGCTGACTCCAATGAACGTTTGCAAGCCCAATTGCCTTGTAAGTTACCAACAACGTTTCTTTATCTTTACCCCAAGTACTGCCGGCTAGTGACTTGAGGATTTTGTTGCGGCTCTGTAATTTAAAGACAATTGCAGCTGAATGGGCAGCAAAAGTGTGCATGGTGTCGTGAATAGTGCCGCCGAGGACTTTGCTTGCGACAATGACTGGCTCTGAGCGGCGAAGAATTCGACAAGAGAGGGGAGATAACCATTTTTTTAGAGCACAGCTTGTTGTTGTTGTTGTAACAGCTCATCAACGGAAGTGCCTGTTGCCAATATCGTGCAGTCGTCTGCGTAAGAAACAATCATAACTTCTTCTGGTGGAGGAGGAAGCTTCGAATTATAGAAGTTAAACAATAACGGGGAAAGGACACCACCCTGGGGTACCCCTTGTTTGATCCTCCTTTCTTTTGATTTTTTGTTCCTGAACACAACAGACGACCGGATACCAGGTCGGACACCAGCTGCGCATGATTAACTGTGTCAAAAGCTTCACTCAGATAAAGAGCAACTAGAACTGTCATGTCATTGGATCTATTTTGATTTAGTGGTCCTGTGCTCCTATTTTTCCTGCTCGGCTATCATCAAATTTGAAGTGTAAAGCGGGAGTAGAACCGCCTCAAGTGTCTTTGCTACTGGCGAGAGGAGTGATATCGGACGATATGACTTCCCAACGTTGGCTGGCTTGCCAGGATTTAATAGTGGGATCACAGTTGCCTCTTCCATTTGTCGGGTATGACAGCTGTGGTCAAGGACAGATTGAAGACGGCAGTGAGGTACTTAACCCCCACAGCACCGATGTGTTTCAGGCGATAAATTCTGGGACAGCAGGTGACGGGAGGGATGTATATTAGAGCGTATTACCAAAAAAAGTAGGTCGTACCTTCCCTCATATGAAGTGTTTTTGAAAAACATTAAAAAAAAATGGATATTGTTACATAAATTCCACTGTTTCCTCTTTCTCATCATTTTTACTTCTCCCACAGCATCGTCGGTAGGGCGCACCTAGCATTGCCGAGTTAGTAAAAGTGAAATATGGAGTCAATTAAAAGATATTAACAGAGAGTCACAACGATCATTAACCGCAAAAGGTGACGAATGATGATGCCAATATAAATATTGACTATTTGCACAACTCCATATGGAAAAAAATCTTGCTTAATGCAGTCCGAGTTCATAAATACGAGTAGATGAGCACAAATAAATAGTTGGCTTCCGTAATTGCGTTGTTGCTTTGAGATTGTTTTTGATGACGGGAAACATGAGTGCATGGGCTACTTAGTGGAGAGGCGAGAGGTGCAATATCTTTATCTCATATCAGATATTCTCTGAACCTTCCAATGCTGAGGGTGTGCGATGCTTCCCGACTTCAATCGAACTTTTTCCTACTCAGAGGATTCGGTCCACTAATGGTGCAGAAGATATGAAATTTGCTTGACATCACGACTGAGGCTCAGTATGTGCTCAAACGTAGACTCAGTGGTGTTTGTTCGAAGGCAATGGGAAAAGTTAGCTTTTCTCATATGTACCCTCCCAGCAGTGTGGATTTCGATAAAGTCGATGAAATCTCAATCGACTCTCCCGAATTATTGCCGACTGGAGCTCCGCCGGAAAAGCTGATAGACCCCAATATGTAAAACCACCTTATAGTGTTCACAATGAGCTCCCTTTCCACTTAATACAGAGTGGCCGAAAACCCACGAAACTGCACCCCCTTTGTATCCGCACAGCATATCCACGCGTAAACGTATACAAAAATACTTCTGAAATGTTGACAAACGACAAGTGTGGGATGATGACCGGTTGGTTGGTAAGTTGATTGAATGATCGCCGGCCTGTCACTTTGATCGTTGGTTTGCCCATTACATTCAACTCTCAGAAGTTGTGCCATTTGTTTGATCATCTGCCTGGATCTCAAGTTTGAGTCGAAGCGGAACAATCTTGATATTGGCGGCACCACCGGAAGCCACTTACACTTTAGTTGTGAATTTTGGTTTGTAAGATGCGGTCACATCAATGAGCTTTTGGCGTGTCGCCGAGTCTAGAGTGATTCTAGAGTTTATTTTGGAGTTACTCATTAGGTACGGATGTTTATTGTATCCAACAGACTCTTTTCATTAAGAGACTGGCAACTTTATAGGAGTTTATTCAGTAGGCGAGGAAGGGTCTTTGGCATTACAGTTTGAAATTGAAGCCTCCACAGTGTAACATCTTCCAACGAGACTGAGTTGATTGATTGACGCCGAGAAGCTGCTCATGACACAGACACTTAACGAGGCAAAGCTTGCCTAGAAGCATATTTCTCATTAAATACATACCGCCACTGATGACGCTATAGTCACTTAGAATAGGATAAAAAGGACGCTGTCTACAGGGCCAACGCATCCAGCGGTAGAGCGGCATCATGGGGCGAAGAACAAATTGATAAGTCTACTTAAGAAAAATTTGTAACTGTGAGGGACTTCGGCTTTTTAGAAATCGAACTCGAAACGGGACTTTTGATACCTCTCCCGACATTTTTAAAAGCTCTGTCCCGAAGGTTTTCCTATCGACACCCAAATCCCTCATCAGGTGATGGGAAAGACCTCGACTGAGATGTTGTTGTTGTTGTCGACTGAGATCGATAAAAGAGGCGAATGATGACTTGACCTAGACTTGAATATAGCAGCGGTAAGATATGGCTACCAAAGGGCTAGTAAGAAAAGGTGGACCTGCACACTTTCCACTATTGGTGGTTATATTAATGTGAAATATTGATTTCACTTCACTTCAAGTTTATTGGATTATAAGTATAGAGTGGGGGTTGATTCATACATATACATATGTATGCATGTGTATGGGGTATTAAAAAATAAAATAAAAATGCAGCGTACTTAGTTGCTCGGTGATCTCATCCAAAGTGGAAGAGAGAGAGAGGGTGATAGCAGAAGGCGAAACCCGTCAACCGATTCGGGCAACGAGACTTGGAACAAGAAGCCGAGTACCCGGTAACCGGTACCCGAGGCATTAGGGCAGACCTAAACACTTAGGCTTATCATTCATTGATTGTAAGAGCTTTATTTTGTCCAGTGCTATTTAATAGTGTTTTTTTTTTTTTTTTTTAAATAACATTTTATGTCCCCAAGTGTTGATGTGGGTGTTATAACGAGTAAACCTATTTAAAAAGCTTTACGTACCTACATACTTGGCCATAAATGTGTGTACGTAATTATAAATATATTTAAGCACAGTTATTATTCAATTACCACTTTCACGGAAGCTTTACACATACAACACTTAAAGAGCTATAGAGAAGTACAAAATACATACTCGATACTTTACTTATGGCGCGCCAATTAAGCCCACCCCCTCACAGGCATTACACTTGAGGTGTTTTTGTTGGAAGATATTTTGCGCAAATTAGCTGCAGTTAAAATTATTTATAATGTAAGTAAGATTTCAATCATACTATATTAAAGCTGTCATTAACTTGAATTGATTAGAAACCATATGTGCTTCAACTTGATAAGTCCTCACTTAAGTACCGAAACTAAATTGTATTTGTTAATTGTGTGGTCATATGACAATTAGTTATAAATTAAATCGTATGTATTTTCAAGTTGTAGATACCCTTGAATTACTTGGCTAGAAAATAATCTAGGTAAGATGGAATAAAAAAAACATTTTAATAAATAAATTGTTTATTTAAGTACAGCAGAAGCAACAATGTGTGTTAGATTTTGCTGTGGATGGCTTTGTATGTTTATTTAATTTTTATTTTATTTTCTTACTCTGTTTCCTGTTCCTATTCCGTTTTCTTAAATAATTCCGTTTACATTTTCTTTTCGCATTCTATACCGTTTTCGATCTTTAGTCCTGTTCTCCTTTCTATAGCTATTCCTAGTTTTAATCATATTCCTTTTTCTGTTACCTTTTGAGTTCCATTTTCCATTCCTAAGTACTTCTGTTTCGCTTCCCATTCCTCTTTCTACTCCTACTACATTTTCTGTTTCATTTTCTGTTCCAATACTTGTTCTTTTGTCTATTACTATTCCAATTTCTATGCCTAGTACCATTCCTTTTATTATTATTTTTATTTCTATTCATACTTTTACTACTGATCCCATTTCTATTCCTACAACTCTTTCTGTTCCATTCTCTATTCCAATTTCTGTTCTATTTCTTCCACGTTTCCTCTTCCGATTTCTTTCAAAATTCTTGTTCCAATTGCAATTCCCAATCCTATTCCTTTTCTTATTATGTTTTCTGTTCCGGTTTCTATTTCAATTTTTGTTCATGTTCCTATTTCTATTTCTTTTCCTATTCCTATTACGTTTTCGGCTTCATTTCCCTGTTCCAGTTCCTACTGCTGTTTCTATTCGTCTTCTATGTTTTCTGGTCCAATTCCGGTTCTTCTTTCTATTGCTATTCAGATTTCAATTCCTTTTTCTATTCTTAGTATGTTTTCTGTTTCATTTTCTATTCCTATTACTATTTTTGTTTCTAAAGCTATTCCTTTTCATATTATTACTCCTAACCTATTCCTGTTTCGTTTCCTTTGCTCTTCCGATTCCTCCTACACACAGAAAAATTGTCATGCAAAATCAACACCTTTTCAGGTTCAATTATGGTACAGCCCACGTCAACACTCTCGCTCATGTTATTTTACATGAAATTAAAACACATTATCTGCCCTTATTATCTCATGCAAAATTTAACAGGAACGTGATTGTTAGTTTAAAATGGTTCATGTTAAAAAAAATTATTCTGTGTGCACTATTCCTATTGTGGTTTCAATCCATTATTATATTAAAGTTCCTTTTTCTATTTCACTTTTGGGGCCTCTTGCATAAAAGCCGATAACGACTAATCGGAGTTTAATTGACGTATTTTGTATGGTTAGCTGCCAAGTTACTCACCGACTAGTCGTTATCGGCTTTTATGCAAGGGACCCTTAGGTATTTTTTGGTCTTTCTGTTCCCTCACAAACATTTTTGAAGTACCAAAATGTTGATGCCATTGTGTATCTACGAGGTGTGTCCAAAAAGTATCGCGAATTTTGAATTTTCGCTGGTTACGTATATTCGAATTTCGAATTTTTTGTGGCGTTATGTTGGTACTCATGTTTCTCACTTATGCCGACAAGCTCGGCCATTTTGAATGTTCAGTTAATTGTTGACAGCTGCTTTGCTTTCACGTGTTTTGGATCGTCTTCGAAATGGTATTGGCCAGTCGTCGAATCACCGTTAGAGAAGTTTCTGAGGACCTTAACATATCGATTGGCTCGTGCCATTCGATTTTTATCAATGATTTGGGCATGAGACGGGTCGCCGCGAAATTCGTACCAAAATTGCTCAATTGTGACCAAAAACAGCATCGCATGAACATTGCTACTGAGATGTTAAACTCTGTCCGCGACGACCCAAATTTGCACCAGAGGGTCATAACTGGTGACGAATCATGGGTTTATGGTTATGACGTGGAAACCAGAATTTGATACAGGTTTTTGATCCATTTTTTTGAATAGGTAAAAATCAAAGACGATCCAAAACACGTGCAAGCAAAGCAGCTGTCAACAATTAACTGAACATTCAAAATGGCCGAGCTTGTCGGCATAAGTGAGAGACATGAGTACCAACATAACGCCACAAAAAATTCGAAATTCGAATATACGTAACCAGCGAAAATTCAAAATTCGCGATACTTTTTGAACACACCTCGTACAACACTATGGTTGATGCCATACATTTTACCACACCATTAAACACTTATCGCCAACTTCAAATTATTTGTTAATCATTTTAAAATCTGAAAAGTAAACAAATCTGAAATTTCACCTCAGTCATGCAAATAAGCAGCGCTTAATTGTGCCATTAGCAACTGTTGAGCTACCGTTTAAAGTAAACTAAGTATTAGAGATGGGCGTAGTGCGTGCTTTTGAACGTGCCACGTACATATTTCTCGTGTATTGCGGTTTAAATTCTGGTCTTCTTTAGGTAAAACTTTGACAAATTCTATCGACTTTATCGAAATAAGCAACCGAATCTCGATAAAATCGACGAAATTTTAAACCATTTGACCTAATTAAAACCAGCCTTAAAGCTACATAGACGTCGCCGACAGTCCGTCATTTTGGTAGTATTTCTTGCTATTTTTGTAGCGGTCAAATCTTAATTTCGGTTTCTCAAATCTGCTCAAATCTTCTTAATTTTTGGGAATTTATAATGAAGATTATGCTTAATCTAATTTCCAAAAACGGAGTTGATTCGGAATTTGCGCTAATGTATCAGCCCTATTAGTGCATATTTTTCGAAAATCTGTGAATGTGTCGTGTCGTGTTGCAAAAATCATGCACGCGCCCATCTCTACTACATATGGTGTCTCGCCGAAAATCAAATAAGTTAATATTTACATATGTACCCTATAAGTACAATACAATGTTTGAAGTCTCCACTTTTTATGACAAATACATTTTTTTTATTGACATGGGAAACGGTATTGTCGTTTTGATCTTTAGCGATAAGATCATCGTAACTTACACGAAAGCTAAGATTTGTAATAATAAGTATGTAAATATGTAGTTTAAATTCGCTCGGAACTTCCGGCCGAATAACTGTTTGAGTGTAATTTATTGAGGGAATAAAACGACTGCTAATTTGAAAATCGCCGTATTTCATGATATTTTTCAAATATGCCCTCAGAATTGTGTTTAATAACAATGTATTTCAGAAAAATCCCTATCTCAGAATTTGTTTCAATAACGTCCTATCTCAGCTGAAAATCTGTAGAGCTCTTAAGAAGATACACATAAATAATAAATAATAATAAAATTGCTAAATAAACTGCTAAAAAGTAGCTAAAATTATGGGAGAGGGCCCCAAAAACGTGATTTGGCGTCAGGATCACGAATCCGGAAGCGCTTTTCTAATTTTTTGTTTGTGTGGAAATTTATGGTCAAAAAACCGAAAAATCACCCGGGTCCGATACCAAAATTTGGGCGGAATCCATGGTATTTATGGGCAGAAAACCTTTCTGAGTTGACGGCCTTCGCCGCGCTTATGTAATTACAACATCTCACATGAAAACTTGCAACTTTTATAGAAGATATCTCTTCAGAGAAGCAAAATATTAAAAAAGCGCTTTCAGATTTGTGATCCTCGGGACAACACGCGCCTTTTGAGCCCTCTCCCACAATTTTAGCTAATTTTTTTAGCAGTTGGGTGCTAAAGGAAACAAATACCTTAAAATTAATAAGATTGTCTTTATGAGCAGTTTTTGGGCCAAGCGGTAGTCGAAACGTCGGAAACGAAAAAAAAAAATTATATGCAAATCTCTTTGGTCTAATGAGGAAATTCTTATTGATATTATTAAGTGCAATAGCTTCTTATTTCTTTGCGGTTTCGTTATTAATAAGAAAGTCTTCTCAAGATTTCCGTAGAAATGTAGACAACTTCTTAATTTTTGAAGATTTCTCGTCAAAATAGAATTTGCTCTAAAATTGACGTAGGTACGGCACGCAACTGAAACGGAAAAAATTGTTTTCAAGTGGGTTAAAATATTTTTTCTGTTTGACATTATACCCTGGTTCCGATTGAGAGCAACGTCAAATTCAATCACACTTTGTTGAATACGTTTTGGCATGGCTTGAGGGCGATATAAGAAGGTGAAGATAATATAAAAATTCTGAAATATAATTTTTATTTTTTTTAAATTTGAAATATAAAAAAGAAAATCTTCTCAATAATTTGAAAATTTTGTGGACTTTTGACCAGTCGAATAATTTTTATCAAATTATTCTTTTGAGTTTTTGGCGAAAACAAGTTGAACAAGTAAGGAAGTCTAAGTTCGGGTGAAACCGAACATTACATACCCAGCTGTGCACATAAAATGCTGTTATTCTTTGTTTTGTATACCTAGTTTCGTAAATCTATCTCACACCGTTCTGAAGTTGTTAGCAGTCGAATTTAAAAATTGCTTGACTCATAAGTGGGCGGTGCCACGCCCACTTTCCAAAATTTTGAAAAAATTATGTAAAGAATATGAAAGTTGATGTATGTACCAAATTATATTATTATAGCGAAATCAGTTAATTAGATATGGACTTTTCAATATTTCCACCTCCTTTCAATATAACTTTTATGAAAAAGTAGGCGTGGTCGCGAAGCGATTTCGTTTATTTTCTATAGCTGAATTTACCACAACAATAGTATGTCCTCTACGAAATTTCGTTATACTAGCATAAACTGTTCTGAAGTTATTAAGAGTCAAAATTTTAAAATTTCTTCAAATATACGTGGGCGGTACCACGCCCCCTTTTCAAAAATTTTTATAAAATCGGCCTTAGAACATCTAAATCAATACATATTGCAAATTTTATCATTGTAGCTGCTTCTAATATTGAATTAACCCATTTTATACGTTTTTCGAAATTTTCGATATCGAAAAAGGGCGTGGTTATGGTCCGATTTTACCCATTTTCAATAGCAATCTATTCTGAACCCAAATAAGTACGCATGCCAAATTTGGTGAAGATATCTCATTATTTGCTCAAGTTATCGTGTTAACGGACAGACGGACGGACGGACAGACGGACGGACGGACAGACGGACGGACATGGCTCAATCAAATTTTTTTTCGATCCTGATCATATTGATATATGGAAGTCTATATCTATCTCGATTCCTTTATACCTGTACAACCAACCGTTATCCTAACAAAGTTATAATACCCTGTGTACAAGTACAGCTGGGTATAAAAATGCTACATACAATACCAACTACGATGATTGCAATTTCGAAGGATGTTGAAGGATCTTGTCAAACCGCTTTGTATTGTTGCTTAGAAATTTTTCATCACCTTTACGGATCATCGAACCAAGGAGAGGAGATTAGGAATTTCTAAACCGCATTGTGTAACCCATTAAACCAAACACTTCTTAGTCCGCCTGCAGGCAAATTGCACATTGGGATTTCTGTTTGAAAACATTAATAAGATTTTCTCTACAATAAGCAAATCTTCTTAAAAACAAACTATACAGATATCTTATAATATTTATTCTATTTTTTTAGGTACTTTTGGCCCTGTGTAGGGTGTTCCTGAAACACATTCTGAAATATGGAGTGCCTGAAAAAGCCCGGGTAGAAATGTGAACAATTTAGCCTAGGGCCTGGTTAGATATTCAGTTATTTTAAGATCATGGGCCTGCCAAGGAAAGTTTAGGCAGGCCCGAGCCTGTTTTTTATGCTTTTTAATAAAGGGTGGTAATGCAAATCCAGGCCCTGCCTAGTTTTTCCAAGGCCTATAGAGTAAAAATAATAGAAGAATCAAGAAGGCCTTTTCCTAGTAGAATTGACCAGTTTCCTTTAAAAAACTAGTTGAAATTGTTATTTACAGCTGCGCATGGTGCAAAAGTTATCACACGTCATTAAACCATTAATGTTCTTGCTGGGAAATTCTAAATGTGGATGTGTGTGTGTGCATTGTTCGGCAAATGAGGTCAAATGTGATGGAATTCCAAATTTGGAAAATGAGATTTGTATGGAAAAAAAAAACGCCAAATTTGCAATTTTTCGCCTTATTTGGTGCGGTGTAAATGTACTATTACTCTGAGGAAAAGAAATACCAATTGACACACAGCCTTGTATGAAAAAAAGCGCCAAATTTTCATTGCTTCTGAGGGAGCATTGAAACCGTCTTCTCTATGCAATGGGCTATTCGAATCATTGAAATATTTTCGGCAAATGAACAACTTCAATCAAATTTTACATACATTTAGTAATCAACTAAAAAACTGCATTGGCCCTGAGTCAGCATTGAACCCAGGAAGAATCTTCACATTACAATTGTCATCTTTTGCCATCGGATACCACTGTCGGTATGTACATACAAGAGTTCGTCCGAAGAAAGGGTCATGAGACTATGCCTTGTGGACATCCTCTGGTGGTTCGTATTTGAACCGTCTCGTCCTCGCGGTGGTTTTTGCTATCCTCGTACCAAGTAGAGCGCCTATAAACCGTTTGATGGGTTGTTGGTCTCCCCAAGTGCCCAATGTACACTATAGTGTGAGGTGTTTCAAATGACCCTTCTATGTCTAGGAAGGCCTTGGAACGCACTCTTGATCTCCGGGATCAGGTGGGCACAGGACTGTATCCGTCGACCTGCCTGCCTTTTTGCATGCTGACATACCTGCAGAGGCGTGTGCCTCAGAGATCTGATCTCATTTTCTACTAAGAACGAAGGAAGTTAGACTGATAAGTCTAAATGATTTCGCAAGAGTGTGTAGTCTTTTTTCCATAATCTAATCTTGGCTGGCGTCATAATGACGCTTAACCGCCTAGGCGATTTTGGAAACCCCAAGGGAGTAGAAGTCATCCTCCACCTGTTGTTTCCATCTCAGTCGAGGCCCCCCCCCCCCCCCATTCCTCTGCTGCCGAATTCGGGTGTCGATAGTAAAACTTTCTGTGCTGGAGCTTCTTTTTCCATTCGCATAACATGACCCAGCCAGCGGAGCCTTTGGGCTTTACTCCGCTGATCTATGGTCAGGTCTGCGTAAAGCTCATTGTTAAATTTCCTTCGATACTCGCCGTTGGCATCACGGGAAGGACCATAAATCTTCCGGAGAACTTTTCTCTCAAATACTCCAAGGGCCATCTCATCTTCTCTGGACACTGTCCATGATTCCGAGCCGTACATCAGGACTGGTATGATGAGAGACTTATAGAGTGTGATCTTTGTTTGTCGAGAGAGGACTTTACTTCTCAATTGCTTACTTAGTCCAAAGTAACACTTGTTGGCAAGAGTGATTCTCCGTTGGATTTCTAGACTGATATTATTTTCGGTGTTAATGCTGGTTCCCAAATAGACGAAATCTCTCATCGTTTCAAACTTGTAGCCATCAACGGTGACTTGGCTGCCAAGGCGCAGGTGCGCCGATTCTTTCTTTGATGAGAGCAGATCCTTCGTCTTGTCCTCGTTCACCGCAAGACCCACTTTTTTCGCTTCTTTATCCAGCCCAGAGAAGGCAGCGCTTACGGCGCGGTTGTTAAGGCCAATGATATCAATATCATCGGCATACGCCAGCAATTGCACGCTCTTGTAGAAGATTGTGCCATTGCGGTTTAGCTCTGCTGCTCGAATTATCTTCTCCAGCATCAGGTTGAAGAAATCGCACGAAAGGGAGTCGCCCTGTCTGAAGCCTCGTTTGGTTTCAAATGGCTCAGAGAGGTCCTTCCGGATTCTGACGAAGCTGTTGGTATTGCTCAGCGTCATTTGGCAAAGCCGTATAAGCTTTGCAGGGAAGTCAAATTCAGACATGGCGGTATACAGGCAACTCCTTTTTGCGCTGTCAAAAGCGGTTTTAAAATCGACAAAGAGGTGGTGTGTATCGATTCTTTTATCATGGGTCTTCTCCAGGATTTGGCGTATCGTGAAAATCTGGTCGATGGTAGACTTACCAGATCTAAAGCCACACTGTTGTTGTTGTAGCGAGGTGTAGCCCTGCCTAAATGTCAGACAGGGTCACCCCGAGTTTATTGCTCTTGGCCGGGTCGATATAAGAAAACGGCCCGGGTCGTTTCGGCACGATGGGTACAGCACAAGTACTGGTACCGTTCTCGTAGAACCGGCAATACAAGAAACTAGCCGTGTAGGCCATGTAGGTCATTTAGCGTTACCCAGGGTGCACCAACTGGGAGGCGACCTACTTTTACACCCCAATCAGTTTGTCCACGATGGGCTTCAGTCTTTCACACAATACGCTAGAAAGAACCTTATATGCGATATTAAGAAGACTGATTCCGCGGTAGTTGGTAGGGTTGGCGGGATCGCCTTTCTTGTGGATTGGGCAGAGCACACTTAAATTCCAATCTGGAGGCATGCACTCGTCTGACCATATTCTGCATAAGAGCTGATGCATGCTTTTTACCAGCTCTTCGCCTCCGTGTTTGAACAGCTCGGCGGGTAGTCCGTCTTTTCCAGGCGCTTTGTTGTTTTTGAGCCGGGATATAGCTATCCTCACTTCTTCATAGTCAGGTGGTGGGATGACCTTTCCATCGTCAGGGATTGGGGTATCGGGTTCAACGTCTCCCTCGCAATTTAGCAGTGAGGAGAAGTGCTCCCTCCATAACTTAAGTACATTCTGTACGTCAGTTACCAGGTCTCCATTATTGTCCTTACAGGAACTTGCCCCGGTCTTTAAGCCTTCCGTCATCCGCCGGATCTTTTCATAGAATTTTCGGGCATCGTTCCTGTCAGACAGCATCTCAAGCTCCTCACACTCACGCCTTTCGGCCTCACGTGTCTTTTTTCTGAAAAGGGGTCTCTTTTCCTTCTTCGCCTCAAGATAGCGTTGCCATACACTGCGGGTTGCGCCCGTTCGCAACGTCTCCCTGTATGCAGCGTCCTTTTTGTCCGAGGCTGCGGTGCATTCCTCATCGTACCAGTTGTTCTTGCGGGCTCGCTGAAACCCTATAGTGGCTTCAGCGGCGGTACGTAATGAGTGAGAGATATGCTTCCATTGCTCGGTTACATCGTTAGGTCGAGGATTGCTCTCCGATAGCAGGTGTGAGAGTCGAGTGAAGAAATTATCAGCTGTCTGCGTCACGCGCAGCTTCTCGAAGTCAAACTTTCCTTCCGTTACTGTGCATACTTTCTTCGCTGCACAGAGGCGTGTGCGTATCTTGGCTGCAACAAGATAATGGTCCGAGTCGATATTGGGACCGCGTAGGGTACGCACATCTAGAACGGTGGAGCTGTGTCTGCCGTCGATCATGACATGATCAATCTGGTTTCTTGTTCTTTGATCAGGGGACAGCCAGGTGGCTTGGTGTATTCGCTTATGCTGGAACCTGGTACTACTGATGACCATATTGCGGGAAGCGGCGAAGTCAATCAACCTAGTGCCGTTGGGGGATGTTATATCGTGGAGACTGAATTTTCCAACTTTAGGACCAAAGACTCCTTCCTTGCCCACCTTGGCATTAAAGTCGCCGAGCACGATTTTGATATCATGCAGGGGGTAGCGATCATAGGCTTGTTCAAGTTTATCGTAGAAGGAGTCCTTCTCTGCGTCGTCCGTCTCCTCAGTCGGCGCATAGGCGCAGATAAATGTTATGTTGAAAAACCTCGCCTTGATGCGAATCGCAGCGAGACGCTCGTCCACAGGAGTGAACGCTAGTACTTGGCGGCGAAGTCTCTTTCCCACCACAAATCCTACACCACGCGCTTTGCCGCGTGTCTGGCCACTGTAGTATACGTCACAAGGACCGATGGTCGTCTTTCCTTGCCCCGTCCATCGCATTTCCTGCAGGGCGGTGATGTCAACCTTTGCGGTCGCGAGGACATCAACCAGTCGGGCAGCGGTACGCTCCCTAGAAAGGGTCCGGACATTCCACGTACATGCCCTAATATCCTTCTCGTAGTCCATAATTCGTTTTGCCGGGTCGTCAACATTAGAGGGGGTTCTCATCCGAGGCTTTGTTGTTTTTCTTTTCAGTGGAATTAGGTTTTTTACGTGGCGGGTCCCAAACCCAGCGCACAACCCGTTTCGGGGGGTTTTTTTTTTTTTTGAGAATATTTACACATTTATATAGCGAGCCGCTTGCTTCAAGACAGACGCCCGCTTGCAGCCGCACCTCATGGTGAACAGACGCTGCGCAAAAGACCACGGTGAGCCCTTAAACCAAGTATGTCAGAGTGGCCCCTCGGGGCTCCCTCTCTTTCTGCCGCGAGCCTAGATATCTCACGTTGCCCAGAGTGTACGAACGAGGACGCAAGAGTCGGGATTGGGCATGGTCACACAGCAACCACACCCCAATACACTCCTTATCTTTTTTCCCTACCATGTTTATGAAGACCACCTTGTCACGTCTCCAAACAAGTGGCATACATGCCAGTGCTAGGCTGTCCCCCATAATCCTGGACAGATAAGGGACAAGTTTATATCCCTGCCACCCATGGAGACTTGTAGCTCTCAAAGTGTGTGATCGCTCATCTGAATTCAATCTCTTCCAGATCTGTGGGCGCGTTCGGCAAGTGAGCGGTCAGCAAAAACATTGCTTCTACGCGGACCGTGGTGAGGAGCACGTTACCGTGCATGGAAGACAGTACTAGGCGGCGAAAGCTCTTAGTAGACGTCGAAAAGACCGATTGCTCATGCTCTTTAAACATATAGGTGCATATGTACAAATATCCTAACCACAAAAGCTTAATTCGTTTCTTCGTAATAACATCTACTAAATTTTGCATCGAAATGTTTGCACGAAAATTGTAGAAATGCTTAGTTGGCGAATATGCTAACTGCGGTTAAAGCATCGCTGACGCTGCCGCGTGTAGGTATTTAACTTTTGCTGGCTTTTAAGAAATCGGTGAGCAGAGTTAATGCCACTATGAATATTTACATTGCGGACTACCACATTGAGTGTGTTTATTGGCTTAAGTGGGCGTCGTCGTATTCGTGGAATGCGAAAGCATTCAGTAGCCAAATCACTTAACATTACAACCATTAAATTGCATAAACAACATTCCAATAAAATATTGAAATAAAATAAAATTTTACATTTTTATTGATTCTTAAATGAACAGAATAAATATTGACCTTCTAATGCCATAAGCATTCATGTGCAATTTTAACGATTTTGAATTTTTGGGTTCACTGTATCCGGTCAATAAAATAGTGGTTAAATAACAATAATTCCCACAGAGCCAAATTTTTGCATATAATTAGCTTAGAATACCTCATCGATCCGTGTGTGCTAAAAAAGTTATTCGAAGAAAATTGCAAAAGTCCCCATCGATCCCATTCGTGGTTAAAAAGTAACTCGTAGAGAAAAAAAGCCAGGACCATATTTGTAGAGAATTTTCAGATCTGACCTAAAATTTCGCCTTTTATCCCGACTAACTTTTTAGCACACATGGGATGGATAAGGAATTTTGAGGTTTTCTATCTGAAGGTAAACCTAAGCTGTATACAAAAATTTGGCTCTATGGGAATTACTGTTGTTTCATATGTCTATATTGGCCGGACTATTGATCTTTTTATACCGTATTAAAATCCTTCGGGTCATGTATCACTGAAATTTCAAAAACAGTCAAATTTTAAACTTGATTTCCCAACATTCACGTTTTTGCCAAAAGGGCGATGATTTGTAAATACATAAAATTAAATTAAAAGCTCTAGTGCGGTAAGGGCTACAAATACATACATACTTAACCCTAAAGAATATATCGTCATTTTTGCTTTATAAAATTTTGGTGTAAATAACATTAGGGGCTATGTAGTATACATGTGATTAGCCCGGCGCCATCTGCATAGTCGTAGATCAGTAATCAATTCTATAAACACCATTTTAATGAAGATTAATACATATTGTTTAGTTTACTGATTTTGCTAAATGATTTCTTTGTGTGCTTTTGTCAGGGCCGTATAGTCCAATCAAATCTGATGGCCCATCTTTTATAAATCGTGAGATAGTTAAAATTTACCCTTTTGATCAGAAATAATTTTTTAACGCGAATCCGCTAACCATTTTTCGCTATCAGGTCGAGTTTTTTAGGTAGCTGATGAAAAAGTAAAAATTTTGCACTTTTAATAATTTCTTTATTGAACAAAAATTCTATAACTACAAGTGAAGCGCAGACAAACTGCGTCGTTTCTAATTGTCAGGGTTAGTTTCACGTATCAGAGACCAACAATATTCGCTGCGCATGCGCTCATACCAAAAACCTTTGTAGTTTTCTTCGATTTTTTGTAAATCTTGGTGAAGTTGTTCACCTTGTTCGTCGCAGGTACCGCCCAAGTTGTCGGGGAAGAAATCTAGATGAGAATGAAGGTAATGGGTTATGGGCTACGACAATTCTAAAAGAGATCCACTATAATTTGTTTACAGTCTTCACTTTTCTTATTACCAATGATGTTTCTGATGCCGTTTTCGAACGATGACCGATGTCGCCTCTTCTGGTGGCTCATATTCGTGACGATGAGCATAGAATATCCCATAGCATAGAATATCCCATATACATGGAAAACCCAAAAATCAGGAGAACTTAAAAATTCGTCCTGATAGCGGGAAACGGACTTTAGGTTTGAATTCTTTTTGTGTGCATAATTTTGCCTAAATTTATTGGCCTGTGATATGAGCACCAAAATAATATGTTAAGGCCCAGTCCATTAGGCCCTTGCATTCCATTGGGCAATGTGGACTCGTGGAGGATGAATTTTTCCTAGCCACAGCGGATGGTAAAAGTAGAAAGTGGATCCCCCACAACTAAGAAGCACTATTTTCACTCCACGAGTTCTTCGAGCCGCGACCCTCCTAACCATCTTCGGATAAAATCTTGAGAACCGGGTCGCGTTTCCCAAAAAGCAGGATAAAAATTGGGAAATTTTGTTCAGCGAGGAGCCTTTTCTATCCATGCTGAAGTGCTAATTAGTGTTGGAAATTTTCTATTTAACGACTTATATCGAATTACGCGTTGGTATTTCGATGCATACTTTTGCCCACAGTAATTTTTGCATGGATAGCTCTGGTTGACAATGGATAGGAGTCAAGTGCGATCTCACTTGCCTAGAGAGGAGGGGTAAAAATTATGGATATTCCGTAAGAAGGGCAGAAGCACTCTGCTATAAGACGGCCACAACCCTCCACTTTGAAAATCCCACTGTGTCTGTTGTATTTCTAAAAGTTTTTTTTGTTTGTTTTTTATTATTGTAATTTAAGATAAATGCGTATGTTTATGTTATTGACAATTTTAGCTTTTAAGTTAAATGGATTTTGAGCTACAGATAACGTGGGAAATTCCTAAATCAAATAAACTTACATACAAATAAAGGTTAAATGCGAATGTTGTTGGTTCTTCTGCTCGTTGAATGGCGCTTCACAGTCTGGACGATTCCAATGAAGCGTGACAAACGCTTTATTTCGACATAATACGACGACACTGAAAACACATAGCTAAGGAAATCATTTTTGGCATGTCCTTCCCAACAAACCATGAAGCTAGACTTCGATTGGAGGTACATTCCAGAACTATCCCAATCCCCATCTCTAACGTTAGGGGACGACTCGAGAAACACTCGAGAAACACAGCGTTCTCTAACAAAATGGGACATAATTCTCAAAACGAGAAAACTATAGAGGACACAGGGAAGTATTGAAGTATTTTTGCTTTCTTGTATCGGCACCCGCCGGTGGAAATAGAGGAAGAGGCAGACCACCACTCCGACGAAAGGACCAAGTTGAGAGAGATCCTTGATCCCTCAGTGCCTCCAATTGGCGTCAGTCGAAAATGAAGAAACGACTGGGGAGCTATGTTAGATGAACAAAATCGCCTAGGTGGTTACATGGCGTTTTAAAGTGAAGTGAAGTACTTGGCGGAACAAAATGTTCCGAAGCTAATGAGATGATATTACAGAATTCTTTTTCCATATCGAACATTTATTTGAGTAGGGAGGAAAGTAATTCAATTCTAGGGGGTAGTCGTAGGCAGAAATACCAGCTGTTAAGACAGATTGATAGGTAATGACATCACGATTTGAGTGAATTTTCATGGGAAGGAAAAAATAAAATCTTTAAAAAAGTTAAATTATCTTTTTTGTTTTTTAAGTGTATTTTTGAATATTTCGAAATTTCTTTTCATGTTACATGAAAAAATTTTGAAATTTTTTTGCTATTTCGGCACTAGTGTTTTAATATCTTATGTTTTTTTATGAAAAAAAAATGAGAGAGAATACACCCAAAGTGTTTTTAGAAATGTAATTTTTGATTTTGAAAAACAGATTAGGGGTCTTCTTCCAAATTGACAATATTTCAATTTTGATTTAACACGCCTTTAAAACTGATTTACACGGATCGACTCTCTGGTCGATGTTTGTCGTTCCACTGCTTTCCACCTGCAAATACAAGGTATAACGGCATGTGTAAATTAGCCTTTAGGATTAACCCATCAACATTTAATTGGAAAGAGTTTAAGGTTAAAACGGCCATATCGTGTTGTTGATTAATTATGAAATATGGTTAAAACAAATATTGCAAGACTTTGCACTGTTGAATTATACATTATAATAATTCCCATAAACATTTTTTGCCTTCATCTCTATAAGTATCTTCAGTAGTTTGGCCGCTATTGCAAAAAACGTTCAAAAAATTTTGAAAAAAAACGAACTTTTTGACAAAATTTCAGATATAACCACTTTAAAATCAGAAAGAGTCCATGGACGAAAAAAAGTTAGCCATCCTATGTTGTAGGATATTCAATAACGAAAATTTTAAGCATACCAGTACAAAATTGTCATGTGCTCTTGACTCCATAAGCCCAGTTATATTGAAAGTACTCAATGAAAAATTTTCTGTTTTTACCCAAGAAATTTTCCGAAATTTCCATATCGTTGACATTTGATACATAATATCTTTTTAGAATTTTCCGACAAAAAATCTTTTAAAATTGAGATTGAAGTAAAAGTTTGAGAGTTAGGTTCAAGTGGCTGAAAGGCTAAAACTCCCGTTGGGATACCACCAACACTAGGAACGTCAGTTCCGGGATTCTGCTATGTGGAGAATCCCGATAATACCGGGATTTTCCATATGGCAGGGTCCCGGAACTGACGTTCCTAAACCGACCATTTAGATGACTTGATGGAGGCTATCAGGTCCTTTATGCCCAGCACCGTGACCTGGCGTAGGCTAACCAGGAAGGGAACTCCCAAAAAGCGCATTCTCGCGCCACTTAAAGCTGGGCAGTTGCAGATGAGGTGCTCTACGGTTTCCTCCTCATCATCATCCTTGCAACTCCTACAGCATCGCCGGTAGGGCACACCTAGTCTTTCTGCGTGCCTACCAATAAGGCAGTAATAAATTTGTCTTGATCTTTTATGATCCCATTTCGGCCAGGTTTCTTTCGATATCCGGCATCCTGAAGATTGCAGCCATCTTTCGTTGGATTGGCGGAGTGTGTACGGAGTGTGTACTCTTTCAGCATTAGCTTGCATACGGCAAACGGCATACCTAAGCGCTCTTTATCCCGAAGAACCTGCTTGGTCGTGCCCTGCCTCGCAAGTTGGCTTCCCTACAATTTCCTTCAATGTCCTTATGCCCCGGGACCCATGTGAGGTTCACGCGGTTCTGTTTGGCCATCTCTTGTAGAGATCGACGACAGCTGAGCGTCAGTTCAACAAAAGTTTGAAAGACAGAAAACGAAAGCGTAAACAGAGGCATTTTTAAATAAAACGCTGCGGAGGTGTTATTAGTTGGACAAAAATAAAGTGTATTTGAGCGTTTCTTTTTCAAGTGATCCAAATTTTGTAAAAAATCAACCGTCATGTCACGCATTTTGCTCAAATTCGGCTTACACGTAGGGACTATAAATTGATTTGATACGTATTTTTTGTTTTGCCATTTCAACTTGAGCTCATTTGAAAGCTAATAAATCAGGCTTTGCGTTTCTTAGTAAATTTTTTGCATTTTGCAATTTTTTAATTTTTATTATAATAATTGCATTTTTAACATTGCAACGGCACAGTGTTACCCACACCATTTTTAGTTCTAAATAATAGCATTCGATTGCTTATTGAATTCTCTACAAAATCAATATATTTCAAAAGTGGGGTCTCCATACGGACTTTTACTAAAATACATCTTTATAAGACTAACTCTATATTTTTGTATGAAAAAAAAAAAATAATCAAATTTTTTAACAAGCTTTTTTTTGTAGTATAATATTGAGAGGTAATGCTATCCAAGTGAGATTTATTAGAAAGGAGCGAGATCGAACAGCCTTGAAATCTAAACTAATGGTTATTTCTAACAGAAATTCTGCGACTTCATTCTGCCTACTTGGTTAATGTGTTATGTTAACTAAAATACCACTATCCTTCTTTTGGTAAACATATATATTGCACAGTAGACTAGGATGGAACTTTATTTTATGACTTTGACTTGACAAAATAAGAAGCAGGAAGAAAATAGATTGACGCAGTTACATCCTTGTATATTAGTGAAACTCTAATAATTTCTAAAATGCGCTCGCTTAATAAAAATTGGACATCAGAGAGGAGAGGCGGAGGCCTAATTTGCATAGCCCCTATACAATTGATTACATCCTTTATATATCAGCGTAGGAGCGTCACTCCTTTATAGTGTGTTCATGCTTCAAATAACGTGACTCATACTCATGAAAGGTATAAAGCCTTTGGCACAGCCGAAGACAGCCTTTTCCTTACTTGTTCCTTCTTAAAATTGTACAAGCAAGCCATTAAGCATATGAAAGGGAATGCTATTGCATGGTTTGCACAGAATTTAGAATTAGAAATGCATAATTATATCTATTCAATTCAAAAATGCAAATGCTCTCAATGTTATAATACAAAAAAAGCTTGTTAAAAAATCTGTGTTACATTTTTCTTTTTTTTCATATAAAAATATAGAGTTTGTCTTGTAAATATGTATTTTAGTAAAAGTCCGTATGTAGACCCCATTTTTTAAATATATTGATTTTGTAGAGAATTTAATAAGCAATCCAATGCTATTATTTAGAACTAAACATGTTGTGGGTAACACTGTGCAGTTGCAATGTTAAATATGCAATTATTCACCCCTATTATGGTTGTCAATATCAATTGCCACTTCGTATCAATATCAACATCAAGTCGTATCAATATCAACGTCGCATGAACGCAGTTCTGGTATTTACTTCATCAATGTGTTGACGTTTTATCGATAATTTTATAGCAAAACTACGATCACTTATTTTGACAATTGTTTATTGGCTCTCAACAGCTGAATTTTTTCATAAAAACTGTCGGTATTTGTTTCCTTTAGGGGTCAACTGCTAATAAATTAGCTAAAATTATGGGAGATAGCTACAGGTACAGCCTAATAAAATTACAACAACCACATGAAAACTTGCAACTTTGATTGCAAATATCTCTTCAAAGAAGCAAAATATTAAAAAAAAAACGCTTAGGGATTCGTGATCCTGAGGCCAAACCCCGTCTTTTGAGCTATCTCCCATAATTTTAGCTAATTTATTAGCAGTTGACCCCTAAAGTAAACAAATACCAAACTGTCAAAAGTCACAACCTTCGGAGCATCCAAAGGTTCAAACCCCCCCTATAGAAAATTTCTACGCCCTGTTGCGACTTAAAATTATTGGGAGCTGCTCCTTTGGAAAAGCCCATTGTAAGCGCAGGATTTTGTTTTAGTTCTAAAACAAACTGCGCAAATTGGTTGTTGCTTGTTATTTAAATTTTTTTTTTTTTTCATTTTCCTAAATTAAATAAAAACTAAACAAATAAAGTGTGTAAAAAGGTATAATTCTGAATTATTTTACCAAATTTTTACAGCAGAATATTTAATTGCGCGCTTGTCGTCACCAAAAACTGTGTTGACAATTTTTATGTTGACAACCGTCAATAGAATATCACTATTGTTGTCGTCAATACCAAAATAGTATCAAGAGCTGCCAAAAGTTATCGACATTGACGACGGCAATACCAATTCGGACGCATCGACACTATTTTTGACAATGTTGACATCCGTAATAGGGGTGATTATAATAAAAATTAAAAAATTGCAAAATGCAAAAAATTGACTAAGAAACGCAAAGCCTGATCATTAGCTTTCAAATGAGCTCAAGTTGAAGTTTGTAGCATTAGTACAAGCCGATATATGATAGATTGAGTAGGTACATGTTTTCATTAGTTTAAGAAAAATTCCAAACTCTGACAGATCATATCTCAGAAGAAAATCGAAAAAATGGCAAAACAAAAAATACGTGTCAAATCAATTTGTAGTCCCTACGTGTAAGCCGAATTTGAACAAAATCCGTAGCATGACGGTTGAAATTTGGATCACTTGAAAAAGAAACGCTCATTTGCATTCTATAAAACTTTTTAATCATAAAAACTTTTTCGATTTAATTAATAATATTTGAGTTAAATCTTTTCTAATCAGCTAGCCCAAATAGGGTGTTTTGAAACGTTTCCTCAGATAGGGCGTTTTTGAAAAAAAATTTAAATGAGGCGTTTTTGAAGCAAATTCTGAGATAAGAAGTTTTTGAAAAAAATTTAAGAGAGGGCACTGTTCAAACCAGAGCTGTTAATTTTGATTAGTAATTAGTAATTGATTGATTAGAAGGTTTTTTTTAATTAGTAATGATTATTTTAATTGCTTTCAAGAAAAGGCAATTACTAATTGATTACGATTAGAAAAAATCAAAAAAAAAAAAATCAAAAATAATCAAAAATAATCAAAAGTAATCAAAAACGGCTTTTTTTTTTTATTATTTTTGATTTTTTTCTTGATTTTTTTTTTAATTTTTTTGATTTTTTTTTATTATTTTTTTTTTTTTTTTGATTTTTTTTTGATTTTTTTTTTTGATTATTTTAAAGTGTTGTTGTTAAAAGTATAAACATCTGTGTATCTTTTATGCAAATATATACACCTACTTACACTTTGGGGCTCATGGATTTCTAGAATGAACCTTGATCGCTAAGTATATGTACAAATGAGAAAAATGCCAGGTTTGATGGTTATATTGGTTGGAGTGATGATAACACTAGTTTACAAATAATTAATTTGAAAAAAAATACCAAGATATTCATGTATATGGGTGAATTGGCACTGATATGCCTAGCACAAAACATATTTTTTAAATTTTTTGTATGGGTAGGTTTTCGAGATATCGGTAATTTTGTGTTTTTTCAAGTATCACTTTATTCAAAAATTCTTTATGCCAATGTTGCAAAAGCGATGGAGCTAAGCGATAGCTCGTTCGAAAGGAAATTAAGATACGCTTCTAACGACGTATAAAATATAAGGGTGGGTCAAACCATCGCCGAGCAATAGATTTTTACGATTTTTTAAAAAAAAATTGATTTTAAAAATGTTTTTTTCATGCGAAGTTGTGAAAATCAGAACTGTTTATTTTTTCGAAAATTAGTGTGTATAATTGCAAACACTTTAAACGTAATATTACCAAGATCTAGGAAAAACTGTATTTTTGGCGATTTTTTTGTAACTTTCAACATCTCTACTTTTAATAGAATTGTAACAAGTCGATGTCTGAGTATTGGAGATATTCAAAAAAATATTCATAGTATTAGTCATTACTAAGCCAATAAAGTCCAAATCAACCGGTTTTAGAATTTTTGTCGGTCTGTCTCTAAACTAGTGTAATTTGTCCTTTTATATGTAAACGGCTAGTGTCGGACATTTCTCGTTTGATACCCTACGGGTACGGTCGGATAGTTCTATTTGAACACTTATAAGGCTAGGCTCACACTGCAACCGACCTGGGTCGTCCGGCGACAATCACACATCCACACACATGTGTTTTAAATGAGCTCCTCGATTTCATCCGATTTCACCCGAATGTAAACAAACTTTGGCCGCCCGATAAAATAGAACGCGTTCGAATTTCTCTGATGAGACCGAATGAAAAAGTCGGTTGCAGTGTGAGCGTAGCCTAAATATGCTACACAAATTAAAACATAGGCATACCAACGATGTCCAAAAGAGACTTGTAATGATCAATTGATCAAAAATTAAGCGGTTATTATCCATAGAGACATGTCCCGGATTAATAAATTTCGTCCACAATGGGCGACGTAGTCATTTATGGGCATTTGACATTTGATTTACTATCGTACAGTACTGTTAACAAGTTGTAAATTACACCGCTACATTCCATATTTTTCATATTAATATTTTATCATCATTATCATTCCATATTACATATTTTTTTTAAATAATACACTGAATGTGCAAAAGCGCCAGTCTTCTGTTTAGGTTGTAGTTCGACCACTTGATGAGAACTAGTACGAAAGATCTCGAGATTTTTCCTCCAGGGATATTTATGTGCATGAATACATGCATTTATATAAAAGAACTTCTTGCTTCACCTATACATTTGTATGTTTGTGCAAGTGAATATTTATGTATGTACAATGTACATATTTTTCTACAACAGTAGGTACTGGAAAAAAATAAAAAAAAATAAAAAAATCAAAAGTAATCAAAAGTAATCATTACTTTTGATTATTTTTGATTAATTTTAAATTTTTGATCTTTTTTGGATTTTTTTTAATTTTTTTTATTCTTTTTAAATTTTTTTTTTAATCAATTGAAAAATAATCATTAAAAAGTGAAAGTAATTGGTAATCAATCATTAGGTGGCTTCTCAAAAAATAATCAATGAAATGCTAATCATTACCAATTAGTAATCAATTATTAACAGGTCTGGTTCTGGTCGTTATTGAAAAAAAAAAATCTGAGATATTGCGATCTTCCACTCAGCCGTATTTCGAAATGGAAAATTCAACCATTATTTTTGATTGATTTTGACAACTCACACTGGTTTCTATATTTTCTGGGAAAGTCCCTCATAGTTGAAAACTGCAATATCAACAATGATCTTGAAGCCTTGTTTGGTTTCGAATGACTCGGAGTCTTAAAAAATTTCACTTGAAGATATGGTGGGTTAAAACTTTTAATTAGCATTCCATTGCTGTCGACTCATCACGTGATCCAGTAGGTATATTCAAAACAAATTCTGAAGAATTTCTAATTATGAGAACAATATCATAATATAAATTAAATCGCATGCGATAAGATTATGTATTTGTTGACTGACAGTATCGTTTAAAGGGCAATTTGGCGATTGATTTATAATTAATACAGCTGTTATAAATTTCAAAATATTATCTTAGAATTTCACCTCAATAAAAAACGTTAAAGTACAAACAAACAAAATGCAGTGAGACAACAACACTGAGGCACTTGAGTAGCTACGGTAGCTGGCGAACTAATTGAAATTTGATTGTTGACGATAATAACCGATAAGATGACAGAAGAACGCTTGTGAACGATTCGACTTGACTTCAAATTAGGGTGTTGTTGAAATATATGGTTTATAAATTACGCCAAATAACCGGAAACTTCACATAATTTTTTTTTATGGCGATTGGAACATGTTTCGCTTAAGGTTAAAAGTTTAGAAGAAAATCTTAAATTTGACCATTTTCAATCGGTACAAACACATATAGGCACCTATGCAGGTGATAACTTTGGTAAAGGACCACCCTACTACACACATATACAAACATGCATTCATACGTACCCAGCTAGGCGTATAAAAAGCAATCCAAGTCAAAATCAATCCGTGAAACCCAAGAAGTACATGTGATTCGGTTAAGGTATCGTTATCGTTGCAAATACTATACCTAATTGAAATTTAATCCATCATAATAACCGTCAAAAATAAGTGAGTATGTAATTTAGTTGATTTGGGTCTGAGAATAGATGTGACGAAAGCAAATAATCATGGACGATTTCGTTCGTTGTTTAAGTTCTTCTGTAATAGTACACAGGGCCCAAAGTACCTAATAATAAAATAGAATAAAAATGATAAGAAATCTGTATATTTTTTTTTAAGAAGCTGTGCTACACATTATTGTAGAGAAAATCTTATTACCTAATGTTTTCAAAGAGAAATCTTCGAAACTTGAGAAGTTTTCTCTCTTTTACTTTTTTCAGTATTTCTAAGGAAATCTTGATAGGAAATTACAAGATGTTCTTCTCAATCACGGAATTAAAAAGAAATCGCGTAAAAAATAAGAAGAAATGGACTTAATTTTATCAATAAGAGTTTCCTGATAAAACCATAGAGATTTCCGTATATTTGTTTTTTCGTTTCCACCGTTTCGACTACCCCTTAGCCCGAAAACTGATCATGAAGACAATCTTTTTAATTTTATTAGGCACTTTTGACTCTGTGTAGGTACTTCGAACGGGTTAGTAGGCGCGTGACGACTCGTGATTACTGATTATCCATGGAATTCAATTTGATTTAAGGTAAGGTAGTACAAAGTCTCGCATTATCTGTTGATCAAAAAGGAAATTTGAGTTTAGACGCCTATGACAATCTTTCAAATGACGTTAAAAGTCCTCTCCCTCTAGATCCTTTTTTTATTTTCATACATTCCTTAAACTTATACTTTTAATAAATACATTACTGATATCGTCGCTGTTTCTTCTAAACGGACAATTGCAAAACCACGTAGAGGTCACTTTGGTCAAAACTGAGATTTGTTTACCAAGACCTCTGGGTACCGGGGTAGATTCGTTAGTAACAAAAACTTAGGGGTTTGTGCAATAGAATGTCACAAAAATGAAATTTCAATTGGACGTTGCCCGTACTAAATTAAACACCAACGATATGTACCTATCGGTGTTAGAGTCCGCCGAACGTTTGTCCAGGGCGTCAATTTATTCAATTATTCGGCAAAATTTTCTTTTACTCCTATGCAATCAGGTTCGATTTTGCAGACTATCAAGTCTTTGGAAATTCCTTTAAAGAGCTAGAAAAGTTGAGATTCATATGTAAACGACCAATAAGTAGCTAAAACCAAACATTCGGTTCGACTGGAAAATTTTGTTTCGATCATACTCTAACCGATTGATTTGATGGCATTGGGGCCCAATAATCGTTAAGTAAACGACTCATCGGTTTAGCTGAAAATAAGCAATTGCACAAATTAAATATTTCTTATAAGAATGCGTCTTATCTTTCAAAAACAACATGCATAGCTTGATTAGATTTCTTTTGGGGCTACTGTTGATCAAACGAAACTATAAATTCATGCATACAGGTATATTAGGCTGGGCTGGGTAAAAAAAACAATTTTATTATTACAACAACAATTTTTATTATTATAGAGGTCTACCATTGCTAGTTTAGATTTTACAGACTTTACCTCATTTTGGTTTAAAATTGGCAAACCTGAATATATTTTAATTTAATTCCCTACAAAAGCTGCCTAAATTGTAATTTTCTCAGACTAGCTGTTTTCTAGCATTTAGCTTCAAACATTGATATGTTTTTTTCGATTTCCCATTTTGGTTTCAAAAATTGTTAAAAATGCAAATATCCATGTACAAAAAAGATGGCTTCAGAATCTTAAAGGGAAATGCTAAAAATCATTTTTTTTTGTTGAAGCTACTTTTTAAAACTTATCTATATAAATAAAAAGTAAAGGGTTTTCGTTATCGTCGCTAACCGGCCGAACGCCTTGAAGGATTTTGACAAAATCTACACACATGAGCCGTCATGGTTTCTTTTTACTTAGTAGAGTTGCCACCGGTTAAGTTATCGAAATAAGGGGTGTCTTAAATTTTAAGTTGAACATCTAATAATGCAATGGTGAAAGTTTCATTTAATTCCATTCAGCAGTTTTCGAGTGATACGACCTCAAACATACATACAGAGACAGACAGAAAGATAGACAAACAGACAGACAAAAGTACCAAAAACGGTTGATTTCGACTCTATTGGCTTAGTGATGGTTAACAGAGTTTTTTTGAATATCTGCAATATACAGATATCGACCTGTTAAAATTCTAATAAAAGTAGTGATGTTGAAAGTTACAAAAAATATCGCCAAAAATTCAGTTTTCACTAGATCTTGGTAATATTATGCTTAAAGTGTTTGTAATTGTACACACTAATTTTAGAAAAAATGAAAAGTTACTGATTTTTACAACTTCGCATAAAAAAAAACACTTTCAAAATCAAAATTTTTCCAAAAATCGTAAAAATTCGACAAAATTCCGACTTTGACCAGCTATTGTTCAGCGATGGTTTGGACCACCCCTACATATTATATGTCGTTGGAAGCGTATTTTGATTTTTTCTCGAACGAGGTATTGGCGAAAATAATTTTTGAATGAAGTGGTACCTGAAAAAAACACAAAATTACCGATATCTCGAAAACCTACCCATACAAAAAATTTTAAAAATATGTGCATGAATATCTTGGTATTTTTTGGCTGTAAACCAGTGTTATTAATTATCGTATACTAAAGCAGGAAATTATATGATTTTCGTAAGATTTATGGCGGAACTAAAACAATGATTTATTTTTAATTTGTTAAAGAGCGGTTTTTCGTTGTAAGCATAAGTTTAAACTTTAAATGCAATCTACTATATGTATATAACTACACAGACAGAATTTCCGCCGAAAAGTGGAGTTTAAGGAGATATTGGGCGTCAGAGAAATGGAATGGAATGAAAAAGATATATATATATATATATATATGTGAGTGAGCGAGTGAAAGGGGAAATAGAGAGAGCTAGGTAAAGTGCGGGAATTAACATCTAACTAGATTTCGTGAATTTTTGGGAACGCCACCACCTGGCGACCCCTTGTGATTTACGAAAGGTGGAGGTACCTAAAGTAACAAGTTGCAACTGAGAGTACCGGAAAACGACTGATGTTTCGAGAAAACTCCGCGAAACCTTCGAGGAGTGCTTTTGCAACAACAATATTATTTAATTTGATGAGTCATAAGTTGGTTCATGTCAGTTCTTCGAAATAAACTATAAGAATTATAATATTATTTCCTGTATTACACTACTCGACATAAACAAAAAGTTTCCAAAAATGAGATCAAATCAGAAAAAAAAATCTAGGAACGAAAAAAAGTTAGCCCTCCTACAACAGTGATGTTATAAGCCACGTTATATTGAAAGTCGCCAACCGAAAATTCGCTAGAATCGCTCCTGAAAAAGCGAAGGAAAGTAGATGTGATATTCGGTACAGGTGGAAAATTTACTTGGGTAAGGTCTATTTAATTCTTGGCAACTAAAGTTTTTTAAAGTTGATCAAAATTTGTTGAGTAGTTCTATTAATCACTGAACATGTTGTTAAATAATATTGAAGTAGAATTTCTAGGAAAAAAAAATTTGTTACAGTTAGCTTGGCACAAGAGGAAGTTTGTCATCATTGTAACTCATAAAAATTCCAACAATATCAATATAGTCAATAGTGGGCTTATTAGCTCATTTACGCACCTTCATAATTGTAGTGAAGAGCTTTATGCGGAAATACTCATGCCAGACATTGTGTCACCCAAAAACAAAAATCGATTACAAATGCAATTGATTACAAAATTTAAAGACAAAATGATATGTGTCATTTATAAGTACATATCGTCGGTGATTATGCAAAACCACGTAACGGACAAATGCAAAACTTCGGGCAAAATTGAGATTTGCTTACCACGGACTCCGGGTATCCTTTAGTAATAAGAAATAAGGATTTTGTGCAATAAAATGTCAAATAACTGAAAAATGCTTAGCCGCGCCTAGGGAGTCAAACCAAATTTTGCTTCGAAACCATGCATGTGTCAGATGGTTTGTGAGGCTTAACCTGCTCTCGGAAAGCAATGAATCAGAATATAACTATTGTTGTGTTCTTCTCACCGAAACCTTTTGTCGGGGTAGAAATATATTCTAAACATCTTTGTACGAATTGGTTTTAAAATATAACGGTTCTTGCTAAAAGGTTTGTTTCTTTCCTGCTAATTATGAATGTTTATTATTCCTAAAAAAAGTGTTCTTTGAAAAAATTAGCAGCGAATTCAGCAGCTTTTTGACATTTAATTGAGAGAGAGAGCGCCAATTCGCTGCAAGTTATTGCTGGAGATTTTTCGTCCAGCAGAAACCAGCAAGCAGGAACAGCTGAAAGGTGACATAACAACAAAAAATGTAAATTCAAATTGTTAGCCAATCAGAAACGTAACCGCTGTTTTGTCTGCAAGTTTCTGCTGAACCCTGTTCGACGAAAAATTAGCAGAAATGAGATTTTGACAGCTTTTTACAAGACTCTCTTCTGCTGACAGTTCTTTGCTGGAGATTTCAAGAAACAAAGCTAACGTTAAACAGCTTTTTGTCTCTCACGTAAAATTTCTGTGGCGGCACTAACGAGGTTTTGCGTTTGTCCGTTACGTTGTTTTGCATAAACACCGACGATATTATCTTTGCAACTATAATAAAAACCTTAACAGAGACGACTGTTATTAAAGAAATTTTATGAAAGAATGTCTGAAGGAAATTAATCGAATAAAGTAGAGTACATCAGCAATACTTTGAGAATGCCCCATTTTTGATTAAGCATCCCCAGCAAACATTCAGAGTCATAAAAGATTCAGAAAGGAGTTCCAAATCGTAGCACTCATACTCATTATGAGCTCATAAATTAGTCTAAAATGAACTTGTTTCCCTTCTTGCGATGGTCGACCAATATGAGCCTATTTCCATACAATTTATGAGCTTGGATAGGAGTCATTTACGGGGTTCGTATTTGCACGCACACATACGTGTGCAAAAAACTACACACAAAATTTATTGCTCATGCACAGTTAACACACAGCACGGGTGTGTACAGTTTGAAACAAAGCACTTGCACATGTGCGTGTTTTGTATTCAAAATACGAATGCACTTTCTCATTTGTGTGCTGTTTGTTAAAAACACTTGCACATATAATTGTGCTGATTGTAGTGACAGTGTGCATATTTGCAAACACGTGTGCAGCACAAACTTGAACCGCTAGGACCACGCTGCACATTGGTCCCAAATCCAAAATTTGTGGCATAAACTCAATTTTTAAACTTTTGAGTGTTCAAAAAAGGCATGCATTTTCCAATAGCTTTGTTTCTTGAAATCTCCAGCAAAGAACTGTCAGCAGAAGAGAGTCTTGTAAAAAGCTGTCAAAATCTCATTTTTGCTAGTTTCATCTCTCTTCTGCTAGTTTTTCGCCGAACAGGAGCCAGCAGAAATTCTCCAGCAGAACAGCTGTTCTGACAATTGACAAATGAAAATAAATTTTTTTCGCAGCACATTAAATTGCGAATTTTTCAGCCTTTGGACAATTACTGCGTATATATCGGATTAAACCTTACAAAATATTAAGAAAATTGAATGCCTTATATACCTTCAGTATTTCCCATTCCTGTAACTGCGCCTGCAGGATTATATTGGTCTCCTAAACGAGCCACATTACGTTGGTCCAATGGACATTGGGCTTCGGCGCTTTGCTATTCAAATATACGGAATTATTGAAGATTTGGTATTTATTGTATGTACTTACTTCATTTGCTGGTAAATATTCAAAATATTCGTAATAAATTTTAAATTTCATAAAAATATGCAATCAATTTTTATTTTGCCATATGTCACAATCAGCTGTTTGTTACTTGCTAGTTTTTGCTGGACGAAAAATCTCCAGCAGCAACTTGCAGCGAACTTGCAGCGAATTGGCGCTCTTTCTCTCAATTAAATGTCAAAAAGCTGCTGGATTCGCTGCTAATTTTTTCACAAAACACTTTTCTAGGAATAATTATTCATAATTAGCAGAAAAGAAATAAAGCTAATAGTACATATATTAATACACCTTAAAACCAGTTTTATTCATTACATCTGGCAACCATTAGTTTTTGACAAGCCATCAAAGTCAGCTGTTTCGCCACAATAATATTAAAGTTTTGTGTATTTTTTTTTGCTGTGAACTATTCAAGAGTGGAAAACTTAAGCTTGATTAAAAACAAGTTCACATTTTTATGGATAACACAGGAAGAAGTAAGTAGAATTTACTCTTAACAAGTTTTTCCATGTTTGGTATTAGTTTCCTTTAGGGGACAACTCCTAATAAATTAGCTAAAAATATGGGAGATACCTCAAAAGACGCGTTTTGGCCTCAGGATCACGAATCCGGAAGCGCTTTTTTAATTTTTTTCGAGAAAATCGCGAAAAACCGTACCGAATTTTCCTCAACTTTGCCGGTAATTTTCCCGGAAAAAACGAACGAAATCGTCTAATTCTTTTTATATACGAACACTTCCACTCATTATCTCACTTTCCTCATCAAAATTTCCAATGTTAATGCTTTTAATTATACTATTTTATTTATTACAATAAATTACTATTTTTCTACCCCCATCAAATTTCATAAACGTCAAATCACTGATATTGCCATACTTTTGAACTTTTTAGTTCCACTATTACACCGTGTCTACAGTATAGTATCAATCTGTTAATACAGTCCACAAATATTTTTACTTAACCTTACATCGAGTCCACACGTACCATTTACTTCGCTTGAAAACTGCTCAAGGAGCATGAAGCACATAGAGAAAAGTTTTTTGCTCTAATTATGACTACTATAATTATAATTGTACTTGTTTACAAGAGATATCAACTAACCTAACTTAACCGACAACAAAACCAAGTACCATCATAACTATATCAATAAGAACGGCAATTGTCTACTTTAGCTGTCAACTGCTAATATAGTAGCTAAAACTATGGGAGAAGGGTCAAAAGACGCGGTTTGGCCATATGTTTACAAATCTGGAAGGGGTTTTTTTTAATGTTGTGCTTCTCTGAAGAGATATTTGCAATCAATTTGCAAGTTTTCATTTGGTTGTTGTAATTTTATTAGGCTGTACTCAAAAACTCAAAAGAGTCCAGGCAGCCACCCGGACTTGGCATGGCGTAGCCCAGGGTTATTTTTTATAAGCGCGGCCGAAGGCCGCCTACACAGGAAGGTGTTCTGCACATAAATACAATGAATTCCGCCCCAGTTTTGGTTGTTGTTGTTGTTGTTGTTAACAACAAAACACTCTCCGAAGGTTTTGGGGAGTGATGCCGAAGTTGACAGTCCTTGGCCGGATATGACCCCGGTAGTAAATATTTGCAGGAATTACATTTTACATTTTAAGTTATTGAAATAAAGGCCTGTTTACATGTTCAATTTTGGAATCAATTTTCGTCGCATGTACGAATGTCAGTTCGCAAACAAGCGTAAAAGTTGAATGTCGCGTTGATCAAAAGTCGGCTGGCTACCAACTTTGCTGCATGCAATTTCGCAACACCCGTGGAAACGAGCCAATTTTTAGAATCAACATGAAATTGAACGAAAAATCGAGCCATGTAAACGGGACTTAAGCCAATAAAAATTTGCAGGAATTACATTTTACGTTATTTAAAAAAAAGGTCAAAATTTTAGGTTTTTTGGATTTTTCTTGAAAACGGTAAGTTTTTCGAAAAATTACTTGAGAGAAAGTTGAAATTCTTTACAAGAATGGTGCAAGCACTTTTTCTCTAAGAGTCACCAGTTCTGAAATAAAAACTTTATTATCATCGAATCCATTCGTAGAAGTAGAGCCACATGTTATTTTTTCCTTTTTTCTCTTTGTTCGTTCGTTGACAGCTAACATTCAAAATGAAATGCCAACTCCTAAATAACGGGACCGCTATATTAGAAAATTTCTTTCGCGTTTTATTGTGAAAATATTGTGGCCATATAATTTGTGTTCTTGGTAAGTATTTTGGTAAATATTTGTTTCCTTTAGCTAAAATTGTGGGAGAGGGCTCAAAAGACGTGTTTTGGCGTCAGGATCACGAATCCGGAAGAGCTGTTTTAATATTTTGCTTCTGTGAAAAGATATTTGCAATCAAAGTTACAAGTTTTCATGTGGTTATTGTAATTTTATTAGGCTGTACCTATTTATTTTATTAGGCAACTACCCGGACTTGTGAAGGTGTAGCTCAGTGTTCTGTTTTATACATTTATTTATAACATCATGAAATAAGAAAGGTGACAGCAAGAAAAATCACGTATGTTTGCTGTTGTTGTTAAAAGTATTTTGGGCTGTCAAATATTTGTCAAACTGCGTTGGTTTGTTTACAAATTTATTAATTGAAAATTTTGCAGCCTAAAAAATATTGAATACAGCTTGTTTTGTAATATAATTCTGGTCTTTTTCGGTAAATAATATGTGTGCTATTCCATATGTGCATGCATTGCACGCAAAATAAGTTGAAACTCGCATTTATTTAACCATTTGTTGGTAATTTTAGTGCGGAAGTTGCGGGCTTTGGTAATCTCCCAAACGCAATTTAAATGGGCACTGCCATTGTGTATCAATACCAAGTGTGAACTCTTCTTTTGACAACACACATTAAAATGTACATCCTGCACATATTAAAATGTCGCCAGCACCGAATAACAGAAAAGCAATGGCGTTGTTTAACATCCTGCACACATCAACATGGCGGTCTCCTATCTTTTACCTAATGGTAGAAAGAGATGGGAAGATGGAAAGAAGTGAGACAAAAAAGGAAATTAAAAACAGGTGACTAAACTCACTTTGAAGTTTTCACGACTATGTCTATGATATCACACTTGTTATTAACCACAACCTCAAACAGGTGTTAAACTCATTTTGGAATTTTGACGTCTATGCAGAAGAGTTTACCTTGGTATTGATACACAATGGGCACTGCGGTGAAGTTGCAGGCTTTGCTATACATCCACCTGCTTTTTTTCACTTAGATGTTTGCCAATTTCACACTAAGGGCCGCTTGCATAAAAGCTGATAACGACTAACCGGAGTTTAATTGACGTATTTTGTATGGTTAACTGTCAAGTTAATCACCGATTAGGCTGAATCGGCTTTTATGCAAGTGGCCCTTAATCTCACAAACTCTTCCTAGAAAATTTTTGCACGATAGTTTGTAAACAAAAAGGTGGCTTTTGACAACAATTTGACTTAACAAAGTTGATCAAAATCAGAAAAAAGTAGAAAAAAAAATTAAACAGCTGTTCATTTGCTGTCACCTTTCTTATTTCATGATGATTTATAATAACTTTTTTGTACATTTCAGATTCCTTTGCGCTACTTTTCGTGCTAGTTTAAAGTACCTACAATTGCCTCGTTTTCTTTGCGTAAATTGTAAGCATTTTATTGAAAACCATTTTTTAAAATCACTGATAAAGTAGACAATTTCTAATCACTTTTTTAAACATTTCAGATTACTTTTCGTGCGGTTTTATTGTTTTAAGTAAATTTGCTGCGTTTTCTTTGTGTTAATTGTAAGTATATATATCTTATAGTACATTTACACAGCACCAAATTTGTTAAATTTGGCGAAAAATTGCAAATTTGGCGCTTTTTTCCATACAAATCTCATTTTCCAAATTTGGAATTCCATCGCATTTGGCCTCATTCGCTGAACAATACCATCCACAATTCCTCAAAATAGCAACCCTGCCTGTGTTCCACATTTAAAATTGCCCAGCAAGAACCTTAATGGGTAATTAACGTGTGAAAACTTTTGCATTATGCACAGTTTTAAATAACAATTTCAACTATTTTTTTATGATATTGGACCAGTTCCACTAAGAAAAGAGAGAAGCCTTCTTGATTCTTCATTTATTATTACTCTACATGTGTTTAAAACATCAAGGTGGTGCATTTTCTTTCGGTGGCTTTGTATTCTGGTAGAAGATTCTTGCCGGGAAGGTGAAGCCAAATGCAAATTTGCCAGTGTAAACAGGTTCGAAATGACACATTCAAATTCGCCAAATTTGGTGCAGTATAAATGTACTATTACTTAATATTAATATTATATTATAATAATATTAATATTATTCCAATTAGAGAATCCCCTTTGAACCGCCCTAAGTGGCAACACCCACACATATTGTCTTATACGGCTGATACATTAACGCAAATTCCGAATTAACTGCGCTTTTGGGAGTTAACTTGAGCATAATCTTCATTTTAAACTCCCAAAAATTAAGAAGATTTGAGCAGTTTTAAAAAATTTGCACTGGCAACACTCTGTACATAAATAGACAACAATACCAAGAAACACTAGGAAATTAAGGGTAGCTGACAGATAGGCGTCGCGCTGGTTTCTAAGATCCGACTTTCGACAACTAGATGTCGCTGAGGTAGGTAAGAATATAGTCATTGTGTATCAATAACAAGTGTGAACTCTTCTTTTGACAACACACATTAAAATGTCGGTTTGTTTACATCCTGCACATATTAAAATGTCGCCAGTACCGAATAACAGAAAAGCAATGGCGTGTTGTTTAACATCCTGCACACATCAACATGGCGGTCTCCTATCTTTTACCTAATGGTAGAAAGAGATGGGAAGATGGATTTATGCACAATGAATATAGAGATGGGAAGATGGTATTTATGCACAATGAATATAGTGCAATAACAACCAAAATAGTAATTGATACACACAAAAATGAAGATTAACAGCATTGAGAATTACTACTTTGGTTGTTATTGCACTATATTCTTACCTACCTCAGCGACATCTAGTTGTTGCATTGCAAGCTAGAAATAGCTAAAAATCTTCCCTGATTTTTAGGATTTTTTTTATGCAAGCGTCCCTTAAAAAAAATTGTCACAAACGGTCGATTTTTAACTGAATACTTATTTGGAAAATTCTCTGATAAATACGGCATTATTACCGGTAGTGGATTTGCTGGGAACTTTTTTCGATTTGGGGAAACAAATTTTAAAAATGTCTTTCGGGTGGTCGAAGAAGCAAATTTTTAGCGAAATAGATCGGGTATCGTCCTGTCACACTTACTTGTTGTCGGCTCGGTTTGATGAAAAGACAACATCTTTTTATTTTTTCGTTTGACAAGCGATCTGTTTGATAGTGCGCAAAGCGTTGACAACTATTAGTGTGTTAGTCGCATCGCTACTGCTATGACGAGCACATATGCGGATGAAATTGGAAATTCTTTTATGTTGTATGCTAGTGAGAAATTTTTGATTTTTATGATACATTTACACTGCACCAAATGCCCCGCTTTTGGCCAAGTTATTTCGAGAATGTTTGTCCGCATAATGAGTTTGTTTGCCTAATTAGACGAATTTGACTTAATTTGGTGATTAAATTCAATCTGCGGATTCGAAAAAACTTGGCCAAAAGTGAGACATTTGGTGCAGTGTAAATGTAGCTTTAGCTAATTTTGCTTTTTTTGTTTTTGTTTTATCTATTTTTTTCATTTTGCCAATTTTTTGTTTTATTTTTTTATCTAATTTTTTGTTTTATTTTATTTTGCCTTTTTTTTGTTTTGTTTATGTACAGATAGAATGCCAGAAGTGCGATATTACAATGACGTAGTTCACATCCATGACCAATAGCCAACTTATTCAGTTTTTGGTAGAGCATGGTGTACTGAGTGACACCATGTCATGTGGACAATGTCAAAATCCCTGTACCTTGCAAGGTGACATGTGGGTTTGTCGGCGGCAGAGAACCGTCAATGTCCACCGGAAGAAGAGGAAGGTAACCTGCACCTTCAAGCAGACCCGATTTGCAAATACCTTTTTTGCAGGGTCCCACTTGAGCCTGGAGAATATTTGCCGGCTCGTAGTACTATACATATCGTTGCCCTACCCTAAAATTCCATTTATACAAAAGACCCCAAAAATAGGGTCAAAAGCATGCAATGATTGGGTAAGCTTCACCAAAGAGGTGCTGGTGGACTGGAGTTTCAAAAACTGTGACAGTTTAATTGGCGGTCCAGGAAAATTGTGGAGATTGATGAGGCCAAAATGGGACGCCGAAAATATAATCGAGGTAGAATTATAGATGGACAGTGGGTGTTTGGTGGTATTGAGAGAGGCTCAAAAAAAATGTTTATAGTCGCTGTTCCAGGCAGAACAAGGGAGACATTGCTCCGGGTGATTAGGGAAAAAATTTAGCCGGGTACTATGATCATGTCGGATTGCTGGAAAGCATACGATTGTCTCGATGAGCACGGGTACACACACATGTCTGTGAACCACTCACAAAACTTTATAGACCCTGTTACGGGCGCCCACACCCAAAACATGGAACGAAGCTGGCGCTCGTTTCGGTCCGCTGCTCCCAAAGTTGGCCGAAGTGAAGAGAATTTCGATGCGGATATATCGGAATTTCAATTCACGAGGAAGTATCACGAAGTTGAAGACCGCATGCATCAGATATTCAAGCACATTGCCGTTTTGTATCCTCCAAATCGGTAGTGCATGGTAAGTAAAAACTTTGTTTGTAAAAATCCTGTTACTAATTTGTAGAATTTCAGAAGTATTCATGGTCTTTCGACGGTGGTGGAAGGTGAGCACAAAGCAGTGCTATACAACGAGATAACAAAAGGCCCTTTTCAGGGCCACACAACAAAACAAAAAAAGGCCCTTTTCAGGGCCACACAACGAGTTGTTACAAGGGTTATATATAATTTAAAATTCTATTTTTCTTTCAGGCCCCATACTTGCCATGGGTACTAATGTGCTGTTAAATGATATCTTTAGCTGGGACACGATCCAGGATGATTAGGAACCGCAGTGCGTAAACCATTCCATCCAAAGATTTTATGTTCAAAATCATATATATATATTTATGTGAAAAATAATGTCGCTAAATTATACTAACTGTAATGGTTGTGTCATTCGTATCGTTATGACATTTTTTATTACCCCAGTCTACACATGCAACTGTTATGCCATCATTAGCCCAATGATAGAAATATATTGCTCGACATTTGGTCATATTAATAAATGAAAGCAAATGCTTTATTCTCAAGTTTCCATAAATTTGACATCAATTATAAAAATTTAATTAAAAAAAAATAATAAAATTAAAGAAAAAAAAAATAAGCTTTTAATATTGGTTTATAAAATTAACTAAAAAGTAAAAAATAAATTGACTGTAAAGGAATATAACACTTTATAAGTTCATTGTAACCTTTAAAGATAATTTGGCTTCTTCGTCTGCCACAAAATAATTCCATATTGTACATAATTATATATTTCTAACATTAAAACTTTACACCTAAATTATTAAATCTTCCAGTATATATCACATTCCTAATTTTATTAATAATAAAAGCGTATTTTTTACTTTTTAGTTCGGTTTATCAACAAGGGGCAATAATGTCGCAGCGACATCAATCGGCTGCTAGCAGCAACAGAAACCATAGAATCTTTTACAATAAAGTCGCGTGGTTAATAAAGTTACTTTTGGGATATTGGAATAAAGACTAAACTAAACGATAAATGGGATTTTTGAAATTAAGCTAATTTTTTTATTTACTGTTGGCGAAGCCTGAACGATGATGAAAATTTGCAAAATCCCATCTTAACTGCAAGTTAGTACAATATCAAAAGCAAAATTTTCTGGAATGAAAACTTTCGAATATCTCTACTCGTGCGCCACCTAGCGGAATTATTTTTTTGTTATTTTGCGTGGAGGCAGAAAACTAAACGATGATGAAAATTTCAAGATCCTACCTCAACGGGAAGTTCGTTGAAAAACGAATTAATCGACACTGAAAACAGACCTTCGTAATTCTCAAATAAAGCGACTCACGCGCCACCTAGCGGGTCCAATTTTTTTTTAACATTTAGAAATTAATTAAGTAACACACACGTAAAATATCAGCCAAATCGGTCCATAATTACGATTTTGAGTTTTTATTACCGCTATCTCAGCCCCACCTAGCGGAATTTTTTTTTACAAAAATATTTATTTTCATGGTAGTAATACATGTTACGAATTTCAGCTAAATCGGACCATAAATGCGAATTTTGAAAATACAGCGACCCACGCGCCACCTATCGAATTTTTTTTTTTTATAATATTGCATTGTCATCGGGGTTATACATGGGTGCAGAATTTCAGATCAATCGGACACCGGGAAGTGTATCAAATTTAGCTTGCAAGATTTGATTACAGACAGCCGTCAGGTGAAACTAAATAAAAGCTTATAAAAAATTAGCGCTCTAACTTAACCCTTAGATGGCGCTATTGTTAATCTTCAATTTTGGGTCTATCAGGGTAGAATTTGGATCTGATTAAAGAAGATTTATTGGAGGTAATCTCCGTGTGTGTATCCATAGCATAATATACATATTATCAGTGATATACAGTGAATTCGGTCAACTAACATTTTTTTTTTAATTCTTTAGACAGGGTACTGAGATGGTGTTTCTAAAATTGTTTAATTAAAATATAGCCAATTATATAACAAACAAAAAAAAAATCCTTAAAAATTTGCAGAATTTTTTAAAATTTCATCAAAATTTTCAACTTTTTTGGCAGAACTTCTGAGTACGCATGTGGGCCATTCGATTTCATTGCAAGCTAGAAATAGCTAAAAATCTTCCCTGATTTTTAAGATTTTTTTTATGCAAGCGTCCCTTAAAAAAAAATTGTTAAAAACGGTCGATTTTTAACTGAATACTTTTTTGGAAAATTCTCTGATAAATACGGCATTATTACCGGTAGTGGATTTGCTGGGAACTTTTTTCGATTTGGAAAACAAATTTTAAAAATGTCTTTCGGGGGGTAGAAGAAGCAAATTTTTAGCGAAATCGATCGGGTATCATCCCGTCACACTTATTTGTTGTCGGTTTGATGAAAAGACAAAATTTTTTTATTTTTTCGTTTGACAAGCGATCTGTTTGATAGTGCCCAAAGCGTTGACAACTATTAGTGTGTTAGTCGCATCGCTACTGCTATGACGAGCACATATGCGGATGAAATTGGAAATTCTTTTATGTTGTATGCTAGTGAGAAATTTTTGATTTTTATGATACATTTACACTGCACCAAATGCCCCGCTTTTGGCCAAGTTATTTCGAGAATGTTTGTCCGCATAATGAGTTTGTTTGCCTAATTAGACGAATTTGACTTAATTTGGTGATTAAATTCAATCTGCGGATTCGAAAAAACTTGGCCAAAAGTGAGACATTTGGTGCAGTGTAAATGTAGCTTTAGCTAATTTTGCATTTTTTGTTTTTGTTTTATCTATTTTTTTCATTTTGCCAATTTTTTGTTTTATTTTTTTTTATCTAATTTTTTGTTTTATTTTATTTTGCCTTTTTTTGTTTTGTTTATGTACAGATGGAATGCCAGAAGTGCGATATTACAATGACGGAGTTCACATCCATGACCAATAGCCAACTTATTCAGTTTTTGGTAGAGCATGGTGTACTGAGTGACACCATGTCATGTGGACAATGTCAAAATCCCTGTACCTTGCAGGGTGACATGTGGGTTTGTCGGCGGCAGAGAACCGTCAATGTCCACCGGAAGAAGAGGAAGGTAACCTGCACCTTCAAGCAGACCCGATTTGCAAAAACCTTTTTTGCAGGGTCCCACTTGAGCCTGGAGAGTATTTGCCGGCTCGTGGTACTATACATATCGTTGCCCTACCCTAAAATTCCATTTATACAAAAGACCCTAAAAATAGGGTCAAAAGCATGCGATGATTGGGTAAGCTTCACCAGAGAGGTGCTGGTGGACTGGAGCTTCAAAAACTGTGACAGTTTAATTGGCGGTCCAGGAAAAATTGTGGAGATTGATGAGGCCAAAATGGGACGCCGAAAATATAATCGAGGTAGAATTATAGATGGACAGTGGTTGTTTGGTGGTATTGAGAGAGGCTCAAAAAAAATGTTTATAGTCGCTGTTCCAGGCAGAACAAGGGAGACATTGCTCCGTGTGATTAGGGAAAACATTTAGCCGGGGACTATGATCATGTCGGATTGCTGGAAAGCATACAATAGTCTCGATGAGCACGGGTACACACACATGTCTGTGAACCACTCACAAAACTTTCTAGACCCTGTTACGGGCGCCCACACCCAAAACATGGAACGAAGCTGGCGCTCGTTTCGGTCCGCTGCTCCCAAAGTTGGCCGAAGTGAAGAGAATTTCGTTGCGGATATATCGGAATTTCAATTCACGAGGAAGTATCCCGAAGTTGAAGACCGCATCCATCAGATATTCAAGCACAATGCCGTTTTATATCCTCCAAATCGGTAAGTAAAAACTTTGTTTGTAAAAATCCTGTTACTAATTTGTAGAATTTCAGAAGTATTCATGGTCTTTCGACGGTGGTGGAAGGTGAGCACAAAGCAGTGCTATACAACGAGACAACAAAAGGCCCTTTTCAGGGCCACACAACAAAACTATAAAAGGCCCTTTTCAGGGCCACACAACGAGTTGTTACAAGGGTTATATATAATTTAAAATTCAATTTTTCTTTCAGGCCCCATACTTGCCATGGGTACTAATGTGCTGTTCAATGATATCTTTAGCTGGGACACGATCCAGGATGATTAGGAACCGCAGTGCGTAAGCCATTCCATCCAAAGATTTTATGTTCAAAATCATATATATATATTTATGTGAAAAATAATGTCGCTAAATTATACTAACTGTAATGGTTGTGTCATTCGTATCGTTATGCCATTTTTTATTACCCCAGTCTACACATGCAACTGTTATGCCATCATTAGCCCAATGATAGAAATACATATATTGCTCGACATTTGGTCATATTAATAAATGAAAGCAAATGCTTTATTCTCAAGTTTCCATAAATTTGACATCAATTATAAAAATTTAATTTAAAAAATAAAATAAAATTAAAGAAAAAAAAACTTTTTTAAAAATAAGCTTTTATTATTGGTTTATAAAATTAACTAAAAAGTAAAAAATAAATTGACTGTAAAGGAATATAACACTTTATAAGTTCATTGTAACCTTTAAAGATAATTTGGCTTCTTCGTCTGCCACAAAATAATTCCATATTGTACATAATTATAAATTTCTAACATTAAAACTTTACACCTAAATTATTAAATCTTCCAGTATATATCACATTCCTAATTTTATTAATAATAAAAGCCTAGCGGAATTTTTTTTTACAAAAATATTTCTTTTCATGGTAGTAATACATGTTACGAATTTCAGCTAAATCGGACCATAAATGCGAATTTTGAAAATATAGCGACCCACGCGCCACCTATCGAAATTTTTTTTTATAATATTGCATTGTCATCGGGGTTATACATGGGTGCAGAATTTAAGATCAATCGGACACCGGGAAGTGTATCAAATTTAGCTTGCAAGATTTGATTACAGACAGCCGTCAGGTGAAACTAAATAAAAGCTTATAATTAATTACAACTGCGTTTCAATAATAATTAGCTGTTTCCTTTTTTCTTCAATTTAATAATTCAAAATCAGCAGAGCCAACTTTTTATGCATAATTGCTCCAAAGAGTGAAGGAATTAGCCGAATGTTGCATTCTTCAGCGCCATCTGCATATCAATAAATAATGCTCAGTGCCATCTGCATATCAATAGACAATGCTCATAAGAGTAAAGGAATTCGCCGCGTGGTAAGTAAAGGTACTTTTGGAATACACCACGCGGCGAATTCCAATCTTCTTTCTATGGCAATAGGGAAAAACGACTAAACTTGGGTGATGATTGGATTTTTGCAAATTAGGCAATATTTTAGACCTTATAAAACCTGATGAAAATTTCAAGATCCTACCTCAACGGGAAGTTCGTTGAAAAACGAATTAATCGACACTGAAAAGAGACCTTCGTAATTCTCAAATAAAGCGACTCATGCGCCACCTAGCGCGTTCTCAGCCCCACCTAGCGTAATTTTTTTTTTTACAATTTCTTTTCATGGTAGTAATACATGTTACGAATTTCAGCTAAATCGGACCATAAATGCGAATTTTGAAAATATAGCGCCACCTATCGAAATTTTTTTTTTATAATATTGCATTGTCATCGGGGTTATACATGGGTGCAGAATTTCAGATCAATCGGACACCGGGAAGTGTATCAAATTTAGCCGTCAGGTGAAACTAAATAAAAGCTTATAAAAAGTTTTTTTTTCTTTAATTTTATTTTTTACTTTTTAGTTCGGTTTATCAACAAGAAATATACCTATAAGCTTGTGCTTAGAACATCTTTTTTCTTGAATTTATTTTAAATATAAAATATTGTTTATATTAGTTATGCAATCCTTACGTGACAACCAAGTTTCGTATGTAAATGCATTTAACGCAAACTTATGCGTCACAGGTCACAGCAACAGCGGCACAATCAACTATATGAGAGCCAAGTGTAAAATGCTTCTTCTTATGCTTTTCATGCATTCAAAGTTGAAAGTTGGCAACTTTTGCATGTTAGATGTCGCCTGTGATGCGCAATGTGTCGTTCTCTACCTATATACCCACGTTCAACTCATCTGTCTATACATAATGCTGCGGCAAACATTGATTGTGACTCCGCTATAAAGCCGCGCGGCAAAGAGGCAATAATGTCGCAGCGACATCAATCCGCTGCTAGCAGCAACAGAAAACATAGAATCTTCTTCTAAACTTATGCGTCACAGCAACAGCGGCACAATAAACTATATGAGAGCCAAGTGTAAAATGCTTCTTCTTATGCTTTTCATGCATACAAAGTTGAAAGTTGGCAACTTTTGCATGTCAGATGTCGCTCGTGATACGCAATGTGTCGTTCTCTATCTAAACACAGACGTTCAACTCATCTGTCAATACATAATGCTGCGGCAAACATTGATTGTGACGCCGCTATAAAACCGTGCGTCAAAGAGGCAATAATGTCGCAGCGACATCAATCGGCTGCTAGCAGCAACAGAAAACATAGAATCTTTTACAATAAAGCCGCGTGGTTAATAAAGTTACTTTTGGGATATTGGAATAAAAACTAAACTAATTTTTTTTAACATTTAGAAATTAATTAAGTAACACACACGTAAAATATCAGCCAAATCGGTCCATAATTACGATTTTGAGTTTTTATTACCGCTATCTCAGCCCCACCTAGCGGAATTTTTTTTTACAAAAATATTTCTTTTCATGGTAGTAATACATGTTACGAATTTCAGCTTAATCGGACCATAAATGCGAATTTTGAAAATATAGCGACCCACGCGCCACATATCGAAATTTTTATTTATAATATTGCATTGTCATCGGGGTTATACATGGGTGCAGAATTTCAGCTCAATCGGACACCGGGAAGTGTATCAAATTTAGCTTGCAAGATTTGATTACAGACAGCCGTCAGGTGAAACTAAATAAAAGCTAGAAAAGCCGAATGTTGCATATCAATAGATAATGCTCATAAGAGTAAAGGAATTCGCCGCGTGGTAAGTAAAGGTACTTTTGGAATTCGCCGCGTGGTGTATTCCAATCTTCTTTATATGGCAATAGGGGGAAAAAAAAGATTTGATAACAGGCAGCCGTCAGGTGAAACTAAATAAAAGCTTATAAAAATGATTTCCTAAAAGTAAGGAAACATCCATACAAATTCAAGTAAATGAAGGGAACAATATTGCACCAAGGCCGTACTGCCGTAAAAGAAAAAAGTTGTTATACTTAAATTTACTTTTAAGTAGGGCTTGTACTTAAATGGTAGTTAAGTAATTTTAAACTTAAAAAAAATTATTTTACACAGTTCTTACATTGCCTTCAACGAGAATCGAACTCACAACTTTTCGAATGGTAAACTCAGATGTCTACCATGAAGCTATTGAATACTTACGCTTGACAGCGTCTAATTACACCTTTGTTCTGTTTATGGAATTTCACCACTCTTACTCACTTTGCCTCCCAACATAAGAAAATATTGACTTATTTTGAATTTTTAGGATAGTTGTATACTTAATATGTAATAAAATTCTTTAAAAATTACGCGGGCAGAACGTTTTTGGCGGCGACAGAGAAAATAAGTAAATATGGTTTTAAATTAAGTTAAACACTGCCTTGATATCACTGGAAAAAATGTCTTCAGCATAAGGAAATATTTACTTAATTTGAACTTAAGGACAGTTTTATACTTAATAAACTTGTAAATTGATTGAAACTAGTAAAAATATCTTTAATACTGAAATGAGTACATTGATTTACTTATGGCAAGTAGAAATGTTCTTTTAAACTAAGTAGATTTGTCCCTAAAACAGAGTTTTTTCCTTAAAAATAGGAAAAATATTTTGTTTTTAAGCCAAATACCTAGTACGTTTCCTCAATTTAAGGACAATTATTTTTGTCAGTGTTCCAAGTTTTCATGTGGTTGTTGTATTTTTATTAGGCTGTACCTAAAAACGTGCGAAAGAAAGCGTACCGTGGCATGTTGCCACGGTTCAGGCAACCACCCAGACTTGGGATGGCGTAGCCCAGGGTTATTTTTTATAAGCGCGGCCGAAGGCTGCCAACTCAGAAAGGTGTTTCGCACATAAATACCATGGATTCCGCCTCAATTTGGGGATCGGACCCGGGTCATTTTTCGGTTTTTTGACCATAACTTTTCACAAAATTAAAATATTAAAAAAGCGCTTCCGGATTCGTGATCCTGAGGCCAAACCCCGTCTTTTGAGCTATCTCACATAATTTTCGCTAACACTGGTCGACGGCCAAAATTTACCAGAGACGCCGTTATGAAATTCGTATGTAAAACCACCCCCTGATTTCGAAAATCGAGTTCATTTTTGATTCTATGGTACCGTTTTTGAGATATTTGCATTTTACCGTTATTCGAAAAAACCAAAAAGATGGTTCCCTTTAATTACATATATCTCACGAACGGGTCAAGCGATTGCAAAAAGGTTGACAGAATCAAAAAGACGATAAAATTTTCTATAAATGCATCATACATTGTTTTTTGCTCAACCAGATAGTTTTCGAGATATTAGCTTATCATTTCATATTTTTGTTTTCTTTTATGAAAAAATATGAAAAAAATTACTCTTTGCGTGGACAGCATTCCAAAACCACACCTTTTTTTCTAGATATTTTTTCTTTACGTAGAGCTCTGTTTTATTAGAAAAAAGATAAGCTATCATCGAAGAAAATCGATGTAAAACTACGTAAGTTATAAGCGATCAAATAAAAATACCCAGGTTGCGCAATTTCAACGTATAGCTCAAAACGTATGTATGGTATAAGAAAGAGAGAAATATCAAGCTATGCTCTGTTTCTATTGAGTTCAAAGTTTAATTCATGAATGAAATTACCCATATTTTTTACTTTTTTTTTAAATTTATTTATGTTTATACTATATTCTAACAATCTTTATCTTAATTTGATTTTACTATGTAGTCGAAATAATTATTTGTTCTACTTTGACGCTTATTCAGTTTAGGATCGGTTTCTCTTATGAGAAACCAGCAGTAATCACCCATCATTGCGACGTCCCAGAATCCTTGATATCGATTCTCAATTAATTTCATTTGCTGATGAAACCTTTCGCCATGTTCGTCACTTTCGTCGCCAAGATTTGCCGGAAAAAAGTTCAAATGTGAGTGCAGAAAGTGAATTTTTAAAGACATATTTACGCCTGGAAAGAAAATATTAGTTAGGTAAATAAAATTTTGGGAAATTAATTTTAATAAGCCTTTTATATTTACCCATTTTCGCATAATTATTGATTAAGTCGTTCACTATCTGTTCGTAGTTAGGGCTTTTGTGTCTACCGAGAAAAGAAGCAACGACCTTTTCAAAGGATTCCCACGCTGCTGCCTCAACTGATGAGAGTAGTCCTTTGAATTGAGTATTGTTGATCAACTTTTTTATTTGTGGTCCAACAAAAATACCTTCCTTTATCTTGGCTTGAGAAATATCTGGAAAAATTGTTTTCAAATAGTCGTATGCTTCGCCTTCTTTGTCCAAAGCCTTAACAAAGTTTTTAATGAGACCGAGCTTGATGTGTAAGGGTGGAAGTATGATTTTCTCTTTCTTGACAATAGGGGTGTATTTTATGTTATCCACACCAACGGTAAACTCGACTCTTTCCGACCAATCCTTTCTGACGTAGTGGTCCTTACAAGCTCGGCTATCCCACTTGCAGAGGAAGCAGCAGTGCTTGGTGTAGCCACTTTGTAGACCGCATAGCATTGCAACGACTTTGAGATCAGAACATATTTTCCAATCATGCTCTTCATATTTGATAAATTTGAGAATTTTTTGCATTTCCTCGTAGGTTTCCTTTGTATTTACTGCATGTGCGATCGGGATAGAAGGCTTTTTGTTACCAATATGCAATAATACAGCTTTCAAACTCAGTTTATTGCTGTCTATGAACAATCGCCACTCTTTTGAATCATATGTTTGACCAAACTCTTTGAATAAACCAGGAATGTCGTTGCAGTAGCATATACTGTCTTTCTTGGTATAGTGTTTGGAAAATGGTTCGTGACGAGTTCTACAATATATCACCTTAACATCGGATGACACAAATTTAAATTGTTGCATACGGGAAGTGTGGATCTCTGCCTTTTCCTTGGATAGATCCAAATCTCTTATCCAATCATTAAGTTGTGTTGTGAGAGAACGTTTCTCTCGTTTCCCACGCGAAATTCAGTACAACTTGATTCCCCGCACTCAGATATTACTGTTGACAATGGAACTGGATCCGCAACTGTCGTTGAATGTAGTACTGGTAATGTCACAGATGGTACGCTGGCATAAGTTACTCTTCTTGATCTTCCAACGCCAAGCACTTTCGTTTGACAAATATAACACTCCATTGAATGGCAAGTAGGTTCTCTCCATATCATTGGTGTAGCAAATTTTATTTGTTGTCCTGATTTCGACTGAATCAATTCTACTCGACACGATGTACACAAAGTGTTCGGTGTCCATGGTTTTTCAGCATTTTTAGGCTCAATGCCAAAATACTTGGAGTATAAAGTTTTGATACGATCTGAGAACACTCGTCGTAGCCTTATGATAGTATATTGGCCACACATGAAACAGAACATATCTGGATCGTTATCACACCCAAATTCTCGCGTCCTTTTACTCATTTAATTTTTTTTTAATAAATCACGGTTTTGAAATTCGACTTATGAACTGAACTATCTCCGGCGAGCCTTGCAGATGTTTTGAAGTTTCAAGGCGCCTTAACTCATATTTATACTCGGAACAAAAATAAAATTGAAAAAATCAAATCTTACCTAGACAGAAAGGTTCCTTTTTATACGAAGCCTGGAAAAGAAAATATTACCTGCTTTAGATGTCGGCTTTAAAATTTTCTTATAATTTTGAAAATCTACCTGCATACTTACGCATAAGTGACGGAAATACATGTTTATAACTACATGCCTACAGCACTTTCGAACCCAACCACTCTTCCTTTCGAAGCAACCACTCTACCTACTATAAAACAATTCGAGTATTAAAAGTACTATTTGATTTATTTAAAGAAAAAGTATTATCATTGTTATGGTGTTATTCGTTTATCCGGATAATATCCCATTTGCACTTTATACCTTTAAAATATGTATGTATACATCACACATTGAAGTTGCGCAACCTGGGTATTTTTACTTGATCGTTTATAACTTAACTCAAAAATCTGGGCTGCTATTGTTGTTTTCGTTGCGATCGGGTTGTGTGCAGCACCGAATATCAATGAAACAGGGTTCTTGTTTGCACAAAAGTGTTGCTGTGTTGCACAACTTTTTCACTCCAGTTTCTAGGGCAACTTTTAAGCGAATCTTTCAGTTTATACTTTATAAAAAAAAAAAATTAAAACGAGTAAATTTTATTTATATTACAGAAAAATTTTGAGGTAAGCATCTTCGAAATGAGAAATTAGACAGAAAATGAAAACAAACTTTTTTTTGAAACATGTATATACGATGTTTTTAGATAGATTTACTATCAAATACATATCTTAGCACAAAGAAGGCTTCAAACCCCAAAATTTGGTATTTGTTTCCTTTAGGGGTCAACTCCTAATAATTTAGCTAGAATTATGGAAGATAGCTCAAAATACGGGGTTTGGCCTCAGAATCACGAATCCGGAAGCGCTTTTTTAATATTTTGCTTCTCTGAAGAGAATCCGCCCCAATTTTGGTACCGGACCCGGGTCAATTTTCGGTTTTTTGACCATAACTTTCCACAGACACAAAAAAATTAAAAAGCGCTTCCGGATTCGTGATCCTAAGGCCAAAACCCGTTTTTTGAGCTATCTTCCATAATTCTAGCTAATTTATTAGGAGTTGGCCCCTAAAGGAAACAAATACCAAGTTTTAGCGAAGTACTTTTTTATGCAACCTACTACTAATTTTTTATACCAAATCGAATGCAACTCGTCGCAAAATGATGCTCTTTTTCCAACAAAACAACTCTGATGAACATGTGATAAACTCATTTTGAAATTTTGACGTCTATGCAGAAGAGTTTACACTTGTATTGGTACACTATGGTCGCATCGCTACTGCTATGACGAGCACATATGCGGATGAAATTGGAAATTCTTTTATGTTGTATGCTAGTAAGAAATTTTTGATTTTTATGATACATTTACACTGCACCAAATGCGCCGCTTTTGGCCAAGTTATTTCGAGAATGTTTGTCCGCAGAATGAGTTTGTTTGCCAAATTAGACGAATTTAATTTAATTTGACTTAATTTGGTGATTAAACTCAATCGGCGGATTCGAAAAAACTTGGCCAAAAGTGACACATTTGGTGCAGTGTAAATGTAGCTTTAGCTAATTTTGCTTTTTTTGTTTTATCTATTTTTTCATTTTGCCAATTTTTTGTTTTATTTTTTTATCTAATTTTTGTTTTATTTTATTTTGCCTTTTTTTTGTTTTGTTTATGTACAGTTGGAATGCCAGAAGTGCGATATTACAATGACGGAGTTCACATCCATGACCAATAGCCAACTTATTCAGTTTTTGGTAGAGCATGGTGTACTGAGTGACACCATGTCATGTGGACAATGTCAAAATCCCTGTACCTTGCAGGGTGACATGTGGGTTTGTCGGCGGCAGAGAACCGTCAATGTCCACCGGAAGAAGAGGAAGGTAACCTGCACCTTCAAGCAGACCCGATTTGCAAATACCTTTTTTGCAGGGTCCCACTTGAGCCTGGAGAATATTTGCCGGCTCGTGGTACTATACATATCGTTGCCCTACCCTAAAATTCCATTTATACAAAAGACCCTAAAAATAAGGTCAAAAGCATGCAATGATTGGGTAAGCTTCACCAGAGAGGTGCTGGTGGACTGGAGCTTCAAAAACTGTGACAGTTTAATTGGCGGTCCAGGAAAAATTGTGGAGATTGATGAGGCCAAAATGGGACGCCGAAAATATAATCGAGGTAGAATTATAGATGGACAGTGGGTGTTTGGTGGTATTGAGACAGGCTCAAAAAAATGTTTATAGTCGCTGTTCCAGGCAGAACAAGGGAGACATTGCTCCGTGTGATTAGGGAAAAAATTTAGCCGGGGACTGTGATCATGTCGGATTGCTGGAAAGCATACGATTGTCTCGATGAGCACGGGTACACACACATGTCTGTGAACCACTCACAAAACTTTATAGACCCTGTTACGGGCGCCCACACCCAAAACATGGAACGAAGCTGGCGCTCTATTTATCTATTTTTTCATTTTGCCAATTTTTTGTTTTATTTTATTTTGCCTTTTTTTTGTTTTGTTTATGTACAGATGGAATGCCAGAATTGCGATATTACAATGACGGAGTTCACATCCATGACCAATAGCCAACTTATTCAGTTTTTGGTAGAGCATGGTGTACTGAGTGACACCATGTCATGTGGACAATGTCAAAATCCCTGTACCTTGCAGGGTGACATGTGGGTTTGTCGGCGGCAGAGAACCGTCAATGTCCACCGGAAGAAGAGGAGGGTAACCTGCACCTTCAAGCAGACCCGATTTGCAAATACCTTTTTTGCAGGGTCCCACTTGAGCCTGGAGAATATTTGCCGGCTCGTGGTACTATACATATCGTTGCCCTACCCTAAAATTCCATTTATACAAAAGACCCTAAAAATAGGGTCAAAAGCATGCAATGATTGGGTAAGCTTCACCAGAGAGGTGCTGGTGGACTGGAGCTTCAAAAACTGTGACAGTTTAATTGGCGGTCCAGGAAAAATTGTGGAGATTGATGAGGCCAAAATGGGACGCCGAAAATATAATCGAGGTAGAATTATAGATGGACAGTGGGTGTTTGGTGGTATTGAGAGAGGCTCAAAAAAAATGTTTATAGTCGCTGTTCCAGGCAGAACAAGGGAGACATTGCTCCGTGTGATTAGGGAAAAAATTTAGCCGGGGACTATGATCATGTCGGATTGCTGGAAAGCATACGATTGTCTCGATGAGCACGGGTACACACACATGTCTGTGAACCACTCACAAAACTTTATAGACCCTGTTACGGGCGCCCACACCCAAAACATGGAATGAAGCTGGCGCTCGTTTCGGTCCGCTGCTCCCAAAGTTGGCCGAAGTGAAGAGAATTTCGATGCGTATATATCGGAATTTCAATTCACGAGGAAGTATCCCAAAGTTGAAGACCGCATCCATCAGATATTCAAGCACATTGCCGTTTTGTATCCTCCAAATCGGTAGTGCATGGTAAGTAAAAACTTTGTTTGTAAAAATCCTGTTACTAACTTGTAGAATTTCAGAAGTATTCATGGTCTTTCGACGGTGGTGGAAGGTGAGCACAAAGCAGTGCTATACAAAGAGACAACAAAAGGCCCTTTTCGGGGCCACACAACAACACAATAAAAGGCCCTTTTCAGGGCCACACAACGAGTTGTTACAAGGGTTATATATAATTTAAAATTCTATTTTTCTTTCAGGCCCCATACTTGCCATGGGTACTAATGCGCCGTTCAATGATATCTTTAGCTGGGACACGATCTAGGATGATTAGGAACCGCAGTGCGTAAGCCATTCCATCCAAAGATTTCAGATGTTCCAAATCATATATATATATTTATGTAAAAAATAATGTCGCTAAATTATACTAACTGTAATGGTTGTGTCATTCGTATCGTTATGACATTTTTTATTACCCCAGTCTACACATCAAGGCGAATTCATACAGGTGAGTTCGAGCGAATTCAGATCTACACACACGCACACACTCCTTGTAGCCGAAAATGTCAGGCAAAGCAACAACATAAGCAATTTGAAAGCTACGCGTCGATTTTCAAGGAAGAAGAAGAAACCATATGATGGGAGGATGCCACCTGTAATGAATTCGCCTTGCTACACATGCAACTGTTATGCCATCATTAGCCCAATGATAGAAATATATTGCTCGACATTTGGTCATATTAATAAATGAAAGCAAATGCTTTATTCTCAAGTTTCCATAAATTTGACATCAATTATAAAAATTTAATTTAAAAAACAAAATAAAATTAAAGAAAAAAAAACTTTTTTAAAAATAAGCTTTTAATATTGGTTTATAAAATTAACTAAAAAGTAAAAAATAAATTGACTGTAAAGGAATATAACACTTTATAAGTTCATTGTAACCTTTAAAGATAATTTGGCTTCTTCGTCTGCCACAAAATAATTCCATATTGTACATAATTATATATTTCTAACATTAAAACTTTACACCTAAATTATTAAATCTTCCACTATATATCACATTCCTAATTTTATTAATAATAAAAGCGTATTTTTTACTTTTTAGTTCGGTTTATCAACAAGAGGCAATAATGTCCCAGTGACATCAATCGGCAGCTATCAGCAACAGAAACCATAGAATCTTTTACAATAAAGCCGCGTGGTTAATAAAGTTACTTTTGGGATATTGTAATAAAGACTAAACTAAACGATAAATGGGTTTTTTGAAATTAACTCTAGAATCGTAATACAGTTTTACCCTACGTTAATGCTAATATACGTAAATTTTACGTACTACACCGTTTGGGGCAGTAATTTTAGATAAATGTTTAATAAAAACCTATTTTTCTTTTGTGTTGATTTTATTAAATGAAAGTACAAAGTTTTTTTGTTTTTAAAACTAAATAATAAGAATTTCTACATACATCCGTCGAATATTTTAATTTGATGCTCACCACACAGGGCAGCTTCATTATGTATTCAAAAAGAGGTAGTTGTCCGCCTTTTTTTTTAAATAGTTACAAAGTTTTAAGTATAAAGGTTCGCCTTTTGGTGAAAAAGTTAACGTAATTGCGTTTTATTAGGTTTATCACAGAAACTGTTCTTCAATTGTATAGAAAGTTTGGATAATAATACATACGTTAATGCTAAGACTACGTAAAATTTACGTACACACTTTTTTTGTAAGAACGATAAAAGCGAACCAGGAACTGACAAATGATTAATTATTCACTTTTTAATGAAACAATAAAATGAAGAAAGCACTGCGGAGTACTCACAGCTATACGGAACTGCGGTAAACTGTAACGGCACTTTTTATGAGACATACACGTAAATTTTACGTTACTGCAAGTTAGTACAATATCAAAAGCAAAATTTCCTGGAATGAAAACTTTCGAATATCTCTACTCGTGCGCCACCTATCGGAATTATTTTTTTGTTATTTTGCGTGGAGGCAGAAAACTAAACGATGATGAGAATTTCAAGATCCTACCTCAACGGGAAGTTCGTTGAAAAACGAATTAATCGACACTGAAAACAGACCTTCGTAATTCTCAAATAAAGCGACTCACACGCCACCTAGCGGGTCCAATTTTTTTTTAAATTTATAATTTTGAGTTTTTATTACCGCTATCTCAGCCCCACCTAGCGGAATTTTTTTTTACAAAAATATTTATTTTCATGGTAGTAATACATGTTACGAATTTCAGCTAAATCGGACCATAAATGCGAATTTTGAAAATACAGCGACCCACGCGCCACCTATCGAATTTTTTTTTATAATATTGCATTGTCATCGGGGTTATACATGGGTGCAGAATTTCAGATCAATCGGACACCGGGAAGTGTATCAAATTTAGCTTGCAAGATTTGATAACAGACAGCCGTCAGGTGAAACTAAATAAAAAAAAAAAAAAAAAAAAAAAAAAAAAAAAAAAAAACTTTTTTAAAAATAAGCTTTTATTATTGGTTTATAAAATTAACTAAAAAGTAAAAAATAAATTGACTGTAAAGGAATATAACACTTTATAAGTTCATTGTAACGTTTAAAGATAATTTGGCATCTTCGTCTGCCACAAAATAATTCCATATTGTACATAATTATATATTTCTAACATTAAAACTTTACACCTAAATTATTAAATCTTCCACTATATATCACATTCCTAATTTTATTAATAATAAAAGCGTATTTTTTACTTTTTAGTTCGGTTTATCAACAAGAGGCAATAATAAAGACTAAACTAAACGATAAATGGGTTTTTTGAAATTAACTCTAGAATCGTAATACAGTTTTACCCTACGTTAATGCTAATATACGTAAATTTTACGTACTACACCGTTTGGGGCAGTAATTTTAGATAAATGTTTAATAAAAACCTATTTTTCTTTTGTGTTGATTTTATTAAATGAAAGTACAAAGTTTTTTTGTTTTTAAAACTAAATAATAAGAATTTCTACATACATCCGTCGAATATTTTAATTTGATGCTCACCACACAGGGCAGCTTCATTATGTATTCAAAAAGAGGTAGTTGTCCGCCTTTTTTTTTAAATAGTTACAAAGTTTTAAGTATAAAGGTTCGCCTTTTGGTGAAAAAGTTAAAGTAATTGCGTTTTATTAGGTTTATCACAGAAACTGTTCTTCAATTGTATAGAAAGTTTGGATAATAATACATACGTTAATGCTAAGACTACGTAAAATTTACGTACACACTTTTTTTGTAAGAACGATAAAAGCGAACCAGGAACTGACAAATGATTAATTATTCACTTTTTAATGAAACAATAAAATGAAGAAAGCACTGCGGAGTACTCACAGCTATACGGAACTGCGGTAAACTGTAACGGCACTTTTTATGAGACATACACGTAAATTTTACGTTACTGCAAGTTAGTACAATATCAAAAGCAAAATTTCCTGGAATGAAAACTTTCGAATATCTCTACTCGTGCGCCACCTATCGGAATTATTTTTTTGTTATTTTGCGTGGAGGCAGAAAACTAAACGATGATGAGAATTTCAAGATCCTACCTCAACGGGAAGTTCGTTGAAAAACGAATTAATCGACACTGAAAACAGACCTTCGTAATTCTCAAATAAAGCGACTCACACGCCACCTAGCGGGTCCAATTTTTTTTTAAATTTATAATTTTGAGTTTTTATTACCGCTATCTCAGCCCCACCTAGCGGAATTTTTTTTTACAAAAATATTTATTTTCATGGTAGTAATACATGTTACGAATTTCAGCTAAATCGGACCATAAATGCGAATTTTGAAAATACAGCGACCCACGCGCCACCTATCGAATTTTTTTTTATAATATTGCATTGTCATCGGGGTTATACATGGGTGCAGAATTTCAGATCAATCGGACACCGGGAAGTGTATCAAATTTAGCTTGCAAGATTTGATTACAGACAGCCGTCAGGTGAAACTAAATAAAAGCTTATAATTAATTACAACTGCGTTTCAATAATAATTAGCCGTTGCCTTTTTTCTTCAATTTAATAATTCAAAATCAGCAGAGCCAACTTTTTATGCATAATTGCTCCAAAGAGTGAAGGAATTAGCCGAATGTTGCATTCTTCAGCGCCATCTGCATATCAATAAATAATGCTCAGTGCCATCTGCATATCAATAGACAATGCTCATAAGAGTAAAGTAATTCGCCGCGTGGTAAGTAAAGGTACTTTTGGAATACACCACGCGGCGAATTCCAATCTTCTTTCTATGGCAATAGGGAAAAACGACTAAACTTGGGTGATGATTGGATTTTTGCAAATAAAGCAATATTTTAGTTTTTTTTTTTTGTATAATGCATTGTCAGTAAAACCTGATCGATGGTGAAAATTTCAAAACCCCAGCTCAACGGGGAGTTAGTTCAAAATCGAAAGCAAAATCTCTGTAAATTAAATTTTTCAAATATCTCTACCCATGCGCCACCTGTCGGAATAATTTTTTTATTATAGTGCATTGGGGTATAAAACTAAGCGATGATGAAAATTTCAAGATCCCACCTCAACGGGAAGTTCGTTGAAAAACGAATTAATCGACACTGAAAACAGACCTTCGTAATTCTCAAAAAAAGCGACTCACGCGCCACCTAGCGGGTCCAATTTTTTTTTAACATTTAGAAATTAATTAAGTAACACGTAAAATATCAGCCAAATCGGTCCATAATTACGATTTTGAGTTTTTATTACCGCAATCTCAGCCCCACCTAGCGGAATTTTTTTTTACAAAAATATTTCTTTTCATGGTAGTAATACATGTTACGAATTTCAGCTAAATCGGACCATAAATGCGAATTTTGAAAATATAGCGACCCACGCGCCACCTATCGAATTTTTTTTTATAATATTGAATTGTCATCGGGCTTATACATGGGTGCAGAATTTCAGATCAATTGGACACCGGGAAGTGTATCAAATTTAGCCGTCAGGTGAAACTAAATAAAGCTGGAATTATTGGTGATGTTTGTCGTAACGCTGTAGTCGTATCCAATCAGCTGATTCGACCAACCTTATGGAATTTAATGCAATCGATTATTGGTGCCATATCGTAACGCTAAGGTCGTAACCGGATCGTAGCCAACCATTTGGTTTTTGGTTTTCCGCGGTAACGTAAACAGCTGATTACCTTTTTTGTTCATTTAATTTATTTGTTTTGCATTAATTTTTCGAATTTATTGGTTTTTGCTATTTGGTGAGTTATCATTTTACATTTTTTAAGAAAATATTAATTAACCCTCTAACCGGTAAGACGGCCCCAGGGCAGGCATCATAAAAATCAAGATTTCCGTATTGAAAAATTATTTTTTCTTAAAAAAATGAATGTAACTCTCTCTCCCATATTTCTAGGGAAATTTCTTTCTCAAGTTAAAATAAAATCCGGTGGACCGTTTGTCTTCTATACTCAGTTTTGTGCGAACAGGTCGAGGAAAAGGTCGTTTTTTTTATAAAGAAATTTATTATTTTCAATATCAAAACTTTTTATTTTTGAGAAGTCCGCTGAGCTCTATAATTTTTTTTCGTAAAGCTGTGCTCATTAACTTGCTGATTTTATATCAAAAGTTTTAAAAAAAGTGGAATTTTCCGCCCGGCAGTGCAAAAACTAATGAGAGCCTCAGGGCAGTGTTGTCGGTCTGCGCGAACTTTTATACACATTGATTTTTTTTAAAAGTGCTTTCTATAGTCGGTTTTACTTTTATTTCATAACTTGTTTTCATTAAGTGAATACAAATATACTATTATTAAACCTCTGTACGATGTCGCGTGTGAAATTGTCGAAGTTATCGGACGAAGAAATCCATGAAATAATGGAATCGGTAGTGACAAGTAGGTCCCGTTGTGGTACCACATGGATCTAAATGACCCCCTACTCAAACCTTTTTTTGGATTCCCCGAAGCGCAGAATATCCTTTGGCTTAATTCTTGATAACTCGCCGAGATGATAGAAAATACCAGACCCCAGATATTTCAACCTAATGCCGCACAGTGCGGGACCTTCAAATAGAAGATGTCTCACTGTTTCAGGCTCCTTCTCGTCTATGCAGCTTCTGCAGAAGTCGTTAAAGGGAAGACCCAACCTTTCTGCATGTCTGCCTAAGCCTATATGCCCTGTGAGAAGTACCATAAGTAATGAGAGTTCCTCCCTTCTGAGTTTGAGTAGGTCGTCTGCCATCTCGTTTCCCGTTATGCCACAGAGTCCAGGCACCGATACCGGGTGAATTGAGAGTTGCTCAGCCATATCATTGAGAGATTTGCGGCAGCTCTACACAGCCCTGGAGTTGCATGTGAAGACCCCAGCGCCTTAAGGGCTGCTTGGCTATCAGAGAATATGTATACATCACCGCTATTGATGTTCACTGTCTTCAGTAATTCTACAGCTTCCTGTATAGCGGCCACTTCTGCCTGGAAGACACTGCGGTGGTCAGGCAGTCGGAAGCCAAAATTAAGTCCCAACTGAGCGGCGTAAGCCCTTCCGCCCACCCAATCATCAAGTTTCGAACGATCTGTGTACAGATGGATTGAACCGTTGTCATGAGGAGGTCCTCTCTCCCGATACTACATTTCAGGTATTATAATATCTAATTTCTCCTCGAAACAGTATTTCGGTATACAATAGTCCGAACTATACACAGGGAGATTTTTAAGGATGGAAGAGTGACCTTCTCCAAGGGCTTTCCATCCTGGTAAATTCCCGAGTCGCAATGCTGAGTATACCGCAGATAGTTTATCGCATAAGTCAACCGGTAGAATGCTCAGGACTGCATTCAGTGCCTCTGGGGAATATCATACAAAGAAATAATCTATTTGTTTATATTCATTGTTTGTTTTAACTGTTTTCAATAAAAACATTGTTCCTTTCTAAAAATTGTACGTGTTAATTTTTTTCACTGTTTCTTATTTCTCACCTGGCAGGCAAACGAAACGACATATTGACTTTCTGTTGACGGAATTGAGTTTATTATGTCCTAATTAAACTAACAAAAAATTCCCAACCGTTTCTGATCACTATTTAAAGTTTGCTGGTTTGAGGGTTAAGATTGTGTTCATAGCTGAGTAAAATGGACGATAAAGCTGTTTACGGTTACCGCACCAATAATCGATAAAAATGTATCGCATAGGGTTGCGTTAGGGATACGACTACAGCGTTACGACAAACATCACCAATAATTCCAGCTTAAAAGCATATCAAAAGTTTTTTTTTCTTTAATTTTATTTTTTACTTTTTAGTTCGGTTTATCAACAAGAAATATACCTATAAGCTTGTGCTTAGAACATCTTTTTTCTTGAATTTATTTTAAATATAAAATTTTGTTTATATTAGTCATGCAATCTTTACGTGACAACCAAGTTTCGTATGTACATGCATTTAAGCTTTCGGCAGAATCAGTCCGTCACGTACGTGCCGGAAAAGGAAGAAACTGACAGCCGAGTAGGATGTGTGTATTTTGCATGTAAAACACTACATTGACAAAGTATCAGTCAACGGATCCGGTATCCTTCGCCAATTTTCTACTTTGACGGAACGTCAGCTGCGTGACAAATGTCAAAATCAATTTTACCGCCAATTTGACAACGGGATTGTGAAAATTGTGACTATAACAAGTATTACTTGAATATTTTCCATGTTTTTAACCGAAATTTTGCTTTTGTTATGTTTTTTTTAATAATTTTCGTTTTGCGCCAATTACTTTGTTGACATATCTGTGTACTTCAACATGACGTACGTCAATCGCTATGTGCCATCCCTGTACGGCACGTACGTTTTGTCACGACGTACGTCACGTACGTGACGTATTAACGGACTGATTCTGCCGAAAGCTTTAACGCAAACTTATGCGTCACAGCAACAGCGGCACAATCAACTATATGAGAGCCAAGTGTAAAATGCTTTTTCTTATGCTTTTCATGCATACAAAGTTGAAAGTTGGCAACTTTTGCATGTTAGATGTCGCTCGTGATGCGCAATGCGTCGTTCTCTACCTATATACCCACGTTCAACTCATCTGTCTATACATAATGCTGCGGCAAACATTGATTGTGACGCCGCGCGCAAAGATCGGCTGCTAGCAGCAGCAGAAAACATAGAATCTTTTACAATAAAGCCGCGTGGTTAATAAAGTTACTTTTGGGATATTGGAATAAAGACTAAACTAAACGACAAATGGGATTTTTTAAATTAAGCTAATTTTTTTATTTACTGTTAGCGAAGCCTGAACGATGATGAAAATTTGCAAAATCCCATCTTAACTGCAAGTTAGTACAATATCAAAAGCAAAATTTCCTGGAATGAAAACTTTCGAATATCTCTACTCGTGCGCCACCTATCGGAATTATTTTTTGTTATTTTGCGTGGAGGCAGAAAACTAAACGATGATGAAAATTTCAAGATCCTACCTCAACGGGAAGTTCGTTGAAAAACGAATTTATTGACACTGAAAACAGACCTTCGTAATTCTCAAATAAAGCGACTCACGCGCCACCTAGCGGGTCCAATTTTTTTTAACATTTAGAAATTAATGAAGTAACACACACGTAAAATATCAGCCAAATCGGTCCATAATTACGATTTTGAGTTTTTATTACCGCTATCTCAGCCCCACCTAGCGGAATTTTTTTTACAAAAATATTTCTTTTCATGGTTGTAATACATGTTACGAATTTCAGCTAAATCGGACCATAAATGTGAATTTTGAAAATATAGCGACCCACGCGCCACCTATCGAAATTTTTTTTATAATATTGCATTGTCATCGGGGTTATACATGGGTGCAGAATTTAAGATCAATCGGACACCGGGAAGTGTATCAAATTTAGCTTGCAAGATTTGATTACAGACAGCCTTCAGGTGAAACTAAATAAAAGCTAGAAAAGACGAATGTTGCATTCTTCAGCGCCATCTGCATATCAATATATAATGCTCAGTGCCATCTGCATATCAATAGACAATGCTCATAAGAGTAAAGAAATTCGCCGCGTGGTAAGTAAAGGTACTTTTGGAATTCGCCGCGTGGTGTATTCCAATCTTCTTTCTATGGCAATAGGGAAAAACGACTAAACTTGGGTGATGATTGGATTTTTGCAAATAAAGCAATATTTAAGATTTTTTTTTTGTATAATGCATTGCAGTAAAACCTGATCGATGGTGAAAATTTCAAAACCCCAGCTCAACGGGGAGTTAGTACAAAATCGAAAGCACAATCTCTGTAAATTAAATTTTTCAAATATCTCGACCCATGCGCCACCTATCGGAATTATTTTTTTATTATATTGCATCGGGGTATAAAACTAAGCGATGATGAAAATTTCAAGATCCTACCTCAACGGGAAGTTCGTTGAAAAACTAATTAATCGACACTGAAAACAGACCTTCGTAATTCTCAAATAAAGCGTCTCACGCGCCACCTAGCGGGTCCAATTTTTTTTTAACATTTAGAAATTAATTAAGTAACACACACGTAAAATATCAGCCAAATCGGTCCATAATTACGATTTTGAGTTTTTATTACCGCTATCTCAGCCCCACCTAGCGGAATCTTTTTTTACAAAAATATTTCTTTTCATGGTAGTAATACATGTTACGAATTTCAGCTAAATCGGACCATAAATGCGAATTTTGAAAATATAGCGACCCACGCGCCACCTATCGATTTTTTTTTTATAATATTGCATTGTCATCAGGGTTATACATGGGTGCAGAATTTCAAATCAATCGGACACCGGGAAGTGTATCAAATTTAGCTTGCAAGATTTGATAACAGACAGCCGTCAGGTGAAACTAAATAAAAAAAAAAAAAAAAAAAAAAAAAAAAAAAAACTTTTTTAAAAATAAGCTTTTATTATTGGTTTATAAAATTAACTAAAAAGTAAAAAATAAATTGACTGTAAAGGAATATAACACTTTATAAGTTCATTGTAACCTTTAAAGATAATTTGGCATCTTCGTCTGCCACAAAATAATTCCATATTGTACATAATTATATATTTCTAACATTAAAACTTTACACCTAAATTATTAAATCTTCCAGTATATATCACATTCCTAATTTTATTAATAATAAAAGCGTGTTAAATTTCGATAGCAAGAAAAGAAGGTCCTGAATGTTCTTAATTATACCATCAAATAGAAAAGAAGGTCCTAAATGTTCTTAATTATACCATCAAAATTTAACACGCTTTTATTATTAATAAAATTAGGAATGTGATATATACTGGAAGATTTAATAATTTAGGTGTAAAGTTTTAATGTTAGAAATATATAATTATGTACAATATGGAATTATTTTGTGGCAGACGAAGATGCCAAATTATCTTTAAAGGTTACAATGAACTTATAAAGTGTTATATTCCTTTACAGTCAATTTATTTTTTACTTTTTAGTTAATTTTATAAACCAATAATAAAAGCTTATTTTTAAAAAAGTTTTTTTTTCTTTAATTTTATTTTTTACTTTTTAGTTCGGTTTATCAACAAGAGGCAATAATGTCGCAGCGACATCAATCGGCTGCTAGCAGCAACAGAAACCATAGAATCTTTTACAATAAAGCCGCGTGGTTAATAAAGTTACTTTTGGGATATTGGAATAAAGACTAAACTAAACGATAAATGGGATTCTTGAAATTAAGCTAATTTTTTTATTTACTGTTAGCGAAGCCTGAACGATGATGAAAATTTGCAAAATCCCATCTTAACTGCAAGTTAGTACAATATCAAAAGTAAAATTTCCTGGAATGAAAACTTTCGAATATCTCTACTCGTGCGCCACCTATCGGAATTTTTTTTTGTTATTTTGCGTGGAGGCAGAAAACTAAACGATGATGAAAATTTCAAGATCCTACCTCAACGGGAAGTTCGTTGAAAAACGAATTAATCGACACTGAAAACACACCTTCGTAATTCTCAAATAAAGCGACTCACGCGCCACCTAGCGGGTCCAATTTTTTTTAACATTTAGAAATTAATTAAGTAACACGTAAAATATCAGCCAAATCGGTCCATAATTACGATTTTGAATTTTTATTACCCCACCTAGCGGAATTTTTTTTTACAAAAATATTTCTTTTCATGGTTGTAATACATGTAACGAATTTCAGCTAAATCGGACCATAAATGCGAATTTTGAAAATATAGCGACCCACGCGTCACCTATCGAATTTTTTTTTATAATATTGCATTGTCATCAGGGTTATACATGGGTGCAGAATTTCAGATCAATCGGACACCGGGAAGTGTATCAAATTTAGCTTGCAAGATTTGATTACAGACAGCCGTCAGGTGAAACTAAATAAAAGCTTATAATAATAAAAGCTTATAATTATAAAATGATTTCCTAAAAGTAAGGAAACATCCATACAAATTCAAGTAAATGAAGGGAACAATATTGCACCAAGGCCGCACTCCCGAAAAGAAAGAAGTTGTTATACTTAAATTTACTTTTAAGTAGGGCTTGTACTTAAATGGTAGTTAAGTAATTTTAAACTTAAAAAAAATTATTTTACACAGTTCTTATATTGCCTTCAACGAGAATCGAACTCACAACTTTTCGAATGGTAAACTCAGATGTCTACCATGAAGCTATTGAATACTTACGCTTGACAGGGTCTAATTACACCTTGGTTCTGTTTATGGAATTTCACCACTCTTACTCACTTTGCCTCCCAACATAAGGAAATATTGACTTATTTTGAATTTTTAGGATAGTTGTATACTTAATATGTAATAAAATTCTTTAAAAATTACGCTGGCAGAACGTTTTTGGCGGCGACAGCGAAAATAAGTAAATATGGTTTTAAATTAAGTTAAACACTGCCTTGATATCACTGGAAAAAATGTCTTCAGCATAAGGAAATATTTACTTAATTTGAACTTAAGGACAGTTTTATACTTAATAAACTTGTAAATTGATTGAAACTAGTAAAAATGTCTTTAATACTGAAAAGAGTACATTGATTTACTTATGGCAAGTAGAAATGTTCTTTTAAACTAAGTAGATTTGTCCCTAAAACAGAGTTTTTTCCTTAAAAATAAAAAAAAAATATTTTGTTTTTAAGCCAAGTACCTAGTACGTTTCCTCAATTTAAGGACAATTATTTTTGTCGTGTTCCAAGTTTTCATGTGGTTGTTGTAATTTTATTAGGCTGTACCTAAAAACGTGCGAAAGAAAGCGTACCGTGGCATGTTGCCACGGTTCAGGCAACCACCCAGACTTGGGATGGCGTAGCCCAGGGTTATTTTTTATAAGCGCGGCCGAAGGCTGCCAACTCAGAAAGGTGTTTCGCACATAAATACCATGGATTCCGCCTCAATTTGGGGATCGGACCCGGGTAATTTTTCGGTTTTTTGACCATAACCTTTCACAAAAATAAAATATTAAAAAAGCGCTTCCGGATTCGTGATCCTGAGGCCAAACCCCGTCTTTTGAGCTATCTCACATAATATTCGCTAATTTATTAGCAGTTAACCCCTAAAGGAAACAAATACCTTTTTGGCCTTCATTAGCTCCAAAAGTTTTAATCCATTGTTAAATTATATAAGGTTAAGCAGATTTTGACATTTGCCAAGGCAAAGCTTCCTTAATAGAGTTGCATTTACGAAGGATGCAAAAAAGGGTAAAAAATCCCCCTTTAGGAAAATTGTAGTAGAAAAGGAATAAACGCCGTTCGCAAAATTTCAGGATTTTTTTTCCGGAAATCTGTCTTTTCAACATTTGTTTTGAAAAATTATTAGCAAAATTTAATTAATTTTAAACTTAACTGTGAAAAGCATGCCCTTTTTGTGGGTATCAGTAAACATGTACGAAATAAGCTTAAAAAACGTCAAAATTGGATCCTTTTTTAATAACTTTCATCAATCGCAGGTATGAAAACCAATCTCTTAACGTCTGTGGCAGCGATCTCAGGAGCTTGCCTCGGAGATCCAAAGGAGAAAAAAGCTGCACCTGAGCTTTCAGCGACCGCGATGGCAACTACGGGTCCGGACTCCCCGGAGATATCTTCCCTCCGCTCTGCGTACTTGGAAAAACGATTGGCCGCAAGGACCCGGAAGAAATATGAGGGAGTCTCTCAGGAAACGCTGTCGCTGAGTTCCAGAAGTCGGTGGAATTAGTGCAATCTCTGATACCGGATTTCCAAACCACTTATGTGCCAAAGGGGGTAAACGGAAACCCTTTCAAACGCAAGAGATCGGACGTGGAGTTAAAACATCGCCCCGGAGTGGACAAACCAAGCTTTGCCAAAATAACTAAGGGCAGGATCCTTATAGGCATTCTTGACAGAGGGAACGACCGTTTGGCAATCCCCAAAGACCAGTGGCGACACGTCCGGAACGCGCGGTACAGCCGCGGTCACGGATGAGGGTTGGCACCAGGGACAGATTAAAATAGTCGCGCATGGATTCCTGCCATCCCTGCACAGCCTGAGAGAATTCTCACGATGCTGCGGATAATGAATCCTTCTCTCCTGAAGTGTCAAGGTGATGTTTCAATGCAGGCTTGATTTGCTTGCCTTGCTTGCCTAGGCTTTCCTGCTTTGATTTGAAAACTTGTATGGCCAAATAGAAGCTTCAAAAGCTGTCAGAAATACAGGATGAGACAAACAAGACAACAACAAGACAAACAGCGAAGCGCGTAAAGCGCTGTCAAATATAGATTTGGGCTATTCGACGCTTTGAATCGCTTCAAGCAAGCAAAGCAAGGCTTCCACTGGGCCAACTTTCATACATTTCAGTAGAGTTCAAAAGAATTTTGACATTTCTCGGAGCAAAGCCAGCAAGGCAAGCGTGCATTGGGCCATCACCTTCACTCTGGTCGGGGATGGGGTAGGGCCTGATATACAAGTGGTCTTCACCATGAATAAGGAGGCACTCGAGCCCTTTAAAAGTTACAATGGACTAGTGCATTAGAGTGTAGGTCAGATGGTTATCCACGTAAACCGTGTCTATGCAGAGCGCGCTGCCATCTCCGCTGCAACGTGGGTCTCGGATATCGAAGAACTTCAAGAGGAAAGGGAGGAGTCCGACGCGAAAAGCATGTTCTCTGCCACAGCACTTTCGCAAAGTGACGTGAACAGCTCGGAGATGGAAGACAGCTTGCTGGACGGGGAGCAACCAATCCTTAGCGCTTTATCTCTGATGTTTCAGTCAGCAGGGCTCCCGTTACGCCAACTCGTCGTTGAGAGACAACCTCCGGGATGGGGCAGACCTCGACGATATGGGTACGTCAGAGAAGTCTGAGCGCTCTCATGTTGGTGGTGCTTCAGATAAATCTGCACAAATCTAAATCGGCTTTCTAAATGCGACATGGATGTGGTCCTCATCCAAGAACCCTGCGTCAACAGCTCGAGGATCTGCGGATTGGGCACTATTGGCTTCAAGCTCATTCGAGCTAGCGAGGAGGGCAAGGTCAAAACCTGGATTTTGGTGAAATGGAGCTTCTTGTAAGAATGCTTACAAGCTTTTTCCTTGATTAAAATTCAGCTTCAAACGATTTGTATGCTGACAAAAGGCTGCGGAAAAGAAAAAATTGCTATTATTTAGTTAAAATAATAAATTTTCATAAAAATCTTACCAAATAGACAATTAATTTTTCAAAATAAAAATAAAACAAACTTCAAAAGCTTTCAGTGTTGCTGTAATTTTGTTCGTATCAAGAATATTGGTTTTTACTACCATTTTCATACGATTTTGAAAAGAAGTAGCACTGTCACTCAGACAAGGAAGCATGAAGCCGAGAAGTGTCAAAAACGTCTCGGACTGCTTAACCTTATATTATTAAACAATGTTTTAATCTACAGTTTTTTTTTTGTAATTTTCCACTCCTGCTTTTTTTCTTTAAAATAAAAAATTAATTAGAAAACAAAAATTCTAGATTAGTTACTAACGAACTTCACTTCTTTTTGGTTTTAACGTATAATATCACGACCTTCGGAGCTAGTGATATGAATAACGCAAGAAATATCGAAAATACATACCTACTCACCACTCATACAGAAACACTACCTTGCGATAACCATGAATCAGCGTTGCATTTTGCGATATAATTCGTATCAAAAGGATACAGAAGCGGGCTACTGCAGGCGAATTCCAGAAATCTCCATCCATCTCCATCTCGTAAAAGCTAAAATATGCTAAAATGCTTTAGCAAATGAACTCTCAGAATTTTAGGAGATGACGCTTATTTGCGATTCTGATCCACAAGCCGCCTAGCTATGATAATAGTGCGTTATCTGCAATATAGATGGCGCGCAGGCATCACTGCAAGATGTCAATTTAGTTGTGATCCATTACAACTCAGAAAAAGCCAGAAGTAAACCGAAACGCCCGAAGTTACTAGCTACTATCCCTTACTTTTCAGCGTTACTCTACTTTATTACTTACAAAATAAATTCCATTTTCGGTAAAAAGATTTGTGTTTGTTTAATAAAGTCGGTTAAGAACAGATTTTAAATTGTTATATACACCTTAATTTAATTATTTATTGAGTTTTTCTCTATAAAATTGTTATACGAAAAAAAAATGTTTTTTAGTTATAACTTTTAAAAGATAAATAATATTACTTTTGTGACTCCGGATTATGATTTTTGGGACTGAAACTCGACTATATTCCTCTCCCGACTTTTTGCGACGTGTTTTTTGTAGTTTTAGTAGGATGGAAAAAAATAAAATTTCCAAAATTATGGGCAAATACATAATTAAATATCAATTTTTCTTATAAATTACACATATTTATTGTTTTTGAGTAATTTTAGGGCTTAAATCAACATAGTTCTACCCTTTTTCCTATTTTTTTCGTCGCCGAAATTTGCCAGGTTTTGGAGAAAATTGAAGATTTTACGAGATGGCAAAAATTGCAGAATCGCAAATTTAGCTTAGTAGCTATCAGAAACAGCTGAGCTACGTTACCTGATTCATTTTGCGTTCATCTCTTAAATATGCCTGGAAAATCACTGGAATCGCAAAAGTCGCTAAAATTTGGCAAAATGAATTTAGAGATTTTAGGAGATGGAAATTAAGCATTAGCGAAAAAAATCCTACTGGCGATGTCCACTTTCAGGCGAATCAATTTATTTTTTAACTTCCTGGAAATAGACTTGCGTATATTTTCACTAGCCTTGCTCGTAATGTCTACAATATTGCGCGAGTTCAGCGATGTTCCAAACTTGCGCTCGTACCTATGGTTCGATTAACGTTTTGAAACATTCCTTATCGTCAAATAAACGAAACGGTATATTTTTCTTACCGTTACCAATCCAACACAACCCTTAAAAACTCTTCCTTGTCGATAGTGATATTGATTGAGCACACTTGAATCCTTTAAAAATTTGTCCGTAGCTGGCTTGCCCTCTTCCGGGCGCAGATATTTATTATATGTGTTAGGGCATAGTGCCGCTTAATGGTGAATTTATTCCTACCACACAGTAGCTGTCGCACGTTAAGCTTTTGATCTTCTTCTCATCCAACAGGACTTCATATAATTTCCTGTCTTCCATTTTATACAAATCTTGAAATAATAATATCGCTCTATGAATATTTTTCTAATTTGGCAGGAAAAAAATGTGTGTTTTCGAATTGTAAAAAAGAGTTCCTGCGTAAAAAAAATTTTTTTCTACACACAACACGACAGTACGTGCATAAATATTTTTATAAAAGAATATTTAATTAAAATTAAAGAAATGTAACAATTTTGAAAAATGCTTTCGCTTGCTTTGGTATTTAACCCTGTCCATTGCTGTTTAAAACCACTTGATTGTAAATTTCCTAAAATCTAGCTCATTTGAAAATTTTCTGCAATAAGCCTCTGAAACAATGAAAGAAATAACATTAAATAAAAGTCGACCACCTGTGAAGTTGTACCTCTAAAAGCGGCGGCAAAGAGGATAGATGTATAAGAGGCGTCAGTTCGTTGGCGCTCGACAGAATTTCTTTTACACCAAATTTTCGCGACTGGCTGAATATTTTTCTTTGCCTTCATCATCATGGACCTTAAGGTCAATATGAAGCCATCCACGCAATACACAGTCTTCTCGAATGTTATCGATTCCAGATACAATATGTGATCCTCCAGTCTCTGTTGTTTCTCATTGCTATTCCTTAGCAATGGCCTTTTAATAGGATTTCTATCGCTCAAATTCTTACAATTAACCTCATCAAACAAATCGTTCATCCTCTTTATAAACAGTGCTTTTTCTTGTCCAAATAAATTTAGATTCTCCATCATTACTAATCCGGAGTAGACAGAATTACTTAGTAACTGAGCAGCCCTCGAAACACTCATTTTTTCGAAGTTGTTCGGGCGGATGTGGGCTGCAGTTATTTTTGGACATATTTTGTAATTCTCATGGTCTTCGTCCAAATCATATAGCATGTTGACTAAGATCATGTTCACACTGAAGCGAAAACACCTTGTTTTCGTGTAAAACATCTCAAAGAAAACAGGTGCGTTCATACCTGCTATTATTGTTTTCATTTGACAGTAATCAGCTGTTCTATAAATTGTGATTTGTGAGAAAAAATAATTAAAATTTGGTGAACGTACATATTATATTTTATGTACTTATTTTAAGTTTTACTGTCAGCGTACTTATTTCAAATTTACTTTATAGCACAAACATTTTCATTTTGATTTTTTATAAATTCGGGCGACGAAATTCAAAATGAAAACATTTGACATATCAGATATGTGACAGTATGTTTTTCGATTATTACCGATAAAATTTAGAGCCGACACTGATTGTGAAAGGTTTTCGTTGATGTTTTGGGATAAAACATGATGTTTTCGCAGGTTTTCGGTTGAAAATTTTGTATGACAAAAACATCCGTTTTCAGCATGTTTTGCCTCGAAAACCAGAATGAGCTCGAAAACACGCTAGTGTGTACATAGTATAACTTCCTATTCACAATACCATCCTGTGTTGTGAGACTCTTTTGAAACAAAAAGTTATTTCTCATGTTTTTTAAGAGGTGAGGGCAGTCATACATAAAAAAGACATCCTTTCCTTCATATGTTGCTATCTGATTTTCCTTGTCTATGTTCAGAAGTTTGAAGGCAGCCCGGTTTTGTGGCCCTTGGTCGCAGACAGCAGCTTTTACGTTGAGACCCATACTACTTGATAAGTGTATATTTTTTTGTATCAACGGCAATAGGTCCGGGCCGGATACTCCATTTTTTGAAATGTAGTAACTCATAACGTACTTCCACTTACTGCAAATTCCCTTTACCTTAAAAAAGAGACACTTGTCCCCTAACCGCTCCTTGCGAACGTCATCACCTATGTCGCAAAATCCGTCGATCACATCACTTTTTGCATTATAAGTCAGATCTTTCTTGATCGTGACCTCATCCCACATGATTTGACATATGCGATGGGTCGCAGACATTGGTGTAATCATATTTTTGAGGTTCTCGATTACCGCTTCATCAATGCCTGGACGGACGAAACGGATGGGACGAGCTGTGTTCGCCTTTCGGAGGCTAGTGATATTCCTCCTCAGTTGATTTATCGTCTCCTGCTGTCTCTTGGCATTTTTTTGGTAAGCTCGCTCGCGTTTAGCAAACTTCTCTTGCTGAGAAGTGCGAACGAGCTTGAAGCCAGTGTCTAGTCCTTCCCAGCTATAGTGAACATCTAGACGCTGGCGTTTTTCTTCTAAATCAGAGAACCGTTCAAACTCTGCAAATGTCAGATCAGTGGCCGGCGATTTAGTGCGCGCCGCTTTTGTGCGTTTCACCGGTGTGGTTGTCACCGGAGATGTAGCACTACCAATTACTTTGGTGGGCGCCACTTGTGTGCGAGCACTACCAATTGCCTTGGTGGGCGCCACTTGTGTGCGTGGTGCCGATGAAGCCATCACCGGTGATGAAGCTTTCACCGGCATAAAAGCACTACCAACTGCCTTGGTGGGCGCCACTTGTGTGCGAGCACTACCAATTGCCTTGGTGGGCGCCACTTTTGTACGTGATACCGGTGAAGCCATCACCGGTGATGAAGCTTTCACCGGCAAAAAAGCACTACCAATTGTCTTGGTGGGCGCCTCTTGTGTGGGTTGTACCAGTGAATCTGTCACTGGCAAATAACCACTAACGCTTGCCACTTCGTCTGACACCCTATTTCCAAAAATGGTCGGAATAGCCCCTGTTCTTAGTCTAGTCTTGATTTTACAGTCCGTTGCAAAATGTTTGTCACAAAGAAAAAGACGTTTGGCAGCTTCGCCAGCTGACAAATTACATGCCAGAACCCAAGAATCCCTAAGTACTTCTGCTTTTGGGAATTCATGCAGTAAAATATTACCGGCCGGAGTGCATCCAGGTGCACAGCACTTCCGCGGACCCTCCATCTTGGGTGGGAGAGGGGGTGGGTTTGAACTTGCATGTCCTTTAAAAGCAGAAAATGAAAAAGTAATCGTTAACTCTCTGTTAACACTTTTTATCCCATTGTTACAAACATATAGGGTAACCCTCGTATATACATGACATACAAGTATTGTGTACTGGGGGTAGTGAAATTGTATAAAATTTACAAAAAATTGGCAAGAAATATTACTTGGCTGCAAACTTATAAGCCAACCCTCGTATATGGCACTAAACAAAAACACGTCAACATATACAAACATATATGCACATGCAACCACCAACCCCAATAACACAACACTAAAACATATGTTTAAACCTGTCGGTAAACAAATCCATTGAATCCCCCACAATTTATCCCACTTGATAAATTCTGAACTTGTTTCTACCGATAGATTTACACATATGCAAAGATCACACATTTTAAACACTTAAAAAATTTAAAACTTACCCAATCTTAAAGTTGGAACGGCGTTCTTTTTTACTCGTCCAACTTCACCAATGTCTGCAGGCTCGAAGTGCAATCCGCACACGAAATTGCCACTTTTTGCAAATTCCGGAATCCCAAGATTCTTTTTCTAGCGGGAAGCGAGCTCGGGATTTGATGGCACCGAGTGAAATTTTAGATCACAATTCGCGCTAGTAGCGACGCAATTTACCGCGAGGCACTTTTTAACGAAAGGCATATTTTTTTTTATAAATTAAACACACTTATCACGCAAAAAACACAAAACTATTGCTAAAAGATGTTGCAGCGGCAAAAAACTTAAAGACATTGAAGTATTTGGAATTGCGACGCATTTTCTATGAAAGAAATAACTGGGCTTTTAATTGAGTTTTTGGGAGGCACAGTTACATTCTCCCACTCGAATCCACTGACAGTTGCAAATCCCCTCTAACATCTTCTAATTGGCATACTATTTACATACATTTCTTTCAATCAAAAAACAAAACAAAATCAAAACAAAACATAAACACATTCATACATAATTGCAGAGATTATTAAAAACACTACTGCAATGCATATATCAAAGCATACAAAATATACAATATTTCCTTCCATCTAACCCATTTCCAACCGCAATCACAACACATCCTTTATTTATTTTTTATTATTTATTGAGGCAAACAACAAAACTTACATACTTCCATACATAATTGCAGATATTATTAAATATACCACCACAATGCATATATCAAATGAATGTCGATTTGTTGCAAATATAAAACACAAAACTTTTCCACTTATTTGTTTATTTAACTTTTTTCACTTCAATTTTATCACTTGCACTTATTTCAATTTTTCATTTAATTTTATTTTGATTATTGACATTTGTAACATTTCATAAACACTTTTCTTCATTCTTTTAATAGACACTCATTTTAATTCTCAAATGTTTTTACTCACTTCACTCATTAAACTCATTTTGGCTCTCAGCTCTTTTTTCTTCTTCTGCCGCTTCCGAAAATCACTCAATCTCAAAGTTCCCGAACACGAACAAGAACAAAGAAGAATTAAGGAAGGCAATAATTTTCGGGCGAGTAAATTCCCATTTTAGCGAGCAAAAAAACGCTGCAATCGTGCGAGCAGTACATTTACGCCTCTTATACATCTATCCTCTTTGGCGGCGGTCATTGCTAAATTACAAAGAGCTTCTTCGCCATCTACGTTTTTACACGTTATATCGCTTGCCAACTCGTCGGATACTAAGCGCCACACCGAAAGAAAAAAATATCAAAAACCGCCGTAAAATTAACATTTTTTGTTTACCAAATGCAACTAAAAAGAAAAAAGGTCAATTTTACAATTTCGAAAATATCATTTCTACGTGAAATGGATATGCACAAAAAAACGTAAAAACGTAATATTTTTTCTCTCTCAAATCAGTAAATACTTAACATGAGAAATTTAAAAAAGTTACTTGATTTTCACTGAAATTAATCAATAAAGTTTACTTTAAACAAGCAAGTTATATTCTTATTAAAAACAAAAACAAAATATAAGATGAAAAGTGTTTCACAAATATTTAAAAAAAAACCAAGAAAATATTTCCAAAACTATCTGTACTGCGTTTCTGTAACTCAATTCGATCGATTGTCTCGACTGAAATAGTCGATTTGACGTCATATTAACGTCACACTCATTTTTTGTTTCTGTGAAAAAAAAATTATTTTGTCGATTTATTTTCTCCAAGTTCAAAATCATTCCTCGATTTTCTTGTTTTTAGTAAAAAATTCTCTCCGTGTATTAAGCTTTTATGAGTTTATACGAGTCCCATGATTATCAAGAAGGGTGCGAAATAATTTAAGCAAATAGCTATTTTGTGTTACCAATGCTTTGCATTTTTCCACAACCTTTTGAATTTCCTCCTCGAAAGCCAAAAATATTTACTTTTTTCCAATGGCTGTTTTAGGCAAGACATATTGTGGATGGTTTGTGGTTGCTCCTCCCAAAATTATCCTTTTCACGCTTAATATTTCGGTTAATATTTTTGCTTGCATTTTATTATTGACATCATTCATATCATATAATTTTTGTTTTAAATCTTTAATAAAAGAAAAAGTATATTAATTTATTTTCTATTAACTTTTAAGGTGGATAATCGATAGTGTGATCTTAGGTTAATATGTTATGTAATTTCGTATACAAACCTCGATTTTCTTGCCTTAAAAGATTTACTTCCTTTATACATAGGTCCAGTTATTTTCATTATTGTCAACATTGTACATACTTCCTAAAAGGATTAACTGTTATAAACATGCAAATGTTAACTTACACTGCTCCGAGGACGAAAGACTACTTAGTGCAGAGTTTTCCAAAAAAAAATTCTAAAAGGCACGACTAGCATAAACTATTCGAAATTAATTTTAGCATAGAAGTTTCTCAATTAATTTGCTTGGCTTAGCCTTACCTTGCCTTTTGTAGGAATTAGAGCTCTAAATTTTGTTCGCACATTTTCGATTAGCTCGGGCAAATGTTGAACGAGTACTCGAATACTCGCTCGATGCTCAATACTCGAAAATTGCCGAGTTTGAACTCGAGCTTTTTCGAGCAATTTTTTTATTTATTGTTTTGATTATTTTGTCAACACTTCATTTTCAGGTTTAAATTTCTTTTGATGCACTGTAGATATATACATATGTATGTATGTATGTATGTATGTATCACAGAGACGCAAAGTAAATGCTTTCCACGAATGCGAATAAAAACCTTTCTTCTAAGATTTGGAATTTGCAGGTTAGGTTCGTTTTCATATATGGTAGTCTCCGAAGTGTTCTTTAAAAATTAAAATGTGCAATACGCCAACGATTTTTTCGAGGTGAGGAAATTATACGGAAATGGCGGTATGTACAATGCATTAGTTTCGCAGAGATAGTACATAGATGAATTGCGGGCTGCAGGAAGAAGTCATGGATCATATATTGGTATTATCGTCCTAAGATTGAGGTCCCATCTAACAGGGATGACACTGCTTTCAAACTTTGAACAGAAATAGAGCGACACGAAAAAAATACTGCAGACCAGCCTTTTGCCGTTAATTTGATTGGTGAATATAGTGTGGTCCGCCGGAGCTCCATCATATGGAGCGCTTCTGCATCCTACCATTTTTTAGGCGTGCAATGGATTTGTGCGTAGAATATTTAAATTTTTTATTTCAATTGATTCTTTTGTTGTTGACATAAAAATTTTACAATATTTATTTGTCAGCTCGAACTGTTCAATTCGAGCATTTGAGCAACGAACGAGCTTCGAGCGAGTATCGATCTACTGGGGCTGCGCGATACCCGGGTATCTGGAGCTCTAGTACGAATCAATAAACATGATTTTAATAGGGACTCTGACTCTGTTGTGGCTAAGATATGTTGCGCAGTATATGCCGTTATTGGTACTTCTGTCACGTTTGTCGGAGATTGCATTGTAGAAAACACGTGTTTCGGGGCCCGTGTTATTATTGACGAATGTGGATTGAACTGATTTAATCGGCGATTCCATTGCCGTTAATATCTGGTTCTGTTCAGAAGTGCGTGTGGCTATGGAAGCTTGTGGAAATGATGTTATGGATAGGGAATCTTGTTCCATTGTCGAAGGTATAAGTTGGCTGTTGTTTTCTTGCGTATTATTTATAAAATTGTACGTTTTGGTAACTTTTTTCGTTTTTTACTAACGGCACAAAAGTTACTATGGGTCAAATGGCTAAAAAAAAGTAAACACTTTTCTTTAAAGCCCCATATACACATCTTTTTGATCGTGAACGCGGGTAAGCGTGAACAATTTTCTTTTGTGTAATATGTTGATAGTACTCCACTATTCCAAAAAAATCATGCGTAAGTGGAAAAACAACTAAAATATCTTTGATATTAGAGCATTTAAAATTAAGTGAAAGTGTTAAATATGCTTTGAAATGCTTATTTTACTATCTCACGCTAAACTTTGATTTTTTTTTTCACATTTTTTGGAGAATTGAACTCATTTGACTGATGTGCGTGAACGCACAAAAGAATTGATTTGGAATTATTTTCCTTTGCGTACGCAATAGAAAGTCTCCACTCATTCACGCTCACGTTCACACGGAACTGTATGAGGGTCTTAAGTTGTGAGCATTTGTGAACAGTGATTTCAATATCATGTAAAAATGTTTCTGAGCAGGATATGTATATTTAAAAAGCTTGAAAGGGTATTTCAGAACAATCTCTTGTATTTAATGAATGAATAATATACTGATCTCCCTGAGCAAAAATTTTGTGAATTTGAAAAATTTTGTTTTCAAAAATATGTACATATAAAAATTGTTGGGAAATTTTGATGACCAAAATATGGCATCTCACTAAACAATTTCGACTTTTTTCCGAAATCGTTTCGTTGCGTCTAAAGCTTTTTCCGAAATCGAAACCGATTTTTTTCGAAGTTGTTAAGAAAAATTTGTATGAGAAGGTTGACGCGACTTCGTTAAGAAATATCCGTACGACTGCGATAAGAACAATCTATACGAAGTCTTTGAGAAACATCTTAACGATTTCGTAAAGTACGATCTTCACGAAATAGTAAAGAATCGTCTACACTAAATCTAATCGAATATGTCTAAACGAAATCGTTACGATTTGATCTTTTTGAAATCGTTGTGGTGCTTACCGAAATCCTCGCAGGTACCTATTTAATTGAAAATTTTTTTGTTAACAGATCAATGTAACGTATTAGTATTACAACTTTACGTAGAGCGCATTAACTAATGATTTAAAATTACTTAAAATGAGTTATAAATAATTTAAATAACGTACATTAATACTTAAAATTCAAATTTTCGTTGGACGCATTAATCAATTAATGATTTAATAATAATGACAGACAATTTCACATCATGGCCAATGGAGTTTTTTGCTTTCCTAATGGTCTCTTGAACCTCTGAATCGGTGATAGAAATGGGTCGGTTTCTGTTGTTGTTGTAACGAGGTGTAGCCCTGCCCAAATGTCAGACAGGGTCACCCCGCGTGTATTGATCTTGTACGGGTCGATATAAAAAACGGTCCGGGTCGTTTCGAAACAATGTTTAGCTCGCCCATTTTTATACCTTTCATGAACATGAAATGGTATTATAACTTTGGTCCGATGTTTGTAAATATGAGAAGAAGAAGAGATAGACCCATCAATAAGTATACCGAAATAATCAGGATGACGAGATGAGTTGATTTAGCCATGTCCGTCTGTCCGTCTGTCTGTCTGTCTGTTTGAACGCAAACTAGTCCCTCAGTTTTTGAGATATTTGGCTGAAATTTGGTATGCGGCCACCATTTTCCAATATAGGAATCATTTGTCGGAACCAGCAAGATCGGACCAATATAACATATAGCTCCCATACAACCGATTATTCCGATAAACGGATTTTGGGCTATAACTCCTGTAATTAAACACGAAGGAGCGTGAAATTTTATAAGTGTTGCTATTTGGAAGTATCGCTATTTTTATATGCGAAATATCGCTGTTGAAAATCATTGAGATGGCATAAATATTTCACATAGTTCCCATACAATCGATTATTCCGATAAGCGGATTTTGGGATATAAGTCCTGTAATTAAACACATAGGAACGTGAAATTTTGGAAGCATCGCTATTTTTATATGTAAAATATCGATGTTGAAAATCATTGAAATGGGATAAATATTTCACATAGCCCCCATACAATCGATTGTTCCGATAAACGGATTTTGGTAGATAACTCCTGTAATTATATCGGTAGGAACGTGAAATTTCGTAAATGTTGCTATTTTAGAATGTGGAATGTCGATGTTAAAAATCAATGAGATTGGACCAATATAACACATCGTCCCCATATAATCGATAGCTCCGATAATTTCGGTATGAGCTAAAGTTAAATTCACACAGGCTGTACCGGGGATCAAACAGTGAAAATCGTGACGCTTATTCATGAAAGGTATTTAGCCTTCGGCACAGCCGAAGACAGCTTTCCTTACTTGTTTTTCTTTGGAAATAATTATTTTGTTTTCAAACTGTAAGGTTTTTCTGAGACCAAAAAAATTTTTTCTTTGAAAATAATTATTTTGTTTTTGTTATGATTAAAATCTGAGAGAAACCAAAAATTTCAAACTGTAAGGCAGTTCGCAGATGAGGCGCATCGTCATAGACGCGTACTCGTCATTTCACTGAGCACGAATTTCCCTGCGTCTCAAGATCTGCACACGACGCTGCAGAAAAAAAGCACACAAAGAACTGTCAAAATTGCAATTTTAATTAATTAATACATTTTCCGCACATTTTACTATTATTATTACACATATTACTTCCGATTGTACAAATTTTCTATTTTTTCTTTCAAAAGAAACAATTAACTTTATTTGAAACAACCCTGCAAACCAGATACTGGCTAGCAACCAAGTTAAATAGTTGGTTTCATTAATTTTTCATACGGCTACCGAAGTAGCTAATTTTGTTCAGGCCGTGTGAAAATTTTAACCATATATTATTTTGCCTCTCCCTTGCCCTTATTGACTTTTCCATTTGCAATAAAGTATACCTGCACCCTTCAAAATAAAAAAATTTCCCTTTCAAACTCTGGCTAATGTTTTGGTTAAAATGTAGTTAACAGCCATTTGTTGAAGTCGTCAATGTTTTGGCTAACATGTTGTTAATAGTATTTGTTTACATGGTTATGGAAACTGCTAACATATGGCTAGCTTTATGTTAAGAAACAGTAAATGTTTTGGTAAACATGCTGTTAAAATTATTCTTTGAATAAGTCAACAAACAAGCTAGCATATGGTTAAATATGTAGTTGAATCGGTTACCGAACCAGCTAGCTTTTGGTTAACATTTATAATTGAATAGGTTACCAAACCAGTTACCAAAACGGTTAGCAGTAAAAGGACAATACTTACCTAATTTTTCCAAATAAATTGCACCAAAATTAATATACATATGTACATATTTTATCATTTATTAATTTATATTATACACTTATTTATTAATATTATACATTTATACATACTAAAAACTAAATATATACTAACTTAATTTTAACCGCCTTCACAACAATTAAAGAAACGTCTCCACAAGCACTACGACGAGGACACATCATCATACAAATAAAGCATTTGAGCCTGCAAGTCCACCTTTGCATGAAATCGATTCTAAAGAAGTGCCGAATTTTGGCGTAGCGCAGTTCTCCTTTGCAATTAGAAAATCGCATCCGCAAGCGCTATGCCTATTTTGGGCATATTTTGAGAAGCCATTTCACGCAAAGGTGTTCTTGCAGGCTCAAATGCTTTTTTGGTAGGTATGATGATGATACGTCTTCGTCGTAGTTTTTTTGGAGACGTTTCCTTTATATATGTACGATTTTATTCGGCGCAGCCATCACCCCTTGAATTATTTAAAACTGCTGGAATGTTAAGCTGCATGTCTTGAATCCCGTATTGCTGCATCATTATTATGTATGTGTCTCTCTGCCTTAAAAAGAAGCAAATGCTATAAAAATTTAAAATAAAAAAATAAAAAATTTTCGCTTACCTTTTTTCGGTTTTGGAAAAAAATTTACAAATAATAATTAATTTTTTGAAAGCTGTCTTACTGACAAATTTGGGATATTTTTATAGTGGGTCATGTTGTTTCATTCGCACTCATAATTTTGTGAATAGTACAAAATAAGCAATGTTTTCTCTTTTTGGCAGAATGTTTGCACATTAACCCTAAAATGGACTTTTGGTATTTTTAGGCCCACATTTTAATTTAATTCATAACAGCTTTTTTTTGGTTGCTTAAGGTTAACATAATTTTGGGAAATTTGTCAAATAAAAAATGTGTGTGTGTTTGCAATGCGGTTAGCAGTGGTTTGCAGGGAAGAAAGCAAATAAAATTAAAGAAAAAAAAACTTTTTTAAAAATAAGCTTTTATTATTGGTTTATAAAATTAACTAAAAAGTAAAAAATAAATTGACTGTAAAGGAATATAAAGCTGGAATTATTGGTGATGTTTGTCGTAACGCTGTAGTCGTATCCAATCAGCTGATTCGACCAACCTTATGGGATTTAATGCAATCGATTATTGGTGCCATATCGTAACGCTAAGGTCGTAACCGGATCGTAGCCAACCAATTGGTTTTTGGTTTTCCGCGGTAACGTAAACAGCTGATTACCTTTTTTGTTCATTTAATTTATTTGTTTTGCATTAATTTTTCGAATTTATTGGTTTTTGCTATTTGGTGAGTTATCATTTCACATTTTTTAAGAAAATATTAATTAAGATTGTGTTCATAGCTGAGTTTTTGCAGTCAATCAGCTGTTTACGGTTACCGCACCAATAATCGATAAAAATGTATCGCATAGGGTTGCGTTAGGGATACGACTACAGCGTTACGACAAACATCACCAATAATTCCAGCTTAACACTTTATAAGTTCATTGTAACCTTTAAAGATAATTTGGCTTCTTCGTCTGCCACAAAATAATACCATATTGTACATAATTATATATTTCTAACATTAAAACTTTACACCTAAATTATTAAATCTTCCAGTATATATCACATTCCTAATTTTATTAAAATAAAAGCGTGTTAAATTTTGATGCTATAATTAAGAACATTCAGGACCTTCTTTTCTTGCTATCGAAATTTAACACGCTTTTATTATAAGTAAAATTAGGAATGTGATATATACTGGAAGATTTAATAATTTAGGTGTAAAGTTTTAATGTTAGAAATATATAATTATGTACCTACAATATGGAGTTATTTTGTGGCAGACGAAGAAGCCAAATTATCTTTAAAGGTTACAATGAACTTATAAAGTGTTATATTCCTTTACAGTCAATTTATTTTTTACTTTTTAGTTAATTTTATAAACCAATAATAAAAGCTTATTTTAAAAAAGTTTTTTTTTCTTTAATTTTATTTTTTACTTTTTAGTTCGGTTTATCAACAAGAAATATACCTATAAGCTTGTGCTTAGAACATCTTTTTTCTTGAATTTAATTTAAATATAAAATATTGTTTAAATTAGTTATGCAATCTTTACTTAGTTATTTTAACATTCCTCATCCGATCCATTTCTTTTAATGCATCAACATTACACGGCTTCTTTGAAGTCAACTTTGAACAGTCAAGTTTTTCTGATTTCATGATTCTATGTTTTCTGTTGCTGCTAGCAGCCGATTGATGTCGCTGCGACATTATTGCCTCTTTGCCGCACGGCTTTATAGCGGCGTCACAATCAATGTTTGCCGCAGCATTATGTATTGGCAGATGAGTTGAACGTGTGTATTTAGGTAAAGAACGACACATTGCGCATCACGAGCGACATCTGACATGCAAAAGTTGCCAACTTTCAACTTTGTATGCATGAATAGCATAAGAAGAAGCATTTTACACTTGGCTCTCATATAATATATATGAAATATATTTAAGTGTTTAATAAAGCGTGTGCGCATAAATTCTTGGCGGCAATTTTCTATGTTCTCTGGCGACAGTAATAGCCGCGTGACAACCAAGTTTCGTATGTACATGCATTTAACGCAAACTTATGCGTCACAGCAACAGCGGCACAATCAACTCAATGTGTCGTTCTCTACCATATACCCACGTTCAACTCATCTGTCAATGCATAATGCTGCGGCAAACATTGATTGTGAAGCCGCTATAAAGCCGTGCGGCAAAGAGGCAATAATGTCGCAGCGACATCAATCGGCTGCTAGCAGCAACATAAAACATAGAATCTTTTACAATAAAGCCGCGTGGTTAATAAAGTTACTTTTGGGATATTGGAATAAAGACTAAACTAAACGATAAATGGGATTTTTGAAATTAAGCTAATTTTTTATTTACTGTTAGCGAAGCCTGAACGATGATGAAAATTTGCAAAATCCCATCTTAACTGCAAGTTAGTACAATATTAAAAGCAAAATTTCCTGGAATGAAAACTTTCGATTACTCTACTCGTGCGCCACCTATCGGAATTATTTTTTTGTTATTTTGCGATAATGAAAATTTCAAGATCCTACCTCAACGGGAAGTTCGTTGAAAAACGAATTAATCGACACTGAAATCAGACCTTCGTAATTCTCAAATAAAGCGACTCACGCGCCACCTAGCGGGTCCAATTTTTTTTTGACATTTAGAAATTAATTAAGTAACACACACGTAAAATATCAGCCAAATCGGTCGATAATTACGATTTTGAATTTTTATTACCGCTATCTCAGCCCCACCTAGCGGAATTTTTTTTACAAAAATATTTCTTTTCATGGTTGTAATACATGTTACGAATTTCAGCTAAATCGGACCATAAATGCGAATTTTGAAAATATAGCGACCCACGCGCCACCTATCGAATTTTTTTTTTTATGATATTGCATTGTCATCGGTGTTATACATGGGTGCAGAATTTCAGATCAATCGGACACCGGGAAGTGTATCAAATTTAGCTTGCAAGATTTCATTACAGAAAGCCGTCAGGTGAAACTAAATAAAAGCTTATTATAATTATAATAAAAAAAAGCTTCTTCTTTCTCGTTTCTAAGCGTACGACGCCTGGCGACCAGCATTGTCATACGCTGAGCAGCATGTAGCTTTCATGCTTTGCCACTTTCGTCAAAGAGGGGCTATATAGTAAAAACTGTCGAAACTCAACTGCTTTCCAACGATCCAAATCACGAAATGACCTGGGCTTACGTGAGAATAGATATATTTTGCTTTAGGGAAAGTAAGCGCTCTTCCAATATTTGGATACTTTGCCTTGATAATGAATATTTTTCACGTCTGATGTTTAACCATGAGTTTAACAAAATTTTTACTACTTCTAAGCATATAATATGCATATCGTTACACTAGTATAGAAAGGCCCTAACTCTTTTTTTATTTTAAATCAAGTTGCTGATGGATTTTTATTAATAACTTCTGAATGAAGCGGTGGTTTCGTTTGTGGCGAACTTGGCCATATTAACAATGTAAATATTTATTTAACAAGATATACATACGTACATACTTACTTTTTGGTGGACAACATAGTACTAGTGGACAAACTTGTATAGCAGCTTTATAGGGTAGTTATGCCAGTAACCGGACACCCCCCAATAACCGGACACTTTTGACTTTAAAGGTTTGAAATAAGCAAACCGTTGACTTAATCGAAAATTCAAAAACAACAATGGAAGCAGCCATTCATTTATAACGGTTTTGCAATTTTACTTTTAGCGTTTTTCTCAGAAACATCTTTGCTGTTTCTCTTTTAAGCGTTCAGCAGAATCAATCCGTCAGTACGTCGAAATAACTGACAGCAAAGTAGACTGCGGGTGTTTGTATGCGTAACGCCAGATACGACGGATACGTCAAAGTAGAATTTGCTCTAAAATTGACGTACGTCACGCATTTAACGTTTTGGCGGATTGATTCTGTTTAAGCTATTAGTCTGCGCGTTTGAAGTGATGTGTGAAGACGTACGGTTTTGCTAATTTTTTACTAGTGACACTTTATTTTGTCAGGTAAGTTTTTATTAATAATTTTACGACAAAAGTGGTGCAAATGACTTTTATGTTGCTAATAATTGATCAAATTTAGCAAAATAACTCAAAAATCGGTGATGATGTTTATATTTTTGTTTAAATGCACCTGTCCGGATACTGGAATGAAAATATGAGTGTTTTCCAATATCCGGACAAAGTGTCCGGTTACTAGAAATTAGGGATGCTCATGAAAAAAATACATCGATGTTTTTTCCGATGCAATGCATCGTGAACTCACATCGATGTTTTGCGATGCATCGTCTAAAAACATCGATGTTTATGATGCATCGTATCAATTTTGTTTGGAATCACGGTTGCTACTTGTAAGCACAATAAGCAACCAAATCTGTGAAAGAAAAACGACCAATTTAAAAAAAAAAAAAACGACTAAATTCTCATTCGTAGGCTTTGTATTGAAAAAAATACCTTCACCTAAAAAAAGTATTGCAATGAAAAAAAAAAATTAAATTAACCTCTAAGGTTGACATATACATATATTTGTGCGTTTGATCACGTATTGATCCTTAACAGCCATTGTAGTATAACTACGGTGACCATCCGTTCTGTTTTTGGCAGAACAGTTCTGTTTTTAAGGAGCTTGTTCTGCGTATTTTTTTTCTAAGGAAAATAACAGAAATGTTCTGTTTTTAAGCAAATGTTCTGTTTTTATTCTGCTTTTTTGTGCCGGCAACCTTTTTTAACAAATGTAATGAGTAGCTCTGTAAAGTTAATCATTTCAAAACTTTATGAAAAATTTAAAATCTTTCAAAATATTTTAAAAATAATTTAGTTTATGTTTAACACGGTCAAGTGCTTCAGCGAAATCAAAAATTGAGTACGTTAAAATTTAAAAAACGTACCAAATTTGGAAGTTCCCTACCCGGAAAAAAATTCGTACCAAAAATGACTTTCAATGGATGCACTTTGGTTGAAATTATTTGAGATTGGAATTTCAATGTTTCACAGACGTTGGCAGGGTCTGGTACGATATGTCGAAAAAAAAGAAGTCGAAACTAAAAATGTCGAAAAAAAAATGTCGAAAAAAAATTTGCCGAAAACACAAAAGGTCGAAAAAATAAATGTCTCGAAAAAAAATGTCGAATGAAAAAATGTCGAAAAAAAAATATATAAGATGTAGAAACAATGTAATGAATGATGTGTAAAATTCGCGCGAATTTAACACATCATTCATTACATTGTTTCTACATCTTATATATTAATGTTGAGTATTATTTTTCTAGTGTTTTGCAATAGCACTTGCAAGCAAATATAAAACCTAACGGTAAAGTTACAAGCACAAACTCTTAAGCTCTTCTCAATATAATTAACAACAACCTCTCAGAAACGAATCTCCGGTTTAAAGATGTCAGAAAAATTTTGATTTTTGGCGACTTTTATAGTCACGTAAATATTTGATGTATCGATACATCGATGTTTCTATAAAAATTGTGAAGTTTTGAACGTTTAAACGTTATTTCGGTTTCTCACTTGTCCAAAAACAAAAGTAAATTGGACCAACATCTTTTCCTTGTTCAAAAATATGCACGTAATTAGAAAAATATACACATGTTAGAAAACTAACCAAGTCGAAGCATCGATGTACATATATAGCGAAACAAATGTACATAGACACATCGATTTATTTTTGCCATCCAGCATAGTTTAGCTCAATAAGATAACGGTAACTTTCTCGAAATGATCACTACCAAATGATTAGTGTTATGCTCTTAATAAGTGCAAATCATAAGTCATTCTCAATCTTAATTTTTACATGTGCAGTTTGTAGCCCGAAAATGTCTGAGAATATTTCTGTTGTTACCTCTAACAAGGGGAAAATTTGAATAGGCTTTGTATTGGAAAATGGTTGAAAAGTTCTTGGTAAGAGGTAAGGAAGTGATAAATAAGGGTCCCGTACGATATGTCGAAAAAAAAATGTCGAATTTCCAAGACCGAATTTAAAAAAATTTTAAAATACCGAAGAGATTTTTGACCGAAAAAAAAAATGTCGAAAAAATGCAAATGACCGAAAAAGGTCGAAATTTGGATGCTTAATGTAAAACTTCGGAAATTTGAGTTTAACAACGTGTTTTATGATAGTATACAATTATTTATCACTTCCTTACCTCTTACCAAGAACTTTTCAACCATTTTCCAATACAAAGTCTATTCAGATTTTCCCCTTGTTAGAGGTAACAACAGAAATATTCTCAGACATTTTCGGGCTACAAACCGCACATGTAAAAATTAAGATTGAATTCGCGCGAATTTTACACATCATTCATTACATTGTTTCTACATCTTATATATTAATGTTGAGTATTATTTTTCTAGTGTTTTGCAATAGCTCTTGCAAGCAAATATAAAACCTAACGGTAAAGTTACAAGCACAAACTCTTAAGTTCTTCTCAATATAATTAACAACAACCTCTCAGAAACGAATCTCCGGTTTAAAGATGTCAGAAAAATTTCGATTTTTGGCGACTTTTATAGTCACGTAAATATTTGATGTATGGATACATCGATGTTTCTATAAAAATTGTGAAATTTTGACGTTATTTCGGTTTCTCAATTGTCCAAAAACAAAAGTAAATTGGACCAACATCTTTTCCTTGTTCAAAAATATGCACGTAATTAGAAAAATATACACATATTAGAAAACTAGCCAAGTCGAAGCATCGATGTACATATATAGCGAAACAAATGTAGATAGACTTCGCATCAAAGACACATCGATTTATTTTTGCCATTGGTGACTCCAGCATAGTTTAGCTCAATAAGATAACGGTAACTTTCTCGAAATGATCATTACCAAATGATTAGTGTTATGCTTTTAATAAGAACAAATCATAAGTCATTCTCAATCGTAATTTTTACATGTGCAGTTTGTAGCCCTGAGAATATTTCTGCAGTTTGTAGCCCTGAGAATATTTCTTGAATAGGCTTTGTATTGGAAAATGGTTGAAAAGTTCTTGATAAGAGGTAAGGAAGTGATAAATAATTGTATACTGTCATAAAACACGTTGTTAAACCCAAATTTCCGAATTTTTACATTAAGCATCCAAATTTCGACCTTTTTCGGTCATTTGCATTTTTTCGACATTTTTTTTTTCGGTCAAAAATCTCTTCGGTATTTTAAAATTTTTTTAAATTCGGTCTTGGAAATTCGACATTTTTTTTTCGACATATCGTACGGGACCCATTAAGCATCCAAATTTCGACCTTTTTCGGTCATTTGCATTTTTTCGACATTTTTTTTTTCGGTCAAAAATCTCTTCGGTATTTTAAAATTTTTTTAAATTCGGTCTTGGAAATTCGACATTTTTTTTTCGACATTTCGTACGGGACCCACGTTGGCAACATTTTTGAATGCAAAAAGATGATTACGCCATGAAAAACACGTTTTTATTCCAAATATTGAGAGTGTAACCATAAATAGTTCATAGCAAGGCAATACCAAGCCTTAAGTAAAAAGAGTTCTTTTTTTCAAAAAAAAATTATGGTCACCGTAAGTATAACCAATAAAAAATACATTTTTACAAGAGACTGTTTTAAATTTCAAATACCAAGGCAAAATGTTATTTACATCATAATTGCCATTGCTACATTTTTGGAATGGTAATTATTACAGTTTTAACATTTTGTGCGGTTTAAAAGGAATAGATAATATAATATGACCCATCCAGTTGGTGGTACTACCAGAGGTTTAAATTGTTTTATCACACAGCTTACACTTTGCAGATTTCTCTTTGTCTTTGAAGAAATATTTCCACACCACGCATGTTGTTATGGGTGCCATAGCCAGTTCTAAAACCATAATATGCTGTGTAATGCAACTTACAGTTCAAATTATTCCTCTAAATGAATTTCTAGTTGAAGTGTCGGTTTTACGATGACGCCAAATCGAAAAATTGGGCACGGTAAACTGCCGAAACATCGGCAAAATACATCGATACATCGATAAATATCGTATTATTTGATGCATCGACTTTTATTTGATGTATCGAATTGAAAACATCGATGTTTCCGATGTATCGTTCAACATCGAGCATCCCTACTAGAAATCACTTAATATCCCACTTATCTAGTATCCGGACGGCTGTTATGTTACTTTAGCAGATATTGAAAATTTTATATTTTTTTAAATTAATTGTAGGGTAGTTATGCCAGTAACCGGACACCCCCCAATAACCGGACACTTTTGACTTTAAACGTTTGAAATAAGCAAATCGTTGACTAAATCGAAAATTCAAAAACAACAATGGAAGCAGCCATTCATTTATAACGGTTTTGCAATTTTACTTTTAGCGTTTTTCTCAGAAACATCTTTGCTGTTTCTCTTTTAGTCTGCGCGTTTGAAGTGAAGTGTGAAGACGTACGGTTTTGCTAATTTTTTACTAGTGACACTTTATTTTGTCAGGTAAGTTTTTATTAATAATTTTATGACAAAAGTGGTGCAAATGACTTTTATGTTGCTAATAATTGATCAAATTTAGCAAAATAACTCGAAAATCGGTGATCATTTTATATATTATATTTTTGTTTAAATGCACCTGTCCGGATAATGGAATGAAAATATGAGTGTGTTCCAATATCCGGACAAAGTGTCCGGTTACTAGAAATCACTTAATATCCCACTTTTCTAGTATCCGGACGGCTGTTATGTTACATTAGCAGATATTTAATTTTTTTTTATGTTTTTTTAATTAATTGTAGAATGAGTCAACAAAAATCGAAAGAATCTACTGAAAAGAGGAGAAGACAGGTCTCGGACAAAGAAGATGAGTATTCGGAAAGCAGCAACGGCCCTTGACATCCCAAAGTCAACAATCATTGATCGATTAAATGGAAAGGTTTCGGAAAATTGTTTCACTTGAGGTCCTTCCCGATTCTGACAGAGCTATTGGTATTGCACATGGCGGCATACAGGCAACTTCTTTTTGCACTGTCAAAAGCGGCTTTGAAATCAACAAAGAGATGGTGTGTGTCGATTCTTTTATCGTGGGTCTTCTCGATTTGGCGGATCGTGAAGATCTGGTCAATGGTTGACTTACCAGGTCTAAAGCCACACTGATAAGGTGGCTACGATGGGCTTCAGTCTTTCACACAATACGCTAGAAAGAACATAATATGATAGTTGATGCGGTTAGCAGGATCGCCTTTCTTGTGGATTGGGCATAGCAGACTCAAATTCCAATCCGGAGGCATCCACTCGTCTGACCATATTCTGCATAAGAGCTGATGCATGCTTTTTACCAGCTCTTCGCCTCCGTGTTTGAACACCTCAGCGGGTAGTCCATCTTTTCCAGACGCTTTGTTAACTTTAAGCCGGGATATAGCTACTCTGACTTCATCATAGTCACTCCGTTCAATGTTTTCTTTGTTAATATTTTGGCATACGGCTCATAAATTTCGTCATATCGGAGTCATAAAAGACTCATATGTATATGATCATATTTCGGAGGGTCATATTTTTACATTTTTTGGACCCTCAAATTATGAGCGATCCTAGAATGTTTGAGGGGACGTTTCGCGAGCTTAAACGAACACAGAAGCCCGGTTCAAAATGTTAATCACCAACGAATGATGATAATTATTTAGGGTACTCACAGTCCCATATTACCAGCCATGCTAATATTGCCAGCTGGCAATGTTTTGACAGTTTACCAGGTGTCAAATATTTTGTTTTTGTTTTGCCTGCAAATAGAAGATACCACTTTGTGGCAATATTGCCGCGCTTGTTCCTATGTTTAAATTTGTGGCAAAATTGAAAATTGTCATTTTGCTTTGTTTTCAAACAAAAATTTGTCATGAATAAATAAATTGAAAGGAAAAAAGTAAGTTTTTTTCATATTTGGAATTTAATTAAATAATTTAAATATGTTTATACATAAATATTTTCAGATTTCAGACGTGAAATAACAAAGGCCATGCAGGAGATAAACCCTGCAAAAATCGAGAGTACTCTATTACCTATCCAAAGAGTACTCCAATTGGATCATCAGAGTACTCCAAATGTAATCCTCTTTCATATAAAAATTGTGCTCCAATTAACATTGCGATGTCCTAGGACTGGACCACCTACTCCAGCCTTCGCTTTATTTCTGCTACTCCATGGAGTACCTACTGTCAGAGTACTTTGCAATGTACTCCAATGCTGTTGGTTCCTGGAGTACATACTGCCAGAGCGATAGTGTCGTGATTTTCGTCGATAAGGCACGAGCAATGATCGACTTTCAAAAAGCTGAAGGTGGTCCGATGAGTTATACAAAGGATTACTATTAGAGTACTCCAATATTAAAAAATTGGAACACATAATCCAACGATTTTTGCAGGGAAAGGGGGTGCTCACAGTCGTCAAATGGTAATGTGGCAAACTTAAAACGTTTTTTAAGTTTAGCAGATGAATGTGAGTGCCCTAATTGACTTTTAAAATCAATTTTTTTTTTACCATTAAATCATTAGTAAAAGTATAATTAAGTACCTACTCTATATTTTTATAACCATGTTACAATGTTAAAATAAGATTTATAATCATAATTGCTCTTAATTAATTGTTAAAGTGATAAGCAATTTTACAATGTAGTGGTTTATAATGAATTTGCAACTGCTTTACATAATTACATATTATGTTAACAAATATTAAAAACACTAGGCTTAATTTTCCGACAAAAAATAACTGTTTTTGTCTAGCTACATACAGATGTTTGTACATACATACATATAGACGTTAAGCTGTTCCTTAAGAAAAAAATTTTTTCGCCGGCCGCAATATGATAGATTTAGCTCTAAAAATAAGCTATGCAAAATTTCACTCGAATTGGTCATAAAATGGGTTGCAATCAGATGCCCAGTTTTTAGAGCTATTAGCAGATTAATGAGAGAAATATAGCACAATTTCAAGTCACCTCGTAGTAAGTATTGATATACAGCGAAAACTTCCAATTCGAGTGAAATTTTGCACAGCTTATTTTTAGAGCAAAATCTATCATATTCCGCTAGGCCAAAAATTTTTTTTCTTAAGCGGGCTACTCACCTGCCAAGAAATGTCAAACTCCATATAAAAAAACGCTCAAGAAGTGGTCAAGAACTGTTTTCACACGTCAGATTTTCTTGAGCCAATACTCAGCTCATAAAAAAAATACTACAATTTTCGATGGTTGGCAATGCCGGTTTACCTCAAGAAATAAATATGCTAGTATATATTTCTTGAGGTAAACGTGCAGATTCAGGGCAAAGATGAGTAAATACTTCGCTACACATGTTTTATACATTTTTATAAGAAATATATGCTCGTTTTTTTCTTGAGGCATTTCTTGGCAGGTGGGTAGCCCGCTGTAAGGAACAGCTGAATGTACGTATAATATTCCTACAGTAAAACACCACATTAGTCTGAAAAAATAAAAATTTTCATTTGCGGTTTTCTGATTCATATTATACCAACAAAAATTGGAAAACGAAATGGAAAAATGGAAAAAATTACTACATAGGAGAGTTTTGTGTAAATTTAATTCAATTTACCCAGCAAACCATAAGAACTGGAAATGAGCGCATATGGGACTCTTTCCTCTGAGCGCTCACATTCATAATGAGTTCATAAAAAAATCATAAACAGTCATAAAATGCTTTTCCTATGAAACTGGTCATTCATAAATGAGCTCTCAGTCTTATGTTTTTTTTTTCATGCCCTTTTCTCATTCCCTTTACCCAATCCGTATCCGTTTCCTTCCTAAATTAAAAAGATACACAATATTTTCCATATGTATCTACATAAAATAATTATTATTCTCACCATAATTTTTATTTGATGTGGTTAAAAAAATTTTTTCAAATAGAAAAGATTCTGACATTTAAATCTAAATTACGAAAGTGCGTACACTCAGAAAAGCTCATAAAATGATCATATTTATGCAACGCTCAGAAAAGCTTAAAGCAGTGGATGTTATTTTAAGTTGATTTTATCATAGCACTTTTTAGTTTTTACATACTGTGTGAAATGTTTAACGAGCTTTTAAGTACTTTGGATATAGCCAAAAACATTTGTAAGTGCATATCGTCGGCTTGTGGTAGAAAGGTTTGCACCTCTCCGCTTTTTAATTTTACAGGAGAGAAATTCCAATTAGGAGTTTCGGGTTTTACTCAATGTTATACGGCTGATACATTAGCGCAAATTCCGAATTAACTCCGCTTTTGGGAGTTAACTTGAGCATAATCTTCATTATAAACTCCCAAAAATGAAGATTTGAGAAGTCACAGCAAAATGTTCTCTGGCAACACTCTTCAGATAAATCGACAAAAACTGCAAGAAATACAGCGAAACGAATATTTCTTGCAGTATTTCTTGCAGTTCACCGCTATTTGCCGCTAGATGTCGCTAACAAATGTTTATTTTGCAGCGACATTTAACAAGAAATACCTACAACCAAACTGACGGGTTGGACGATATATGTCGCCGAAATATCGGCGAAATCTAGTTTTAAACCGCAAGTACTACAACCAAAGCCATCTAGTGCGCTGATTGTTAATCTTCAATTTTTTGTGTGTCAGTGTAAAATTTGGATCTGATTAAATAAGATTTATTGGAGGTAATCTCCGTGTGTGTATCCATAGCATTATTATACGGCTGATACATTAGCGCAAATTCCGAATTATCTCCCCTTTTGGGAGTTAACTTGAGCATAATCTTCATTATAAATTCCCAAAAATTAAGAAGATTTGAGCGGCCACAACAAAATGTTCGCTGGCAACACTCTTCAGATAAATAAACAAAAACTGCAAGAAAACGCATATTTCTTGCAGTTTACCGCTATTAGCCGGTGGAAATAGTAAGGGCAACTACCAAAATTACGATTTACCGCTACTGCACACTAGAGTCACCATAAATAAGCAATTCTCAGCGACGTCTAGTTTTAGCAAGGAATACAACACAAAGCAATAGATGGCACGATTGTCAATCTTCAATTTTGTGTGTCAGGGTAAAATTTGGATCTGATTAAAGAAGATTTATTGGAGGTAATCTCCGTGTGTGTATCCATAGCATTACACAATTTGGGGTTTCAGTAGGTATATGTACGGTGACCATACATTTTTTTTTTGAAAAAACAGAACTCTTTTTACTTAAGGCTTGGTATTGCCTTGACGTGAAAATTTCGCTACCCGGCTATAAACTATTTGGGGTTACACTCTCAATATTTGGAACAAAAAAGTGTTTTTCATGGCGTAATCATCTCATTGCAGTAAAAAATGTTGCCAACGTCTGTGAAGCATTGACATCGAAATCTCAAATAATTTCAACCAAAGTGCATCAATTAAAAGCCATTTTTTTAAGTATATCTTTCCGTTTTGTGAATAGTATTTCTTGATGGAGAGAGACATTTCCTTGTTAATTTAAAACCTACCATAACCACGCTTGCCTTTCTGGCCGAAATATACGAATTTTTTTCTGGGTACGGAACTTCCATATTTGGTAAGTTTTTGCCATTTTAACGTACTCAATTTTTGATTTCGCTGAAGCACTTAAGGGTTAAGGAAAATGATGATGAAACAATGCACTTACAAGCAAAACAGTTTCTTTCATTTTGCATCAAAATCAGAAAAATTCTTACGGGGGACTTAGCACCACTGCACTCTAGTGCAGTGTTCATGCTCAGTTTTAAATGCTGCATTTACCATTTTCAGACATACATTTCGAAGATGCGTTCATGCTGCCACATTTCTAATGCATTTAGCTGACGGTTGCAGGTTATGAGCATGTTTACAAAAAGTCGAACTTTTTTTATACATTTGGTCTGTTTATATTATTTCACAAGCATCACTTTAATTGTAGTTTCACTTTTTTAATTCTATTTGACACACGCGCGCGAATTTGCTAGTTTATTCAAAAAAATTATTTTTTCAATTGTTTACAAATGGCAGAGAATGGAACATGTCAAGAAAAAGTCACTAGTGATGGAACTTCGAAACGATTATTTCGTAGCAGAATACAGGGTGTACATGTGGATTAATAATGTTAATGCAAAAATATTGTAGCATTTAGTTGCTTTTGGTGTCACAATTTGTATGAAAAATGACAAAGTAAATCCTGCGTTTTGGGCATAGTGTATCAATACAAGTGTGAACTGTAGCTTTGACAGAAATGTCAAAACACACTTCCACGTCAAATCACATATGTCAAAACACACATCCATGTCAAAAATCTGGGTTTCTATTGTTGTTTCCGTTGCGATCGGGTTGTGTGCAGCACCGAATATCAATGAAACAGGGTTCTTGCTTGCACAAAAGTGTTGCTGTGTTGCACAACTTTTTCACTCCAGTTTCTAGGGCAACTTTTAAGCGAATCTTTCACTTTATACTTTATATCAAAGAAAAAAAAAGACACAAAATAAAAAAACTTAAAACTAGTAAATTTTATTTATTTTACTGAAAAATTTTGAGGTAAGCATCGTCGAAATGAGAAATTAGACAGAAAATGAAAACAAACGTTTTTTTTTGGAAATATGTATATACGATGTTTTTAAATAGATTTACTATCAAATACATATCTTAGCACAAAATTTGGTATTTGTTTCCTTTAGGGGTCAACTCCTAATAAATTAGCTAGAATTATGGAAGATAGCTTAAAATACGGGGTTTGGCCTCAGGATCACGAATCCGGAAGCGCTTTTTTAATATTTTGCTTCTCTGAAGAGAACCCGCCCCAATTTTGGTACCGTACCCGGGTCAATTTTCGGTTTTTTGACCATAACTTTCCACAGACACAAAAAAATTAAAAAGCGCTTCCGGATTCATGATCCTCAGGCCAAAACCCGTATTTTGAGCTATCTTCCATAATTCTAGCTAATTTATTAGGAGTTGACCCCTAAAGGAAACAAATACCAAATTTTGGGGTTTGAAGCTAATTATTAGCAGTTGTTTGTTATTTGTTTAATAGAAAATAGTGAGCAGACTCGAAAGTGTTATTCTAACTAATAATTTTATATAATTCGCTGTTATTTATGTTAAAAAAATCAAATTTCTAAGTTTTAGCGAACTACTTTTTTATGCAACCTACTACTAATTTTTTATACCAAATCGAATGCAACTCGGCGCAAAATGATGCTCTTTTTCCAAAAAAAAAACAACTCTGATGAACAGGTGTTAAACTCATTTTGGGATTTTGACGTCTATGCAGAAGAATTTACACTTGTATTGGTACACTAGTGATGGAATTTCGAAACGATTATTTCGTAGCAGAATACAGAGTGTACATGTGGATTAATAATGTTAATGCAAAAATATTGTAGCATTTAGTTGCTTTTGGTGTCAGAATTTGTATGAAAAATTACAAAGTAAATCCTGCGTTTTGGGCTTAATGCTATAAGGCTATAAGCCGACGATATAACACAACAATATTTTTGTTCAACAACCCTAATTGCGTAATATTAATAAGTAATTATTTTAATAGCAATAAAACAATGTTTCATATGCTTAGGTAGCTGATTATTTCATCAATGCATTAATAAAGTTAACATAACCAAATATTGACATAACAAATTGTTGTTTAACTGATAAATTACTTACGTGGGTACTTAATATGTAGTATCTATTTGGATACATACACTTGCATATATGCACAATATGGCATACCGGACAAAAAGCAACTTTAGACAGAGTAAATAAAAAAAAATTAAATAAAATTAGGTATATAAAATGAAATAAATATAGTTTACAAAAACTAAAACTCACTCTTTTAGAGAGTATTGAACTAAAAAGTTGAAAATAATTTTAAAAACCCTACACAGTAGTATTGTGGAAAAAGCGTGGTCCGCTTTGTTGCATAACCTTCGTTTTTTATTTAAATTATTTTTACCTTTTTAGTGCAATATTCTTTAAAAGCGCGTGTTTTCCCTTTTTAAACTATATTTATTTTTTACTTTTAGTTAAATGTGTTATGAAGTAATCGATAAATATATCGAAATATGCCGCAGTGCAAACGAAACCTCTAGGGTTCCACTTTCGTTTGATACCCATATTGTAGGCAATTTTAAATATTATTGGACAACCTCATTTTGACCGATAACTCAGTTATCGATAAATATATCGAAATATTCCAAAGTCCAATAGGACCTGTAGAACTTCCCTTTTGTTTGATACCCAGATTGTAGGCATTATTACCGATAGCTTAGTTATCAATAAATCTATCGAAGTCATAATGCAACCTCCTATCCTTTGACACCCATATTGAAGGCACATTTCAAGGTTTTTGTGACAGTCATATGCCACTATCGGTTAGACTGAAATAGAGTTACATACAAACAAGCAAACATACATATGAATATATGTGCAAGTAAAGCTAATGAAAGCGTAGTAAAGAAACTAGCATTATGTGGGAAAAGTGTCGAGCGCTCGATATACGAAAATTATGGCACAAAGCGGACCACGCTTTTTCCACAATACTACTGTGTAGGGTTTTTAAAATTATTTTCAACTTTTTAGTTCAATACTCTCTAAAAGCGCGAGTTTTAGTTTTTTTAAACTATATTTATTTTTTACTTTTTAGTCAAATGTCCTATGAAATTATCGATAAATATATCGAAAAATACAGCAGTCCAAACGAAACCTCTGGACTTCCACTTTCGTTGGATACCCATATTGTTAGGAAATTTTAAGGTATTTGGCCTTACATTTTGACAATAACTCAGTTATCGATAAATTTATCGAAGTATGTCGAAGTCCAAATGAAACCTGGGGCCTTCACTTTTCGTTTGATACCCACATTGTAGGAAATTTTAAGGTTTTCGGGCAACCACATTTTGACCGATAACTCAGTTATCGATCAATTTATCGAAATATATCGATGTCCAAGTGAAACCTGGGGCATTCACCTTTCGTTTGATACCCATATTGTAGGGAATTTTTTAGGTTTTTGGGCAATCATATTTTGACCGATAACTCAGTTATCGATAAATTTATCGAAATATGTCGATGTCCTAATTAAACCTGGGGCCTTCACCTTTCGTTTGATACCCATATTGTAGGGAATTTTTTAGGTTTTTGGGCCATCATATATTGACCGATAACTCAGTTATCGATAAATTTATCGAAATATATCGAAGTCCAAATGAGACCTGGGGCCTTAAACTTTCGTTTGATACCCATTATGTAGGGAAATTTTAAGGTTTTCGGGCAACCACATTTTGAGCGATAACTCAGTTATCGATAAATTCATCGAAATATGTCGATGTCCAAATTAAACCTGGGCCTTCACCTTTCGTTTGATACCCATATTGTAGGGAATTTTTTAGGTTTTTGGGCAATCATATTTTGACCGATAACTCAGTTATCGATAAATTTATCGAAATATGTCGATGTTCAAATTAAACCTGGGGCCTTCACCTTTCGTTTGATACCCATATTGTAGGGAATTTTTTAGGTTTTTGGGCAATCATATTTTGACCGATAACTCAGTTATCGATAAATTCATCGAAATATGTCGATGTCCAAATTAAACCTGGGGCCTTCACCTTTCGTTTGATACCCATATTGTAGGGAATTTTTTAAGTTTTTGGGCAATCATATTTTGACCGATAACTCAGTTATCGATAAATTTATCGAAATATGTCGATGTCCAAATTTAACCTGGGGCCTTCACCTTTCGTTTGATACCCATATTGTAGGGAATTTTTTAGGTTTTTGGGCAATCATATTTTGACCGATAACTCAGTTATCGATAAATTTATCGAAATATATCGATGTCCAAATGAAACCTGGGGCCTTCACCTTTCGTTTGATACCCATATTGTAGGGAAATTTTAAGGTTTTCGGGCAACCACATTTTGACCGATAACTCAGTTGTCGATAAATTTATCGAAATATATCGATGTCCAAATGAAACCTGGGGCCTTCACCTTTCGTTTGATACCCACATTGTAGGGAATTTTTTAGGTTTTTGGGCAATCATATTTCGACCGATAACTCAGTTATCGATAAATTTATCAAAATACATATGTCGATGTCAAAATGAAACCTGGGGCCTTCACCTTTCGTTTGATACCCATATTGTGGGGAAATTTTAAGGTTTTCGGGCAACCACATTTTGACCGATGACTCAGTTATCGATAAATTTATCGAAATATATCGATGTCCAACTGAAACCTGGGGCCTTCGCCTTTCGTTTGATACCCATATTGTAGGGAATTTTTTAGGTGTTTGGGCAATCATATTTTGATCGATAACTCAGTTATCGATAAATTTATCGAAATATGTCGATGTCAAAATGAAACCTGGGGCCTTCACCTTTCGTTTGATACCCATATTGTAGGGACATTTTACGGTTTTTGGGCAATCATATTTCGACCGATAACTCAGTTATCGATAAATTTATCAAAATACATATGTCGATGCCAAAATGAAACCTGGGGCCTTCACCTTTCGTTTGATACCCATATTGTAGGGACATTTTACGGTTTTTGGGCCACTGGGGCTTAGACCGAACGAGAGTTACATACATACAAGAAAGCAAACAAACAAACAAACAAACAAACAAACAAACAAGCAAACATACAAGTGAACCTAATAAAAGCGTGGTAAAAAAAAAGTTCAGTAAAAAATAAGTGAAATAACATAGAAAAATAAAATAAAAAATATAAAACAAAATTTAATAAAATAGATCAAAATAAATTAAAATAAAATATAATGTAGGTAATAAATAAAACAAATAAGAATAAATAAATTAAAATAAAAAATATAAGAAAATAAAAAAGATAAACAAATAAAATAAATTAAAATAAAGCAAAAGAATAAAATAAATAAAATTAAAAAAAAAAATAAAAAATTAAGAATAAAAACCAATAAATAAAAAAATTAATTTAAATTAACTAAAAAAATAAAATAAAATAAAATGAATTGAAATGAAAAAAAAAAAAAAATATAAAAAAAAAATAAAATAAAAAATAAAACAAAATTAAATAAATGAAACATAACAAGATAAAAAAATTTAAATAAAATGAAAAAAAAAATAAAAAAAAATGTATCAAAAAAAAACCATAATAGAATGACCAGGGTCATTTACCTATATATATTATTTTAGCCATTTATATTATTTTAGCCATTTCAGCTACCGAAATATGTACATTTATATGATTTTCGAAATTTTCGATATCGAAAAGGAGCATCATTCGATTTCGCCCATTTTTAATAGCAACCTACTTTGGCCAGAAAGTAACCTGCTAACCAAATTTTATGCAAATATCTCAATTTTTACTCTAGTTATCGTGTACACGGACGGACATGACTTAGTAAACTCTTCTTTTCAACCTAAGAACTTTCATGGCAGAAATACACCCGGAGAGTTTACCAGACTTTTTTTCAAAATAATTTTTGATATTGGTTTTGCCGGGCATTGATATGACACGACTTGGTGTAGTAGGCCGAGCACTTAACTTCTACACCACGGCGGTCGCCGTGAGAAATTCGATAACAAAAATCACAAATTTCTTACAACACTTTTGATGATAGATGTCCAAAAATTTTCGCAGAATTATCGTAACGGTATTTTTTTGGAAATTTACTTTTTGATGAAAGTTTTGTTTACATTCCTCAGCGCATCATGTGGTAAAATACTATGGGTGAAATGCTTATAGTTGTTACGAAAATCGGCTTTTCTTCTTTATCGTATGGAACAATTTCTACAGCAGTAGAAAAAACAAGGAAATGCTCTCTTGTAAAATTTCTATTTTGTCCCTTACGATAACTTCGGGAAAGGTGGTCGATATCATAAGTACTTCCATCCTTCTTCATATCTATCAGCTTGGCAAGAGGTTGGATGATTTGTTTATCATTTGTTTACACTTTTAAAATACATCAGTTAGATTGTGGTCGAACATCCTTAAAATCGATTATTGACTGAGCGCAAAAGGTGCGATAAGTAGCTGCTCGTTAACTTAACGAAGCTAGTGATTTATGGCTGCGGTTAGGTACCTAAGACTATATAAATGTAAGTGTAGGTATCTACATGTGTATGAGTGTTGTCAGACTGTCTACAAATGAGTTGATTAGTTGTTATAATACTTCCAATATTTATTCATATGCGCGAGTAAATAAATATATTACATGTTGTACGTAGAAACACAAATGTTATGTGTAAGTGTACATATTGACATGGAACGGGTCAGAGATCTTCCATTTAGCAAAATTTATGAAATTGCCAATATTTGTTGGTGAAGCTTAAAAACTCCATGAATCAAGAAGTATATAAATACATGTGGGATCTTTGTGATCTAGAGGTTTTAATCTAAGTCTCGTAAAACCCTTTACTTTACATTTTAGGCATTTCTCTTCTTGATCCTTTTCATGTAGTGTCCCGGCACCGTTCCATTAGGTAATAATCTAATCAATATTAGTTCACTTTACCTCAAATAAATTTACAATTTGTATCACAGCTTCATTATGGGTACATACCAATGCCAATTTTTTGTGCATACGTCTTTAAGAATGTGTCTGCGAACTCGATTGAATCGGCGTACGTGTGCAACCAAACAGTTGCAAGATACCCCTTTTAGCTGTACCTGCAGGCGAATTCCAGAAATCTCCATCCATCTCCATCTCGTAAATGCTAAAATATGCTAAAATGCTTAAGCAAATGAACTCTCAGAATTTTAGGAGATTACGCTTATTTGCGTTTCTGATCCACAAGCCGCCTAGCTATGATAATAGTGCGTTATCTGCACTATAGATGGCGCGCAGGCATCACTGCAAGATGTCAATTTAGTTGTGATCCTTTACAACTCAGACAAAGCCAGAGGTAAACCGAAATGCCCGAAGTTACTAGCTACTAATCCCTTACTTTTCAGCGTTACTCTACTTTTTTAATTACAAAATAAATTACATTTTCGTTAAAAAGATTTGTGTTTTCTCAATAAATGTTTTTTTAGCTATAACTTTTAAATGATAAATAATATTACTTTTGTGAGTCCGAATTATGATTTCTGGGACTGAAAATCGACTTTTGATTCCTCTTTTTGCGACGTGTTTTTTGTAGTTTTAGTTGGATAGAAAAAAATACAATTTCCAAAATTATGGGGGAATACATCGCCGGTTACAAAGTAACAGAAGAAAACAGCATTTCATACTTTTATTTTTTCATACAACTCCATTGAAAAAAGAAATTTTGAATGCCGTTTTAAAAACAATTAAAATTTTGAAATACTTCTGTATACTTTGGAACCGGCGACATAATTAAATATCAATTTTTCTTATAAATTACACATATTTATTGTTTTTGAGTATTTTTTGGGGCTAAAACAACATATTTCTACCCTTTTTCCTAACTTTTTGCGTTTTAGCCACAACTTTTTTCGTCGCCAAAATTTGCCAGCTTGTGGAGAAAATTGGATATTTTACGAGATGGCTAAAATAGCAGAATCGCAAATTTAACTTAGTAGCTGTCAAAAACAGCTGACTTGCATTATCTGATTCATTTTGCGTTCATCGCTTAAATATGCCAAAAAATGAAGCCAAGATGGAGATTTATAGAGATTTTCTTTCACTGGAATCGCAAAAGACGCTAAAATTTGGCAAAATGAATTTAGAGATTTTAGGAGATGGAGATTAAGTACATGAATTCCAGTTTTCGCTAATGCTTAATTTCCATCTCCTAAAATCTCTAAATTCATTTTGCCAAATTTTAGCGACTTTTGCGATTCCTGTGAAAGAAAGTCGCTATAAATCTCCATCTTTGCTTCATTTTTTGGCATATTTAAGCGACGAACGCAAAATGAATCAGATAACGTAGATCAGCTGTTTTTGACAGCTACTAAGCTAAATTTGTGATTCTGCAATTTTAGCCATCTCGTAAAATCTCCAATTTTCTCCAAAAGCTGGCAAATTTTGGCGACGAAAAAAAGTTGTTGCTAAAACGCAAAAAAATTAGGAAAAAGGGTAGAATTATGTTGTTTTAGGCCCCAAATTACTCAAAAACAATAAATATGTGTAATTTATAAGAAAAATTGATATTTAATTATGTATTTGCCCATAATTTTGGAAATTGTATTTTTTTATATCCTACTAAAACTGCAAAAAAACACGTAGGAAAAAGTCGGGAGAGGAATCAAAAGTCGAGTTTCAGTGCTAGAAATCATAATCCGGAGTCACAAAAGTAATATTATTTATCATTTAAAAGTTATAACTAAAAAACAGTCTTTGTTATACGGAAACAACAATTTTATAGAGAAAAACTCAATAAATAATTAAATTAAGGTGTATATAACAATTTAAAATCTGTTCTTAACCATCTGTTCTGCGCGCCATCTATAGTGCAGATAACGCACTTTATCATAGCTAGGTGGCTTGTGGATCAGAATCGCAAATAAGCGTCATCTCCTAAAATTCTGAGAGTTCATTTGCTTAAGCATTTTCTAGAATTCGCCTGCTGAGCTAAAACTTGCCATTCTCAGTATTCCGAACGACTGGCTCCGAACCTGCGCCGCGAGAAAATTACATTTTGATTTGTTTTGACAGACATTCACTCTCAAGCCATGTTAAAGTAAATGAGTGGACTAACAAAAGTTCGCTTCTCGAAATAGTCTTCGTACTCCTCGCATTTCTTCGTTGCTTGATATCGCAAAATAAGTTTCTCTATAGCTGTATCTTTCTCGTTATGTAAAAGTAATTGCTCTTACTTCCGTAAACCTATAATGTAAGGTACTATCCGGCATTACCTTATATCCCCGCTGTCCGCGGGATCGGTTTGTTGGATGACCTCAACCCTGGTCTTGGATTTGAGTATTTACCGGCTTTCGATAGGCATGTCCAACTTCGTGTGGATTCTAAGCCCCTTACCATCTAAGGATATTCCATCGGTTGTTTTACTTTGATATTTTTTGGAAATTCATCAAAATAAATAAGGGTCACCAACTAACCGAATTTTAGTTAGTATCCTCTAAGTACTTTTACGCGCATACATATGCCTGGGACGTCAACATGAATGTTTGTTCGTATGACTACGCATCAGAACTGATATAAGAATTTAAAACTTTGTATTTGGTTGATGTTTACATCATTTGTTGTTTTAGTGTGTGCAATTTTCCAATTCAATGCCACAAGCACCTACTTGTTTATTTATTTGTTTATCAGTTTGTATATGATTATCTACATATAAATACAATAACAACATACAACCTATATCGATATGAGTGTATCAGCAACAATTTGTTTTTGAATTCACATGTATAGTATTTACTAACGATTATTTGTCGTGTCAACTCAATTGCTGAGATAATGATGTTTGCAATCGATGACAAATCGCTGCTGCTCTACAGCTCTTTACATTGCACCTTTCATTTTCCAATCAAATATAATGCATATATCTAGGCATCCTTACTAGTACATGCAAAATTGAGATCCAAAAATATCGAGATCCCGGGATAGCGAAAAAAATTTCCATGTCGAGGTCCCAGAACAGCAGCTCAAGTAATTTCTCCTACATTTCGTAGATATCACCATTTTTATTTTTCTATACAATTTTTTTTATTTTATTCTTTTTGCATATTTAATTTTTTTTTAATTAAAATACATTTTGCTCTTTTTTTTATTAATTTTTCCTTAATTAATCTAATTTTATTTAATTTAATTTTAATTACAAAATCATTTAATTTATTTTACTTCAATATATTAAATTTTTTATTGTCTTTTATATTTTATTTTAATTTATTTTTTTATTTTTCTTTATTTTATATTACTTTTTTATTTTATTTTATTTCATTTTATTTTTTTAATTTTATTTTATTTTATTTTATTTTATTTTACTTTATTTTATTTAATTTAATTTAATTTTTTTTATTTTACTTTTTTTATTTTATTTATACACTTATACCTATTTAATTTGATTATATTTTAAAATGTTTTTATTAGGTCGCTTTCATCGTTCTTGTGTGCAGATTTTTGCATTCCATTTTTTTATTTATATTTATATTTTTTTTGGTATTAAACAATCATGCCTTTTCATACAGCGTTTCCATAGCATGAATACGTGCTTGTAGTAGATACCACGAAATAAATCCCAAATGAAATAAGTCCCAAAAAAAATATGAAATAAGTCCCAAATAGTTTCCATACAAATTGGGACTTGTTTCATAATGAAATAACTCCCAATGCTTTGGGACTTATTTCATAAAATTTTGTTGGGAATTATTTCATAATGAAATAACTCCCAAATGAAATAACTCCCAACGGGATTTCGTTGGGAGTTATTTCATTTTCCAGCATTGGGAGTTATTTCATATTTGTTGGGACTTATTTCATTTCTCTTAAAACTACAATTTATTATTTTTTACCATTGGGATTTATTTCATTTTCATTGGGACTTATTTCATTTCTCTTAAAATTGCAATTTAACAAGCTTTCACGTTTTTGTAACTGTTTCTATAACTGTTGTAAGGTAAGATTTTAGCAACAGTCTTAATACATCGAAACAGATATTGTCGTGTCAATATGTTCCAAAAAAGATTTTGATCGATTACACATTTTCATTTTTACCGCTGGGGTGTTTTAAACAGTTGATTTTGATCGCCAAAAGGTAGAAAAGTACTGGTCCAAATATTGGCCGATAACTTAGAGATACATACAGACCGACAGACAGACAGAAATTTACAATTTTATTATATGAGTGGCTCGGTGCCATCCTTTCCTAACCCTCAATTTAGTAATTTCCTAATAATTAGTGACAAAGTTAATAGATAATTAAAAATTAAACAGCCTAAGGCCAGAAATACTTAACCGTCACAATCTTTATTATGCGAAAAAAACAATATTTAAAGAATCTATTCTCTCTATTTTCTCTCTTTGGAGTATTTCTAAGTAGTATAGCATAATAACTCCATATAAAAAATTTCGAGGGTTAGGCAAGGATGGCACTGAGCCACTCATATGTAGATTATGAAAAGGCACCCTCCCCCACTCGCCCTCTTCATTTGGGATTTATTTCGTGGTACCCTTGTAGTATTGTCTTTTTGACAATCCCTAGCTCACGGGACTGTTGTTTCGAGATCATTACCATTCCCAATGCTTATCTCGTAGTACACGTTTCCGCATTGCACGCGCACTAATTTAGGTACCTGCATATCTCCACTTGTGCACACACACTTATACATATTCTGTAGGCACTTAAAATGTCATTCATATGTGTTATGATATAACAATTTACTATATTTAAATACAATTATTTGCGTTCATTAACATTATTTTGTTGTATTTTAATTAATTCCCGGTGTTGTTATCTTTGTTGATGTTATCGAGCGTGTCACTTGAAGTATTTCACCCCGCTGCCACCGCACAAACGTTAAGTGTGAGGATTTAATTTAAGTTTACCATCAATGTAATTTGCAAATTCTTACGCCTTGGGGTACCCAAATCAAGACTGTATGGATTGACTCTAGTACTTAAGATAGGGGTTAAAAACCCCTTTTCCATTGGTTAGGGCATATATTGCAATATAACTTTTTTGGTGTCGTTGGAAAAGCTGGAAAGCTCTTGGGTATACAAATGAAGACTGCGTTACAGAAAGTACTGGATGTGCTCTGGTTTTTAAGATTTGTTTTATATGGTGTCACACAGCTTTAAAAAATTAAATTGTTTTTGTTGCTCTGACGTTTTCGAGGGTTCAAATTAGGACTGAATTCATGAAAGTACTGGATGTGCTCATTTTTGTATGACTTTTTCATAGAATTAAATTAAATAAAACAAAAGAAAACAATTTGAAAATAAAAAAAATCCAAGTTGGATGTTGCGAAAAACGGACTTTTTTAGTCAACGAGGACAAAACGAAGTATTTGCTGATTAAAGAAAGAATCGGCGCATTTGCGCCTTGGCAGCCACGTCACTGTTGATAGTTACAAATTTTAAGCTGTGACGGACTTCGTCTAATTGGGAACCAGCATTAATAGCAATCCAACGCAGAATCACTCTAAAATCCTCTCTCGAAAAACAAAGATCGCGCTCTATAAGTCTCTCATCATACCTGTCAAGAGAAGATGAGATGGCCCTTGGAGTATTTGAGAGAAAAGTTCTCCGGAAGGTTTATGGTCCTTTTCGTGATGCCAACGGTGAGTATCGAAGGAGATTTCCCGATAAGCTGTAGAGCTTTATGCAGATCTGACCAAAGTCCAGCGAATTAAAGCCCAAAGGCTTCGCTTGCTGGGTAATGTTAAGCGAATAAACAAAGGAGATCCAGCTCATAAGGTTTTCCTATCGTCGCCTGAATTCGGCGGAGAGTAAGGGAAAGGCGAGACTTAGACGAGTCCTCTCGAAAAGTCAAACAACCATCAGCTATCTGCGAAAACCTGACGGATCCTGGACCAGCACGGAAGAGGAAACCCTTGAGCTGCTCTTGAATACACATTTTCCGGGGAATCTGCATGATGCACCACTAGCACCTGCAACAAACCTGGCAGTAAATATACCCATCACTGAGGAAAGAGTAAGGTGGGCAGTTAAGAGCTTTGAACCGTATAAGGCTGCCAGGCCGGACGGGATTATCCCCGCGCAACTTATAAACACGTTGGAGACATCAGCTAAATGGCTGGTATTTCTCTTCACAGCCTGCCTGGCTCTCAACCACATTCCGGGCTCCTGGAGAAGCGCCACGGTAGTGTTTATCCCTAAGGCTGGGAAGGCATCCCACTACGAGCCAAAAGACTACAGACCGATCAGTCTCTCGTCCTTTGTACTAAAAACCTTTGAGAGGATACTAAGCGACTACCTCTTAACGACTATTGACAGCAACCTTATCTCTAGCTATCAGCATGCATACACCAAGGGTAAATCAACAGAAACCGCTCTGCACAGCCTAGTGTCTGTCATTGAGAAATCGCTGTGTGAAAAGGACTACTGTCTCGTGGCCCCCCTAGACTTTGAGGGGGCTTTCAACAATATAAGCCCGGAGGCTATCAACTCCGCTCTAACTAATCTGGGCGTAGATAGACCTCTAACTGATTTAATTGACCAACTTTTAAGGGGAAGGAAAATAGCTTCTTCACTTGGTACGGTTGAGTTATCACGTTATGTCACAAGGGGAACACCCCAGGGTGGTGTTCTTTCCCCGCTTTTATGGAACCTCACAGTCAACTCGTTGCTACGTGACACAAGCTGGGGGGGCGGGAAGATAGTGGCATACGCAGACGATTTAGCTATTGCATTCAGAGGCAAGTTCCCACAAACTCTGTGTGACCTGATGCAAGTAGCACTGCGAGAAGTTTCGACGTGGTCCTCTCGCTGCGGACTTAGTATCAACCCAGGGAAGGTGGAACTTGTCCTCTTCACCAACCGGTACAAAATACCGCCACTAAGCCTACCAGAACTAGATGGCACGCGCCTGGGCTTGTCGGATAAGGCCAAGTTTCTAGGCATAGTTCTGGACAGGAAATTGAATTGGAAGGAGAATGTTCTTCAGCGCCAGAAGAAAGCTTGCATCGCTCGTTACACATGCAAAAGAGCCATTGGCAAAAAATGGGGGCTCAGCCCTACAGTATGCAGTTGGATCTACACGGCCATCATTCGCCCAATCATGCTTTATGGAGTCGTCGTATGGTGGCCTGCGCTGAGCAAGGCAACATACCTGAATCTGTTGCGGAAAGTCCATAGATCCAATATGATCTGTATAAGCGGTGCGCTAAGGACAACGCCCAACGAAGCCCTCCAGGTCATTCTGGGCATTTTGCCACTTGATCTGGAAGGGTTTCGGTCAGAGGCGGCATCAGCTCTGCGCCTAAGAGAAACCTCCAGTTGGGCTGCGGGTACTATTGGACACTCCAGTATTCTGGAATCTTATAGCTTTCTCCCTCTAAGCACAGATCGTTGTGGGACTACTACAGTCGGGGATAGCTGTTTCAAAATAAACATTCCCAGCAGAGAAGACTGGGAGAGGACGGATTGGTGTCCCGAAACAAATGGTGGCACTTCCATATACACCGACGGCTCGAAGTTGGACGGCAGAGTTGGAGGAGGAGTTTATTCAAGGGATTTGGACCTTGAGCTCTCCTTCAGACTACCTGATCATTGTAGCGTCTTCCAGGCGGAAGTCTCGGCAATCGTGGACGCCGCGGCCTGGTTAAGCAAACGTGTTATCGGAGAAGATATCGCTATTTTCAGCGATAGCCAAGCGGCCATCAAATCCCTTGGCTCATACACGTTCAACTCTGAACTGACGCTCAGCTGTCGTCGATCTCTTCAGGAGATGGCCCAACAGAACCGCGTAAACCTCATATGTGTCCCGGGACATAGGGACATTGAGGGAAACTGTAAGGCAGACGAGCTTGCCAGGCAGGGCACGACCAAGCAGGTTCTTCAGGATAAAGAGCGCTTAGGTATGCCGTTTGCCACATGCAAACTAATGCTGAAGGAGCACACACTCCGTCAAGCCAACGAAAGATGGCTGCAATCCCCAGGGTGTCGCATATCGAAACAAACCTGGCCAAAATGGGATCATAAAAGGTCTAGACGCATTTATGCCCTAACTAGGAGGGAAATCTGCATATTGATAGCAGTGGCGTGCCTTCCATATAAGCCGAAAAGCCCGGCTTGCCTAGCTAATCCCCTATGAGCTACAATATGTATGTTCATTTGGCTTCTTAAAAGGATATCCGGTTTTTATTTCCCTGCCTGCCACCTACTATCTAATAGCTGTTAATAGCATGGAAACATACCTACAGCTTTTCGTGCCACCTGCCGGCTGATAGCTCATTTACATAAAATTATTTCAGTGCGTGATGGCCATCTCTTACTTACTTACTTAAAACAGCCTTTAAGCTCCTAGGCAATGACGGCCATCTCGCTTTTACTTATTGGCTTTTACTGGGCTTTCAAAACTAGTACGAATCTGCTTGCTGAAGCAATTGTTTTTTTTTTGAATTTGGAAGTAATTTTATATGAAACTTTGAAGCTGGCTTCTGGCTGGTGTTACCGTACGCTATAAATGCTTACGATAAAACGAAAATTAAATTTCTTTATGTATGTATCTACAATTTTAAAGTACAAAGCGCGCTACTCAAAAATTATTGGCGCATATTTTAAAGTAGAAAAAAAGAATTCAATAGTGGTAGGTGCTGTAATTTTTTTTTATTTGCTAGGCACTATAAAACTTAAAAAATATAGGTATTTAAGATTTCTTAGCTTGCAATGTACCTAAATGGGAAATAGTGCGAATAAAATGTTTCCCTTGGATTGGAACAGCTTACAAAATCTGCAAACAATAACGTGCCTATTAGCGGAACAGAAAAGTTTAAAAATTTCCCCGTCTGCAAAAGTCGATAAATATCCTGAACTCTTCTTTGTCTGAAATGTTCTCTGGCAGCAGTAAGTGGTAAGTGCTTTCGTTGGGGTTATAAAGACTGGGGCTTGCCTCGGTTGATACTCGTAGGCACGCCACTGATTGATAGGGGTATTAACCGGTCACTGCCTCATTGGTAGGCATGCAGAAAGGCTAGGTGTGCCCTACCGACGATGCTGCAGGAGTTGCAAAGATGATGAGGAGGAGGAAACAGTGGAGCACCTCATCTGCAACTGTCCGGCTTTAAGCGGCGCGAGAACGCGCTTTTTGGGAGTTCCGTTTCTGGATAGCCTAAGCCAGATCGCGGAAATGGACATAAAGGACTTGATGGGCTTCATAAAGTCATCTAAGTGGTTCGAGGAGGAGTAACGGTGTCGGTTTAGGAGTGTCAGTCCCGGGATTCTGCTATGTGGAAAATCCCAACAACTCAGGGATTTTCCATATGGCTGGGTCCCGGGACTGACTTTCCTTGTGTTGGTGGTATCACAACGGGCCTTTCAAAACTGGCCTAAGTGTGCCTCTGCGGCAGCCACTTGAACCTAACCTAAGGGAAAGGCCTCGACTGAGATGGAAACAACAGGTGGAGGGCGACTTGAACTACCTTGGGGTTTCCAATTGACGCCAGTTATCACTAAAAAGGAACATTTGAGATAAATGACAACATATCGACGTGCCATACGAAAACTAACATCAAAATTTTGTGTCTGACGAAAATAAACACTATCATTTTTTCTCTGAAGAAAATGTACTACCTTAAAGTGGTAGTTTTCGTTAGATACAAATTGAAAGTGTTACAAAATAAAAGTGTTACAAAATAAAAGTGTTAGTTTTCTTACAGAATTTGAAAAGTGTTACTTTTTGTAAAAAAATGAAAAAGTGCTAGTTTTCGTATGGCACGTCGATATGTTCTAGTAATTCAGCAAAATACAAATACCAACAATAAAAATACAAACGAAGAGCAAAAGCAAACTCATTGTCGCCCTCATTGTTACGAAAATGTTGAGAGACAAAATTTTTTGTTGTAAAAACAATTAAACTAAATAAAACTAAACATTTGACTGCACACACCCGCAACATGGAGGGATGCGGTTAATGCGAAATAAACAAAAGTACGTGATTGCGAAGCGGACAAAAATAATGCAAAGCCCTTTTGCTGTAATTGTGAAAACACCCTTAAGCTCTTACACCCTTGGTACATGCGAGGAAGGTGGATTTTTATTAGCGTGCTAATTCATACGCTAAGTGAACAATAATAACTCACACTTGCCGATTATTCAACGTTGATGACAGGGCAATGGCTTGGGTGGAGGGAGGTAAGGTATATAACACATGGCATGACCAAGGGCTATTTTGTGAAAGGGATTATGTACATACACATGTATATCGAAGATAAATAAAAATATGTGGTAAGTATTTAAGACAGTCGTAAAGCAGAGTGCCACACGAGAGAAGATCATTTAAGACTAAAATAAGAAGAATGGGGTGAAGAGTACCAACCCTTGCTTACGGTACAACAAAATTGAAGTTTTTGAAAATCCCACCGGGTTTCTCAACGGTTTCTGAAGCTTTTGGGTGTGCTAAATCTAAATCTGAATTCAGATTTTTCGGATCACCCTAGGTTTCCTCTCCAGAGGGTGTTTTGTAAAGATACAGGTAGTTGTAAAAACAGATTTTTTTACTTATTAATTTAAAAGTTTTTCTGGGGTCAAGGAACCATGATTGCATTATGATTTTTATATTTGGCGGCATACAGTTATTCCATAGTCCAAAAAGCTATGGTATAGTACCTAAGTTGTTAGGGAATAACATTTAAAAAAAATTTAAAAACTTATTTTTTACTACTACCAATCTCTGAACAAATTACCCTCTGGAGCGAACGCTAAGGTGACCCGAAAAATCTGACTTCAGATTCGAATTCAGTAAACCCAAAAGCTTTAGAAACCAATGGGATTTTTGGGTGTTTTAAAGTGATATTTAACTTTATTGAAGCATATTCGGGAATAGCGTTCTAAATACCATTTTTTACAAAACAGGTTTTTTGCAAAAATATGCCCTTTCAAATAGCTCTCGCACATTGGTTAAGCACTAAATTTGCCAAAACTATGAGCCCTTTTAGCAATTCCGACGAACGTGAAACCCCATAGAAATGACCAAATTTATGGAAATTATCTACTGAATTCAGGTTAACTTATGTGTTTTCTGTCGAGTTTCGAGTTCCGACGGTATTGTTAATAGGCCCTTATACACCCTTTAGCTCTTAAATTTTTCCATATGGCAGGGTCCCGGAACTGACATTCCTAGTGTTGGTGGTATCACAACGGGCCTTTTAATACTGGCCTAGGTGTGTCTCTTTAACCTAACCTAACCTAGCTCTTAAATTAAACCTAAAAATAAACAGTCAGTTTGAAAGAGTTCTCGATAATAAGGGGTTTGCTTTACTCAGCAATATGTTTTTGTCAGTTGGAGCGTTGCTCCCGATGATGCTTCATTGAGTAAAAATATCGATTTTCGTGCAGTGAGCCCTCTGTTGGTGAATTTAGTCTTCAGATATGACAGGCACACTTTATCACGAGTATATTCTATGCCAACTATAGACTGAGATATCTCCGAAACTGGGTGAGATATTTGGATTCATCACATCGTTTGATACCCATATTGTACCTACATCCAATTTTTGGTCACCCCTGTGGAATATATTGGTCGATAACTCCGAAACCTGTCGAGTCACCGAAAGCATTGAATTCCAATCATAAGTTTTTGAGTGACACGTGTAAAAACATATAAAATCGCCGATCGAAAAATGAAGTCAATACAATTTTCAAAAAAATACATTTAGGCAATTCACAAGGTCTCCTATTTCATGCTATCGTCTACTGTGGTATGCTTTTTTTATACCATGGGGACAAAATACAATATACAACGATACGACGAATACGACACTGTTGTGAATTGCCTAATTATGTTTTCTTTTCTCCAAGTCTAGTTTATATATCGACATATTCATCATCATCATTTATTGGCGCTTAACCGCCTAAGCGATTTTGGCCGTTGCATATCAAAGCACGCCAGTCATTCCTTTTTAGCGATAACTGACGCGAATTGGAAACTCCAAGGGAGTTCAAGTCATCCTCTACCTGTTGTTTCCATCTCAGTCGAGGCCTCCCCCTTCCTCTGCTGCCGAATTCAGGCGACGATAGGAAAACCTTCTGTGCTGGAGCTTCTTTGTCCATTCGCATAACATGGCCCAGCCAGCGGAGTCTTTGGGCTTTAATTCGCTGGACTATGGTCAGATCTGCGTAGAGCTCGTACAGCTCATCGTTAAATTTCCTTCGATACTCGCCGTTGGCATCACGGGAAGGACCATAAATCTTCCGGAGAACTTTTCTCTCAAATACTCCAAGGGCCATCTCATCTTCCCTTGACATTGTCCATGTATCTGAGCCATACATCAGGACAGGTATGATGAGCGACTTATAGAGCGTGATCTTTGTTCTTCGAGAGAGGACTTTACTTCTCAATTGCCTACTCAGTCCAAAGTAGCACTTGTTGGCAAGAGTGATTCTCCGCTGGATTTCTAGACTGATCTTATTTTCGGTGTTGATACTGGTTCCTAAATAGACGAAGTCCCTCACATTTTCAAATTCGTAACTATCAACAGTGACATGGCTGCCAAGGCGCAGGTGCGCCGATTCTTTCTTTGATGGCAGCAAATACTTCGTCTTGTCCTCGTTCACGGCAAGACCCAATTTTTCGCTTCCTTATCCAGGCCAGAGAAGGCAGCGCTTACGGCGCGGTTGTTAAGGCCAATGATATCAATATCATCGGCATATGCCAGCAATTGAACGCTCTTGTAAAAGATTGTACCATTGCGGTTTAGTTCTGCTGCTCGAATTATCTTCTCCAGCATCAGATTGAAGAAATCGCACGAAAGGGAGTCGCCTTGTCTAAGCCTCGTTTGGTTTCAAATGGCTCAGAGAGGTCCCAGGAAAGTAATTGCCGGCCTTTGGTCTAAAGCCACACTGATAGGGTCCAATCAGTTTGTCTACGATGGGCTTCAGTCTTTCACACAACACGCTAGAAAGAACCTTATATGCGATATTAAGAAGACTGATTCCGCGGTAGTTCGTGCGGTTAGCGGGATCGCCTTTCTTGTGGATTGGGCAGAGCACACTTAAATTCCAATCCGGAGGCATGCATTCGTCTGACCATATTCTGCATAAGAGCTGATGCATGCTTTTTACCAGCTCTTCGCCTCCGTGTTTGAACAGCTCGGCGGGTAGTCCGTCTTTTCCAGGCGCTTTGTTGTTTTTGAGCCGGGATATATGTAGCTATCCTCACTTCATCATAGTGAGGTGGTGGGACGACTTTTCCATCGTCAGGGATTGGGGTATCGGGTTCGACGTCTCCCTCGCAATTTAGCAGTGAGGAGAAGTGCTCCCTCCATAATTTAAGTACACTTTGTACGTCGGTTACCAGGTCGCCATTATTGTCCTTACAGGAGCTTGCCCCGGTCTTAAAACCTTCCGTCATCCGCCGGATCTTTTCATAGAATTTTCGGGCATCATTCCTGTCAGCCATCATCTCAAGCTCCTCACACTCACGCCTTTCGGCCTCACTTTTCTTTTTTCTGAAAAGGCGTCTTCTTCCTTCTTTGCCTCGCGATATTGTTGCCATACACTGCGGGTTGCGCCCGTTCACAAAGTCTCCTTGTAGGCAGCGTCCTTTTTTTCGAGGCAGTTTTGCATTCCTCATCGTACCAGTTGTTGTTGCGGGCTCGCTGGAACCCTATAGTGGCCTCAGCGGCGGTACGCAATGAGTGCGAGATATGCTTCCAATGCTCGGTTACATCGTTAGGTCGAGGACTGACCTCTGCTAGCAGGTGTGAGAGTCGAGTGGTGAAATTATCAGCGACATATTCACAGTTGTGAAATAGGTACTACAATGGAAGCTTCAAAGCTTTTGTTCAGCTTCTGTACGTGGTCTGTGATTGTTTACAGATTTTTTTTGTTTATAAAATTTCCAAAAACTTAATTGCGTGTTTACGAACCCATTTACGAAGATCATGAAAATCAAGGTAACTATTGTGCTAGACGTCTGAACAGAAGTATATTTTTTGGAAAGCTTTGGATAACCAACTACATATATTATACACTTTCATATATTATACACTTTCATATGAAAAATTTATGTCCACTCGGTATTGTTATTATAGAATGTTTGCCAGTGCACAACATTAGGAGAGATAAAAAATAATAATAAAACAAAAATCACAAAGTAAACGCAATCAGACAGAGACGGCTGCTTGGGGAAATGCGGACTCTGAAGTACATATGTACTGAGCATGTAGTACGTTGTTCGTTAGTAAAATGCACGTGAATGAGTAAATAAGTATTTTATAAGCATACCTACATATGTATGTATGAGCAACTACGCACATACGACTTTTGTTAGTTCTTCTGCTGTCTAGAATGATTTTATAAAAATTAAATTTGAGTGGACACAATCAAATAGATCCCGTTTGTACTCTATACATCCGGCCAAAGATTTTATCGGTAAAGAGAGAAAACTTACTAAAAACACACTCCAGCACGTACATAAGTACTTAGGGGTTTAGACAACGCTCAATGATTCCCGTTAAGTCTGTCATAACATTTTTTTTATTTTTTATTTTTTTAACTTAATATGGATGAAGCAAAAGTAAGTCTTAAAATAAACATTGGTTCCTCGCCCACATGCGGAGAGTGATTCTATTTAATTCGTAAAATAAGCGAAGCGTTTAAAAACAATTTTCATTTCGCTTAATCGTACATTAAATACTCGTAGAAAAGGTACATAGCTTTATTGATTTGTTATCGATTGCTTCCATTTCACTTATTTTTATTGCTTTTGCTAAAGTAAAACGGTATGCTATGTTGCACCAGCTATGAAAGTAATATGGTCGGAGTTTATGCAAAACAACGTAACGGACAAATGTAAATCCGCGTACAAACATTCACTTAAATTTTATAGAAGAGGCAAAAACAGTTTAACTTTATTACGAGCCACTATGTGGTGGTTCAAAACAAATGTCGCCATTCTATTGCACAAACCCGTAGTTTTTTGTTACAAATGAATGGATCCGTCTACTCAGGTGCCCTGGTAGGCAAATCTCACTTTTGACCAAATTGTCATTTACGTGGTTTTGCATTTGTATGCTATATGGATTTTGGGTTTGAAATACATAACTGTCCACTGTGTCCACTGCGTGTTTGATAGGTTAATGCTATGGATACACACACGGAGATTATCTCCAATAAATCTTCTTTAATCACATCCAAATTTCACCCTGACACACAAAATTGAAATTATATATTTGCTAAATAACTAAAATTTTCTTGGATTCAGTAGACCGGAACTAAAAAATAAATTGTTTTTTTTTTTTGGAAAATTGTATTGATTTCATTTTTCAGAATGGGGAAAATAGATCTTAATATTAAATTCTAGAGGTACAGGGGCACAGCCAGGGGTGGTTTTAGGGGTTTAAACCACCCCTGAGATATAAAACTGTATATGTGAAAACTAGTTTTCATGACATGTTTGCAAAATTATTGTATTGATTTTCTGTATAAGAAAGGTGAAAAATTACTGTAATTTTTCTGAAATTTGTATTAAAGTCTAGAGGTCTATCATCGCTAGTTTAGATTTTACAGACTTAACCTCCAATTTCAAATCATTGTTGAAAAACACTATTTACCTGAACAAATTTTTGTAGGAAATTTAATTCCCTACAAAAGCTACATAGACTGAAATTTTCTCAGAATTCCCGATTTTGGTTTGAAAATTCGCGAAACATGAAAAAATCAACATCGAATAAAGCTAAATACATTATCTTAAGGGATATCGGATGCTGAATCCGAATTTGATATCAGAATTTAACAACGTGCCCGAGGTTCGGCCCTAACCGTGCAAAAAAGTCCAAAATTATTTTGTGAAGGTTAGAACTGCGACCTGTTGGGCTACTTCTGATCACGGATTTGGATTTAGCTCGCCAAAATACATGAAAATTAATGTATTGAAGTCACATATCAGTCAACTTTTTTTTTTTGTTTTGTGGCTGCGCCATTTGAAGACTGTAGAACTACACCCCCGCAGAGAAAGCCTATATTAAGCAAAAATATGTTTGAACGTATATGAGTCATGTATATTTTTTTGTTATAATATTAATCATATAATGATAATTAATCATGTAGAATATCAATAAACAAAATTTAGCAATAAAATTGGATCAAAATCACCAAAAAAAAGACGGAAATATGATTTTTTTTAATTTAATACTAAATAAGTTTTGAAAAAGTAACTTTACAAAAAAAATTTGTTTAACCTTTTTGTAGCCCACTCAATTTCCTTTAAGAATCTGTCTTTGTTGTACATGGATATTTGCATTTTTGACAATTTTTGAAAGAAAAAATGGGAAATCGAAAAACATGCTAATTTTTCAAGCTAGAATACTAGAAAACGGCTAGTCTGAGAAAATTTTGGTCAATGCAAATTTTGTAGGGAATTCGATTTCCTTCAAAAATATGTTCAGGTAAATGGTGTTTTACAACTATGGTTTGTCATTTTTATATCAAATATGATGCGATGATAGACCTCTAGACTTTAATTTAAAAATCTGAAAAAAATTACAGTAATTTTTTTCACCTTTCTTAAAAAGAAAATCAATATAATTTTTGAAAAAAAAACGAAATTTTGAAAATAGGATAGGTGGCAACCCTATAAACCGCCATAAGTGGCAACACAAAAGAATTCTGCTAGGCCTAACTATTACAATTTGTGCAATGTTAGCTAGATCCTAGAATTTTACCTCCTGTTTGATTTGCACAGCTAAACACTGTGGTGAAAATCGCCTACGCATGAAAGTCTGCAACATACGCCAGAAAGTCGGCTACAATTTCTATTTCCGTTGCATAATTTCCGTTGCATCATCAGCCATTTTCTCAAATTTTACTCTCAATCAAAACTTCATAACGCCCACCACATAGTGGCTCGTACAAAACTTAATCAGTTTTCAGTGTCTCCTGTAAAATTTGTGCGGCTACGTATGTGCGGTTTTGCTGAATTACGATGTGCGATTTTGTACTTGTTTCGACGATATATTTTTTTGAAAAACAAACCTAAATGGCGAGTTTTGAGAATCAAAAATGTTCTCGAAAAGAATAGATAAGAGAAGCTCCAAGCCAAAATGCAACAAGTGCGCACTGAGTTAGTGCACACATGTTGCGCTTTGGATTTAAGGTCGTCATATGTAAAACAGTAAAAGAAAAGAGAGAAATTAGTATTGTATTGTCTAGGTTATTATAGAAACTTGTTAATTCTTTATTGAAGAGCAGAACATTACTTATAAATCCAATGTTTAGGAAAAACAGTCGAAACGGAAACAGCAATAAGTACTCCAAATCAATCGGAAGCTCTAAAGTTTTGAAATCGGAATCGAATCTCTGTTACCTACCTACTACGTATCTTCCTATCTATAAAAATGTCTCCTGCTTACGCATTCTTAAAAATTTATAATTATTATCTTCTTATCTCGATCTTGGAAATTGTTTATTTTACTTTTTTGCTTTGACCGTCATTACTTAGATACCATTTTTAAATATTTGAAAATTATCTGTTATTTTAATTATAATAGCTTATGATACAAATTCCCTTTGATTACAAATTAAATCATACCACTTATAATCTTATCCAAAATTAATTATTTGGTTACAAAAGAAAAAAGGGGTATTTGGTTAGATAAACTAGAATGTGGAAGGTAGTGTTTTGATGGGCTAAAGGGGGGTTATGGAAAGGAAGGCAAATAATTAAATGCAATATCGGGTGAGTACAAAAAAAAAGATATTTTTTTTACTTATTAAAAGGGGGCGGAAAAGGCCATATGAATAAATGAAATTAATGATCTGAAATTAGAACCTCGTAAGGAGCGCACTTCCCGGACGGTGAAGTTGTGGCTCCCATCATCACGACATCATTTATTCGGGCTCTGGTTTTTTGATTAGGGAAAATGCAGGTATCTTAGTTACTGGTGCTGGAACTTGGGACTACAAATGGTCATCTTTCGAGTCACCACAAAGTCAATCAGCCTAATCTCTTTGAGAGATGAAACATCCGAACGAGTGAATTTTTATTGGCGCTTAGGCGACTTTATTTTTAAATCTGATATCTCTAAAAGGGTTCATGACCTGAAAATTGGTAAGCAGATATACAATATCGATACAATTCTGGAGGCCTGGGAGCTCCCGTACGCACACCACTTTTTTCTGGGACTTAAAATTAGTTTGGAGATATGTATCTATATATTTATATAAAAATGAAATGGTGTTCAGTCGTCACGCTAAAACTCGAAAACGGCTGAACCAAATCATATACTTCTTTTTGGTGACAAATGAAATACTTCATAGTCGATATCTCTGGAAGTATTCATGGTATACCACTGAAATTTGGTAAGAGGTTAATGAGATCGACCCCTACCCCCTCCAAAAAAAAACTGGGGATAGCGAAAAAGGAAAAAGAGGGCGTGTCACCTCACATACGAATGAAATACTTTATAGTCCATATCTGAGGAATTTTTTTTTTTGGGTTAGACTACTGAAATTTCATGAGGAGTTATATAAGATTAATCCCTATGATCTCCAAAAAAAACTGGAGATAAAGAAAAAGGGGGTGTGGCACCTCCCATACGGAGGAAACATTTCATAGTCCATATCCCTGAAAGTATTTATGTTAAACCACTGAATTTCCGTTACACCTCCCAAAAACTCGGGTTAACGAAAATGGGGCCGTGACACTTCCCATATGAATGAAATACTTCATAGTCGATATATCTGTATGTATTTGGGTTAGACCTTTCCCTTCCAACCCCTTCCTCCTCCAAAAAAAAAAAACTGGGGATAACGCAAAAGGGGCGTGGTTCCTCCTATACGAAGTAGATAGGGATATGGATTAAAATAGATTTAGGGATCGGGTAAGAGAAACATGCAGGGAAATAAATTTGTGGCAGGACAACGTCTTCCGGATCAGCTAATACGATATACATTGCATTCTCATGGAAAAAAGATGGACTTACCGAAATGGGGGTGTGGCCCCTCCAATTAAAATCTAACTTACTCATGGAAAAAACTGGAATTATAATTTTTTTGTGATAGAACATCGCGCTGTCTACAAAAAAGCTCCCGCCTCGTTCTTAATAGGCTCTAGCTATCAAATCTAGTAAATTACTGTATTTAAAGACACATTTCCTCCTCCTCATAAAAGCTAAGTTTGTAATTATCAAGAATTTTGTTGTAGAATAAATAGAACAATAATTTTCAACGATTCCTACCCTGCAGCATTTACTATATTTGTTAACGACTGCGAAATGGATGAGACCACACAAAGAACGTCCCTCACGTTTGTAAGAGTAACAAACTTTTAATGATGACGATGAGAAGCTTAATGATGGCGATAAAGCTCACACTAGGCAAACTCAAACTCCAAATTACTAGTACAAGGATGTTTAGTACATAGATATGTGTAAGTAGAAGAGATGATTGCCAACACAGTCCTCTGCTTGCTCCCAATAATGCCATTCCAACTGTGGCTACACTCCATAATGATGGTAATTATCCCTCGTTTTTCCAACAATTTCGTCAATTTGCAATGCGTTACAGGCGCATAAAAAACAGAAGTAGCAGTAAAGGTTACAACCCAAACCTGTCGTTCACCGCCTCTACCTCCGCCATCGTATACCAAACCATGGCGGAATGTACTGTTAAACGTACGCTATTCAGCCACGCCTCTTCAATAAGCATTCTTGTTTGTCGACATTTTAAGCGCAACAAAAAAGGCCCAACAATATAGTGCGCTCGCTCTCGCACATTCAATGCTAGGGCGACATAGCAGTCATAAAAATCTCCATCTTTGAAAACTATTCGCTGTGTGTGAGAGAACGCGCGCAATTAGAGAGAAAACATGGATGTTGCGCTCATGCTTGATAACTGCAACGGTGATGTGTGTGTGTGTTCGTGTGTGCTGCGGTTGAATGGTGGTGGCACCGCAGCAGTCAGACGCTGATTACGTTCAATTATCACATTGAGGTATATGATTCGTATACGCTGAGCGCTATCGCACAGTTGGTAACATACACTCGCCACGGTAAAACGTTAATAAAAATTGTATAAGCGCGTCGCATGAAAAAATCATATGTACGAAGAATAAAAAAACACTAATAGAGCAATTATAAAGTGATAAGTACGAGATTAAAAAAAAATATATAAATATCTACTTGGAAATTTTAGTAGAGATAAAAAAAATATTAGTGTTAAATTAAATAATACAAACAAAATCTGTGGAAAATTATTACATAAATGTTTGTCAAAGAAAAAAGTTAGAACTAAAATAATTTTTAAATATTTTAATACGAAGAGAATAAGTGAAAAAAAAATATGTCGAGTGCACAAGTGTCGCAACCGCCAACGTTGCAACATCAACAGCAGCAACAACAACAAATATCGCATTTTTTGAATCACATTGCTGCAGCACAACAACACCAACACCAGCACCTCCATCAACAACAAAACTCTTCACCCCAACGCAACGATTATCAAAACGATAACAACACAAACTCAACACTCTCACCGCGATCACCTGCTCGCTCTAGTCCAAGCCGCTCATCACACTCGCCGCGTTCAACGACAGACTCGCCATCCAATGGTTATAACACCAGTGCAAGCCCACCGCAAACTGAAAATCAACAATCCGCCGTCGTACATTTACCGCCGCCCACGTCTAATACGGGCTTACCTCTGATGCATACGCCAATACCCGCACTACCGCACCTAGCTCCAACTGGGGCAACCAATAGTTTGCGTGAGCAACGTATCTTTCCACCGTCCGTTGCACAACCAACGTTGCCACCGCCGGCGCCACCAGCACCACAAAGCATTTCAGCTGCACCACGTTTGTATGATGCATTCGCATCAAACGCTTTACCCGTCGGACATGCCGCTTTGGTTAACGGTTGCTATAGCATGCCTCGTCTGCCTCTGAGTAATGTTATGTTAGCACAACAAAATTCAACGACAACTGCATCAATTACGCCTGCGTCCACCATTCAGAGTCAACCGAAAAAATCTTTTTGTATCGATGCATTGTTGGCTAAAAATCAGAGTAATGATGAGGCGTTGGATCATAATGGAGCCAAATCGTTTGCGGAGGATCGTTTGGCAGCTTTGCATTATGCGCGTGATAATGTGGAGCTAAATCAGGCGCTTGCCGCTGGCATAAGTGAACAGGAGGCATTGCAACGGATACGAGAATCCCGCGAATATGGCACACCAAGTCCCGATGGCATGTCTAGGTGAGTAGAAGAGTATTTCAAAGAGCTCTCGACCCACACAATAGTACGCATACAGTCCCTCAAGACGCAAAATCATTTTTTTTCAACATGAACCATGTTAATCAAGAAACATCCTCTTAAATTTCCATGAGATAACGAGGCAGGTAGTGTTGTTTCAAGAAATTCATGTTAATATAACATGAAGTCAAGTTTTTCAAAATGAGATTCATGTTAATTTTACAGGAAGTCATGCTAAGCTCATGAGCTTCATGTTAAATAACACGGGCGATAGTGTTGAAAAATAATAACCTGAAAAGTGTTAAAAAGTGTTGATTTTGAATGAACAATTTTCTGTGTGTACGTATTTGGATTTGGACAGAAGAGCCCTCGAGGTGCTTTATTAGGACTCCGAGGGCGTTACCATCCTATCGAGGCTCCCCCAAAGAAGCGTTATCCGACGGAGAAAAGTGCTTTCTAAAGCTGTATGAAAAAAGTGCTGTTTTAGAACTCCTAACAGATGCGTTTACGGAGTCGGCAGGGCTACACCTCGCTACAACAACAACGCTAATGTTGTTTGGGTATCGAATGGAGCATAGTGCGTTTTTAAAAATGTATGAACAAATTTTTTCTCAGATAATGTAGAAAAACTGCCTCATATAATCCAGAAGGACTCCATGCGGACTCCTCTCTACAATGAAGTCCGTAAACGCTCCCATGCGGTTCCCTTAGGGACTCCCTTTTCGACCCTTATTCTTAGCGCTCCGTCAATGGAGTTTTAACGGAATCTCTATTCGATCCTTTTGGAAGCCTTCGGTACTTTGCTGCTCCTTTCATTATCATCATCATCATCCTCATTTTCCTTAACTCCTAATGAAGCATGGGATTCCTATGGAGTTCCAAAACACTCCCTCGTATAATGAAAAGTGTTCCTTAAGTACGTTTGCCTTTAGGCCTTCTCATAGGTGCGTTTAATTAACACTTCCTCAAATATTCCGGAAGGTCCCCTTATGGCTTCCTCTTCAATTGAATACGTAAACGCTCAAATGAGGTACTCTTCAGGACTCCATTTTCGCTCCTTATTTGGGTCGCTCCGTCAAAAACCTTTTCGCTCAAAGGTACTTGGCAGTAGGAGCCTTCAAAAACTAAAATAAACCAAATACTTTTAGTACATTCAAACCTATTTGATATCGTTTGCTCACTGTAGCCAATTACAACCAGCACAGGACCTCAAATCCGTTTCAACCTTATCGAAAGTAGAACCTTAATTTATGACAAAGAGGTCGTACATGTCAATTACTTTTCAAGCATTTTATTAAGATTTTGAGTACCTAGTCGCTGAGTCACCAGACGTATTTTCGCTTTTACGCTTTCGCACTCGAAGAAAGCGCCCATTTCTACATCGCCTTTTTCTTACGTCGGCATATGGACGCAAATGAATGAGAAGCTTTTATGCGGATCATGGCGAGACTGTCGTTCACGTCAGTAATTGCCGACGCTCTCCAACCATAAATACCACTCCGAAACCGCGCTTATCTTCATCACCACTCCAGTAGACGTCACAAGGTGCCAAGTCTATTGCACCTTTTCGATGATATAAGCCGTTGCCTTTACGAGTACATAAATCAGCCTGGCAAAGACACTTACCCCGTCGAGAAGACGGAAATTCCAGGTACAAGCCCTAGGATATCCACTCGTATATAGAGAGCGGAATAAAAGAGAGCTGCAGCGTCTGCCGAATTTCCATCCTCGAAAGACAAAGACAATAGGGAAGTAGATTCCAATCACGTTGGCGGAAAAATCACACATCTTTTCATTCTCTATTTTTTCTCATCACAAAAAATGATTAAGGGAAGTAGGTATGTTTAATAAAAATTTGATTTTCCTCAGTTTTCAGGATTTTGTTTCCTTATTAAAATGGGCCCATGACTTTTAGGAATTCCATATCGTCTACAGTGACAAAGGCGGATGCAGGATTTTTTTTCTCTAGCGGGGGCACAAAGGCTGAAAATTCAAAAATATCAACCTGATATCAATACCTGATGGAGATAAAAGAAGTACCATACTTAGTTTATCTTCACAAGTACAGGGATATGAAGACATGCATGGATGAAGGGGGTATGTCGCATTTTGAGTGAAACGAGAAAATTTACTTTAAAGTTTTGCTTAAACATTTGAGGTTTTTGCAAATCTTTATGGAAAACTGAGATAAAAGTTATGCAAAACCAGCCATAAAAGACGTTGCATAATATGCATTAAAAACCATAAGTTTGTGTTTAGGACTTTATATGAAAAAAACGGAACATACCCCCTTCATCCATGAATTATCTTCTACAATTTTCACGATAACCAAGTTCTGATAAGACAGAAATATAGATATGCATAAAAACTATTCACCAATGTGAAAAACAGAAATTGAGTGAGAATGTGACACACCCCCTTCATCCATGCATGTCTTCATATAGAACAGCAAAAAAAAATTGCTACTGTTTATGTAGGTACATAGGTTTTTGGGACTTAATTTTGTTGTTGTTATTTGGATTCCTGCGTTCAGTAGCGATGTTCTGACGAATTGAGCAAGAATAATCCCAGAAATACTGCTAGTGATCCGTTTTAAGCCGACTCCTTTGCAACCTTTATTGAGGTAGAGTAGTCAGCGAGTTTTTTTTTTTTTAACGTGGTGTCCCCTGTAGGCCCACTTCACGAATTGTTATTTCACGTTGAGGTGTGCAGCTAGGTTACAACAACGTTAATCAAAAATACTTATTAATTTCAATAGAGCTTTGCCTTTTTAAAGGGTAAAGGGTCAATTACATAATACTTTATTTCTACTTTTCCTCGCACTTTGGCTTTGACAGATAAGATCAATATACATGTTTCATCGAAACATGGCAAATGGGAAGCCTCAAAGTTGAAGCAAGGCTAAAATTTGACAAACTCTCAAATTTTGCTTGCTTTGACTTTGCTTTAATTTAAGAATTAAAATTTGAAGGAAATAATAATTAATTAATTTGTTCTCTATTAACATACATATAATACTTCTATATTCCTAGTACAATATACTAGCAAAGAGTTTTCAGCTCACCATCAAAGGGAGACAGCCCCTCAAACGTTCTGGGAGCGCTCATAATTTAGGAGTCCGATATGAGTCCTAAATATTAGAAAAATATGCTGAAATTGTTCATTTAACAAAGCAACTTTGGAACAAATTTTCATATTTTGTTTGTGAAAATTTTTTGATTTCAAATAAATATTCAATTACATCGCGTGCAGACTGTTCCTGGCGATTTTTCTTGCTTTCCTTTTGGCACAGTTCTAGCGGATTCCCTTATAAGTATACCTGCCTATAAATTTTTCTTTATTCATTGTACCACATATATTTAAAGGAATTTCCCCACAAACATCTCATGCAAGCCCCGGCAGCTGGTGGGACAGTTGTCCGAAAATGTGAGAACCAAATTCGCTTGGAGGGCGCTATGAGCGCACTGGAAAATCAATATATGTTTTTTCTTACGCTCAGTCGCTCACTTGCAAGCAACGACTCAACAAAATACGCTGTTGCCTCGGTTTTTGCTAGTGGTGCGATGATCTCTCTTTCCCTAATGCACCCTCACTTTCGATTCGGCCGATCCCTGATCTAATGCCAAAGGTTCATGTATGCTTCCCCAATTCCAGTGTCCCCCTTCCAATGCCGAAAAGGCGCCATTTAAAACCCAAAAAGTGCAGTAGGTATATGGCTTTTTTAAGAGTCATAAATGCATCCGAAAACCTCCATAAAGGAGTCATATTTTACTCCTATTTAGGCTCTATATGAGCCGTTTCTGAGGAAAATAAGAGGCATAAATGACTCCTATTCAGGCTCATTCAATATATGAAATTTAGCTCATATCGGACGACCATCGCAGGAAGGGAAATACACTCATTTCGGACTCATATTTAGGACTCCTTTCTGCATCATTTATGACTCCGACTGTTTGCTGGGAGCCCCTCAAACATTCTGGGAGTGTTCATAATTTAGGAGTCCGATATGAGTCCTAAATATTAGAAAAATATGAGTCTCCGAAACAAGATCATATCGAAGTCCTTTATGAATCCGATTTTATGAAAATTATGAGCCGTATGCTGAAATTGTTCATTTAACAAAGCAACTTTGGAACAAATTTTCATATTTTGTTTGTGAAAATTTTTTGATTTCAAATAAATATTCAAATACATCGCGTGCAGACTGTTCCTGGCAATTTTTCTTGCTATCCTGTTGGTGCCCTTCTACCGGATTCCCTGATAAGTATACCTTCCTTTAAGTGTTTCTATTTTCATTGTACCATATATATTTAAAGGAATTTCCCCACATACATCTCCTGCGAGCCCCTGCAGATGGTGGGACAGTTGTCCGAAAATATGAAAACCAAATTCAAACAGATTTTTATGCTTTTTGCTTGGCTTTTCGAACAATAAAATTGTCGCTGCGCTTGGAAGGCGCTATGAACGCACTGGCCAATCAATAGATGTTGTTTCTTACGTTCAGTCGCTCACTTACAAGAAACGACTCAATAAAATACGCTGTTGCCTCGGTTTTTGCTAGTGAGCGGGTGAGCAAAAACAGACGACAAAATTTTATTAGTTTTGACGATCGCTCTTTCCCTAATGCACACTCACTTTCAATTCGGCCGGTCCCTGATCTGATGCAAAAGGTTCATCATGTATGACTTCCGTTAATACTTTTTCAAAATTTTTGTATCTAAATTGAGGGCTATCCATAAATTACGTCACACGAATTTTAGGACTTTTGTACTCCTCCCCCCGTCCTTGTTGTTTTTGTTGTAGCCATACTTTGCCCTGCCTAGTCGGAAGATCCACATATAAAAAGTTACGTGACAGACCAGAAAGGGGTTGTACGGGTGTTGACGTCCTTTGCCGGATGAATCCGGTACGTTCCGTTACTCCCTTGCGGTACTGCCCGACTGTCTTGGGAACGATTTGGTGGATTTTAGTCGCCTCTTACGACCTTGAGGGAAATTGTAGGGCAGACGAACTTGCGAGGCAGGGCACGACCAAGCAGGTTCTTCGGGATAAAGAGCATTTAGGTATGCCGTTTGCCACATCCAAGCTAATGCTGAAGGATTACACACTCAGCCAAGCCAACGAAAGATGACTGAAATCTTCAGGCAGAAGAGAAATCTCCATACTAATAGGCGTATTAACTGGGCACTGCCTCATTGGTAGGCACGCAGAAAGACTAGGTGTGCCCTACCGACGATGCTGTAGGAGTTGTAAGGATGATGATGAGGAGGAAACGGTGGAGCACCTCATCTGCAACTGCCCGGCTTTAAGTGGCGCGAGAATGCGCTTTTTGGGAGTTCCCTTCCTGGTTAGCCTACGCTAGGTCACGGAGCTGGACATAAAGGACCTGATGGCCTTCATCAAGTCATCTAAATGGTTCGAGGAGGAGTAACGGTGTCGGTTTAGGAACGTCAGTCTCGGGATTATGCTATGTGGAGAATCCCGATAATACCGGGATATTCCATATGGCAGGGTCCCGGAACTGACTTTCCTAATCTTGGCTTGTGTCATAATGACGCTTAACCGCCTAGGCGATTTTGGCCAGTCATTCCTTTTTAGCGATAACTGACGCCAATTGGAAACCCCAAGGGGGCCGAGGTCTCCCCCTTCCTCTGCTGCCGAATTCGGGTGTCGATAGGAAAACTTTCTGTGCTGGTGCTTCTTTGTCCATTCGCATAACATGACCCAGCCAGCGGAGCCTTTGAGCTTTAATCCGCTGAACTATGGTCAGCTATGCGTAAAGCTCGTACAGCTCATCGTTAAATTTCCTTCGATACTCGCCGTTGGCATCACGGGAAGGACCATAAATCTTCCGGAGAACTTTTCTCTCAAATACTCCAAGGTCCATCTCATCTTCTCTTGACACTGTCCATGCTTCCGATCCGTACATCAGGACTGGTATGATGAGAGACTTATAGAGCGTGATCTTTGCTTGTCGAGAGAGGACTTTACTTCTCAAAGGGTGATTCCCCGTTGGATTTCTAGTCTGATATTATTTTCGGTGTTAATGCTGGTTCCCAAATAGACGAAGTCTATCACCGTTTCAAACTTGTAGCTATCAACGGTGACTTGGCAGGTGGTATCACAACGGGGCTTTTAATACTGGCCTAGGTGTGCTTCTGCGGCAGTCTACGTCGGGTATATTCTAAACCCCTAACCCACAGGGTAAAACTTTGTCACAGGTTGTCATTGAAAAATAGTTCTAGCCATTCCCAGTTGAATGGCGTTCAGAAACTTTCGCCACTTGCCTGGACTTCTACACATGACCCACCCTCTGCGAATATGCGGTGTGTTACGCGAGTTGGCTGTACAGAGAAACGACTTGGGAAATACATATGTTGGACAGCCAAAATGGCCAAGGCGGTTGATGGCAGTGGCGTGCCTTCCATATAAGCCGAAAAGCCCGGCTTGCCTAGCTAATCCCCTATGAGCTACAATATGTATGTTCATTTGGCTTCTTAAAAGGATATCCGGTTTTTATTTCCCTGCCTGCCACCTACTACCTAATAGCTGTTAATAGCATGGAAACATACCTACAGCTTTTCGTGCCACCTGCCGGCTGTTAGCTCATTTACATAAAATTATTTCAGTGCGTGATGGCCATCTCTTACTTACTTACTTAAAACAGCCTTTAACCTCCTAGGCAATGACGGCCATCTCGCTTTTACTTATTGGCTTTTACGGGGCTTTCAAAACCAGTACGAATCTGCGTGCTAAAGCAATTGTTTTTATTTAATTTGGAAGTAATTTTATATGAAACTTTGAAGCTGGCTTCTGGCTGGTGTTACCGTACGCTATAAATGCTTACTATAAAACGAAAATGAAATTTGTTTATGTATGTATCTACAATTTTAAAGTGCAAAGCGCGCTACTCAAAAATTATTGGCGCATATTTTAAAGTAGAAAAAAAAAATTCAATAGTGGTAGGTGCTGTAATTTTTTTTTATTTGCTAGGCACTATAAAACTTAAAAAATATAGGTATTTAAGATTTCTTAGCTTGCAATGTACCTAAATGGGAAATAGTGCGAATAAAACGTTTCCCTTGGATTGGAAAAGCTTACAAAATCTGCAAACAATAACGTGCCTATTAGCGGAACCTAAAAGTTTAAAATTTTCCCCGTCTGCAAAAGTCGATAAATATCCTGAACTCTTCTTTGTCTGAAAAGTTCTCTGGCAGAAGTAAGTGCTTTCGTTGGGGTTATAAAGACTGGGGCTTGCCTCGGTTGATACTCGTAGGCACGCCACTGGTTGATGGCTCGTTTAAGTTTAAATAAGTGTAAAGCTAGATATGAAAAATGTCTTTGTTTTGACTTACCCATGTCAGGCGAGGTTAACAAAGCTTTATGTATTTGACCGTCTGGTGGTAGATCAGCTTTTATTGGTAAAAATACCATTCGAGAACACGTGTATCTTTTTTCAAATGACAGAATATGAGATGTGCTGAAAATAGTGTCGAATCCTCCTTTTAAATACTCTATTGACGAAGCCTCCTTTTTCACCTACTTTTTTTATCCTGACGCCCGAACGAAATGAGAGGACAGATATAGGATTATGCAAATATGTTCTAATAATGTACATAGATTGTGTGCATTTGAGCTTTTATGGATATGAATTTTTGCTTAACCTGTCGAAGCCACATCTACCTACTTCAATCACCCTTCTACTGATCTGCTTCTGAGTACAGTCATGCAAAGTTTTTCGATAACAGACAACCATCTAATTTTCACATTTGGGGCCAATACAGCTGCCGCTAATGCCATATTTACCTCAGGAGCCAATGTAAACTATGGTTTAAACCTTTCTCTCAACTTATGATCTAATTGTACTGCTGTTGAGCTAATATTGCTAAAAACTTTGGGGTTTCTGGATAAGTTTAGCAGTTTATTACTCAAAGAAAATAACGCAGGAGTAATACAACCATATTTCACATTGGCTTCACCTTGGAGAACGTCCAATGTTTGGGAAATAGGCTCCAATAGTAGCTTGTACGAATCCAAATAATTAAAATCACTTGATGTAAAAGGAGACAGATTCAGCTCATAGGAAAGGTTATTCAATTTCTTTTTGCACTGAGGTAACTCCACGATTGCATCATATAGTGAGTTCCACCTAGTTATTACTGGTACAAAATAGTTGTTCTAATGAAATCTAATTAAAACTAGTCGAGAAATCTAATCGATTTTTTTATTATTTTTGATTAGATATTCCAATCGTCACTAATCGTGGTTAGATTTTTGATTAGTTCTAATCTAATCAAAAAGTAATCGATTAGAATAGCCATCTAATCCTAATCAATCAATTAGGATAAAAAAAAGTTTCTAATCCGATTAGTAATCATTAAGATTATTCCCCAGCTATGTAGCTAACCATCTTGGCGAATACATTGGGGAAAGGATATTCCTTACCCCAGATATTTTTTAGGGAACAATTTTTTATGCTGAAAAACCCCCTTGATTCAAACATTCTGTAGTAAGCAAACGCACTCTAGGGGATTAATAAACTATACTCATTACCTTAGCATGGCTGAATGAAAACCATATTATACTTTTTCCTAGGAGCTATGTATACCTAAATCTATAGTTATTTTCTGAATTTTTGATGGGTAATTTTAGTCCGTCCAATTTTTATTTCAGATCAGAATCTCCAACATCTTCACATCGATCTAGCCCGCCCATTAGTCCTGGCTGTGAGGATCAACATCATATTGGCATGCCAATGGATTTTCATGATGAATTTAAAAAACCTGTCCCTCCACACAGTCCAATCAGGCCGCAAGACTTTCCATTATATGCCGGCGGTCATCCGTACCAATTGTTGGCTCAAGGAGGTTCAGCGTTCCATCGTCCGCTGGATCCAACAGGTAAACCTATTCCGGTAAGTACACTTAATCAAAACATACTACTGTTATATAAAAAGTTTAGGTAGATTATTTTCTCAGTAGCTTGCATAGAAGATTTTTCCCAGTTGAATAACTCGAGATTAGATAGGATATTAGCCTGGGCGACTATTTATATCGCTCTATAGATTGTCAGTAATATCTTATTTTCATCCTACCTGATTTTCACAGATATTTGAGTATCTTGATTTGTCAGATTTAGAAATTCGTCGGAAAAAGTACAAAACCGCACATCGCAATTGTGCGAAACCGCACATACGTAGCCGCACAAATTGTATAGGAGACACTGAAAACTGATTAACTTTTGTACGAGCCACTATGAGGTGGGTCAAATTCAAAGGTCGTTTTTTGACATTCTTTTGCACAAACCCCTACTTTTTTGTTACTAATGAATGGATCCGGGTACCCAGAAGCCCTGGTAGGCAAATCTCATTTTTGACAGACATGTCGAATATGCGGGTTTGTACTTTTTCCAACGAACTAAAACCGCATTTTCAACCAAAGGATAGGGACATCTCTCGTCTTTCCGATGAATGAGGATTTAGCCCGCTAAAATAAGTCCAAACATTAACTAACTCGAACCCCTTATTCTATTGCATCTTTACAGTTATCCATGAGTCACGCATTCATGCCTTCTCATCTTCAATTCGAATTTTTGGCACGTGCTGGTATGCTGCATCATCGCATTCCCGAATTGGCCGCCTATCCCCATCACGCCATTTTAGGCAAAACACGCCGTCCACGCACCGCATTCACATCCCAACAGCTGCTCGAACTTGAAAAGCAATTCAAACAAAACAAATATTTATCCCGCCCAAAGCGTTTCGAAGTGGCCAGTGGTCTGATGCTTTCTGAAACTCAGGTGAAAATTTGGTTTCAAAATAGACGTATGAAATGGAAGCGTTCGAAGAAGGCCCAACAGGAGGCGAAAGAACGTGCCAAACAACAACAACAACAACAGAATGCAAACAGCAACAGTTAGTTACTCGATGGAAAGCTCGTCCTACGTAATGGTTTAAAGTAATTTAATCATTATTGCAAATATTCTATCAATGAACCCGAAGTCAAGAGCAACAACAACAGATTTGATAATTATAATTCTAGTCAAGTAGACGCACCAAACGGCGAATTGGCAGCTTAATAAAGTATCCAGATGCCTTGCTGCCGCTCGGATATGGAGGATTGCGCGTGTTTGTTTGCTGATTGCTGTTGGGTATTTGCTGAGAAAGTTGGTTTTGATGGTTTTGGTGGTTACGGTTAGTGCCTCTATTGCCGACTGCACTTTTGGTACGTGCATTGGCACTTGGAGTTCGTTACCCATTTCGTTTGCTTTGTAATTAAATAGTTTGATTGCGCTAAGATGTGCCAATGTTAATATGTTTGTGGCGAGTATTGTGGGTAGGTGTTTGACACTGTTTGTTTGTGCTCACATTTTAATGGAGGCCTATAGGTATATGGTCTATAGGAAAGTAAGAGTGTCAGTCACGGGACTATGCTATGTGGAGAATCCCAACAACTCAGGGATTTTCCATATGACGGAGTTCCAGGACTGACTTTCCTAGTGTTCGTGATATCACAGCGGGTCGATTTTTCATTCAACCTTCAAATACACGGTGTAACGACAAAAATAGTCACACTTGCCCACCACTGGCTTTAGGACTTTACCACATGATGCATATTGATCTATTTATTAAAATCATTTCCAAATATTTTGTTTATTGCAAGATTCTCGAAGAGGGCATTTTAATACGAACAACAAATTTTATTGTGTGATACGACTAATTAATATCTAGTATTTATTTAAAAAAGTTGTATTATGTAAATAAACATAAATATCTATGTAAGCATACTTGTATATTGTATTGTAATTGTAATTAAGTATATGTAGAAAATTTTATTAAAAAATTAAAATATAGAGATACAAAAAAAGTTGGGTTGCATAATTATATTTTAAGTTTGCAGTTGGAATGACTATGCCGTTACCGAGAAAAGGACATCACTCTGAAGCAGGGGCGCAGCCAGGGGGTGGTTTTAGGGGTTTAAACCACCCCTGAGATATAAATCTGTATATGTGAAAACTAGTTTTCATGACATGTTTGCAAAAATTTCGATTGCATAAAAAACGAAAAAAGTCAATTCCATAACAGGGGCCTAGGCTTTTGGGCCGTTTGCGTAAGAGGGGTGTCACACGTTACATCCATATTGACGCGATCACGGCTGTTACATCCATACACCTAAGATACAGGGTCATAAGTGTGCAAAGGTACGAAAACCCGGTTTTAACCCCTAACTCAATAATTTGAGGGTGTCCGGCAAATTTCTTGTACACAGTTCTTCTTACCTCATTGAGATCTACCAGAAAATTGCTATCTCGTCCCAGGTATTTTTTTCGTGTTGCGCAGTGTAATGGATTCAATGACAAATAAAAAAACAAGGCTGGCCCTTTTTATTATATAAGTCAATATAAAGTAACATTTATTGGCAGGTACCTATGTATGTATGTATATTAGACTGGGCCAAAAATTCCAAATTTGGTTTTTTTTTTCAAAACTTATATTGATTTTCTTTCTAAGAAAGGTGAAAAAAAAAAATACTGTAATTTTACAGATTTTTATATTAAAGTCTAGAGGTCTATCATCGCTAGTTTAGATTTTACAGACTTAACCTCCAATTTGGTATAAAAACGACAAATCATTGTTGAAAAACCCCATTTACCTGAACATATTTTTATAGGAAATTGAAATATAGATTAAAAAGAAAAAAATAAAAAACACCCCAAACATTTTCTTCTGGCTGCGCCCCTGCTCTGAAGTGCAAATATGTAAGTATGAGAAATGACTTCACAAGAGGTTTGTCTTTTATAGAGATTTTCTAGGAAGGGGCTCGAATTAAATAAAGTCGAAAACTGTCCAAAGATGTCCAAAAAAGAGACTTAAGTTGGTTGTGTGTTGGTTCTTTTATCAAAAGCTTTCGTATGCCTCGGTATCAGGTATCGAACATTATTGTTTTCTAAGAGGGAGAGGTTAGGGAGAATGATTCTATGCAGACCATAAAGACGTACGAAAAAAACGAAGACTTGGGATTCAAGAGTTCCAATCCAATCTCCAATTTACCAAATATTTTTAAGATATCTAGACCTATGATTTTCACAAAGAAGAAACGGCTGAGGAAAGTGAGCGATACCATTTTGCCGTCCTTAGAAAAAGGGCAGTAAGTTATAGCAATTGATAGTACCTGGGTGACCGAGCTTGCTCGGTGCTATAAATTTAGTGCTAACTTTACTTACCAAACTTGTGAGGATGTGTTACACTGTCCTTTATATGTGGGCAAATTATTAAAATTTTGTAATTTTCGTAGCCGTAATGGACTTTTTGTGGACAACCCTACTTGAAAATATTTTAGTTGGTATGTCAGCAAAAACACCTTTCATTTGATACCCATATTGGCATATCTAGCTCCATAAATAAAAAAAATTAAATAGGTGGCAACCCTGTAATACAAATATACTGCGATAAGGTGACAACCCTAGATGGCAACTGTACTTAGAAATATTTTAGTTGATATGTCGCCGGAAATACCTCTAATTGATACCGATATTCGCATATTTTACTCAATATTAAAAAAAAAAAAATTAGATAGGTTGCCACCCTTAAAAGCCCTCCAAGTGGCAACACCTAAGTGGATAGTCTTAGAATCAGGCATGCTATCACTGTGCCAAATTTCATCCAAATCGGTCAAGCGGTTCTCGAGATAGTACCGGATATAGAAATAAAGTGCGGGCAACCCTAGGTGACAAACCTACTTGGAAGTATTTTAGTTGATATGTCGCCGAAAATACGTATCATATGATACCCATATTGTCATATCTTGCTCCATAATTAAACAAAATGGGATAGGTGGCAACCCTGTAAACTACTCGAAATGTCAATCCTAAAGTAGATAGCCTTGGAATCCTTCATACTGTCACCATACCAAATTTCATCCAAATCGGTCAACCGGTTCTCGAGATAGTACTGCGGTAAGGTGGCAACCCTAGGTCGCAACCCTACTTGAAAATACTTAAGTTGGTATCTCGCCGAAAGTACCTTTCATATGATACCCACATTGGCATATCTTGCTCCATAATTAAAAAAAGGGATAGGTGGCAACCCTGTAAACCGCCCCAAGTGGCAACCCTAAAGTGGGTAGTCTTAAAATCGATCATACTATCACCATGCCAAATTTCAGCCAATTCGGTCAAGCGATTCTCGAGATAGTACCGGATATACAAATATATTGTGGTAAGGTGGCAACCCTAGGTGGCAACTCTACTTGAAAATATTTTAGTTGGTATCTCGCCGAAAATACCTTTCATATAATACCCATATTGGCATATCTTGCTCCATAATTAAAAAAAAGGGATAGGTGGCAACCCTGTAAACCGCCCCAAGTGGCAACCCTAAAGTGGGTAGTCTTAGAATCCATCATACTATCTTTGTGCCAAATTTCATCCCAATCGGTCAAGCGGTTCTCGAGATAGTCCGAACATACAAATATACAAGATTAACTCGTTTAAAGATATTAGATTAGGGAAAACTAAAGTTCAAGTTCAAGTTTGTAATGCCAAAAAAAAAATTAGCTTTACTGCTTGGCATTCTTAGGCTTTAAATACATACAACTTTGAAAGATCCGTCTGTCTGTCATTTCCATACAAAGTTTGTGGAACGTAAACAAATTTTGTATGAAAACGGATCCTTCAAAGTTTTATGTATGTATTTAAAGCCTTATCTTTCATTAATACTGCTTTTTTAGACTGTAAGACCTTTTTACTGTTTTTATGTTTTGGAGAGATATGAGAGATTTTAGATGTACCACTAACTTATACTAGTTATAACCCGCACTCTAGTAATAGTACAAGGGTATTATAATTTTGTCCACATAACGGTACTACGTAACGGCACAAAATAATTGAGGTAGATATAGAGTTCGATATATGAAAGTTCTTCGGTTGAAAAGAGGAGTTCATTAAGGCATGCCCGTCCGTCTGTACGTCCGAATTCACGATAACTTGAGTAAAAATTTAGATATTTGCATGAGATTTGGTATACAGGTTACTTTCTCGCCCAGGTAGGTTGCTATTGAAAATGGGGAAATCGAATGATAACCACGCCCCCTTTTTTCGATATCGAAAATTTCGAAAATCAAAAAAAAAAATAACATACCTTGCGTAAAAATTGAGATATTTGCATGAAATTTTGTACATAGATTACTTTATGGGCCAGGTTAATTGTTATTGAAAATGGGCGAAATCGGATTATAACCACGCCCCCTTTTTGGATATCGAAAATTTCGAAAATCTCATAAATTTTCATATCTTGGTAGCTAAAATGGCCAAAATAATATTATTTTAACTTTTAAACTGATTACGGTTGAATCATGAAATTTGACACAAGGTATATGGAGTATACCTGATGTAGTTGGGCGAATTCGCTTGCCGACCACGCCCCTTTTCGATATGGAAAATTTCCAAAATCACAATAAGTTTACAAAATTCGGTAAGGTAAATAGCTAAAATAGTATAATTTTTTGTTAAACTTTAGAAATGGGCATTTTTAAAAATTCGTCTTACCATAACTTTAGGTTAGCAGGCTTCATGGTGGTGTAGGAAATATTTTTGATGAAAATGGTAAATACCGCTGGGTGTTTAATGTTCGGCTTACCCGAACTTAGATTTCCTCATTTGTTTTATTGTTGAAATGGCATTCTGGCCGATTAATTTTATAGTCATTGGATTGTAAGACAGCAAAATAATATAATGGCATCAAAATTCCTTAAAGACAGTAAATGATTTTACTGTCTTCTTGCTAAGGACGGCATTATAGCAGAACATACAAGCTTTAAATTGATAAATTGGGATATTTGTCCTTTACTTCAAGTTGATCGTTTTTGCTCTGAGCTCGTCATACCTTGAACACGACATACAAAACACAATGAAGCTCTTAAGAACTACATAGTTTATCCATTGTCATATTAAATTCTATTAATGTCAAATACACATCATCATACGTCATCATCCCGGTGCGAGAATCATAAATTGTTTTTTTTTTTTTTTTTGTCACTCGTCATATGGCCACTTTAGCACGTAATTCACACAACAACCTTAAGTGACACTCAAAATAATGTTTAAATGTTGAATGAGAATAAAGGAATAAAAGAACAACAATAAACATTGGCAAATGGTACCAACAGCACGCAAAGAAAATATTTTGCCGGTGTCTTTAGTAGGCAAAACTTCCCTACTTTTATTAAGGAAACGTTAAAGAGGAACGGCGTGCTATCGTGTATGGCGAGTATTGTTGATATGTTGTTGCTGTGCTTATGATGCTTTTATTGAAATGTAGCTGGTTAATGTTGGGTGATTTTGTTACAATAATATTTCAATCGCACACACTCACTGGTTACAATTATTCATCAAAAATGTAAACCCTGCAGGAAAAATATAGTGAGATTGAACTCGTTATTTGAGCATAAATAATATCATTTTCGGATAGGACACAACGCACTATTGTTTTCAGAGTTAAGCTCTAACTTCTTGGGACCGCATATACGCACACACTACAATAACCGAATGAAATCCCTGTAGGAACTCGGAGTAGACTTAGTCCACTCCACAAGCAAAGTCGATGAAATTTGACACAATTTGGCCAAATGAAAACCAGCCTTAAGTATACGATGGCCTAATGGTAGGCGTCTGGGTTGAGAGTTCGAGACACCTGCTTTCGATTTTCGGGCAAGTCCAATATAAAAACTCTAAAAAAATTTAATTTTTTTATTTTACACTTTTAATGTTGAAAGTACCTTTGTGACCTATCTTGCTCGGTGCTATCAATTTAGCGCTAACTTTACTTACCCAAAATTATCCCAAAATGACCCAAAAAGAGTCCCAAAATAATCCTAAAATGATCCCAAAATAATCCTAAAATAATCCCAAAACGACCCCGAAAAGACCGACAAATCACAAAAAAACTATCCCAAAATGATCCAAAAATTATCCCAAAATGACTCCAAAATGATCCGAAAATTACACCAAAATTGTCCCAAATTTATCTAAAATTGAACCCAAAATGATCTAAAAATATCCAAATACAAATATATACAATACAAATACAATACGGTAAAATGGTAACCCTGGGAGGCTACCCTACTTGAAAATATTTTAGTTTAGTATGTCGGCGAAAATACCTTTCATTTGATATCCATATTGGCATATTTTGCTACAAAATTTAAAAAAATTGAGATAGGTGGCAACCCTGTAAACCGTCCCAGGTGGCAACCCACAAGTGGATAGTCTTAAACTCAACCATACTATCTATATTCAAAATTTCATCAAAATCGGTCAAGCGGCTCCCGAAATAGTCTGGATTTACAAATATACAAATATACATAAGGTAAACGCGGTCAGGTGGCAACTCTAGGGGTTACCCTGCTTGAAATTGTCATATTTGGAATACGGTTGAAAATACCTTTCATTTGATACCCGTATTGGCACATGTTGCTCCATAATTTAAAAAAAAAATAGATAGGTGGCAACCCTGTAACCCCCTTGCAGCGAAACCTCAAACTAGTCAGAAAAATACTAGTATACAACTATAATTTTCTGGCAGAACTCATACTAGTCAGGAAATATAAATTTAATACCAGTATACAACTAGAATTTTCTGGCTGAACCCATACTAGTGAGGAAATATACATTCCACACTAGTATACAACTAGATTTTTCTGAATGAAATTATACCAGTTGAAAAATACAAAATTCATTCGTTTCGTTTTCTCTTATAATTCATAGATGCTTTTTCGTGATAGGGTAAATACAAATAGCAACTGCTTTCTTAAGAATTAACATGAAAATAAAGTCGAGGGATAAAATAAAGGGTAAGCCAGGAAAATTCTGGTTGAAATCATACTAGTCCAAGTTGAAAACTTTTTGGACTAGTATATTTTATACTAGTCCTTTTTGAACTAGTTTGTGGACTAGTTAATTTTATGGAAATTATACTAGTCCAGGTTGAACTAGTATGGAACTGGTATTTTACAACTAGTATGAGAGTGGTATTTCCTGACTAGTAGATAACTGGTATATTCTGGTCGAAATCTGACAATTGACATCTCGTAGGACATCAACACGTAAAAAATACCAGTTGCTTATATGGAAAAAAGACAGAACACTGACTAGTTGGGCCCGGTGCACCAACTAGTTGTAAAGTAGTTTTAAACTAGTTGCTTTCGCTGCAGGGCCGCCCCAAGTGGATAGTCTTAGAATCAAACATATTATCTGGTCAAAAGTAACCTACTTTTTATGTGCCGATAATAAATATATTTTTGGAAATAAGTTTATTCATCATTAAGTCTAGATTCCGCCAGTGTTATTCAACCACGTTTCAACCGTCTTCAGAGTGCTGAAGGAGCGCTCAACCGTAGCGGTTGTATGGGGCATTGCAAGCAGTACGCCAAAAGCTTCTCTAATTTTTCGATAAAAGCTTGTGTTCTCGAAAGAAACAAGTCAAGGCGAATTCAGCAGGAGTTCTAAAAAAAGCTTGTTGTACATTTTTCAAAATCAGTTTAGTCGCAGTCAATCCTCGAAATCAATATTCTGAGAGTTGAGCTCTACCATAACAAGATAACAAACAACCTCCTTAGAGGGATACTGTCCAGTAAGTCTTAATTCTAGTGATTATTTCTTACATACGCGGTAAAAGTATTGTCATCATTACTGTACAACTATTTGCTCCCATATTACTTTTCCTATACAACATTTGTGGCACGTAAAAAAAAAGGATTTTATGTTTTGATTTGTCTGCAACATTTTTTCAGCAGTGCTGAGGTGAGACCACGACAATGAATACAAAACACGAAAGAGTGATGATGAAGTGTCATTCAGCTATGATGACAATTTAAATAGCATGTAATAATGATGATTGATTTCATTGTTGTAATTATGTTTAAATTTAAAGTATTGTTTGCCAGGTAATTTTGTCACAATTACTCGTTTTAACGACCGCATGTACCATTACGAGCTATTGAAGGGTTGGGCATAAAGGGTTTGCAAATAAATCAAATAAAATTGAACAGATTAGACAAATGGAAAGTTCATAAACATATGTAGCTAGATAGTTATGTATGCTATTGTATTGAAAACAAATTTTACATTCATGAGCAACCCGTAAATGTGGCATACGTTGTTTGCCTTACCAATCCTAACAATCCCCACATCCACACAAACGCTTGCCTTCAATAAAATTCCGTATAAGTGCGTAAGTATGTTTGTATTTATTTATTGTGTATTTTATTATATTATTGTTGATGACAAATGTTATTTGCTGCATCTGTTGCAAATTAAATTGAGGTTAACGTTCACTGACTCGTTGGGTTGCAGCAAACGCAGCAGGCTCGACGGTATCTTGTGCTGCTGCGCACTTTCCGCTTTTGGAAACACACACAAAATACCTAACAAAAGTAAAAATTGATTCAATTGCGACTTCTAACACCAGCAGCAACATTACAGTCACCGAATTACCACCACCAACAACCGGTAGTAACGTATGTAAACGGATTAGTATAAATGTTGATCGGGCAATCACCATGGGTTGTCGAGGGGTGTTGGTTTTATTTCACATTGGCAAGTGAACTGGTGCGTGTTGACATGAAAGCAAAGCCAAACAACAACAAAAAAAGATGAAAAGGTCTAGTTCCTGGTGAAACTGAAAACTATATAACCAGTTGCAGGGCTGTGATTTTAAGCATTAAATCTTATATGTATGGCCAAGCATCTAGGAAAGATAGAAAGAAAATAAAGTAAATTAAAAATAGTTAAAATTAAGTTAAACAAAATAAAATTAAAAAAAAAAATTAAAAATATAAAATAAAATTAAAGGAATGAAAAGAATATATGAAAAACAAATATAAAATAAAAAGGTAGAATAAAACAAATAAAATGAAATTGAATAAAAAATTATAAAATAAATTTTTGTAAAGGTAAAAAAAAAAATGAATTAAATAATATAAAATAAAAGAAAAAAAAATTAAAATAAACAAATTAAAAGAAAATTAATAAAATAAAGTAAAGTAAAATAAGATAAAACATTAAATAAACTAAAGTAGAGCCGAATGTCTCAGCTACTACACAAAAATGGCACTGGTAAAATCAACAATCTCTCAACATAATTTTGTCAACTTTAGGATATATGGGTATTGAGTTAGGTAAAACTGACAGAGCTTGCAGTCAATCCAACATCGAGTGTACGGCCATTACTGTCATAGAACAAAGCTGCAATTAGACGCCGGCAAGCATAAGTACTAGGGTGGCCCATATTATATAGGCGAAAAATCAAATAAGGTTTACAGACCTAGGCACCCCCTACATTTTTAGATATCGCCAAAAAAATATTCTGGGAGAGTTTCAACTTAATATTTCAACGGCAAGACAGTGCTCAAGGACATACAACATTATGAAAAAAATTAAAAACACGTAATTTTGGTCACTTTTTGCAAGAAGTAAAGCTTCGTAGGAAGAAATGAATGTATTTATTTTTAGACTGCCTTGTTGTAGGAAAATTTAACGGAATGGTTTTCCATAAGTGATATTTATGAAATATTTCAAACAGGTATAACTTGGGTACAGCTATGAGATGTTTTTCTGTATAATATTAATTTTTGGTGAATAACGGTACCCATGCGGGTTAGGGGTTTAGAATATGCCCGAGGTAGGCATACCGGTCGTAAGAGGCGACTAATATGCGCATATGATGGTTGATCTACGGATATGATGACTCTCACCTCTCATTACCCAACTTCTACTTCCTGATGGATGGACCTAGAAGGTTCCACTGGTCATACCAAATTGCTACCAGGACAGTCGGGCAGTACCGCAAGGGAGTACCGCAGTGTATCTGGTTCATATCCGGCCAAGGATTGTCAATTTCGGCATCACTCCCCAAAACCTGCGGGGATTGTTTTTGTTGTTAACAACAACAACATGGATTAATGGTAGACACCTCCGTTCAGCAGTCAAATAATTCCTAGTTCGATTTGCGGTGAAGGCAATACGGCAAGTGTGGTGAGGCAACATGAGAGAGTGTAGTGTTGGCATAATGTTAGACGCCTGGGTTGAGCGTTCAAGAAACCTGAGTTCGATTCTCTGTGAAGTCAATATAAGAACTTTGAAAAATAATTTTTTTTATTTTTTACTTCAACTCCTTTTGGTGTTAAAGAAATGATGTTGACTTCACCGGGAATCGAACTCAGGAACACCTTCATCATCATTTATTGGCGCTTAACCGCCTAAGCGATTTTGGCCGTTGCATATCAAAGCACGCCAGTCATTCCTTTTTAGCGATAACTGACGCAAATTGGAAACCCCAAGGGAGTTCAAGTCATCCTCCACCTGTTGTTTCCATCTCAGTCGAGGAACACCTTAAACAATAAAATTCTCTGTAAAAACAAAAAGTTTTCTGTTAAGTTAAGCTTAACAGTTTCAACGGCATGAAATAATGGATAAGAATTGACCGTGATTTTGGTTGATATGACCAGCTAATTTTTGTCTGTGTAGCGCTCCTAATTAAATTTAGTTTTGTGAATTATCACTCAACTTCGGTATAATAAATACAAAAAAAAAAATAAAGTAAAATAAGATATAAGCAAATAAAATGTAATAAAATAAAATAAAACGAAATAATATTAGATAAAATGAAATAAAGTGAAACAGGATAAAATAAACATAAGTAAAATAAAAGAAATAATGTAAAATAAAATAAAATAAGAGAAAGCAAACTAACTACCCATCACGGAGGAAAAGGTTAGGTGGGCGGTTAAAAGCTTCGAACCGTTCAAGGCTGCCGGGTCAGACGGGATTATTCCCGCACAACTCATAAACACGCTGGAGACATCAGCCAAATGGCTGGTATTTCTCTATACAGCATGCCTGGCTCTTAGCTACATTCCGTGCTTCTGGAGAAGTGCCACGGTAGTGTTTATTCCTAAGGCGGGGAAGGCGTTTCATTAGGAGCCGATCAGTCTCTCATCCTTTGTGCTCAAGACCTTCGAGAGGATAATAAATGACTTCCTCTCCTCTACTATTGATAGCAACCTGATCTGTAGCTATCAGCATGCATACACCAAAGGGAAATCTACAGAAACTGCGCTTCACAGCCTAGTTTCTGTTATTGAAAAATCGCTGTATGAAAAGTAGTACTGTCTTGTGGCCTTTTTAGATATTGAAGGAGCCTTCAACAACATAAGCCCAGATGCTATAAACACCGCTTTAACAAGTCTGGGCATAAGCAGGTCTCTTATTGGACATATTGATCAACTGCTAAGGGGTAGACGAATAGTTTCATCACTGGGCTCGGTTGACTTATCACGCTATGTCACAAGGGGAACGCCTCAGGGTGGTGTTCTCTCCCCGCTTCTATGGAACCTCACTCTCAACTCGATGCTGCGAGACACAGGCTGGGGGGCGGGAAGGTAGTGGCATGTGCAGATGACTTAGCTATAGTATATAGGGGCAAATTCCCACAAACCCTGTGCGACTTGATGCAAGTAGCACTGGGAGAGGTTTCCTCATGGTGCTCGCGCTGCGGACTGAGCATCAACCCGGGAAAAGTAGAACTGGTCCTTTTCACCAACCGCTATAAGATACCACCGCTAATACTACCAAAACTGAATAACGTGCACCTGAACTTGGCTGACAAAGCCAAGTTCTTGGGCACAGTTCTGGATAGGAAACTAACCTGGAAGGAGAATGTTCTTCAGCGCCAGAAGAAAGCGTGTATTGCACTCTACACGTGCAAAAGAGCCATTGGAAAGAAATGGGGGCTCAGCCCCAAAATATGCAAATGGATCTACACTGCAATCATTCGACCAATCATGCTCTATAGAGTTGTGGTATGGTGGCCTGCGCTGAGCAAGGCAACAAACCTTAATCTGCTAGGTAAAGTACACAGATCTTGCATGATCTGTATAAGCGGTGCGTTAAGAACAACGCCCAATGAAGCACTCCAGGCCATTCTTGGCATTTTGCCACTCGATCTGGAAGGGCACCGAGTAGCAGCAGCATCGGCTCTGCGTCTAAGGGAAACGTCCGGCTGGGGCGCAAGCACTACTGGACACGCCTGTATTTTGGGATCCTATAGCTTTCTTCCGCTGAGCACAGATCGCTGTGCGACCACAACAGTCGGAGATAGCGGTTTTAAAATCAACATTCCTAGCAGGGAAGAATGGGAGAGCACGGATCGGGGTCCCGTCACTCATGGCGGCACTTCCATTTATACTGATGGCTCGAAGTTAGACGGCAGAGTTGGGGGAGGGGTTTATTCAAAGGATCTGAACCTTGAGCTCTCCTTCAGACTACCTGATCACTGCAGTGTCTTCCAGGCTGAAGTTTCAGCAATCATGGACGCCGCGGCTTGGATAGGCCAACACACTATCAGACAGGACGTTTTTATATTCAGCGACAGCCAGGCGGCCATCAAAACCCTTGGATCTTACTCGTTCAACTCTGAACTGACGCTCAGCTGTCGTCGATCTCTACAAGAGATGGCCCAACTGAATCGCGTTAACCTCACATGGGTCCCGGGGCATAGGGACATTGAGGGAAATTGTAGGGCAGACGAACTTGCGAGGCAGGGCACGACCAAGCAGGTTCTTCGCGATAAAGAGCGCTTAGGTATGCCGTTTGCCACATGCAAGCTTATGCTGAAGGAGTACACACTCCGCAAAGCCAACGAAAGATGGCTGCAATCTCCAGGATGCCGGATATCCAAAGAAACCTGGCCGAAATGGGATCATAAAAGATCAAGACAAATTGATGCCCTAAGGAGAAGAGAAATTGGTGTAGGGCACACGGGCCGACGATGCTGTAGGAGTTGTAAGGATGATGAGGAGGAGGAAACGGTGGAGCACCTCATCTGCAACTGCCCGGCTTTAAGTGGCGCGAGAATGCGCTTTTTGGGAGTTCCCTTCCTGGTCAGCCTACGCCAGGTCACGGAGCTGGACATAAAGGACCTGATGGCCTTCATCAAGTCATCTAAACGGTTCGAGGAGGAGTAACGGTGTCGGTATAGAAAAGTCAGTCCCGGGATTCTGCTATGTGGAGAATTCCGTTAATACCGGGATTTTCCATATGGCAGGGTCCCGGAAATGACTTTCCTAGTGTTGGTATCACAACGGGCCTTTTAATACTGGCTTAGGTGTGTCTCTGCGGCAGCCACTTGAACCTAACCTAAACTAAAATTAAAAAAAACTGGTCAAAAAAAATTAAAAAAGAAATAAAAAAAAAAAAAACAAAATAAACTAAGCCAAAGTAAAATAATTATACTTAGTTGAATTAAAGTCATGCTAGCACAACTGGTTATACAAAAACTCATATACATGTATGGTACTGCATTTATTGTGTTTATTGAGCGCGTTAAGCATCAACGGCAATTATGAAATTAGTTTTTGCTATTATGTGTCCTTTTTTTCTTTTGTTGTTGCAATTCGGCAACACCCAAACAATGCTACGCTGCAAAATAGGCAGATTTGAAATGACAACAAAGCGCTGATCTCCATGTCAACACAGATGATCACATTCGGCGCACAATTGCCAGGGGCACACATCGAAGCATTATTGTACGAACAAATTTGGTTTAGTGTTGGTACTTATTCATATGGGGATTGAGTTGATGACGTGCCAAAACTGCTTTATTTACTTTTGTGATTGCTGCTTTGCGCCTTTGAATAACAATAAGTTGGCCAAAGCGTTTTAAAATGTTGCGTTTTGATCATTTTATTGTTATTCGGGCAATTTATGTATAGTTTATTAGCGTTATTTGTTTACAGTTGGTGGGCAAAGTGAACAATTTAAAGAACACGTGAATAATTTAAAAGAGAGAATTGGTTATTGATTTAAATGTAAGCTACACAATTAATAATGGATTTGAGTGAAGGCATGAAACCGATTAAAATAAATTTCCGGTTTCGGTTACGGTTTCGTTCTTCAACACTTATTTCGGTGTCGGTTACGGTTTCATTCCGGTTTCGGTTTCCAAATAAAAATACCAACACAAAAAAATTGTGCTACTACTTCATTTAAATATGTACCTAAATTAAGTCTGAATTTTTATAACCTTACTCCAGTGGTCATGATGAATTTTCTCCATATATATATTACTTCCGCTATTTATGGAAAAAAAATTTTCATCAAAATAAGATTAAAAAATGAACTCTACTTTTTATATGAGAAAAATGTTAAAATGGAACGTACACGGCTAAAACAATGAACCTAAACCTTCAAACCCGTATAAAGTTTAATAAATTTTTCAAATTTTTTTGTACAGTATTTCAAACCGTCCAAATACCTACAAAGATTTTCAATTTCTTTTGGTTTCGATATAAAATCTAAATGAAAAAGCAGCCCATAAAAACTGAATGTGCGGCATTGCTCAGCGGTAGAGCAGTCCGCTGTGACTCCTATGCGTTTTCGTTTGAATCCTGCCAGCTGCCACATTTTTGTAGTTTTATTTTATTTTTAAAAATTTTCGGTTTAAAACTAATAATTTTTGGCTTGAAAATTAAAACTTTTCGGTTTAAAATTAAAACTTTTTGGTTTGAAAATTAAAACTTTTCGGTCTAAAATTTAAACTTTTGGGTTTGAAAATTCAAATTTATTTTTGAAAACTTATTCAAGATTGAATTTTGCCAACAACATTTATGTGTGCGATGTAGCTCAGACCGGGAATGATGCGGGGAGTCTTGGTTCGAATTCCCGCCAACGGACATAAAATGTATTTTATCTTTGAAAAATTGTTAAAACATTTCTTGTTTATAATTGAAACCCGATTCATTTAGTCAATTTTCATGAAAACTGGTCTAGATTGAATTTGAATTCAAATTTTGTTTGGTCATATGTATATCGTCGCTCCCAACGAAAACTAATACGGTTCAGTTTTCTTCGTCGAAGACTAACACACTTCGTTCTCTGCGTCGAAGACTAACACAGTTCGCATACAACTGAAAGAACGAACCGTGTTAGTCTTCCACGCTAACTGAACCGTATTAGTCTTCGTTGGGAGCGACGATATGTAGTTCAAAAGTTTAAAATTTAGGTTCAAATTTTTATCCGTGTATCGAAGAAGATTGCATGTTAAGATTTCAATATAGATATATGCAGATTTCATCCTTTAGATATGTACAGTAGACTCATTCATACGAAACTACATAAATCCACACAATTTTCCATTAATAAATTCATTAAATAAGCTTATATAGCAAACCAAATCGATTCATCACAATTCATAATTCATTTTAACTCCGCAATTTGCTTGTTTACACAATCCATCTGTCGCATTTTATTTATCCACATACATATGTACATTTGAAATTCACAACCCTAAAATTGATATCATTTTTCGGTTTTCGCATAAAATTTTTATATCGAAGCTATTCCATGTATTTAGCGGAAAATTAAGGAAAGCAAATAAACCAGCCAAATGGCGAAAATCTGCAATGAGAGCCAAGAAGTGCCATTAGATTGATTTCGGTATAATTGTTCGGAAATTTTTGCAATCAAAATTCTCTAATATCATCGCTAATTGTCATTGCCACTGACGAATGTTACTAATGCAACCCAACCTCGTACTCATATGCACTCATGTAAGTAATATGGCTTTAATCTTTTGCAAACGAGTATGAAAAATGTAAACTAATAAATATAGATCAAATAAAAAGAATTATAATAAAATAACCGAATAGAAAATAAAATAATATAAAGTGAAATAAAATGAAATAACATAAAAAAGTAAAACAAATAAAAAAATTAAAACAAATTAAATTATGCAAAGTAAAACAAAAGAAAAACATAAAAAATAAGATAGAATTAAAAACAAAAACAGGACGTGCGGCACTCGGGGACTGCCGCGGTAAAGCTATTGCATATCACTTTTTATCAACTTATGCAATTATAATATTTATGAAAACTCAATGAGCATATTTATGAATTTAGAGCAGTACAGCTTTAACCTGTTAACAGTATAGCCTAAGAATAGTCAACAACCTATGTAGTGTACAGCTCCAATTTTATGTAATCGGCCTGCTGCTAACAGCAATACAACGTCATACGCCTAAATGTAGGCAACGCTTATATTTATTTTTGTCAAGTTATGTTGCTAACGCCGAGCCTTTTAACTTTGAAAAAAGTCCGCTACGAACTTTTTTAACATTAACATTTTTTTCATTTCACTCCCACCGCCAAGGCCTGCGATAAAATCTATTCAATAGCTTAAAAAAATGAATTAAACAATTGCGAAAAAAAATTTAATTAATAAAATGAAATAGAACGAAATAAAATAAAATAAATAAAAACAAAACAATATTTAATAAAGAAAAAGAAATAAATAAATTTATAAAATAATATGGTAAAATAAAAAATAAACTAAAATTAAAAATAAAATCAAATAAAAAAAAAATGGGTACCAAATTAATCCAAATCCCCAAATCAAAATCGCCAAAATCAAAAGCCCCAAACTGAAAGTCCCCAGCGCGAAATCCCCATTTTATGTGTGAAATAAATTCAAATTAGGCTTAAAATATCAAATTAGGTTAAAAAAAGCCGCGATTTAAACCTAATTTGAATTTATTTCATTCTACATATTTCATTTTTTTTTTAGTTTTTACCTGGAATTCCACAAAAATAGTGAAAGTCACTGCAGTACAGGTCAGGGGAGTTTTTTTGTTATTTTTTACACGGTAATGTTGTGTTTTGTGTTTGGATATTTTTGTTTCGGGGACTTTGATTTTGGGGATAATTATTTTGGGGATTTTCCAAAAGCCAGGTATTTTGCGTTGGGATTCCTTTTTTTGGGGAGTTAGTGGCACTCGCAAATAAAATAAAATACAATTAAATAAATTATACCAAAATAAAAAAAATAAATAAAATAAAATAGAAAAACAAATAAAAAATAGAAATAAAAATAAACAAAAAAAAAAAAAACAAATAGAAAAAAATTAATTAAATTAAAATAAAACAAGTTTACAAAATGAAATAACGAAATAACAAAGCCCAGAACTAAGTTTTGGATGCTAATTTCGAAAAACTGGAAAAAGATTTTTTGACTTACATAGGTATATCTTAGTCTCTTTAAAAAGTTGGTTTGGTCTAATACCCAGAAAAAAGTTGGTTTTGTCGTATGGTGGAATTTATTTCAAAATTTTGCGCATCAATTTAGTGTCTAGAAATATCTTATTTATGAAGAAAGCCTGTTTAGAAAAAAAAAATGGAACATCTTGAACTCTATTGCCGTGCAATTTTTTGCAACCATGTAAAAAATGAATACGTCTTTTGTGTGCCTCGAATTTACGCGGCTAAGCGCATTAACCATTTGCCTTTTAAGCTCTTCCATTGATTTTAGTCGAATTTCATAGTTACTGCACAGTCGCGCTGATGAATGTCAGGAATGAAATTCGGAAATTGTCACCATATGCGCCAACACGCAATAATTCACCAGCAAATAATCCAAACAATTGACCACGTTCGCTAATGCCTGGGGTGTTACACACGCTAATGCCATTGCCACGCCCGTCGGCAAAATTGCTCTGTTGTCTGTTGTTTTTTTTTTTTTTTCATCCGGATGCTGTTGTAAGGGTGGGTGGTAAAGAGATTTGATGCATGGTTGGGTAATAAATGCACTTGCTTGAATGTACTTTTCAGTTGATTGTTCTAATTGAAATTGTTTCATAGATCAAGTGTATTCCCGCCCATAGCTCAAATTTTATTAATTGTTATAGTTTGTAGGGAAAATTTGGACGTTTATTGAAATTAGAAAACCTTATGTTTGGGTAATTAACGAAATGAATGAAACGATATAATGGTATACTTATAAATGTATACTTATAAACGTGAAAACCAAGCAAAAACCTCACTTTTTGATTAAGAGGCATGTATCAACAAATTCCCGGCCTCAATAGGGCTGATAACGATGCCCGATTGAAAATTGATATGATTGAAGACGAGCCGCTTTAAGACGCGTGATAAAACATTTCCGCTACCATCATCGGCGGCGGAGCCTTTGGGCTTTAATTCGCTAGACTATGGCCAGATCTGCGTAAAGCTCGTACATATCATCGTTAAATCTCCTTCGATACTCGCCGTTGGCATCAGGGAAAGGACCATAAATCTTCCGGAGAACTTTTCTCTCAAATACTCCAAGGGCCATCACATCTTCTCTTGACATTGTTCGTGAATCTGAGCCATACATCAGGGCAGGTATGATGAGAGACTTAGCGTGAGAGCGTGATCTTTGTTTTTCGAGAGAGGACTTTACTTCTTGGCAAGAGTGATTCTCCGTCACAGCTTATCTTTCAGCAAATGTGATTCTGTGAGCTACAAGTCGGCTCGGATGACACTTGGATTATTCCATAGTAAAAAAACGGGTTCGGTGTCGGGGCCAAATTAAACTTATGTTTGAAGACGCACCCTTCCAGAAGGAGAACTTTGGGAGAACAAGAAAGGGCCCTCTATTGGGATGGAACCCTAAGTTTTTAAAAAGGACCAGGGTTTATGCGGTTGTTTCCTTACGGGTTGTTTTAGGATTGTAAAAGGGGCTGTTGCGAGTTCCAGTAAAATATTCACTGTGAACGATAATAAAATGTTTATCTGTGAAGTAAGTGTATGTTAGTACAAATGTAGGCATGTATGTTTTATTTATTCAATTATTTAGATATGCCTACGTAAATTTGGTGTAGCAGCCGCAAGCATTTCAGCCAATTAGAGGCGATAAGGCAATAATAAATTGAAATTCACGCTCTTGGCCCCTAGGGAAGCACCGATCAAGCAGCCAAACACTTACTTAGATTCACACCTCGTTTCCGGCACAAAACAATTACGAGCACCGGCGGCCACGGACAAGGACACACAGACACGGCAATGTGTGATAATTTCTAACAGTTGGTATTTGTTTACGTTGTGGTTACGGTTAGCGGGGCGTCACACGGGCAAAGAGGATTCAAAGCAAATTAGCGCTATTTAAGGGTTGATTAAGCACATCAATTGGCGGCAACTGTGCCTAATTTGCCCTGAGTGCCCAAAAGTAAGTTGAAAACTTTTGTTGCTTAATTCAACTCAACGAAATTGTGGGATTTTGGGAATCATACGCTTTTGTTGCAGTTTTTTTGTGTGAATGTGCGAAAGACGGAGGCAACTTTTCTCGGGTCTATTTATCTTTCTTCACATTAATTATGTTAAACATTTTTAAATATTGTCATCACGTGCTAAAGGTATTCTTTAGAATTTCATAGAGGATGGAGGTAAGAACAAAACTTTTTGAAGGGTGTATTTACTTGAGCTTGTTGTTTTTGGTTACCGGTTTGGCAAGGCAATTATGCAAATTAGGGCTAATACGTTTTAATTTAAGCGGATTACAAGCTAATATTTTTGTTTGTTTGTCATTTGTGTTTTTCTTTTATAATTTTGAATCTTACATGGATTTGTAATGTGTTGACGAGGGATTATCGCTAACAAATTTAACATATGACTTAACAGCAACGTTAATGAGTTTATTTAAAAAAAAACAAAAAAAAATAAAAAATACGAAAGACTTACAAGATGAGATCAAAAAATATTTACTGTGCAAAGTCTGAACGCTAAGATTAATGAGTTTTAACAGGGGTATGCTGGGACGACTTCTGGAGCATACATTGTTCCAGCATTTTGGGCAACGTGTGCCATAAACTTGCTACGGAAAGTGGAGCGAGCAGGCTTATTCGGTTTAAAAGTATATTGCTGGAAGACCGAACTTTGCTCGACAAATCTAATATATAACTTCTCGTATCCCGGGCTGTGATAAATCTTCCAAACGGCTTGGTCGATTTTTATGAAATTTTGTGGGTATATTTGGGGGATATGAGAATAGGTTTCAAACTTTATTTCATATCCCTAGATGATTAGGGTCTGTTGACCCAATGTGGCCCAGCTGTGACCCTAGAAGGTATTTCTGCTACATTGGTATAAAATGAAAGGTGATAATAAGCCTCTTTAGGGGAATTTGTTTCAAGTTCCATGCAATACCCGTTTCCCAGAAACCGTCCAAAATGTGGACCAGTTGTAACCCTAGAGAGCTTTGCGACAATATGTTTACCAAATGAAAGGTGTTGATGAGGGCTTTAACATGGAGTGGTTCTAAGTCCCATGTCCAAACCCGTTTCCCAAATATCGACCAAAATGTGGACCAGGTGTGACCCTAGGAATTGTTTGTACGATATGGGTATCAAATGAAAGGTGTTGGCGAGAGTTTTAAGAAAGAGTGGTATCCTGCCCCATGTATGAAACCGTTCCGAAATATCGACCAAAGTGTAGACCAGGTTTGAAACTAGAAAGTGTTTGGACAATATTTGGTACCTATATGAATGAGAAATGTGATTCTTAGATACTTATGCAAACCCGGTTACGCGATATTGACCCAAAGTAAAAGGAGACGTAGAACCCCCTGAATATCTCTAAAAAGGTTCAAGGTAGGGACATGAAATTTGTATAAAGATATTCGATGTTATGGGAAACAGACTCATGGTACCTCCAATAACCACTTAATTTTTAAGACTGAATTCCTCCAAAAGGGTTAATGGTAGGGACCTGAAAACTCTTAGGGATGTAAACGATAACAATTCTCAGATAAAAAAGTGACAGTTATAGCAAAAGAGGCGTTGCACCTATAATACAAACATAATTTAAAGATGAATAACGCTTTGTGGGGGTAGAAATTTGCATTTGGCTTCACCTTCCCTGCAAGAATCTTCTACCAGAAAGAAAATGCAGCACCGTGATGTTTTAAACACCTGTACACAGTAAAAAATGAAATATTACTTTTAATACCAGTCGGTATTGAAATTAAGACTTTTTGGAATTAAATTTGAGTTTTAATACTAAATAGTATTAATTTAAGACTCTGAAATTTTTTTAATTCCAATTAGTTTTAAAATAATACCAAAATAATACTAAAGCGCTCTCTCTATATCGCTCTCTCTCATTATAATGTTTTAGGTACTATTTGTTAAAAACAAAGCCGGAATGGTATTAAATTAATTATTTTTTAGCATTGAATTAAGTCCGGTGGTTTGTTCTTCAGAGCACGCGGTTCGTCGCTATTGCGATACTACATTAAGAACAACAGTGCAATTAGACGCTGGCAAGCATAAGTACTCGATGGCTTGATAGTAGACATCTCCGTTCAGCATTCAATAAATTGTGAGTTCGACTCTCGGTAAAGGCAACATAATAAAACTGTGTAAATTCTATTTTTTTTTTTGCCTGAGAGAATCTTCGACTGAATTCCTCTCTTTCTTAATTAGACCGAATATGGTATTAATTTAATACTTTTCGGCGTTGTTACACGGCTAAAAAAATGAACCTAAATTTTAAACCCGTATAAAGTTTAATCAATTTTTCAAACCTTTTTGTACAATATTTCAAACCGTCCAAATACCTACAAAGATTTTCAATTTCTTTTGGTTTCGATTTAAAAACCTAATTGAAAAAGCAGTCTAAATTTTTTATTTTTGGTTTGTTTGAATATAATTGAATTTTGCCCACAAGAACTTCATGTGCGTCATAGCTCAGTGCTAGAGCAGTCGGTTGTGACTCCTGAGCGTTTTCGTTTGAATCCTGCCAGCTGCCACATTTTTTTAGTTTTATTTTATTCTTAAAACTTTTCGGTCTAAAATGTAAACTTTTGTGTTTGAAAATTCAAATTTATTTTTGAAAGCTTATTCAAGATTGAATTTTGCCAACAACATTTATGTGTGCGATGTAGCTCAGTGGTAGAGCAGACGGGCATGATGCGGGGAGTCTTGGTTCGAATTCCCACCAACGGACAAAAATTTTATTTTATCTTTAAAAAATTGTTAAAACCTTTCTTGTTTATAATTGAAACCCGATTCATTTAGCCAATTTTCATGAAAACTGGTCTATATTGAATTTGAATCCAAATTTGGTTTGGTCATATATGTAGTCCAAAATTTTAAAATTTAGCTGTGTATATATAAGCACCAAAATGGTATTAAAGTTAGACTTTTCATTTTACTGTGTAGAGTAATAATAAATTAAGAGTCAAGAAGGCTTCTGTCTTTTCTTGGTAGAATTGGTCCATTTTCTTAAAAAAACTAGTTGAAATTGTTATTCACAGCTGTTCATAATGCAAAAGTTATCACACGTTAATTACCCATTAAGGTTCTTGCTGGGCAATTCTAAATGTGGAACATAGGCAAGGTTGCTATTTTGAGGAACTGTGGATTGTATTGTTCGGCGAATGAGGCCAAATGTGATGTAATTCCAAATTTGGAAAATGAGATTTGTATTTAAAAAGGCGCAACATTTGTAATTTTTTGCCAAATTTGCCAAATTTGGCGCGTTATAAATGTACTATTAGGAAGTTTTTTTGCTGGATCATAAGGCAGAGGCTGCCGGTTGTACTAAAAAAAGTAATACCGGTTATAAGAAATTTGTTGAACCCCTCGGACGGATTTTAGTTGTATGCTCATAAAAATCTCTCTTTTTGTAGCACGTAGGTTAGGATAGGATGATAGTACACCACACACCGAATAGAATAGGTAGGTATGCGACATAGAAATTCGTGAGAGATCTTCAGAACGACCTTCCGAACAGAATTGTCATTAAGTATAACTATTTATTTATTGATCTCCTTTATTTTTCATGGACAGAGCTGGGTAGTAATCATTACTTTAGGAATTAAATTACTCCCAATTACCCATTACATGTAATTGAGAAAAGTAATCAATTCGTTTTCTGAATTTTTTCAATTACATTACAAGGAATGAAAAATGTACTTTGGAATTTCCCATTCCTCAAAGGAATTGCAAAAATAATTGAACTTCATTACTTTTTGGTCAGCTTTGGTCCACCTAATGGTCAATATCTTGGAAATGGGTTCACAGATGAACCTGGAAACCGCTCCTTGTAAAAACTCTGTGGGCATTCATTTTTATATATATATATAGATTAACATTTAGCATTTCAATTACTTTTCCAATTGAATGGGAAATTCTCAAGTACATTTTCTATTCCTTGTAATGTAATTGAAAAAATGTCAATTACATTTTCAATTCCTTTCAAAAGTAATGGCGCGGCAATTACATTTTGTACTTGAGCTTCAAAACGATGAAGTACTTTTGGTATTTTTTTTAGGTATTGAAATGTAATCAATTCCTTTTCTTTTCATGAAAGGAATTGATTACATTTTTCAATAACTGAGGAATGTAATTGTAATTTTAATGGAGTTGATTTTACCCAGCTCTGTTCATGGACATGTTTTCTCCATACCTAGTAATAGTTCCAGAGCGTTTTCAAATCACTGCAACACAGTTTAGACATTACAATTCCGATTTACACATGACACATAAAATGAAAATGCATAAAAAGGGCTTACCTTAAAGATAAATACGTCTGGGAGACTATTTCACGGAAATCATTTGCAAAATTTTCGCCAAATCACTTTTTATGTGCTTTGGTATAAGAAATAAAATGCAGAAATTATATTTGCATATTTTTTCAATAAATGAAATGGTTTCTAAAATATATATGTACAAACGCAGGGTTACAGTAGAAATAAATGCACATGGGCGTAGGCAGGACCTGAAATATATTTAGCGGGGTAAAATTAGATCATCCGGGATATCACTTGTAAGACCTGAAGATATCACTCAGAGAGTGTTCGATATCAGAGCAAAAGTTGTTCAGTATAACTCCTACATCAGCATATTCCCCAAAACCACCATCAAAGGGTAAATAAAACAAAATGAAATGAAATAAAATAAAATCTACTCAAATCAAATTTCATCAAATAAAAAAAAAAAAACAATTAAATAAAATAAAATTAAAATAAAATAAATAAGAAAAAATGAAAAAATAATATAAAAAAAAAAAAAAAAAAAAAAAAAAATAAAATAAAATAAAATAAAATAAAATAAAATAAAATAAAATAAAATAAAATAAAATAAAATAAAATAAAATAAAATAAAATAAAATAAAATAAAATAAAATAAAATAAAATAAAATAAAATAAAATAAAATAAAACAAAATAAAATAAAATAAAATAAAATAAAATAAAATAAAATAAAATAAAATAAAATAAAATAAAATAAAATAAAACAAAATAAACTAAATAAAATAAAATAAAATGAAATGGAATGAAATAAAATAAAATAAAATAAATAAAAAAAAATGAAAAAATAATATAAAAAAAAATAAAATGAAAAAATAAAATAAAATAAAATAAAATAAAATAAAATAAAATAAAATAAAATAAAATAAAATAAAATAAAATAAAATAAAATAAAATAAAATAAAATAAAATAAAATAAAATAAAATAAAATAAAATCAAATAAAATAAAATAAAATAAAATAAAATAAAATAAAATAAAATAAAATAAAATAAAATAAAATAAAATAAAATAAAATAAAATAAAATCAAATAAAATAAAATAAAATAAAATAAAATAAAATAACTCTTTGTTGCTTTTGACTTGTAGTCTATTGCTGTAAATACCGACGGTATTTTGAAGCAATTTTCGGGATTTCATACAATCCCGAAAATTTCTTCAAAATACCGTCGGTATTTACAGCAATAGACTACAAGTCAAAAGCAACAAAGAGTTTAAATGTTTAAATGAAAAAATATTCGTGCATTAAGCATAGAAAATTCTTTCATAGGTTTCACACCAAGTCCTAAAAATTCGCAAATCTTTCATATAAGTTAGCATTGAAATTAAAGAAATGTTCTATATGGAAGTATAAATATATGCATAAATGGACCCTGAGAAGGGTTTACCTTCAAGCTGGGTAGTGGCCTAAGGTGTTAGACCTTCTAGCATACAAGTCACTACAGTGTTGTGAGTTCGACTCTCACAATGCCGGGAAGAAAAGTCCATGAAGAGATGTAATTCCAGTATCATCGAAACATATGTCGGCTTGTCTGGTTCCTGCAGCGCGTGGGTAAATTTTTCTCAAAAAATAAAATAAAATAAAATAAAATAAAATAAGATAAAATAAAATAAAATAAGATAAAATAAAATAAAATAAAATAAAATAAAATAAAATAAAATAAAATAAAATAAAATAAAATAAAATGAAATGAAATAAAATAAAATAAAATAAAATAAAATAAAATAAAATAAAATAAAATAAAATAAAATGAAATAAAATAAAACAAAATAAAATAAAATAAAATAAAGAAAGATAAAATAAAAATAAAATAAAATAAAATAAAATAAAATTAAATAAAATAAAATAAAATAAAATAAAATAAAATTAAATTAAATTAAATTAAATTAAATTAAATTAAATTAAATTAAATCAAAATAAAATAAATAAAATAAAATAAAATAAAGTAAACAAAATAAACGAAAAAATAAAATAAAATAAAAGAAAATAAAATAAAATAAAATAAAATAAATAAAATAAAATAAAGTAAAGTAAACAAAAAAAAATAAAAAAAATAAAAGAAAATAAAAAAATAAAATAAAAAAATAAAATAAAAAAATAAAATTAAGAAATAAAAAATAAAATAAACTAAAATAAAATAAACAAAATAAAATGAAATAAAGTTAAATAAAACAAAACAAAATAACTTAAAAATTATATAAAAATGTATATTAAAACAAAAAAAGGAAGAATAAAATAACATAAACATAAAAGTAATAAGATAAGACAAAACAAAACAATATTAAAATAAAATAAGGTATGAAAATTAACAATAACAAATTAAGTAAAAGATAATAAGCTAAAATAATATAAAATAAACAAAATATAATAAAATATGTAACAATAAAAAGAAAAAAAAGGTCTAGTCCCAAATACCCAAGCTAGATGTTTGATGCAAGCATTTATTCAGTCCAGGTCGGGGTAGCAAGCCCCTTTTCTTCACTCCTGTGTTTGCGCATGCAAATTGCAATGTGTTTTGTTTTAATTTCGAGCCATGCAATAGATAAAAAGAAGAATGTTCCGCGTATAATAGAAAATTATGCCTGGGTTAGCGCTTGTGCTTGCATCTACTTACTCAGCTAACATACGTGTTTACCAACATACATTCACACTGTTATACACAGTTAACCATTAGCAACCATCATCACATAAAAACAACCTTCATCAACCCAGTGACACCCTCTCATTTAGCAATTGAAAGCTGTGTACTCTGCCTTTTGCTCTTCTTTATTCCCAAGTTGATAGTAAAAAGGCGTCACTTTCTTGCCACTTACCCTTGAAATGGTAGCTGCAGTCGTTTACCGGCAACAACAGAATTTGCAAAAACAAAACCATGAAGCCATTGTTGCTTCACCCACACACAAAGATGGAGGTGGAGATGGTGATGGCGATGGCGGCGGTATCGTTGCGCACTTTTTTACTCAACGCCATTGTTGTTTTTATTGTAGCTGTCATTTAACCGTTGATTGCCGACAGTTCCATTGTCTTGATGTCGAGCTTTCACCAATGTTGTTAGTGGGACAGACAAACGGCATTGTTGGTACTTATGATGATGGTGATGATTGTACTAAACGTTGCCATTTGCCATTTTTAGGTTTTGCCATTTGCCCTCGTTGCGGGCGCATTTGTCCTTACAAATTCATACATATGTTGATAGTTCGGAAGTTTTGTCTAAACACCCACGAAAATCAATTTGCTGAATTAAACTTGCCTTCGAGCGAATGTTAACAAATGAGTGTACTTTTGTATCGGTTGATGTGTTGGCATTAGAGTGACTCAACTTTGCGATAAAGAAACTGCTTCTACTATTCTTTTTTTTTATGTCAAAATAGCTTTTGCCAACTAGAAAAGGAGCTGCCTGTATGTCGTAAGGAGATGATATTGCCTTTGGAGTATTCCAGACGAGGTACCAATGGCGAGTATTAAAGAAAATCTAACGTTGAGATGGGCGAGCTTCACACAGATAAGAAGCGAATTAAAGCCCAAAGGCTCCGCTGGCTGGGCCATGTTATAAAGCAAGTGGAAAGCAATAGTTGAAAGATAACTAAATGTTTATAATTGGGTTATTCGTAATAGTCCGGTCAATAAAGACATAAAAAAGTAGTTGAATAACAATAATTTTCACAGAGCCAAATTTTGGTAGAGCCCTTAGGGTAGCCGGCAAGAAGAAAAGTCCAACAGTCCTCATCGATCCCATGTGTGCTAAAAAGTTATTCGGGGCAAAGGTCAAAATTTTAGTTTTTTGGACTTTTCTCGAAAACGGTAAGTTTTCGAAAAATTATCTGAGACCACGTTGCAGAGCTGAAAATTCTCTACAAATATGATCTTAGCGTTTTTTATCCAAGAGTTATCAGTTTTGAGATATCGCGACTGTAAAATTAGTTATGGAAATTATAAGAAAATATTAGAGTTGTTAAAGAATGCATTCTTTTCGGAATAATTATTCCATGTATTGTAGGGTTTCGGAATGCAGCCTTTCATTGATTTGTCGAAATGCGGACTTCAAATTTGAACATTTACTCTTATATAAAAATTAAAAATTTGTAGAGAATTTTCAGGACACAACTTGGTCTCAGGTAATTTTTCGAAAAAATTTACCGTTTTCGAGAAAAGTCCAAAAAACCTAAAATTTCGACCTTTGACCTAGAATAACTTGTTTAGCACACATGGGCTCGATGAGGACTTTTGAAGTTTTCTTATTGACCGGACTATAATATTTCGACTGTTTTCGTTGGACAATCTTTTTTAATTTCTACGGAAAACGTACAACCTTTATGGTGAGGCATCCTAATGTGCACACATCTGAGGGTATTTATGCACATATGTACTTTACAGGGTTGCCATCTTAGCTCTATGCACGAGCACTATGCGGAGCAAGTAGCATTGCAATTTCTTGAATACAAAAGGTATTCAAAACAAGCTCAACTCGAGTTTCGCTGGTTGGAGCAGAGAGTGGGTCATGAGCGCGGAATTGGGGTGGTATTAGAAACACAGGAGGTCGTTGCACCCTTGGAACTAAGCAAAGCAATTAATTTCTCAGTAATAACTAAGCGACTTTAATAGGCAGTGGAGTTTCCAGGAGCCTGTGATAACAGTGTACTGAATTTGTGTGTGACTTATTGACTCAAAAACTACTGTACAGATTTGTGCCAAATTTTAGAGTTTATCCTTTGGATAAGTCCTCTCAACATAGGCTATATTTTTTATCGACAGGTTCCGTTGGTATCGCTACACTTTCAAAATCCGTTTTTATGATCAGATTCTCTTCGTTGTTGGCAAGTATGCCATCAAAAACTTCGCGTTCTTGTTTGGTTTAACTTTTTAATTTTATTCTTTTACTTTTTTTAAAATAAAATTCTATTTATTTCTTTTAATTTACCCTCTTATTCCGGCTCGCAACGGCTGACAAATGTTATACATAGCTCCATTTCAAGTTTTCCTATAATTTATAATAGGAAAGCGAAAGCAGAGATATGACAATTGTCAGTCACTGCAAGCCTGAATAGGGGGCTAGTTTAATTTAATTAAATTTTTTTTTTTAATTTTTTTTGTATTTTTTATATTTTTTTTTCTTTTATTTTATTTTATTCTACTTTAGGTTGGGTTCTAGTGGTAGCTACAGGGGCAAACTTAGGCCAGTTTTATAAGGCCCGTTGTGATACCACCAACACCATGTGGAAAGTCCCTGGGTTGTCGGGATTTTCCACATAGGACCGTTACTCCTCTTCGAACCATTTGGATGACTTGATGAAGATCATCAAGCTGTCTTCGGATGTGCCGAGGGCTATATACCTTTCTTGATTAAGCATCACAACTTTCATTGTTCGATCCTCAATACAGCCTGTGTGAATTTAACTTTAGATCATACCGAAATTATCGGAACCATCGGTTATATGGGACGATGTTTTATATTGGTCCAATCTCATTGATTTTTAACATGGACTTTCCATTTTCCAAAAGAGCAATAGTTTCGAATTTTCACGTTCCTACCTATATAATTACCGGAGTTATCTACCAAAATCCGTTTATCAGAACAATCGATTGTATGGGGGTTATGTGAAATATTTATCCCATCTCGATGAATTTAAACATCGATATTTCACATATAAAAAGAGCAATACTTACAAAATTTCACTTTCCTACCTCTTTAACAATCGATTGTATGTAATATCGGTCCGATCTTGCTGGTTCCGACAAATGATTCTAGTATTAGAAAATGGTGGCCGCATACAAAATTTCAGTCAAATATCTCAAAAACTGAGGGACTAGTTTGCGTTCAAACAGACAGGCAGACAGACGGACATGGCTAAATCAACTCATCTAGTCATCCTGATCATTTCGGTATACCTATTGATGGGTCCATCTCTTCTTCTTCTCATACTTACAAACATCGGACCAAAGTTATAATACTATTTCATCTTCATGAAAGCTATAAAAAGCTTCTTCGAATTATTATGGCAACCCTGAAACACTCATTAGCTTCCTATGCGCACATACGAGTTTTTTAGAGTATGATGATTGGGGCTGACATCCAGAGAAGTTTTATTATGGCTGTTCACTCTGGGTTTTTATTTATTTTTTATGAGTTGCTTAAGGAGATACATACATACATACTTATCAGGGTATGAAAACATTTGCGAGTATGTGAATGCGTGCGATATTTGTAGAAACTCGCATAACAAAATATAATCTGGTATAATGTTACGGCAATTTGTAACTTCGTTTGCGCTGCATAAAGAAGGGCCAGCTAAATATGTAACTTTGTGGGTGCATTATCACGCTAGTAAAGCAATTTTATTTTATTTCAAAGCTTTTACACAATCAAATCTTATTCTTATAAATGGCTTGTCTTGTCGTAAATCACTTAACAATTTGCAAATTGTGTTACTTGACACACACATTTTCTCCAGCCCTGTGTAATATACACCAGATAGGTAGGCAAGTATGTACATCTGCATATAAGTTATACGGTTATTGGATTACTTAAAGATTTTCTGATGCTTACATGTGTTTGCATAAATGACCGTAAATCGCATTCGTATTATCGTGTATTTTTTATGTTTAGCAATTTTTTATGATTTGATTTTTTATATTTAACTTATGGTATGTATGTATGTATGTGTGCATGTTTTGAAAGTGTAAGTGTAATGGTTATGAGGGGGAATATCCACTTGACAGCGGTTAATGTGAAGGTAATTTTTTTGTATTTCTTGGAGTCATATAGGATATAAACACATATGTGCATTTGTAAGTATGTACATGTGTAAAGTAAGAAATTATGTTTAAGTTTTATTTGACCCTTCATGGTACTTAGATTGATTTATGTTGACTGAGTACGTGATCTCGCTTGAAATTAGAATTTATCAAATAAGTTAAGTATTTTAGGTAAATTGATATTAAATTTTGAAGAAAACTTTTTTAGCCCAAATTGTTCCTTTGTTATAAATTAGAAGAACCTACTGTCGTCGGTGATTCTGCAAAACGAAATTCTTGAGAATAAATAAATAAGTCCTAATCATCATCATTTATTGGCGCTTAGCCGCCTAAGCGATTTGGGCCGTTGCCTATTAAAACACGCCAGTCATTCCTTTTTAGCGATAACTGACGCCAATTGGAAATCCCAAGGGAGTTCAAGTCATCCCCCACCTATTGTTTCCATCTCAGTCGAGGCCTCCCACTTCCTCTGCTGCCGAATTCAGGTGACGATAGGAAAACCTTCTCTGCTGGAGCTTCTTTGTCCATTCGCATAACATGACCCAGCCAGCGGAGCCTTTGGGCTTTAATTCGCTGGACTATGGTCAGGTCTGCGTAAAGCTCGTACAGCTCATCGTTAAATTTCCTTCGATACTCGCCGTTGGAATCACGGGAAGGACCATAAATCTTCCGGAGAACTTTTCTCTCAAATACTCCAAGAGCCATCTCATCTTCTCTCGCAGTTTAGCAGCTCCCTCCATAATTTAAGTACACTCTGCACGTCGGTTACCAGGTCGCCATTATTGTCCTTACAGGAACTTGCCCCGGTCTTCAAGCCTTCCGTCATCCACCGGATCTTTTCATAGAATTTTCGGGCATCATTCCTATCAGCCAGCATCTCAAGCTCCTCACACTCACGCCTTTCGGCCTCACTTTTCTTTTTACGTCACAAGGTACGATGGTCTTCTTTCCTTGTCCCGTCCATCGCATTTCCTGTGGGGCGGTGATATCGACCTTTGCGTTAGCGAGGACATCAACCAGTCGGGCAGTGGTACCTTCCCTGGAAAGGGTCCGGACATTCCAGGTACATGCCCTAATATCCTTCTCATTGTCCTTAATTCGTTCTCCCGGGTCGTCAACATTAAAGGGGGTTCCCATCCGAGGCATTTTTCGATTTTTCATTGGACTAAATTTTTTAAGTGGCCGGTCCCAAACCCAGCGCACAACCCGTCTCCGAGGTTTTGAATAAAAGTATCCACATTTATATAGCGAGCCGCTTGCTACAAGACAGACACCCGCCTGCAGCCGTACCACATGGTGAACACACTGCGAAACAAGACCTCGGTGAGCCCTTAAACCGAATATGTCAGAGTGGCCCCACCGGGGCTCCCTATCTTTCTGCCGCGAGCATAAGTAGTTCACGTTGCCCAGAGTGCACGAACGGGGGCGCAAGAGTCGGGATTGAGCAGGGTCGCACAGTTGCAGCCGTTTGGCTAACTATACAACCACACCCCATTACACTCCTAATGCCTTAGATGTCCATTACCTTGGGCCTGGATTCTCTAAGAGTGAGTTTTGAAATTTTCACTTTTTCACCATTTAAAATGTATGGGAAAAAGGTGTTCATTTGAAAACTCACAGTTTGAGAATCCAGGCCCTGTTTGGAATAAACACCGACGCTGTGCTGTTTGCTACTCCATATAAAAACACTTCCTATTTTTTAGGTTGATTTAACAAAACTCGATTTTTCAAAAGGAACTAGTTAAACGACTTACAAATTACTTCCACTCCCACATCTTCAAGTTCGTGTTTGAGAACTTTCGAATTTACTTAAAAAAAGGGTTGCAAATTGATACTATGATTGATTGTGATTTATGTAAAGTGCCTATACAGTAACTGTGATTTCCATTATATATAAATATTGACATACATACTTATATACATACATATATACGAAGTGACAAAAGATAAATGTTTTTATTGATTGTTTGGGTTTTAAGTGTTTTTGCATAGACAAATAGCTGGAGTTGATTCATAAACTTGTCTATACTTGTGTAAGAAAATTTAAATGATCCGACCAGAGAGGCCAAGAGCTACAACAGCTGATATCTTCATAGCCAGAGAAGGACTAGGGAACAGCATTGACTGACGACAGATGACTTTTCTTGCATGGCATCACCTCCCCCGAATTATGTCCAGCCGGCATAGGCATAGAAATCAATGTGATTTGCTATTTCAACCGACAGCCAATCAAATATAATTTTGAATCGTGACATTTAAATTTTTATTTGTGATTTGATTCTAAACCAATGTACGTACTTTTGAATTGTGATTTGAATCACGAACTACACCTTTTTCAGTTTATATTCAGAAAATTACAATTCATATTCCCATTTCAGAAAGTTCCATTTTATACTCAGAAAATAAAAATTAATATTCCGAAAATTATAATTAGGAGAATCACTCTTGCCAACAAGTGTAACTTCGGAATAAGTTGGCAATTGAGATGTAAAGTCCTCTCTCGACAAACAAAGATCACACTATAAGTCTCATGAAGTATTTGATAGAAAGTTCTTTATGGTCCTTCCGTGATGCCAATGGCGAGGTCGAAGGAAATTTAACGATGAGCTGTACGAGCTCTACGCAGAACTGACCATAGTGTAGCGAATTAAAGCCCTAAGGAAGCTCCAGCACAGAGGAGGACTTGAACTCCCTTGGTGTTTCCAATTGGCGTCAGTTGTCGCTAAAAAGGAACGCCAGTCGCGCATGGTTTGATTCGAAGCGGCTAAAACAGCCCAGGCTGATAAGCGCCAATAAATAATGATGAAACCTGGTTAGAAATACTTTCTATATTCTCACCATCAGGCAGCCAAGATTAGTCCACCCCGATAGTGGGCTGCACTTGAGGAAAAAGAAGCTCTTGGCCTGCGTCTGACTCAAGACTAATAAAAAGTAGTCTTACACTACCATAACTTTCATAGTATAAAAAAGTCCTTACTTCTTTGGCAAAATGTGTTCTGGTTCGCCATCTGATGCTGGGCTGAAATCACTAAATATTCCCGAGCTTTATCCCTGCAATAATTTTAAAATTATCTCAAATACTTTTCTTATAACAATAGGATAAGTCAAGCATCTTTAACAGTTACTTGGTTTTGTGAAATAATCACATAAATTTTTTGTGGAAATTGTACTATTTCCTTGTTAATGGGTTTTGCTTTAATAGGAGATTGAAACTAAAATAGAAACTTAGAGTGACGATTAGAAATTGATTTCTAATGACTTTTTGTAAAAAAGCCTAGTATTTGTTGTACAATTTTCAGTTACTAAAAAAGAAAAAGAGTTACTTGGTTTTATTGTGAACTAAATTCTTGATTTCAGTGCATTTTAGGTTACTTGGTTTTATAACTTTTTTAGTTTAAGGTACTAAGAAACAGGATACGAAGAAACGGATCGATGTTCCTGATAGAATTTTTAACGGGATTCCGAAAATTCGTAGAACGACGAAACCAAGTAACTGTCACTTACTTGGTTGTGTGATGCCACGGGAGAAATACAAATCATCGCTTCCAACGAAGACTAGCACGGTTCAGTTAGCGTGCAAGACTAACACGGTTCGTAATTCGCGTAGCTATTTCGTTGTTAGCGTGGAAGATTAACACGATTCAGTTCTATGCGAACTATGCTAGTTTTCCACACAAACAACGAACCGTGCTAACCTTCGTTGGGAATAGAGATGGGCGGCGTGCGTGTTTTTACCGTGACACGAAAATTCACGATGGGGCTAATGTGTCGTCATCAATACATACCTTATAAGTTTTAGTTGGATAAGTACATACGATGTTTATAGAACATGCATGTACAAATATATACATATATAAAACTACAACCATGAAATATAAAACCAAAACCTTTCGTGCATGTCGCGCTTGGCGTGTTTTAATGATTTTTTACCGCGTGTGTATTAGTGCGTACTATCGAAAGGATGTTTTGTGTCCGTGTTTAGTCCGTGTCGTGCCGTGCATCAAAAATCATGCACGCGCCCATCTCCATTTCTAACATAGTCACGGGAAAGACGCGTGAGTGTTTCGTGTCACGGCCAAAAACTCGCACGCCGCCCATTTCTAGTTGGGAGCGACGATATGTACATATTTTCTCTATCTCAACATAAGAAACATAGATATATGTACGTTATTTGAACAATGTCCGATGAAATCAACACCGGCGTTTCAGGAGATGATATTAAAGATCCGGAGAAAAAGGGAAGACGCACGAAAATATGCAAGAACGAACTTTCATTTACTACAAGATCAAATTCCAATCTTTGTTGCGAGGAAGGTGAGCCACCTAAATCTTCACAGAAAACACCTTACATGGATATTGCGTCAATATCAACCCCGACAGCAATAGAGATCAAAGATGGTGAAGTTAGCAAAAGCCTGCAGTTAGACCACCTACTTGGATGGACAATTTTTTTAAATGGACCTCGAATCGAGGAAATTGCAGTCTGTGCAAAATACACGACGAAATGTAATGAGTCAGTTTGGTTCTTCTTCACTTAGTTTACCAATAATTTGGTCATCTATGACATGAACATTTAATTTTTTTTTACACCAATTAATTGTACTGAATATCAGTGGTGCTAAAATGTGTGCCAAAGGTTTCTCGTTACCTGTAATTAGCTGCAGTTTGGTAGCGGGTAATAAATTTCCCAAGTTCTTGCCGCCTTCTCACCCACACAGATGGGTGTGTTTTAGCGTTTCGTGAAGATCTCGCTGCCCCCTCAAGCACCTATCTTGAACTCTTGTGCTCCAAATCGCAATGACTTTGTAAGTATGTGTGATGAAAACTGATTGCTTACGCAGTCATTTGTGTCACTAATTACATGCAAATTGCGCGTTTTACTGTTTATGATCAGCTCATAAATTCATAAAAATAATATGAGCGTCATTTGATAGCGCCTCAGTGGCATTATGTAACCATTTTTTTTATATGATTGCTTAACGGTGGCAGTGCTGGAAGCAATGACCACTATTCGGTCTCATCATAATTTAATAATGGTTCGAGAACGCGAAAAATGTTTTAATTATTATTGTGTTGCTGATAGCATAATGTGATTAACAGTAAAACTTTTTTATTTATTTATGTATGTATATGGTTAATTATGTCAAGTTAGTAGACAGCTATAAAAAAATATTTTATTGGGGGCATCATGGCCGAAAGCTCAAAATCCTAATTGCCATAAAAATCAGTAAAATAAATAAATAATTAATTTTAGAACACCATAAAGCGTTCATCTTTAAGCACTCAAATTAGGGCAGCTAATAAAATGATTCGAAAAAAGCAATCAAGAATTGATTTTATATGGCTCAAAGGTACAATTCTATATTATAAAATCAATTTTTCACTTTCGTTTTTTAGGTATCTTCCTATGACGCTTTCAAAAGCGCTAAACCAGTGAACAGGTTTTTCAGGTCTTAGGGGCGACCCTATCGCCATCCCCTTGTAGTCGCCTTTAGCAGGGATGAGGACAAACGGAAACAAATAAAAGTAAAATAGGCTGATGGATAAATTCGTGTTGCGAGTGAAAAAAAAGAAAGGGTATGCTGCTAGACAGAATTTGGCAGTGAAGATGCCCACAGTACACGTGCGCGTTGACGTAAAGAACGACAAAAATCAAAATAAAACAAAACTCGTGAATAAAAAATAAAAATATATGTAAATTTTAGAATATAACTGTTAAAATAATATGCATCGAGAAATAAATATGTATGGTGGAAATTTGGATTTTAATTCGTAAAGTGACCCCAGCCCGTGCAATTGCTGGCGTATGCCGATGATATTGATATCGTTGGCCTTAACAACCTCGCCCTAAATGTTGAATTCTCTGGACTGGACAAGGAAGCGAAAAAGTGGGTCTTGCGGTGAACGAGGACAAGGCGAAGTATTTGCTGTCATCAAAGAAAGAATCGGCGCACCTGCGCCTTGTCAGCCACGCCACTGTTGATAGTAACAAATTTTGTGGGACTTCGCCTTTTTGGGAACCGGCGAACTATGCTAGTTTTCCACCCAGAGAACGAAGTGGGCTAGTCTTCCACGATAACAACGAACCGTGCTAGTCTTAAACGCAAACAACGAACCGTGTTATAAAACTTTCATGGATAATATGCTTCGTTTTTTGGTTTTTCTAGGAATGGGTTCGTATATTATAAGAATTAGTTCGTAAAATTTAGGAATGGATTCATACATTTCAAGAATGGGTTCTTGAATTCTAAGAATGAGTTCGTACAATTTATAAATGGATTGTCATATTCTAAGAATGAGTTCACAAAATTTAAGAATCTTTTCATACGTTCTAAGAATGAGTTCTTAGATTTTAAGTATTATTATTAAAATTCTGTTTGACATGAGTATTTACGAATTTTTGTTCTTAAAGTCCAGGAAAACTTTCTTTGGTGAGCTTTTAATGAAAAAAATTCGTAAATTATATGTACTTTTTCGAAGAAAATATGTACTTTTTTGGTTCAGTGTAGAGAACGAAAATTAGTACTTGATGATAGGAAACCCCTAATCCTTTAACTGGGTAAAATAAAGAAAAATTTTCTTTGAAATATGTTATTTTTTTCCTTTACCTATGCAAGAATTTTTTTTTAAGGGTGGTTCTTAATAAAAATAAATAAAATATTACTTTTTGAGACGAATTATATTACCTTAACTGAGAATCGAAGACACAAAACTAGAACGCTGAGCTCAGGTGTCCACCATGATGCCAGTGCCAACAGCTTAGTTTCAAAGATGAGGACGATGGACCGCTTCTTACGGGAACTTTTACTAGTATTGTAATATAAGGTTATTTTTCGTAATACTAACTAAACCAAAAATAAGGAAACTGGTTCTCTCTTTCAAGGAAATACTTTTTTTGAGTGTACAAAAAATAAATAAGTTATTACTAGCGAGCGTTGTTTGATTGTATTTTAGCTCGCGAACCTAAATCTTAGAGTGAACCCCTAATGATAAAATACTCTAGTTGAAACAAATTCGCTCGGGAAAATTTGCAAACAAAACTTCAAAATTGATACGCGGAAAAGTTAAATTTGCTTTGTTGGTGTTAAGTTTAACGTTTATTGTCTCATGCCATTAAAATCGAACTGAATACAATTAGGGCAACTGATGCAGAAAGGGGGAAAACTGACTAAAGAATAGGTATAACGCTGTAGCGGCGAGGACGAGGACGCAAATGATTGATATCTGTGGCGTTTGCCAACGGATTCATTTCTATTGATTTTGAAATTATGAAAACAAACAATGAATGGAAATGAGCGAAGGAAACATTTTATACTCTAGTATTTGTTGTTGCTGTATATTTTTTCTTCATGGGCATGACGAATGATTGCTGCTGATTGCCATCCTCGGTTGTGGGGCTGCCAAAGCACCATTGCTCCATTGCTAATAGCTCCAACTGTAATCGACGAAAAGTCACGTCAATCAGTGATGCCACAACCATTTTGGCGCCTTAACTGACTCAGGCGCAAGTGGGATGGGATGCCGCAACGTGCTTATGAGGTTGACTTCCGTATTTGCATATTTGTTGTTGACATTTATTTGTTGTTTAGACTTTCAATTAAATTTTGCTCGTCGTGTTGCGATTTCAGCACAAATTCGCAAATAAAACATTGAAACAGCATTTAATTTTCGATTTATTAAATTTCATGTAATTGAGATTGAAAATGATATACATAGGAGTTGAGTGTAGATATCGTCGCTCCCAACGAAGACTAACACGGTTCGGTTAGCGTGGAAGACTAACACGGTTCGTTGTTTGCGTTGAAAACTAGCACACTTCGTTCTCTGCGTGGAAGACTAACACGCTTCAGTTTTCTGCGTCGAAGACTAACATGGTTCAGTTCTATGCGAACTGTGTTAGTCTTCGACGCAGAGAACGAAGTGTGTTAGTCTTCGACGCAGAAAACTGAACCGTGTTAGTCTTCGTTGGGAGCGACGATATGTATATACAAAGATACTTACTTTTATTGATATTAAATTATAAATGTGTGTAGGTATTCATATTTAACACCTCTCGCTCTTGAAATCCTATTCGCAATTCTGAGTTAGTGCTGAGCGCTAGAAAAAATATGAAATCCCGAATTCGAATGTAACTAATTTTCACTGGGATTATATGGGCTAGGGTAAACCAGGGATGGGATGCCGCACTTTTTGGAAAAACCGCCTAAATTTGAAAATATTAGCTTTATATGAATATTTTTTTTAGTATACATAGCTAGTTCAATATTTCAACATGCATTATTAAAATTTTGTTTTACATATCACATAGTTTCTTCAGAAATTAGCTTTTCCCAGCCTGCCTTATGGATAGTTACCAGAAACTATGAAACTTTTTTCTTAAAAAACATGTACGTTTTTGGTTCAGTGCATGAATAAATCAAGAGTGGCTTTTGGGCAACTGACAAATGTGGAAGTTCCAGCCAAATATCTTTAAAAACGAAGTTACGATTGTTTAACTCAAATGTAAAATCAGTGTTGTTTTATTCTTGCGAGAAAAGCCTACAAGTTTTTACCACGCTTTTATTAGGTTCACTTGTATGTTTGCTTGTTTGTTTGTTTGTTTGTTTGTTTGTTTGTTTGTTTGCTTGCTTGTATGTATGTAACTCTCGTTCAGTCTAAGCCCCAGTGGCCCAAAAACAGTAAAATTTCCCTACAATATGGGTATCAAATGAAAGGTGAAGGCTCCAGGTTTCACTTGGACATCGACATATTTCGATAAATTTATCGATAACTGAGTTATCGGTCAAAATGTGGTTGCCCGAAACCCCTAAAATTTCCCTGGAATATGGGTATCAAACGAAAGGGGAAGGCCCCAGGTTTCATTTGGACATCGATATATTTCGATAAATTTATCGATAACTGAGTTATCGCTCAAACTGTGGTTGCCCGAAAACCTTAAAATTTCCCTACAATATGGGTATCAAATGAAAGGTGAAGGCCCCAGGTCTCATTTGGACTTCGACATATTTCGATAAATTTATCGATAACTGAGTTATCGGTCAAAATATGATTGCCCAAAAACCTAAAAAATTCCCTACAATATGGGTATCAAACGAAAGGTGAAGGCCCCAGGTTTCACTTGGACATCGACATATTTCGATAAATTTATCGATAACTGAGTTATCGGTCAAAATGTAGTTGCCGAAAAACCTTAAAATTTCCCTACAATATGGGTATCAAACGAAAGGTGAACGCCCCAGGTCTCATTTGGACTTCGATATATTTCGATAAATTTATCGATAACTGAGTTATCGGTCAAAATATGATTGCCCAAAAACCTAAAAAATTCCCTACAATATGGGTATCAAACGAAAGGTGAAGGCCCCAGGTTTCACTTGGACATCGACATATTTCGATAAATTTATCGATAACTGAGTTATCGGTCAAAATATGGTTGCCCGAAAACCTTAAAATTTCCCTACAATATGGGTATCAAACGAAAGGTGAAGGCCCCAGGCCTCATTTGGACATCGACATATTTTGATAAATTTATCGATAACTGAGTTATCGCTCAAACTGTGGTTGCCCGAAAACCTTAAAATTTCCCTACAATATGGGTATCAAATGAAAGGTGAAGGCCCCAGGTTTCACTTGGACATCGACATATTTCGATAAATTTATCGATAACTGAGTTATCGGTCAAAATGTGGTTGCCCGAAAACCTTAAAATTTCCCTACAATATGGGTATCAAACGAAAGGTGAAGGCCCCAGGTCTCATTTGGACTTCGATATATTTTGATAAATTTATCGATAACTGAGTTATCGGTAAAAATGTGGTTGCTCGAAGACCTTAAAATTTCCCTACAATATGCGTATCAAATAAAAGAGGAAGGCCCCAGGTTTCATTTGGACATCGACATATTTCGATAAATTTATCGATAACTGAGTTATCGGTCAAAATATGATTGCCCAAAAACCTAAAAATTTCCCTGCAATATGGGTATCAAACGAAAGGGGAAGGCCCCAGGTTTCACTTGGACATCGACATATTTCGATAAATTTATCGCTAACTGAGTTATTGTCAAAATCTGAGGCCAAATGCCTTAAAATTCCCTAACAATATGGGTATCAAACGAAAGTGGAAGTCCAGAGGTTTCGTTTGGACTGCTGTATTTTTCGATATATTTTCGATAATTTCATAGGACATTTGACTAAAAAGTAAAAAATAAATATAGTTTAAAAAAACTAAAACTCACGCTTTTAGAGAGTATTGAACTAAAAATTTGATAATAATTTTAAAAACCCTACACAGTAGTATTGTGGAAAAAGCGTGGTCCGCTTTGTGCCATAATTTTCGTATATCGAGCGCTCGACGCTTTTCCCACATAATGCTAGTTTCTTTACTACGCTTTCATTAGCTTTACTTGTACATACATTCATATGTATGTTTGCTTGTTTGTATGTAACTCCATTTCAGTCTACCCGATAGTGACATATGACTGTGACAAAAACCTTGAAATGTGCCTTCAATATGGGTGTCCAACGATAGGAGATTGCATTTGGACTTCGATATATTTATCGATAACTAAGTTATTGGTCATAATGCCTACAATCTGGGTATCAAACAAAAGGGAAGTTCTACAGGTTTCTATTGGACTTTGGAATATTTCGATATATTTATCGATAACTGAGTTATCGGTCAAAATGAGGTTGTCCAATAATAAACTGCACTGCGGTATATTTCGATATTTTTATCGATTACTTCATAACACATTTAACTAAAGAGTAAAAAATAAATATAGTTTAAAAAGCGAAAACACGCGCTTTTAAAGAATATTGCACTAAAAAGGTAAAAATAATTTAAATAAAGAACGAAGGTTATGCAACAAAGCGGACCACGTTTTTTCCACAATACTATTGTGTAGGGCTTTTAAAATTATTTTCAACTTTTTAGTTCAATACTCTCTAAAAGCGTGAGTTTTAGTTTTTTTAAACTATATTTATTATTAATAAAAGTCAGCGCCGAATCCTAAAAACTCGCTGCCCGGAAAGAATATTAAATGACGACTTATCAGCCTAAAGCTGCCACAGAAATAACCAAGCTAAAGTGGCCGGGGATTGGGCACACTCTCAGAACCACCTTTAGTAAATATAGCCCGACAAGTATTGCGATGGAATCCACAGGGAAGTCGACGACCTGGTGCACCAGCGAAAACTTGGTGCAGAACTGTGGACAAAGAACAACAACAAACAGAATACGATTCAAGTCGGTGGTAGAGACCCACCCTGCAAAAATCGGGAGTACTCAGTTCGATATCTAAAGAGTACTCCAATTGGAGTATCAGAGTACACCAAATGTAAACCTTTTTCATATAAAAATTGTGGTCCAATTAACATTGCGATGTCCTAAGACTGGACCACCTACTCCAACTTTCGCTTTGTTTCTGGTACTCCAAGGTGTACCTACCTATAGTTAGAGAACTCCAATGTTGTTACTTCTTGCAGTCGTCGATAAACCACGAGCTATTGCTATAGCTGAAGGAGATCCGCTGAGGCAATGGAGCACATAATCCAATGATTTTTGCGGGGATATGCTCCAATAGGAGTTAAGGAAAATGATGATGAATGATCATTAACGTTAAAAAAAAACTTTACACTGAACAGATGTAGCAATTTGTAGCTACTACTTAAACAAATTGTGTCCGCTTACAAAACGGCACAGTGTTAGTTAGGCGCCCAAAGGCCCAAAATAAACTTATAGGGACAGTTTTGGTCAGAAATAAATGCCCAATTTCGCCAACCCTGCATGTAAGCGCGAAACTAAAAAAGTAAACAATAAAAACATTGCTCAAATAGCTCGAAAAAGGTCGATATGCTCGAGTTTAAGCTCGACAATTTTCGAGTATTGAGCATTGTGCGAGTATTCGTGGACTCGTTGAATATTTCTCAGGGCTACTGGAATCGAGAGCTCTAGTAATTTTTGCGAAAGCCGACACAGCGACACAGCTTGTAAAGATGTGGGTACCACATTTACCGGTATCACGCACTCATCACTAATCTGAATAGTTTACTAAGTGTTGTATACGTTGGCGTTGGTTTTGTTACTTAATTTTGTTGGATTTTAATTAAAAAACGGTAGGAGACGTTACGTTGATGACATGGCTCATTACTCGGGTACTCTACCAATTTTCAATTTGATAAAAAGAAGCTCGCGAGACATTTTATCAATTAACATCTGTTTATAATTGGAATGCAGCTACTGGGTTCACTTGCATGCATTCTGTTGTTGTCATTTTGTCAATAACAATATTTCTCCATCATTATTAAAGTTGATTCGTCACCGAATCGAACACGAAAATTGACGCCGATCACGTTATTAATGTCAATAATGCATGTCTGGCTGGTGTGACGTTGTGTTTTTGGGTGGTCAAACTGACTGCACGAGGTGCATGCTCGACGCATGGTGTAAAAGCTTATGGAGCACATAAAATCTTATCTCTAACTTAAATTTTACAGCTGAGTTATTTGACTTTGGACTGCGTTGTACAGAATTTTTTATTAAATTTTCTTTTTTCTGTTGTTGGTTTAATTTTCTCATATCCATTTTGATAAGAAAACACTATTTGGATTTGTATATAATCTTTTTGTTTACCTTCGAATAACTTTTTTATATCAGTTTGAACAGTAGCAATATACCAAAAAAGGCATTTGTGATAGGTGATAAATGAAAAGCAAGTCATAAATTTGAGTTTAATTGGTAAATTGGTGATAACAGTTTTTTTGGGACGGTGGTTCCTCGCCGAAGATAAATATTTCTAGTTTAAAAAGCCGCGACTATTAGGAGTCCAACAAAGCTCAGATCTCGAAGCGGCAAGTAGTTTGGTTTCTAGGAAGCTACTGGTATTTGCTAAGAGGGCAGAGTTATTCTCTAACTTGGGTCCTGGTTTTTGCTGAGGTTTTTGTTCTAAGAAAAGTCTGATAACACTATGGACATTTTATGTCTAGTTATTATTATTATTATAAGGCATGCCGAAACGAGCCGGGCCGTTTTTTTATATCGACCCGGCCAAGAGCAATACACTCGGGGTGACCCTGTCTGACATTTAAGCAGGGCTACACCTCGCTACAACAACAACAACAACGCACTCATCAACAAGCTTCGAAGTTATTGCGTTAGACGGCAAGGCACGTAGGGCGGCCTGACTGTCCGACATAATGTAGATTCGCTTAGAGGATAGTCCTCTTCGGAGGCATTCTCTGCCACAGATTTATATTGCATGGATTTCCCATTGGTACCGATTTTTTATATTTCGGTTCGTAGATACCAACTCCCGTTTTACCATCTTCCAGCTTCGATCCGTCTGTATACCAATCGTAATCAGCATATGGGTTCCCTGTTTCCCAAAGCACTCAATGTACGACTGAAACCTCAAAGTTTCGTGTGATCCTGAGTGTAGGAGTTATTGCATCACTTACTTGCAATATAGGACCATTTATGAAATTCTTGAATATCTTCATATGTCCTGTCATATTTCCGATTTTTGGATCAGAAATATTTTAAAGTCTCAATGCAGCAAGTGTGGCTTCGTTCTGTATCAGAATATGGAAGGGAGGTTTTCCCACAAGGGCACTTAAGCATCAGCAGGGCACATTCTCATTGCACCTGTTATACCGACACAGACCAGCCGATGCAGCTTACTTAATTTAGTTGCCGCAGTTCTTTGAGCAGTCTTAGGCCACGCGACTTCGTTCTAGTTATATGGGGTTTTGACAGACCGGTCCAGCTCAACCCAAAAAATCGAGTATGAGAAAATTCTTACCTATTAACTATGCACGAGACCCAATGAAAGTTTGTTGAACTTGGTCAACATTTTTTTCCACTTTCAATAATTGTACTTAAACTCCCCGATTTCAACTACTCCCTACTCCACTGCGGAGAAAATGTTACATCGCATCGTTAAAATAACCGCAAAATCTACTCAACTGAAAATTTTCATTTATATTGTGTTTACACAATGTCTTGCCAAAAAAAAAAAAAAAAAAATCTCCCACTCCGTCTACAACCGATACGATACGATAGTATTTCTTCATTCGTTCATTGTATCGCTGTACATTTAGAACCTCTAGTAATGGTTATTTATTCTTTGGCGTCCTTCCCTATCCAATTTGGTGTCCTGCTGCTGGGCTGAATTTATAACAAAGCAAACAACTCAACAACATGTTTGGCCAGTAAACACAAAAAGGATCTTCATTTAATTTTTGGTTATTTGGCAATTCTTCACTTCATTACACATTTAACGCTATCAGCTTGCGATGAAACAAAACAAAAAAAAAAAAACAATATAGCTAGGAAATTTGTTTTGATTGTCCTTTCCAATAGGACATAAACAACCAGTAAATAGTAATAAAAATCTAAAGGATAACAAACAACGAGAGCCATAAAAAAATGCTCACTAACATAGAATATTTGATTATGGGAAAGGATTACAACAAATTAGGGTAAACAAAATCAGGGATGGGCAATATTTTATTTTTCAGTGACGAGTGACACAAAATATATAATAAAAAGTTATTCATTATTTTAAAAATTTTGAGTGATAAGTGACCGGCTATTTTGATTCAAAAATATTTTGAGTGATGAAATAAAAATAAATTGTTATTCATCACTGTGATTTTTTTGAATAAAAATAGCCGGTGACTCATCACTCAAATTTTTGCGAATAATGAATAAAAATAAATTTTAAATTTTTTCGTCACTAGTCACTCAAAAATAAAATTTTACCCTTAATTTTGAGGGATGAGTGACGAAAAAATAAGAAATACATTTTTATTCATTATTCAAAAAAATTTTAAGCATGAGTCAAAATCAAAGTGATGAATAACAATTTATTTTTATTTCAAGCGATTCTTGAATCAAAATAGCCGGTCACTCATCACTCAAAATTTTTAAAATAATGAAAAATTTTTTATTTTTTATTTGAATAATTTTTTATTCAAAATGGCCCAACCCTGAACAAAATTCACTTGCAAATGAGAATTGTTGAAGGATAATAACAACAACATCATAACACTAATGAAATTTGTCAATGGCCAGTTTTCATATAAAGCGTTTAATGTGAGAAACTAGACCATATGTGTGTGTAGTGCCCGAAAGCGACGCATCGAGGGGGGTTTTACAGGGCTTCACAACACCTGACTTCTTTTAGTTTGGTTACCACTGCCGAACACTGGGGCGAGAAAGTTCCATATCACCTAGAGGACTCATCAAATAGAGTACAAAAAAAAAATTAAAAAAATTCAAAATATCAAGTAAATAAAAAACATTTTAATAAAGTTAACTATAATAAAAAAAGCTGGCTTAAATAAAGTAAAAATTAAACAAAATTGAAAAAATGAAAAAAAAAAAATAAACTAAAATCAAGCAAAATAAAATGATTTAAATAATACAAACCAAATAAAGTAAGAAACAAGTAAGAAAGTCTAACTTCGGGTAAGCCGAACATTAAATACCCATCGGTAGTTTTCAGAACGGTATAACAATTTATGTGATTTTCGAAATTGTCCATATCGAAAAAGAGCGTGGTCGGGAAGCGATTTCGTCCAATTTCTCCAGATATATTCCTTATAAAACTACTATACCTTGAGCCAAATTTCATGACTCTACCGTAACCAGTTTAATAGTTATGACCAGTCGAATTTTCAAAAATGCTTTCATTTTAGCCATTTCCGTTACAAAATTATGTCAATCTAGGTGATTTTCGAAATTTTCGATATCGAAAATGGGCGTGGTTGGAGGGTGATTTTATTCAATTTCATCAGGTATACTCCCAATGTTACTAGTATACTTTGTGCCAAATTTCATCGTTCTACCATAATCAGTTTAAAAGTTACGACCAGTCGAATTTTCAAAAATGCCTGCCTTTAAAATTTATCAAAAATCATAATAGAATCACAAACGAGAAGGACTCACCTGTAAAATTATATCATTTTAGTACCGAGATAAGTTTATTTATGTGATTTTCGAAATTTTCGATATCGAAAAGGGGGGCGTGGTTATCATACGATTTCGCCCATTTTCAATAGCAACCTACCTTGGCCAGAAGGTAACCTGTATACAAAATTTCATGTAAATATCTGAATTTTTTCTCAAGTTATCGTGTACACGGACAGACGGACGAACTTTCATATACGGAACTCCATATCTATCTCGATTATTTTATGCCGTTACGTAGTACCGTTATGTGGACAAACTTATAATACCCTTGTGCTAGTAGGAAGTTTTTTTTATCAACACTGATTTTTAAAAGTTGTTCAGGTAAACTGGGTCGAAGACATTCTACTAAACTAAATATTTTGATCGATAGTTCCAGGGCCGGATTAAAACCTTCGGTGGCCGTAGGTAAAAATTCTGTCGGGGCCCTTAAGAAATGCATTTTTGGAAGAAACCATATGGATGAAAATGGTATATTTGACAGCAGAGTAACACTTTGGCATTTATTGTGGTCAATCATAATCTACGCCGACTTATTGGTAGTTATTTATGCCATGCTTACTTTCGTAAACTGACATCCCCTTATTGAAGTGGTCGAAATTATATGAAAATACATATAGCCACGTTCGAATATCTCAGGATCTTTTTCGAAAACTTTAGTATGCGTAGAAATATTTTGTTTTACCGTTTATTTCTCACGAAATTCCCCATCGACAATGAAAATAGTTATTTTGTAAAGCCTATAGTTCTCGAGCTAGGGCCACCTCTTCTCCATCCATAATATCCAAAAATACTACATAGTTTGGGGAAATTGAGTTATCTTGTATAACAAAAATTCCCACAGAGCGAAATTTTTGTAGAGAGCTTAAAAATAAAAAAGTTATTTGGGGGAAAAAGTCGAGAAAAATTAAAAAAAAATCTCCTACTTGGATTTTTCACATTTTTTGTCCCCGAAGAACTTTTTTATCCCAAATGGGATCGATGGTTCGGTTCAAAACCGGTTTGCAGCCCTGGCTATAAACCTTAGTTCTAGGACCCCCTTCGAACTTTGATATCACAGTCTCTGGCCTCATATTACAAAAAATCAGTATATTTGATTTGTCGGTTTACGTAAACGACAGAAATTCCAAATTGATGTCAATCAAAAAAATTTCAATAAAGCGAGCGAAGCGTAAAAAGGACGAAAGAACAAAAGTTAGTTTAATCCTTTCTATTTACCACAACGTTTATAATGTGTTGCCAACAATTTTGCATATCTAATACACCATATGATGCCATTCAACGTCAAGGCAAATATCAAGAAATATCAACAATATACCGATGACTATCATCATTATTTACAGGAGCAACGATGTAAGCAGTGCGATTTCATTTCATTTTTTTTTTACAACAACGAAATCATCAAGATAAGTGCAAACGACACTCAAAATGTTTATTTATGTTCACATGAGATAATGTTATTGTTGAGATATCAAAATCAAACCAACAAATATTCAACTTAGAAAAATATTGTATAAACGAAAAAAGATACTAAAACGGACATATTCAGTCAAATGTACAAATTGCTCTTAATCAAATTGCTAAATCTGTAGAAAAATGTCGCCTGTCAAAAGCAAAGTCAAAGTCAAATTTCTCAACAAGGATAAAAAATGGCGTTTATGGCAAAGACAAGGAGCTCTATTTGCACAATCATCTCGGCATCTTAAGTACATTTGCAAACAAATCATAACCATGAATGTGTGAAGTATGGAATGCATATGGATAGGTACACTTGTGTGCAATGAAATGGCACCTTTATATGAACAATTATATTCTTCCTTTGGGGGGTTTGTTTGTTATTACCACGCGCAGGTCATGTATTAAAATCAAAACAAAATATTAGGGAGGCGTGGTACCTCCCATACAATCTTATTAATTCCACCATAAATTTTTATCTCATTTTTGTTTATTTTCCACCTATATTTTCATTCTGTGTTGAATTGGTTTTTGGCGTAGCTGCGTTTAATGAGCCAAATTTTGCAGTAACAGATGTCACTGGCGAGCAATAATGTTGCCTAGTTCAACGCAGTGTTCAAATTGGGTCGTTTTTTTGTGTTTCATACTAAACGCATTAAAATGTTATGTTAAAATGTATTTTTCAAGGACTGAAACCGAAACCGTAACCGATTAAAACCATTTCATTTTTCAAAACCGAAACCAAAACCGTAACCGTTATTTTGATCTGAAAAAGAACGAAACCGAAACCGTTTCAAAAGTCGGAACCGGTTCCAAACGGTTTTGAATTTTTTTATGTTTTTTTCTTTTTATGGGAAGATATTTTCTTTTACCAAAGGGCACTCTGGAAGAAATTAAGAAAAATACACTTTCAAATAAAAAGAAAGTGCACCAATCAAGTAAGAGGAGCAAGAAGGCCACGCCCACATTTAACCTTTTTAAATTTTTTCACAAAACAATTAGAAATCCAAATCTTGGAAGGGTCCAACTTCGAACTTCGAAAGCCCGTAACTTATTTTTGGAGGCTAACTTCGAAATTCAGGGAACGCCATTAAGTAAAAATACTTATCTCTTAATGTCTTAAAAAAATTTGATTTATTCCAATATCCACAAAAAAGTGGATTTTGTCGTACAGTGGTATTATATTGGAAAAATGTTATAAAAATTCAGACCTATTTGCAGCTACATACGTAAAATTTTTTGGGTTTGTGTTTTTATTTAGAAACCGAAACCGGAACGAAACCGAAATAAATTTTGAAGAACGAAACCGGAACCGAAACCGAATCGTGTTACAAAACCGAAACCGAAACCGGAACGTTATTTTAATAATTAATTAATACCTTGGTATTTTTATTTAATTAATATGTATACCACGGATCTACGTGAAAGCATCTGTTGGTGAAGGCTTAAGGTACGGGTACTCCTAGAGACACGACGCAACACGACAGGGGTGTAAAAGTAGGTCGCCTCCCAGTTGGTGCACCCTGGGTAACGCTAAATGACCTACATGGCCTACACGGCTAGTTTCTTGTATTTCCGATTCGAGAACGGTACCAGTACTTGTGCTGTACCCATCTTGCCGAAACGACCCGGGCCGTTTTCTTATATCGACCCAACCAAGAGCAATACACTCGGGGTGACCCTGTTTGACATTTAGGCAGGGCTACACCTCGCTACAACAACAACAACGCGACACGACGCGACGCGACCAAATAGTTGCCTATTTAATCAACATTGTTGTGTCGCGTGGTGCTGCTGTCGCTGGGTGTACTCTGCTCCATAAGAACACATGCAAAGAATATTTGGTCGCGTCGTGTCTGGTCGCTAGGTGTACTCTTAGCTTTATAGTGACCCGGACTGTTCCCGTGAGAAATGAGCGTAAGTCGGAGCGATATCTTCCAGAAGAGTGCGGCTTTTATTTTAAAGCTTTTCAGGGTAAAAAATGCGAATTTTTGGCAATTTTCCATTGTCAATTTTTAGAGACGAACACACAAGGTGAATATCTTTAAAAGGGTTTAAGGTAGGGACCTGGAAATTGGTACAGAGCCATAGGATAACAACACCATTCTCACCCATAAAACTGGTGGTTAACCAAAATGGGACGTGGCACCTCCCATACGAATAAAATACTTCATAGTCCATACCTCTGGAAGTATTTAGGTTAGACCACTGAAATTTGGCAAGGGTTTTATGAGATCTATTCCCACCACCTTCAACACACTGAGGATAACGAAAATGGGGGCGTGGCACCTCCCATACAAATGAAATACTTCATAGTCGATATCTCTGGAAGTATTCATGTTAGACCACTGAAATTTGGAAAGGGTTTATATGGGATCGATCCCTACCACCTCCAAAAAACTGGTGATAACGAAAAAGGGGGCATAGCACCTCCCATACAAATGAAATAATTCATAGTCGATATCTCTGGAAGTATTCATGTTAGACCACTGAAATTTGGCAAGGGGTTTTATGAGATCGATTCCCATCACCTTCAAAAAAAACTGGGGATAACGAAAAAGGGGGTGTGGCACCTCCCATACAAAATAAATACTTCATAGTCAATATCTCTGGAAGTATTCATGTTAGACCAGTGAAATTTGGTAAGGGGTTATATGGGATCGATCCCTACCACATCCAAAATAAAATGGGGATAGCGAAAAAGGGGGCGTGGTTCCTCCTACACGAAGGAGGATTAAAATAGATATAGGGATCGGATTAGAGAAACATGCAGGGAAATAAATTTGTGGCAGGACAACGTCTGCCGGGTCAGCTAGGTATTCATAAATATTCTCTTCTTGAACTTGTAGGTAAAGTGCTGCAGTGATATTTCTCTCAAGTGTACCTCCATACATGGTTAACTTACACACGTTAAATTTAGTTTTTGCTTATTTGAGCATAAGTATATTTGTAAATATATATTTTAGTATTCATATATAATCATATGTCATCCTTAAAGAAACATCCAGTTTATCTGTACGTGCACGCGCGTGCTATTTACTTGTTTACACGCTTGTGGGATTTGTAACAAAAATTGTATGCACGAAATTTAGGACAAATTTTCCAATTTCTCATTTACACACCAAAATCGACGCGTAAATTTGCGTAAACTTGCGGGAGAGACCGCGATGGCAACTACGAGTCTGAATCCCCCCAAAGAGGCATCTCCCCGACGCTTTGCGTACTGGGATAAAAGAAAGGCCGCAAGGATCCTTAAAAAATATGAGGGAGCATCGCAGGAGAAGCTGTCGCCGGAAGAAAGGAAGATGGTGGAGGAAGCGAAAGCTCTGATACCAAATTTCCAGAGGCCCTATGTGCCTAAGAGGGTGAACGGTAATCCCTTCAAACGCCAGAGATCGGACGGAGAGGTAGACCCCCATCCGAAGCGGCATCAGGTCAACCCCGTAGTGGGAAAACTCAGCTTTGCTGAAGTAACCAAGGACAGAATCCTTATAGGGTTCATTGACCGAGGTAACGACCGTTGGTCCATCCCCAAAGACCAGTGGCTGTATGTCCGGAATGAAATGGGCAGGGCCCTCCTCCACTTAATGCGTGAGTCTCCGGGTAGTCCGCCGCGAGGTACTGACGCGGGCTGGCACCAAGGTCAGATCAAAATATTCGCGTGCGAGGATGCAAGAACTGTCGCACTGTATAAGGCAGCAGTTGCAAGACTGGGTGAAGTCTATCCAGGGGCAAGACTTGATGTCGTCGACTGGAAGGACATTCCTGCTCGGCCAAGGGCAAGGGCATGGATTCCTGCCGTCCCTGCAGAACCCGAGAATATTCTTGAGATGCTGCAGGTCTGGAATCCGTCTCTCCCGACGCAGGATTGGGGCGTCAATCTGGTCGATGATGTGGTTGGGCCCAATAGACAGGTGGTTATCACTCTGAATAAGGAGGCGCTCGAGCCCCTTAAACGGTGCAACGGACGAGTGCATTACGGCTTGGGTCAGATCGTGATCCACGTATACCGTGGCGATGCACAGCGCGCTGCTATTCCGGACGCTCCGGAGGACTCGGAGATCGAGGCATCGGAAGGGGAAGCAGAGGAGTCCGACGCGGAAAGTATGTTATCCGCCACGTCAAATTGCGATGGTGCTGCGAACAACTCGGCGATAGAAGAAAGCCTGCTTGACGAAGAAGGCCTCGACGTCACGATCGTGGCTAAACCTGAGCACACTAACGTTGATGCTGCTTCAGACAGCAGGGTTCCCGCCACGCCAAATCGTGCAGGTGCTCTAAACAACTCCTCGTTGAGAGACAGCCCCCGGAACAGGCCAGACCTCGACGACACGCTGGCGGCAGGGATGTCTGAGCTCTCTCATGTTGGTGGTGCTTCAGATAAATCTGCACAAATCTAAAGCAGCCTCGGCTGTTTTAAGCAGTCGTCTTTCTAAAGGCGACGTAGACGTGGTCCTTATCCAAGAGCCCTGGGTCAATAGCTCTAGGATCTGTGGATTGGGGACTAAGGGGTACAAGCTCATCCAAGCCAATGATGAGGGCAAGGTCAGAACCTGTATTTTGGTAAAGTCTGAGCTAAACACCTTTCTATTACCCAACTACTCAAATGGTGACGTTACAGCTGCCAGCTTAACAGTCGGCAGCACCAGCCTAACGATGGCGTCGGTCTATATGCCCTATGACGCCGAAGAACCTCCTCCACAAAAGGAGGTGAAAGATCTGGTGGATAATTTCTGTACGGGCCATCTTATTATTGGAGCTGACGCTAATGCTCATCACGTCCAGTGGGGAAGCTCCGATATTAACGCTAGGGGCGAGTCTCTGTTTGACTACCTACTAACAACTAACTTGGTGGTTTGTAACGTGGGTAACGAGCCTACTTTTATAACTAAAGCTCGTAGGGAGGTTATAGACCTCACTGTTTGTAGCGAAGGCGCTTATGAGTGGGTCAGAAAATGGCGTGTTCTTGATGAGCATTCATTTTCTGACCATCGGTACATAGAAATTGTGTTAGACTTTATTGTTGAGCAGCCAGTTATGAAACGAAATCCACGCAACACTAACTGGCAGCTACATAACCAAATATTAGCTAGGGACCTACCAGTATTACCTCCACAAGCCCCCTCATCAGTGGGAGAACTGGATGATCTGGTAACGACCTTTACAACGGCGCTCTCAAATGCCCTAGAGCAGGCTTGTCCAGTACCAAAACCACGCGGCAAACATAGACCCCACTGGTGGTCTTACGACCTGGATTCGTTCCGTATATCATGCAGGAAGCAATTTAACAAGGCCAAGAGCATCGGTACGGAGCCTGAATGGCTCGAATATAAAGCTAAACTGAGGGCCTATAAAAAAGCTCTAAGGCAAGCGAAGAGAACTTCGTGGAGAAATTTCTGCACCGGGGTCGAAAAAGTCGATGATACAGCGAGACTTAGACGAGTGCTATCAAAAACTCAAACAGCCATTAGCTATTTACGGAAGCCTGACGGATCTTGGACCAGCACGGAAGGGGAAACCCTGGAGCTGCTCCTGAACACACACTTTCCGGGGAACTTGTATGATGCACCTGTAGCATCTGCAACAAACCTGGCGGTAAACATACCCATTACGGAGGAAAGGGTAAGGTGGGCAATCAAAAGCTTTGAGCCGTTCAAGGCAGCCGGGCCAGACGGGATTTTCCCCGCACAACTTATAAACACGCTGGAAATATCAGCTAAATGGCTGGTAGTTCTCTATTCAGCCTGCCTGGCTCTTAATTACATTCCGTGCTCCTGGAGAAGCGCCACGGTAGTCTTTATTCCAAAGGCTGGGAAGGCCTCACACTATGAGCCTAAAGACTACAGACCGATCAGTCTCTCGTCTTTTGCACTTAAAACCTTCGAGAGGATAATTAGCGATTATCTCTCCTCTACTATTGATAGCAACCTTATTTCTAGCTATCAACATGCATACACCAAAGGTAAATCAACGGAAACTGCGCTCCACAGCCTAGTCTCTATTGTTGAAAAATCATTGCACGAAAAGGAGTACTGTCTCGTGGCCTTTCTGGACATCGAAGGGGCTTTCAACAATATAAGGCCGGAGGCTATTAACACTGCTTTAACAAACCTGGGCATAAATAGGTCTCTTATTGGACTAATTGATCAACTACTAAAGGGAAGGAAAATAGTTTCTTCACTGGGAACAGTTGATCTTTCACGCTATGTCACAAGAGGAACGCCTCAGGGTGGTGTTCTCTCCCCGCTCCTATGGAACCTCACCGTAAACTCGCTGCTACGAGACACAAGGTGGGGGGGCGGGAAGATAGTGGCATATGCAGACGATTTAGCTATTGCATATAGGGGCAAATTCCCACAAACCCTGTGTGACTTGATGCAAGTAGCACTGCGAGAGGTTTCTTCATGGTCCTCTCGCTGCGGACTTAGCATCAACCCGGGAAAGGTGGAGCTTGTCCTTTATACCAGGCGGTACAAGATACCACCGCTGAACCTACCAGAACTAGATGGCGTGCGCCTGAACTTAGCTGATAAAGCCAAATTCCTAGGCACAGTTCTAGATAGAAAGCTTAACTGGAAGGAGAATGTCATCCAGCGCCAGAGGAAAGCGTGCATTGCACTTTACACGTGTAAAAGAGCCATTGGCAAAAAATGGGGGCTCAGCCCCAAAATTTGCAGATGGATCTACACTGCGATAATCCAGCCAATTATGCTGTATGGAGTCGTGGTATGGTGGCCTGCGCTAGGAAAGGCAACAAACCTAAATCTGTTAGGAAAAGTCCACAGATCGAGCATGATCTGTATAAGCGGGGCGTTAAGAACAACGCCCAATGAAGCTCTCCAGGCCATTCTTGGCTTTTTGCCACTCGATCTGGAAGGGTACCGGGCAGCAGCGGCATCGGCTCTGCGTCTAAGGGAAACGTCCGTCTGGGGCGCAAGCACTATTGGACACTCCAATATTCTAAGATCTTACAGCTTTCTCCCTCTGAGCACAGATCGGTGTGCGACCACAACAGTCGGAGATTGTTGTTTTAGAATAAACATTCCCAGCAGGGAAGACTGGGAGAACATAGATCGGTGTCCCGCTACTAATGGCGGCACTTTTATATACACCGACGGCTCGAAGTTAGACGGCAGAGTCGGAGGAGGGGTTTACTCAAGGGATTTGGACCTAGAACTCTCCTTTAGACTACCTGATCACTGCAGCGTCTTCCAGGCTGAAGTTTCTGCAATCATGGACGCCGTGACTTGGATAGGTAAACGCACCATCGGACAGGATATCTGTATTTTCAGCGACAGCCAAGCGGCCATCAAATCCCTTGGCTCTTACTCGTTCAACTCTGAACTGACGCTCAGCTGTCGTCGATCTCTTCAAGAGATGGCCCAACAGAACCGCGTAAACCTCACATGGGTCCCGGGACACAGGGACATTGAGGGAAACTGTAGGGCAGACGAACTTGCCAGGCAGGGCACGACCAAGCAGATTCTTCAAGATAAAGAGCGCATAGGTATGCCGTTTGCCACGTGCAAGCTAATGCTGAAGGAGCATACACTCCGCGAAGCCAACGAAAGATGGCTACAAGCCCCAGGGTGCCGGATATCCAAGCAAACCTGGCCAAAATGCGATCTTAAAAGATCTAGACACATATACGCCCTAAAAAGGAAGGAAATCTCCATATTAATAGGTGTTTTAACCGGGCACTGCCTTATTGGTAGGCACGCAGCAAGGCTAGGCGTTCCCTACCGACGATGCTGCAGGAGTTGCAAAGATGATGAGGAAGAGGAAACGGTGGAGCACCTCATCTGCAACTGCCCGGCCTTAAGCGGAGCGAGAAGGCGCTCTCTGGGAGTTCCCTTCCTGGTTAGCTTAAGCCAGGTCGCGGAGCTAGACATAAAGGACTTGATGGCCTTCATCAAGTTATCAAAATGGTTCGAGGAGGGGTAGCGGTGTCGGTTAGGAGTGTCAGTCCCGGGTTTCGGCTATATGGAGAGTCCCAACAGCACTGGGATTTTCCATATGGCCGGGCCCCGGGACTGACTTTCCTAGTGTTTGGTGGTATCACAACGGGCCTTTTATTACTGGCCTAGGTGTGCCTTTGCGGCAGCCACTTCTACCTACCTACCTCGTTCCATACAAGTTTTGAGAGTTCATTTATACACTTGATAAAATTATACATTTACACGATTTATAATCCATTTATAAGGTTTAATGAATCCCCGTATTGTATTTTATTTTTTGTCCTTCAAGGTCCACTTGCACAACTAAAATTTTTTTTAACTTGGAGTTAACGTCAGGTGAGGCTTTTAATTCACACGTTTTTGACAAGTTCTTCAATTCGAAAAATTACCTGAGACCATGTTGTAGGCGTGGAAGAAGACAAAAATAAAAAAAACATGTTTGAGGGTTTTTTGTTTTCCCGGTTTTGACCCCTGGGGGTGAACCTAACCTCTCCACAAAAATTTAAGGGATTATTAGTTTCTGATCGAGAGCTAAAGGCTCTACATAAAAAAATATTTTAATTGTCGTTGGGGAACTTTGGGCAAATAATCGGTGAAAATTTTTTTTTACGTATATTAAAGTTTTCGATAAAAATCCTGAAAAGCCCTGTGACGGAACTGGTTAATCTTAAGAAAAAATGCTAGGATCCTATGCAGGGGTATATGTTGAGAATTTCCAGGTCTAAAACTTGGCTTCGGGTAGTTTTTAGAAAAACTTAATTTCCTAGTAAAATTCCAAAAAAAAAAATTGTTTACTTTTGACCCCGAAAACTTTTTAGCACACATGGGATCAAAGGGCACTTTTGAAGCTTTCTTTCTGACCGCAAACGTAATAGACTGGTCAATATAGACATTAAAATAGTGGTTAAATAACAATAATTCCACAGCGTAACATTTTTGCATACACCTTAGGCTTACTGTTAGATAAAAAAAACCTCAAGAGTCCTCATCGATCAGGGGTGTAAGAGTAGGTCGCCTCCCCGTTGGTGCACTCTGTTCCTAGTTTCTTGTATTGCCGGTTCTACGAGAACGGTACCAGTACTTGTGCTGTACCCATCGTGCCGAAACCACCCGGGCCGTTTTCTTATATCGCCTGGCCAAGAGCAATACACTCGGTGTGACCCTGTCTGATATTTAGGCAGGGCTACACCTCGGTACAACAACAACAACATCAGGGCAAAGGTCAACGTTTTAGGTTTTTTGGACTTTTCTCGAAGACGGTAAGTTTTTCTGAAAAATAACTTGATACCAAGTTGCAGACCTGGAAATTCTCTACAAATATGGTCCTTATGTTGCTTATGACTCGATATATTCTACATTCAGCACCAAGTTTATACCATCAACCTCTTATTTACATATCACTCCGTTGCTTATACATAAATAGGTACATATCGGGGAACTCCAAAAGTACAAAAAACAATCCACTTAAACCTCATCGGCTGGTGCTTTTTGCTTGCTGTCAATTAACATTTACCAAACGTATTAAAGCATCCCATCATTGCCTTAATTAAGAACGATAAAAGGACATTTATTTGCTACTCAGCTCACTTGCGCATTACGAAACTTGTTGTTGTGGGTGGTGTAGATAACATCAGTGTTGCCAGAAAATTTTCTAGCCTATGATTATTTTAAAAAAGGAACAAATCTTAAAAAAAATCTTTTTATTGTATGTTATTTCATTAATATAATAAGAATCTCCCAATTCTACCCCAAAGCAGACACTGTCTCTAAAGATAACATTGCGTCGAAGACGGTAGGTCTGTCAACTGCATATACAATAGAGCGTCTCGGGCTTACAGGCAAAAAAACAGACGAAGTGTTTTTGAAAAACATTTAAAAAAAAATTGTTTTTGTTTGTGGCAACCCTAGATATCGCCCGATTACATTCTTTTCAAATCTCAAAATCAATTTTTTCGTCTCAAAGAGGAGGTTTTTTCTCAAGAAAGTTCATTGAGCTCATGCGTTTTGTTGTGGTACCACACTTTAAAATCCGGCAATAAATGCCGAAGATATGAAGAAAAATGCAATTGGGTGACATCTAGGGTTGCCAGAAAAAAAAAATTTTTTTTAAAATGATTTTCAAAAACACTTCATATGAGGGGAGGTACGGCCGACTTTTTGATACGCTCTAATATACATACTTTACACCATAAAAATCCACATCGAATTTCGTTAATCTTTTTTTAATTCAATAACAAAAAAAAAAAAATATTTTCTTCAACACATTTTCTTCATACCCATATTAGGACATTGGGATACCATAATCTCAAACGAACAATTCACTCCACTAGAGACTTCAAAAATATATTAAATTTAGCCAAAAGTCCTATCATCTGGGAGCACTGTAGAGCATTTGCAAATGAAAAGTTCAATGCAACTACCCTCCGTGAAGCAAGTGGTTTAATATTTACTCTTTTTCTTATTTCACTTGTTTGCTCCAAACGTCCATTTTTCGTACGTTATTCATGGCTAAAGTTGGAATTAAGTGAATTTTACGTTCATTAACGACTCAGACGAACGTGCAGTTGGATTTTGTGTCGAATTATTTTTTTTCTGGGGGTGGTTAGGCACTTCGAGCACTTGGAAGGTGTGTAGGTATGTTTGTACGAAATATACGGTCACAAATGAGTAGATTTGCTGTGAGGATTTGATTATTTGAGTGCCTTTTTAGGGTGATAGAACGAAAGTAGATTGGTAATTAGCCAAACATTTAATGTTTCTGTGATAGGGGTTATTTGTGGGTCGATTGGTGATGGCAAATTGTCCCTACTTCTATTATTAGCGGCTGAGTGGATATAATTTAGGTAATTACGACTTTTTTTTTTGCAAACTTTTCGAAATAATAAGCGAAACAACTTTATGCTAACATAAAACTGCAATAAAATTTTGTGTAGAGACAAATTTGTATCGATAAATACTAAGGCATATGGGTGGGTTGAGATTTTTTCCCTCCTTAGCATGGTAGTAGAATTTGTACTTGAAAAAACTAAAGTGAAGGAATTATTTGTGGGGAGTTGGAAGTTTTTGTATTACATATTTTCCTTCGCCTTACGATAAAATGACTTTTTGAATCAAATTTTTATTTTTATTTTCCTTTTTACATTCGAATAAAATTTTTTTTTTTATTTTTTATTTAATTTATTTTCTTTTATAAAAATAACTAGCTGGTGCCCGCGACTTCGTATAAGTATAATTTCTGTTTTTTTTTATGGAAGCTGGGTTAGCAAAGAATAAAATCCAACAAAAAGACTGGAGTTCAGCACTTAAGGGTATCATAATGTACTAACACATTTTTGTGGAAATATTCGTCGATACCTTCGAAACCGATCGAGCTATCGAAATTTGAAGATATCTCCCACATCGCATATTATAGCATTCCTTCGTTTGACACCCATATTGTACTAAAACATTTTTGGTCACCCCTGGTCCACCTATTGGGCGATAACCCTAAAACCCGTTGAGATATCGGAAAAAATAATATCTTAAACTTTAAGTTGAGCGTCTAGCAATCCAACGATTCAATTCCATTCCGTACTTTAGAGTGTTACGACCACAAACATACAGACAGACATGGTCCACATATTGGGCGAGAACTCCAAAACCGGTTGAGATATCGAAAAAAGTAGTATCTTAAATTTTAAGCTGAGCGTCGAGCAATCCAACGAAAAAAGTTTCATTCAATACTTTCAGAGTGATACAGCCACAAACATGCGGACAGACAGACAGACAGACACACAAACATTTTTAAAATGGTTGATTTGGATTCTACTCGCTTAATAATGCTTCCCCAATCAATTTTTTGTTGATATCTGCCATGTACAGACATCGACCTGTTACAATTTAATTATGTATATGTAGAGATTTTGAATTTGAAATGAAAAAAATTAATAACAGCAAACCAAATAAAATAACATTAAATGAAACACAAAAACATAAACAATTTAAAAATTAAATAAAATAAAATAAATTACAATCAAGGACTGAACCGTAACCGTAGCCGATTAAACCCGATTCATTTTTCAAAACCGAAACCGAACCCGTGACCGTTATTTTGATCTGAAAAAGAACGAAACCGAAACCGTTTCAAAAGCCGGACCCGGTCCAAACGGTTTAACATTTTTTTAATGTTTCACTTCTTTAAGTGGGCACAAGTTGTTGTTGTTATACATATATATGGGTGTTTCCGAAAATGTGTCAACCAAAGAGAAAAATTTGAAAATGAATCTAGGCCAAACTTTTTGATACCATCAAGTAGGCACGTATGTCACATATCACCTTGCAAAATTTGATAGATATTGGAACACCGTTTCAGACGAAACTTAGGTGTTTCCTAATATCACCAATGATTTTTTTTTGTAGCTGAGAAGTTATGACTTTTGAAATAAAAAAAAAAAAAAATAAAAAAACTAATGGCGGCGATATACCAACAGGTTATCATAACCTCTAACGAGATTTTTAACCGAGCTTCTCTTTCCAACTTGTGGTGTGTTGCTTTTGAGTTTTTCCTACAAGTTGGCGGGACCTACAGTTTTTTGCCGACTCCGAACGGCACTTGCAAAGCAAAAGAATTTTTTGCTGAGAAGCTTCTCATGGCAGAAATACACCCGGAGAGTTTGCCAAACTACTGCCGAGGGACGACCCCGTTTTAGAAAAATTATTTTTCTAAATAATTTTTGATGTTACTTTTGCCGGGCATCGAACCGCCACGACTTGGTGTAGAAAGCCGAACACTTAACCGCTACACCACGGCGGCCGCCGTGAATTTCCTACAAAAGCGCCTGGCAAAAGTTACTTTTACAAGTATCTAGCCATAAGTCAGACTTATGTAGCTTATAATAGATACATCTGGAAAACTACTCCAAATCGTAATTATATATTATATAAAGTGAATGAAAAAGAAGTGTTTTTTTGAAGCGTTGGGACGCAAAATAAACTTTGTAGTAAAAAAACATACAAACCTTTTAATTTTATTCAAATTTTTTTCCCCAAAACACAGATTCTGATGCTCTTTCCGGTGGCAAAAAATTTTTTCCCTAAGTTAGAAGGATTCCCGAATTTAAGTGTATCAAATACTGGAACGTCCGAATGAAAAACATTTCTCAAGATAATTGTTTGGAAAACTTCATGGTAGAATTCTAAATTTGGATATGATCGGTCAATCCGTTTAGGAAGCAACTTATGTATGTGTATTAAGGTGTTTCGCAGCATTGGAAATCATATATCACCTTAAATATAAGGTACGTTTTAGGAACGTTCGAACGGCAGATTTAAACCCTTCTTAAGTGGTAATGTGGCATCTCTAGAAAAAAATTTTGACAGCGTTGGATAGATGAGTACGAAGGCTACATTTGACAAAAAAAATTATTCTGAGCCTACTATAGGTTTTATACTTAAAACTAGCTGACCCGGCAGACGTTGTCCTGCCACAAATTTATTTCCCTGTCTGTTTCACTAACCCGATCCCTATATCTATTTTAAACCATATCCCTATCTCCTTCATATAGGAGAAACCACGCCCCCTTTTTCCTTATCCCCAGTTTTTTTTTGGAGGTGTCCGGGATTGATCTTATATAACTCCTCACAAAATTTCAGTGGTCTAACCTAAATACTTCTAGAGATATGGACTATGAAGTATTTTATTCGTATGGGAGGTGCCACGCCCCCTTTATCGTTAACTCGAGTTTTTTGGGAGGTATTAGGGATCGATCACATATAAACCCTCACCAAATTTCAGTGGTCTAACATAAATACTTGCACAGATATGGGCTATGAAATGTTTCCTTCATATAGGAGAAACCACGCCCCCTTTTTCCTTATCCCCAGTTTTTTTTGGAGGTGTCCGGGATTGATCTTATATAACTCCTCACAAAATTTCAGTGGTCTAACCTAAATACTTCTAGAGATATGGACTATGAAGTATTTTATTCGTATGGGAGGTGCCACGCCCCCTTTATCGTTAACTCGAGTTTTTTGGGAGGTATTAGGGATCGATCACATATAAACCCTCACCAAATTTCAGTGGTCTAACATAAATACTTGCAGATGGGCTATGAAATGTTTCCTTCGTATGGGAGGTGCCACGCCCCCTTTTTCTTTATCTCCAGTTTTTTTGGAGATGATGGGATTAATCTTATTTAACTCCTCAAGAAATTTCAGTGGTATAACCTAAACACTTCCCGAGATATGGACTATGAAGTATTTCATTCGTATGGGAGGTGCCACGCCCCCTTTTTCGTTACCCTAGTTTTTTTGGAGGTAGTAGGGATCGACCTCGTCTAACCTCTAACCACGTTTCAGTGGTCTAACATAAGTACTTTCAGAGATATGACTATGAAGTATTTCATTCGTATGAGATGTGCCACGCCCCCTTTTTCGTTATCCCCAGTTTTTTGGAGGTGGTAGGGATCGATCTCATATAACCCCTTACCAAATTTCAATGGTCTAACATGAAGACTTCCAGAGATATCGACTATGAAATATTTCATTTGTATGGGAGGTGCCACGCCCCCGTTTTCGTTGTCCCCAGCTTTTTTAGAGGTGGTAGGGGTCGATCTCATATAATCCCTTACCAAATTTCAGTGGTCTAACATGAATACTTCCAGAGATATCGACTATGAAGTATTTCATTCGTATGGGAGGTGCCACGCCCCCTTTTTGGTTAACCCCCAGTTTTATGGGTGAGAATGGTGTTGTTATCCTATAGGTCTGTACCGATTTCCAGGTCCCTACCTTAAACCCATTTAGAGATATTCACCTTGAAGAAAAATATTTGTATGGGAGGTGCCACGCCCCCTAATATTTTGTTCTGATTTTATAACACGACCTGCGCGTGGTAATAACAAACAAACCCCCTAAAGGAAGTATATGATTTGGTTCAGCCGTTTTCGAGTTTTAGCGTAACGACTGAACACCATTTCATTTTTATATATATAGATTGTATGGGAGGTACCACGCCCCCTTTTTCGATAACCCCAAGTTTTATAGGTGAAAATGGTGTTGTTATCCTATAGCTCTATACCAATTTTCATGTTCCTACCTTAAACACTTTTGAAGATATTCACCTTGAAAAATTCAGTTTGTATGGGAGGTGCCACGCCCCCTTTTCCGATTACCCCTTCTGTGTAAGAAGGCTTTTGATACCCTATAGGTCTATACCAATTTTCAGGTCCCTACCTTGAACCCTTTCACAGATATTCTGCTTAAAAAATTTAGTTTGTATGGGAGGTACCACGCCCCCTTATTGGGTAACCCCCAGTTTTATAGGTGAGAGTGGTGCTGTTATCCTGTAGCTCTGTACCAATTTTCATGTTCCTACCTTAAACACTTTTGAAGATATTCAACTTGAAAAATTCAGTTTGTATGGGAGGTGCCACGCCCCCTTAATATTTTGTTCTGATTTTAAGACATGACCTGCTCGTGGTAATAACAAACAAATCCCCCAAAGGAAGTATTTCATTTGGTTCAGCCGTTTTCGAGTTTTAGCGTTACAATTATACACCATTTCATTTTTATTTCATTTTTATATATATAGATAGTGCGCCAGCACTGGAAACACCTATATACAGGTACCCTGAAAACTTTCTGGAAGATTGACGAGCAAGGTTACAAACGACACGTTTTGACCTCAGTATATATCGTCGCTCTCAACGAAGACTAATACGGTTCAGTTTTCTGCGTCGAAGACTAACACACTTCGTTCTCTGCGTCGAAGACTAAAACACTTCGTTCTCTGCGTCGAAGACTAACACCCTTCGTTTTCTGCGTCGAAGACTGAAATGAAATAAAATATAAAATGAAAAAAAAAAATTTATGAAAAAATATTAATAAAAAAATTGAAATAAAATGAAATTAGAAAAAAAATTAACACCGACCAAAATAAAATGATATAAAATTTAATTAAATAAAACCAAAAATAATAAAACAAAAAAGGAAAAAATTAAATAAAAAAGCATAAAAAATGAACAAAGAAAGATAAAAGAATAAAACAAAAAAAAGATATGATAGAATAAAATTAAACAAATAAAATAAAGTAATATAAAATGAAATAATATAAATAGAAAAAAATTAAATAAAGCAAACTCTGCGGCAGCCACTTGAACCTAACCTAAATAAAGCAAAAAAAAAAAAAAAAAATACACTTGCCTCGCCCACCCCTAAGTTGCCTATTCCGAATAAATTTTTTATAGTATCACAGCATTAAGAACGCATAAAATAGTCCAAAATTAAATTTACATTTTGAAGAAAGGCAATTTTTCATAGCAATTGCACAACCTAAAGTCTATGCAAAAGTTTTCAATATCAATACTCAAATTAAAGTGTAAAGTTCAAAGGCTGCAAAATCGTAAGAGTTTAACATTTCCAGTCTGATTATGGTGCCGCCGTACAAAAGACTATCCAATTTGCAGTAGTCGCACTACGGCTGAACCTTCACCACCACCAAACCATATTTTACAATTTTGAATAACTGATTGCCTTATGCATAAAAGGAATTGTCATGAGACGACGTACTAAGTGACAGACAAGTCAGGAGTCAAGTTGAAGATTCCACAAACACTGCGGCTTCACAATTGCAATATCCAAACATGCACTTGTCCTGCCTTGTCCACCAGGGGAGGAACGTAATGAGGAGGAACGTAATAAAGTCACCAAAAGAGCATTGTCAGCCTTTCGCTGCAAACTTACTTTCGACTCCATTGTTGCGAAATATTCCAGAGAATTGGCCACAAATACTAATTGTGGTGCCGTAGGATTGTTCCGATTTTCCTATGCAAATAAATAGCAAACGTGTGTGTGGTGTGGGTTGAATATGAATTTGAAAGCATCTCGAGTTCGTAGCGGAGTATTGCCAGTTGATGATATCAGTTCGTGCATGAAATTTGTATCTCCACATTTAGCTTATGCCGAATATGTGTTAAACGAAGCATTTCAAGTCATGATGGTATAAATTTGAATACCGACTTAAGAGAGTTCCTGTCTTATTTATTTACATGAATTAGACTGCCTTGAAAAAATTTAGATTTTTTTTTTTTTGTGAAAAATACTGGGGAGTTTATTTTAGGTGGACGCCTTGCATATAGTTTTAAGCAGGGACCTCAAAACGTCGTATATCTATCCGGAGTTTTGAATCAAACATTTTAACTAACAAACCTCTTACTCAGGAGTTCCTGATCCCAAAGAATTTTTTTTTTTAAATTCTACTATAAATGGTGAAAATTTGAGTACCTTCGTTTCCATCTATAGGTACTACTTCCATAAATACCCGTTTTCGACATTTAGTACTCCTTTGCTCCATTTAAGGTAGACGGTTAAATTATTTATTTTGGTTTTAAGGCAACTGACTGTTCTGCAAGGACAAGAGCAAAGAAAAATCAGCTTTGAGCTAGGAGGGTACTTTCTCCTCTACTGTGAACCCTAGTCATAGACGAGCTGCTTCGCCTTTTGAAGGGCAATGGCTTTGACACAGGGACAGGGCTATGCAGATGACCTAGTAGTCAGGAATGCATGAAGAAATAATATCCGATCGCATGCAACAAGCTCTGCGCATCATTGAAATGTGGTGTGCTAACAAAGGGTTATCTATTAAGCCAAATAAAACAGTATTGGTGCCGTTAACGAGGCGAAGCAAAATACCTAGGAGTAACAGGAGACAAACCCCTCACATGGAATGCTCATTTTGAGGTTACTATAAATGAAGGGACGAGGTCCTATTTCGCCTGCACTAAACTTTATGGCAAAACATGGGGCTGTCTCCCAAAATGACGTAAGGGTAATTTAATACAGTTGTGCCCTTGTGGGAATACCTCCTTTCCCTTTCCTGATAGAGAAGGAGGCCACACGTGCTGCATTAGGACTTCAAAACTTTTCCGATCTAAAAATTGGAAATATGACAGGACATATGAAGATAGTCAAGAATTTCATAAATAGTCCTATATTGCAAGAAAGTGATGCAATAACTCCTACGCTCAGGACCATGCGAAACTTCGAAATTTGTGCCGAATCCGACTCGGAGATTTAGTATACGGATGGATCGAAGCTGGTAAAACGGGAGCTGGTATCTATGGACCAAATTACAAAAAATCGGTACCGATGGGTCGCTACCCCACAATCTTTCAAGCGGAACCTCATGCAAAAGGATTATGTGGCAGAGAATGCCTCCGAAGAAGATTATCCTCTAGGCGAATCTACAACTTCGAAGCTTGTCGATGAGTGCGTCGCAGTTCTTCATGATCTGGGAGCCAAAAACAAAGTTTTGTTAGTTTGGGTCCCAAGTCATCAAGCGCATGACGGCAACGAAAAATCAGATAACCTGACAAAATATGGTGCTCTAACAGCATTTTATGGTCCGGACTCGTTTTGTGAACTCACCAAGGCCCACGTAAAGGAGACCATAAGCAAGTGGGAAAATAAACAGTTTAGGCAGCATTGGCTTAGCAGCCTAGGACATAGGCAGGCCAAACTCTTTATAGAACCCTCACAAAGAGCATCAGCCAGGCTCATTAATCTAAGGAGGGTGGATTTAAGAAACATCACTGGGTATTTTATGGGACATTGCGGGCTGCGTTATCACCTGAGTAAGGTGATTCTGTCAGATACAACAATTTGTCGGTTTTGCGAACTGGACGATGAAACGCCGGTTCATATACTCTGCGAATGCATTGCGTTAGCCAGAAAGAGAGTTTGCTACCTAACATGATACACATTCTAGCATAAATTCATTCGATAAAAAAGTTAGACAGGTGGCAGCCCCAACAAAACATTTTATGTGACATCAATTAAATATTAAAGTTCGACATGCAAAAAAAAAATGTATATATAATTATTAGGGGGCAGCCCTAACTGGTAACCTTAACTAGAAATATTTATTAGCACATCTCAGTTAATCGAATACCTCTAGGGTGCAACCATGTTGAAACGTTCGAATCGGGAAAACTTTTGTGTTTTGGAGTGGCATTTTTTATTAACGATCAGTCCAATGTAAAATCATACATATAAAGGTATGTACTTATGCACACGCTCCCATATGCAAATATGATTCGAGTATGATATGTTGACATCCTACTACACTTCTTCTGCCAAATCTCTCGAGTACATGAAATGCAGTTGCGTTAGTGTGAGCCACTTGCTTTGACACCTATTGCAATTAGGAACTAATGTTGGGTTGAGAATACAAGCAGTATTTGAAGAGCATACAAAACAGTCAACGTACATAGTTACCGCAGATTAACTTAGAAGCTGTCTATATAGTAGCAGTTTAAAAGTCAGAGCTTCCTTCAACTCAGCAAATAATTACTACTCAACTCATGGAGGAGTATGTTTATTATCAGCCGGACATCTGGCCAGTTGTGTAGGTGGTTAGTGATAGCCGAGTAATGAAGTGACTTGCTGTTTGTTTGTTTTAACTGAGCAAAAGTGTCAATAGAAACACTGACCTGCAGTTAAATTGGATACAAATATTTCATTATCACTCAATAACGTTATGCATACTAACATAATAGAAAAGTGACTCGCACCTGATGTTGATTTTCGTGCTCCCTCATAGAGAGTGGCTGTAGTTACCAGCGCTAATAAATCTATTTGATCTCGTATCCTGCCCTAAGCCATAGACTTCCTTCTCTGTTGGGTATGTGGGACTAGTAAGTCCACTGCTTCTAGCGAAATCTTCTCCAGGTTTGCAGAGATGGGGGAAGAAACAAAAAGGCATTGCTTTAGATTTTAACCAAAACGCATCTCCTGAACTAGAGCTTTTAAAACACTTAAAACCCCCAATGTACAGAAGACTTTTCAATCGGTATTCCACCCCCAGCATAAATATATCAATTTTCTCCAAAGCTAGTTGCAGGAGGTGAAATTTTACTCGGACATTAAGTCCACGAGCTATATGCCTTTCAGTATCGTCTATCACGCACCACATCAAATCTTAAGGTACATATGTATAATCATATTTTTCCAGGAAGAGAATGGCCATCACATGCTTTGACGCAATCCCTCACCTATTCCGAACCGTATCTGCCTCCATTAGGCCCCGGCGGATGTGAAGGCGTTCTCGCCGGCTGTTTTTGTTACTCTAAGAGGCCTCTTCAAGAAACATGTTACTTTAAGTATTTAATTAAAATCTCACTAAGGTTTTAAATAAAACGCCTTACTCATATACCGCCGCGTGAAAATGAATGAGGTCCGCAGCCTCATCAAGATAGGAACAGGCTTTCTCATCCCGCCCACTCTTATTTTCAGGTGTGACTAACCGTTAAATTTCTTGGCTCACATTGTTTTCACTTTTAAAACTGCTTCCCAAGTAGACGACGTCTCTCACAGCTTGAAATTTGTATCTCACAATAGTGTCTTAAGCTGAATTATCAATTATTTCGATTCTTTCTAAAGTTCCGCTTGGTTTCGCAGTCCTTGCTGTGAAAATTGGCACCGTCGATTTTGCCGGGGCAATTGACTGCATGGGCGTAGCCAGGTAGACGCTGGTAGGAGCAAATGCCCCAACCTAAGCCAAATGTCCTCGAAAAATTCTACGTTTTTTAAGAAAGTATTAATCTTTGTCCTCGAGGATATTTGGAGAAAATGCTGAAACAACGAGTACTTTTCAAAGAGTATTCGCGTAAAAACAATTTGGGAAAAGGCGAAAAAAAAGTCTCAATGAAAATTTGTATAAAAAAAATTAAATAAAAACATGTAAGGAAGTATAAGTTCGTGTGAACCGAACATTAAATACCCAGCGGTAATTTTCATAAAGGAATAATAATGATATAGGCCCTAGGAGGATTTATCTAAAGTTTTTACTATCTTAGCTATTTACCTTACCGAATTATGTCAATTTATGTGATTTTCGAAATTTTCCATATCGAAAGTAGGCGTGGTCGGGAAGCGATCTCGTCCAATTTCATCACCTATATTGCTAGTATATGTTGTGCCAAATTTCATGAGTCTGAAGAATTCAGTTTAAAAGTTTTGACCAGTCGAATATTCCGAAATGCCTCCCTGAAAGGTGGGTTTTGCCACGCCCACATATAACCATTTATCAAAAAATAGAATGATTGGGGGGTCATCCTACCAAACTATATCATTTTAGCCATTTCCGTTACCGAATGATATCAATTTAGGTGGCCTCTGGGCCACGCCCACTTTACAAAATTTATCAAAAAATCATTATATAATGACCAGGGGGATTCACCTATAAAATTATATCATTTTACTAATTTCCGTTACCGAAATATGTCAATTTGTGTGATTTTCGAAATTTTCGATTTTCAATAGCAACCTACCTTGGCCAGAAAGTAACCTGTATACAAAATTTCATGCAAATATCTCAATTTTTACTCAAGTTATCGTGTACACAGACGGACGGAACTCTATATCTATCCCGATTATTTTGTACCGTTACGTACTACCTTTATGTGAACAAAATTATAATACCCTTGTACTAGTACTAGTACGCTGGGGATAAAAACTTAGCCAATGTCCTCGAAAAAATTTGGAGGACTTTTCAAAGAGTATTCTCCTAAAAACGAGGACAATTGGGGAACAAAGCGAAAAAAGGAATGTCATAGAAAAGTTTTTTAAAAAAATTGGAGAAAATGCTGAAACAACGACGACTTTTCAAAGCGAAAAAAAGTAGTATCAATGAAAATTTGTATAAAATGAGAAACCAAAAAATAATACTTTTAAAGTACATATCTCTCAATATTCATGTCAATAAATATGTCCTACTTTTTTTTCAAAAAAATTTCCTCGCTTTTTCATTGATTTTTGAGAAATTGTCCTCGAAAAAAGACCTAAAAAATTTCTGGCTACGCCCATGAATGCCAGCTGAAAATCCGAGAAAGGTCGCCGTGGCCATAGCCGTGCAGTCGTTTCCATACGAGACACCCTCAAGTGAGGCAGCTTCGATTAAAAGAAATGAAACAGTGTGAGAGATAGAACACCAACGTCTAGATTTTGAAGTTGCCCGAGGTTTGTCGCCTTTTCAGAAAGTTATTGGTTAGTCCAGTGGTGGGCTACTTATCTGTGTTTTGATGGAATTTTGCGCTGTGGTAGTGCTCTATAGTTTAGTCAGGTTCAAGTTCGTTGGAAAGAATGGGAGACCACTTCCACATTATTATAGGGGAAACTACTCTTGATTTTTCCACATCTTTGGAGCTACGACGGAGCTAAGCGATGGATGAAAAAAAGTTCAGTATCTTCATGACATTACCTTCGGGTCATATAGACTTCGAGGGCTTGGCCTTTCTGATGGCTTCCTTTACCTTGAAGGCAGTGCGGATAGTACTCGTACATATCGGCGGTCTAATTGATGACAGTGTACTTACGTTTATCCCACGTTTATTACACATATTATGAGCTTGAAAGACAAAAATATCTTACAAAGCTGGTAATAGCGATGTCAACTTAAAATGGGCATATTTTATGGGTGATTGATTTTTATCACAACTTTAGCAAATAAACATGAAATCTTTTGCGTCGTTAACCATAAACCCCCATCTACAGGCATTGATCATAAATGCCACTAAGAGTTGAAATAGCTGTAGTGAAGCATTTTTTTGGTAGTTTAAGCTCTCTTTATACCTTTCATGAACATGAAATGGTATTATAACTTTGGCCCGATGTTTGTAAGTATGAGAAGAAGAAGAGATGGACCCACCAATAAGTATACCGAAATGATCAGGATGACGAGATGAGTTGATTTAGCCATGTCCGTCTGTCCGTCTGTCTGTCTGTCTGTCTGTCTGTCTGTCTGTCTGTCTGTCTGTCTGTTTGAACACAAACTAGTCCCTCAGTTTTTGAGATATTTGGCTGAAATTTTGTATGCGGCCACCATTTTCTAATATAGGAATCATTTGTCGGAACCAGCAAGATCGGACCGATATTACATATAGCTCCCATACAACCGATTGTTCCGATAAACGGATTTTTGGCTATAACTCCTGTAATTAAAGAGGTAGGAACGTGATATTTTGTAAAAGTAGCTTATTTCATATAAGAAATATCGGTGTTGAAAATCATCGAGATGGGATAAATATTTCACATAGCCCCCATACAAACGATTGTTCCGATAAACGGATTTTAGGCTATAACTCCTGTAATTAAAGAGGTAGGAACGTGTAATTTTGTAAAAGTTGCTTATTTCATATAAGAAATATCGATGTTGAAAATCATTGAGATGAGATATATATTTCACACACCCCCCATACAATCGATTGTTCCGATAATTGGATTTTGGGCTATAACTCCTGTAATTATATAGGTAGGGTCGTGAAATTTCGTAACTATTGCTCTGTTACAATGTGGAATGTCGATGTTAAAAATCAATGAGATTGGACCAATAAAACACATCGCCCCCATATAATCGATAGTTCCGATAATTTCGGTATGAGCTAAAGTTAAATTGAAACAGGCTATACTGGGGATCGAACAGTGAAAATCGTGACTCTTATTCATGAAAGGTATTTAGCCTTCGGCACAGCCGAAGACAGCTTTCCTTACTTGTTTCTTCTTAATTTAGCGCAGCCAATATCGGGGCTCCGTTTTTTTATGATTTGTAAATGTTTATGCTTTCGCATTGCACAACTATTTTTGCCAATGAAAATGGCGCTTAGATCAATTCATGTTATTTTATTTGTTAGCTATTGGATTCGGATATTGCTCTCATCTTCCGCGAGCGAGTGAATGTCTGTGCCACAAAATGGAGCTGGTAAATTTTATAGCACCATTTCGGTTCACACAAACAACACAATTTGTGGCAGAGTACTGCATAAAATTCTTGTAAGTGCCGAATTTATCTACTCATATTTGTAGATACTAAAACTGTGAAGATTAAGTCGCCACTTCGAAGAAGGAATGAATCGTTAATATGTACTTTTATTTTTTGGTAAGCTCTCGAGTTAAATGTTAAGTGTAATCGGTGGTAGTTATCGTAAAATATTATGTTCCATTTCGAGACGCATTTTTGACACCTTAATATTTACAAAGTATTAAGCTTTATCGGGTTTTCTTTGATTTGCTAGGCATCTAATAACAATCTAGTCACGTACAAAATAAATCGCATAGATTGAATCGAAATAGATAAACACATATCGCCGATGAACGAGTAATACTGAATATCCAGCATTGTAGAAGCAGCGTGAGTTCTTTTTCTTTTTAGCAGATATGGGCTTTTCTGAAATAATTGACATACTACGCTACATAAAAAAAAAAACGAAATGGTTCAGATTCTTGCGCATTCAGAGAGAATAACATGAGGCCAACGACAAACAAGTAAGGAGGTCTCTGTTCGGATACACCGAACATTAAATACCCAACGATTTTCATCAGGAGTATTTCCTATACCACCATGAACCTGCTATGTTTCATCATTCTACTATAATCAGTTTTAAAATTATGAGCAGTCGAATTTTCAAAAACGCCCCCGCTTTCAAAGTTTAACAGAACGACCAGGAGGATTTACCTACCAAATTATTATATTATAGCAATTTATCTCAACGAATTATGTAAATTTTTGTGATCTTCGAAATTTTCCATATCTCCATATAATACTAATATACGTTGTGCCAAATTTCATGATTCTAGCGTGATCAGTTTAAAAAGCCTTTCGTAAAAATTTATCAAAAAGTCGTAAGAGAATGACCAGTGAAATTCACTTATAAAATTATATAATTTTAGCCAAAAGGGAGCGTGGTTATCATCCTATTTCGCCTATTTTCAATACCAACCTACATTGGCCAGAAAGTAACCTGTGTACAAAATTTCATGCAAATACATATCTCAATTCTTACTCAAGCTATCGTGTACACGGACGGACGGACATGCTCTAATCAACTCCTCTTTTCAAACTAACTTTCTTACATGGAACTCTATATCGGTCTCCTTTGTTTTCTGCCGTTACGTAGTACCGTTATGTGGATAAAATTATAATACCCTTGTACTATACATAGTACTAGTATGCTGGGTACAAAAAGGTATTACTAAACTCGTGCAATTGTAAGGGAGTTCAGTCGAAATGTTTTCGAAATACCATGGCGTATGAGTAACTTTTAATCGAATGTAACATTTCTGAATAATCGCTCAGCTCATAACGCCGCAAACACAGAATTTAACGTTTGAGAAATTTTCGTTTTGCACATTAGAAACTACACACAGAGAAAACTGAGTTTGTAATGGATAAGAAATTACAGTGATTTTGATCAAATCAACCAAAATATGGTTATATCAACTAAAATATGGGTTGATTCAATCAAAATATGGATTGATTCAACCAAATTCTTTGTCAATTCTTATCCATTATCAGCTCATTTTTTCTCTCTGTAGTGTGGTTTACGAGTCGAGAAAAATCTTAGAAAACTACACTAGAAATCGACTCGATCACGACTAGAGAACTATCGTAAAATCGAGCATTGAATCACATTAGAGAAGAAATACATTAGATTTGGATTAAAAATGTAACCCTTTTCTCGATATCGAGAACGAAGTCCAATTTTTGTCGAGAATGCTATAGTTCTCGACATTTTCTCAAATTGCTCTCTAATATTCTACCCTAGAGAAGGTCATTACAACTCGAGTCGTCTTCTAATCGTTCTCTAACTTTAATGTTTGCTGGGTAACTACTTAATGCCGCTACACACTTTCGTTATGTGGGCACAGTTCAAATGCCCTGTGTACTAGTACAGTTGGGTATATTAAGACAGGATAGGAATCTATATCCAGTTTTTTTTTTTGATATTTTAACAATTAATAGTTAAAAATTTTTTACAACTTTCATTTTCCGAATAATTCAGAATTTCGTGCATAATATGTGTTCCAATCCATTTCAATAGCTTAGTTGTCTACCTACCCATTCAACTCATCAACGCCACCAATGCCCCAGCTGTGCGCTACAGCAGATTGTGAATTTTCTATTCATTAGTCTCACTTTGCAAACATACTGCAGTAATTAAGCGAGAAGTTCAGCAAACCCCACCTAATACTTATTCGCCACCCACTTCTGCAGTGTATGAGCTTACCCAACCAGCAGTCATTTAATGAAACATGGAATGTCTTACATATATACAATTTGTTTTCACTGCAGATATTTAAGGCTTTTCAAATTTGCCCATCTTTACTTTCGGTAGTCTTTTTACTGCTGCCATTGCTTTATGAACTTTGTAAATACATATTGTTAAAAGTGATAATTAAATAGGCGGGTAATAGTCTAAAAATGTTAAAAAGAGTGATATATAAGTTGAAATTCCCGTTTAGAATACTAATGAAGAAACGCAGCAAATTTGACATTTAATTTAATGTTGACAATTAGGCAATGGAAAATGAGTATTAGTCAGTGGCGCAGCCAGGGGGTGGTTTTGGGGGTTTAAACCACCCCTGAGATATAAAACTGTATATGTGAAAACTAGTTTTCATGACATGTTTGCAAAAATTTCGATTGCATGAAAATCGAAATACGTCAATTCCATAACAGGGGCCTAAGCTTTTGGGCCACTTTTGGGTGTCACACGTTACATCCATACACCTAAGATACAGGGTCATAAGTGTGCAAAGGTACGAAAACCCGGTTTTGACCCCTAACTCAAGATTTTGAGGGTGCCCGGCAAATTTCTTGTACGCAGTTCTTCTTATCTCATTGAGATCTAACAAAAAATGCTATCTCGTCCCAGGTATTTTTTCGTGTTGCGCAGTGTAATAGATTCAATGACAAATAAAAAAAGAAGGCTGGTCCTTGTTATATAAGTCAATATAAAGTAACATTTATTGGCAGGTATCTATGTATGTATGTATATTAGACTGGGCCAAAAATTCCAAATTTCATTTTTTTTTTTCAAAACTTATATTGATTTTCTTTTTCAGAAAGGTGAAAAAATTACTGTAATTTTTCAGATTTTTATATTAAAGTCTAGAGGTCTATCATCGCTAGTTTAGATTTTGCAGACTTAACTTCCAACTTGGTATAAAAACGACAAATCATTGTTGAAAAAACAACTGACCATATTTTTGTAGGAAAAAGCTACCTAGACTGAAATTTTCTCAGAATTCCCGATTTTGGTTTGAAAATTTGCGAAACATGAAAAAATCAACATCGAATAAATACATATTTTAAGGGAAATTGGATGCTGAATCCGAATTCGATATCAGAATTTAACAACGGGCCCGAGGTTCGGCCCTAACCGTGTAAAAAAGTCCAATATTATTTTGTGAAGGTTAGTGAAGAACTGCGACCTGTTGGCTACTTCTGATCACGGATTTGGATTTAGCTCGCCAAAATACATGAAAATTAATGTATTGAGGTCACAGATCCGTCAACTTTTTTTTTTTTTTTTTGTGGCTGCGCCATTTGAAGACTGTAGAACTACACCCCCGCAGAGAAAGCTTATATTAAGCAAAAATATGTTTAAACGTATATGAGAAATGTGTATTTTTTGTTATAATATTGATCAATGATCATATAATGATAATTAATATTGAATATCACTAAACAAAATTGTGTAAACACATTGGATCAAAAACACCAAAAAAAGACGGAAATATGATTTTTTTATATTTAATACTAAATAAGTTTTGAAAAAGTAACTTAAAAAAAAAAGTTGTTTAACCTTTTTTGTAGCACACTCAATTTCCTTTAAGAATCTGTATCTATATTTGTTGTACAATGTAGGTACATATATACCACATGTACATATATATTTGCATTTTTGCCAATTTTTGAAAGAAAAATGGGAAATCGAAAAAATATGCTAATTATTGAAGCTAGAATACTAGAAAATTTTGGTCAATGCAAATTTTGTAAGAAATTCGATTTCCTTCAAAAATATGTTCAGGTAAATGGTGCTTTACAACAATGGTTTGTCGTTTTTATACCAAATATGAGGTAAAGTCTGTAAAATCTAAACTAGCGATGATAGACCTCTAGACTTTAATTGAAGTCTGAAAAAATTAGAGTTGTTTTTTTTCAACTTTTTAAAAAAGAAAATCAATATAATTTTTGAAAAAAACGAAATTTTGAATTTTTGGCCCAGTCTAATGTATAATTATCTTTTTTAAATGCTTTCTTTACGCTACTGCTGACTGGCGCTATAAAATAATTTTGTAAATAGTTGTGCTAGGAAAATATTAAAAAGAAAAAAATTAAAAACCACCCCAAATATTTTCTTCTGGCTGCGCCCCTGGTATTAGTGATAACCAAAACCTGGGAATAGAAAGTGGAGAGAACCTGATCCTTGGGGTAAACCTGGGTATAATATAAAAATCATAGTTTCGCTAAAACTCCTTTCTCACATACTGGAAAAATATTGGCAGGAGAGACACCAGAATACTCGTATTAACTTCGAGTATATATTTTGTTCGCTTGGTTAGCATCGAAAGTAGTGTCTGTACACGATGGCTCTTTTACTTCCGGTTTGAGATGAACATATCAACGATTCAACGATTTTTATTTAATTTATTAGTGAAACAGTATAAAATAAAATATACCTAGTAAAATAATGTAAAGTAAAACAAAACGAAATGTTGAGGTATTACAAGCTAACAGTCAGAACTGTGTCCATGAGAAATTCGTATTTTTATCTCTTGAGACACATGCCCGTTTTAGAGCCTAAAAAACACGATTTTTGAAAACTTTCAAGTTTCGATGCAATAATTTATTTATAAGGAGTGAGTTTTTTGGCCGATGTATGGGTTAGTTTCTTATAGGATATGTACTAGAGCTTCTCGGGTTTACAGGCAAAAAAAAAAAAAATCAGCTGTACGTCCCCTAATACGAAGTGTTTTTGAAAAACATTTAAACATTTTTTTTTTTTTGGGGCAACCCTAGATGTCGCCCAATTACATTTTTCTTCAAATCCTTGGCTTTTGTTGTCGAATTTTAAAGTTTGACACATAAATTTTTTCGTCTCAAAGAGGAGGTTTTTTCTCAAGAAAGTTCATTGAGATCATGCGTTTCGTTGTGGTACCACACTTGAAAATCCGACAAAAAATGTCGAAGATATGAAGAAAAATGCAATTGGGTGACTTCTAGGGTGGCCAGAAAAAAAAATTTTAAATGATTTTCAAAAACACTTCATATGAGGTGGTATCACACTTTAAAATCCGACAATAAATGCCGAATATATGAAGAAAAATGCAATTGGGCGACATCTAGGGTTGCCAGAAAAAGAGGGGACGTACGGCCGACTTTTTTTTGGCGATACGCTCTAATATGTACCCTTAATTTCTGAAAAAAATTAGTGGTTACTTAAAACAGTGAAGACGCCAGAGCCAGCTAAAATTGACAAAAAAAAGGATAAAAATTACGTATTTTCAGTACTAGGCTTTTTAGTACCAGGTACTCACCATATGATTTACTATTTACTTTTAAACAAACTACTCTCTTTTACCTTTAAACCGCCACATGGAATGTAAGGATACCTCTCATAGAAACATTTTTAAACCAAACCAGTGACTATAAAAATTAAAAGTGTGTAAATTCGATCCTTTAGGACCCTAAGGAAGTGTCCCTTAAAGTTTGAGCAAAAGCCGAGACTAGCCAGCTTTTTGAATTAGACGTTTTATTACGGAATGTCTCAAAAACGACATTGTAATTTTGAGCTTGAGACCAAGAAATAATGAATTTTATTTTTTTTTTTTAAATAAAATAAATATAAAGTAAAGCAAAATAAAGTTAATTAAATTATATTAAATAAAGTTAAATAAAATAAAATAAAAAATACAACTTTTTCACTCCTGGTTCATAGTTTAAGCCGGGAGTTTTATTTTTATTTTATTTTACTTAGTATCATAAAATAAAATAAAAGAAAAATTAAATAAAATAAAAGAGAAGAAAATACAAAAAAAAAATAAACAAAATTAAATAAAAAAAATCAATGAAATAACAAACAAAAAGAAAATCAAAACGAAATAAAATAAAATGAAATAAATCTAATTGCACCATTGAAAATTATTTTTAACAAATCTCTTGCTTTAGGAACCTTCATTAATGATTGGAAAGTTGCTCACATAGTCCCAATCTTAAAATCAGGTAAGAAAAACGATGTTCGGAATTATAGACCCATCTCAAAGCTCTCTACCATTTCTAAGCTTTTTGAGTGCATTGTAAAAGATAAATTGCATTTTGCAACCAAATCTCTTATCTGTCAAAATCAACATGGGTTTGTATCTGGGCGATCCACAGCCACGAATTTAGCTGTATTTGTAGATTACTGTCATACTGCTTTCTCAGCTGGATTCCAGGTTGACTGCGTATATACAGATTTCTCGAAGGCCTTTGACAAAGTTTGTCATAGTGTACTACTCGAAAAGCTTGCTCATATGGGTTTCCATTCCTGCTTTTTGAAATGGATGCACTCATACCTCTCTAATAGACGCTGTGTTGTTACCATCGATGGTGTTTTGTCAGAACCTTTCATTGCTTCATCCGGTGTCCCGCAAGGAAGCGTTCTAGGCCCTCTGCTATTTGTTCTTTTCATCAACGACATAAGTAGTTGCTTTTTATTTGCAAACTATTTACTGTACGCAGATGATCTCAAAATGTTCGCGGTCGTCAGGGATACTTCTGATGTAGTTAAATTTCAACGTGATATTGACGCTGTTCATTCGTGGTGTCTACGTTATAGTCTCTCCTTAAATATTAAAAAATGCTTTAAGATGACGTTTGCTAAAATTTTGAATGTTCGTATTACGAACTATAGCATTTCGAATACTTTCCTGCGCAATGTTACTGAAGTAAAAGATCTAGGAGTTATCTTTGATCCGAAGTTGAACTTTAATAGTCATGTTGACTACATAATTGCAAAGTCCTACTCTGTACTTGGTTTTATCCGTCGGAATTCCACTAAGTTTTCTGACCCTTACACTCTGAAAATGTTATTTATAACATTTGTACGTTCGCGTCTTGAGTACGCAGTTTTCATATGGAGGCCCTATAGCCAAGTTTCTATCAAGAGAATAGAACGTATTCAAAAGGTGTTTCTGAGGTTCGCTCTAAGGACCGTAAAATTCGACGATCCTGTCCCTTCTTATGCTTCGCGTCTCATGCTTATTGACCTACAATCTTTGGACAGTCGTAGGTCTATGTTGTCGATGACTTTTATATTCAATATTATTCAAGGCATCCTCGATTGCCCTCCTCTCATGGAAAGGATTACTTTTAATGTTCCTAGGCGTAACCTCCGAGTCACTTACCCTTTTTACTGCAAAAAGGTTAAAACTAAATTCGCAAGTAATGCTCCTCTCGCAAGATCTATGCGAGAATTTAATATTTTGTCTCAAACAATCGTCATTGATTTTTCAATGACCACTGACGCTTTTGTAAATCTTTTTCGCTCATTACCTATAGATATCTAAACTTGTTTTAAATGCTTAGCATATTAATTTCATAAGTTTAGTGTGTAACATACTTGTAATCTTCATATAATAATTTATGTACTTGTTGTTAGTAGTCTGTAAGAAACTTTGTTTCATTGACGGTATTACAATAAATATAAATATAAATAAATATAAAATATGAAGAAACAAAATATTTATATAAAAAAAATTATAATTTAAATAAAATAAAATAATAAAAAAAGTATTTAAATAATATAAAATTAAATACAAACAAATCTAATTTCGGCGATGCGGAGAAGCGAATAGAATCTATTTTTCTTAAATTTTTGAAACCGCACTTCACTAATTAAGTAGATTTGAGTAGATGCCAAAAATGATAAATCAGCACCAGTTAATACATATGTATGAATGCAGGTACTATAAATCTAAATACTACATACTTATGTATATTAGAGCGTCCCAAAAATGTATGAAGAAAAGTTTTGGTTCGAAATTTGATATGCATATTAAAAAAACGTATTCACTAGAAAAGGACATTGGTATTCGATTCGTGGTGAAGACAATATGGCAAATGTGGTAAGGCAACGTCAGAAGGTGTGGTGTAATTCCTTGTAAAAAGAACAAAGGTGTAATTAGACTCTGACAAGCATAAGTATACGATGGCATGATGGTAGACACCAGAGTTTAGCATTCCGAATATTGTAAGTTCGATTCTCGGTGAAGGCAATATAAAAACACGCAAAACACCAGCACCTTAAAGTGTTGTTTTGACACCAAAACTTTTTGGTGTGTATGTTTTCTATCAAAAACTATTTTTATATGTCATACACGGCGTATGAGTAACATTTAGTTATACAAGCAAGGACGGATTTCTCAACTGCCTTTAATGTCAAAATTCACTGTCAATTCACTGCCAATTTAACAGCCAGTTCATTTGTCCTTCATTTTAACAGGAGGATGAACAGGACGATATGTTTATAGTGTGCGTTAAAGTTGACGGCTAGTCGAGAAATCCGCCCTAAGATAAGTTCAGATAACTTGTATTCATGTTTTGGTTGATATCTCCGAAACCGATTGAGGTATCGAAATAAAACTTACACTACTTTTTAGGCATAATTCTACCCACGTACCGAATTTGAAGTTAAACGCACCATGTATACGATATTTTCGAATTGATCGGTTTCCTAGTCCCCTTTCCGGAAGTAAGAAATTGTGAATCTAAACCATTCTTTATTCTGAATTTAAGAAGTTAACTTCTTTCACGTGTACTGGCAACACGCGTTTTTTTGTTCAATTTTGAATCGAATCGAGTGTGACGACATTAAAATCGAGAATCTTGTCGATTTTTTACAGAAGCGGGGTACCGGATAGTTTTTGATGCATAACAACTTTGAAATTTTTGGACAGCCTAACCTATATATAAAAAAGTATATGTAAATGTATTTCCTCAAATCCACGAAGAAGCAAAAGTTAAAGAACGAAATGTACGAATCTTCTCCCACCAGTATTTACTCAAAATCCTGCTGTCCTCAATTTGTATTCTAGCATTGCACATACATTTCTACACAACATACAATTGCGCATACGCCCAGTGGACCCACAGCGCTATGATCCCCCAATTTAATATTATAATTGCCACAATTATCGTTCTCATGCCATTTACATTGCAATTGCAACGGCATGCCAACAAAAACTCGAACAACAGACAAACAATAGATGATTCAGGCAGTGGCATAAGTAGTAGAGCGGCAAAAAAAGTGTACTACGAGGATACGGCAATTTAATGTAATTACCACTGCGGAAGCGCCATCATCGTCGACGACAACGCCAACGACTTCAGCAGTCACACCGTTCAAGAATATATTACTATTGCTTTTTAGGTCTCACTCTGCGGTCGGCTAAAAGTGCGAGCGTGAAGGATAATAACTTTAGCTCCTCCTCTTCGATGTAACTGCATTGCACTCTCTCTGAAACGGAAAGCTGGCAGCGACCTACTCAGTGCGTAGAGAAGCGCATGCGCGCAAATCGTTGCCTTTTTCCCCTCTCTCTACATCCTACTCTTGGGTGTTATGAAGTTTCTGACATGGCGCTTGGTGCAAGTTGTTTCACAACAGTGGTGATGGTGGTGGTGTACAATTGCCATTATACAATTACATATTTAAGTTTGAAATTTTATTTATCGCCTCCCTTTTTATACGAAGTCATCAAGTAGCAGGAGCAGGGCAACAGCAGCAACCCCATCACTTTGCTGTAATTTCCTTGCGTATGTTTGTTCGATGTGCAAGTCGTATCTGTCGTTCTAGAAGTGCACATCTAATGGCTCTGCTGATGACCGTAATGCCACTGATGACGATAATGATCACTTTTCGAAATTAATGGCACAAGTTTTTTGTCGTTCAAGTCCATTTGCTTGCTACAAAAGCGACATTTGTGCTTGCATAACGATAAAGGGTGGCTCATTTTAAGTGGTTCCAAACTGATGGTGTACATAACATCGTACTCCTTAATAATTCGGTTGGTTATTGTTTACAATAGCTACCGAGTGCTATAACGTGAATCTGGTCGATGATAGACTCACAAGAAACTTTGCAAGAGGAATACCTCAGGTGAGGCTATCTTCCTATTGCTGAGGCTCCCCTGCAGCGAAACCCCAAAATACTAGTATACAACTATAATTTTCTGGCAGAACTCATACTAGTCAGGAAATATCCATTGCATACTAGTATACGACTAGATTTTTCTGGATGAAGTCTTACTGGTCAGGAAATATCCATTTTATATTAGTACTAGCTGACCCGGCAGACGTTGTCCTGCCACAAATTTATTTCCCTGTCTGTTTCTCTAACCCGATCCCTATATCTATTTAAACCATATCCCTATCTCCTTCATATAGGAGAAACCACGCCAAAATTTCAGTGGTCTAACCTAAATACTTCTACAGATATGGACTATGAAGTATTTTATTCGTATGGGAGGTGCCACGCCCCCTTTATCGTTAACTCGAGTTTTTTGGGAGGTATTAGGGATCGATCACATATAAACCCTCACCAAATTTCAGTGGTCTAACATAAATACTTGCAGAGATATGGGCTATGAAATGTTTCCTTCATATAGGAGAAACCACGGCCCCTTTTTCCTTATCCCCAGTTTTTTCTGGAGGTGTCCGGGATTGATCTTATATAACTCCTCACAAAATTTCAGTGGTCTAACCTAAATACTTCTAGAGATATGGACTATGAAGTATTTTATTCGTATGGGAGGTGCCACGCCCCCTTTATCGTTAACTCGAGTTTTTTGGGAGGTATTAGGGATCGATCACATATAAACCGTCACCAAATTTCAGTGGTCTAACATAAATACTTGCAGAGATATGGGCTATGAAATGTTTCCTTCGTATGGGAGGTGCCACGCCCCCTTTTTCTTTATCTCCAGTTTTTTTTGGAGATGATGGGATTAATCTTATTTAACTCCTCAAGAAATTTCAGTGGTCTAACCTAAACACTTCCCGAGATATGGACTATGAAGTATATCATTCGTATGGGAGGTGCCACGCCCCCTTTTTCGTTACCCTAGTTTTTTTGGAGGTGGTAGGGATCGACCTCATCTAACCTCTAACCACGTTTCAGTGGTCTAACATAAGTACTTTCAGAGATATGGACTATGAAGTATTTCATTCGTCTGACATGTGCCACGCCCCCTTTTTCGTTATCCCCAGTTTTTTTTGGAGGTGGTGGGGAACGATCTCATATAACCCCTTACCAAATTTCAGTGGTCTAACATGAATACTTCCAGAGATATCGACTATGAAATATTTCATTTGTATGGGAGGTGCCACGCCCCCGTTTTCGTTATCCCCAGCTTTTTTGGAGATGGTAGGGGTCGATCTCATATAATCCCTTAACAAATTTCAGTGGTCTAACATGAATACTTCCAGAGATATCGACTATGAAGTATTTCATTCGTATGGGAGGTGCCACGCCCCCTTTTTGGTTAACCCCCAGTTTTATGAGTGAGAATGGTGTTGTTATCCTATAGGTCTGTACCGATTTCCAGGTCCCTACCTTAAACCCATTTAGAGATATTCACCTTGAAGAAAAATGTTTGTATGGGAGGTGCCACGCCCCCCTAATATTTTGTTCTGATTTTATAACATGACCTGCGCGTGGTAATAACAAACAAACCCCCTAAAGGAAGTATATGATTTGGTTCAGCCGTTTTCGAGCTTTAGCGTAACGACTGAACACCATTTCATTTTTATATATATAGATTGTATGGGAGGTACCACGCCCCCTTTTTCGATAACCCCAAGTTTTATGGGTGAGAATGGTGTTGTTATCCTATAGCTCTATACCAATTTTCATGTTCCTACCTTAAACACTTTTGAAGATATTCACCTTGAAAAATTAAGTTTGTATGGGAGGTGCCACGCCCCCTTTTCCGATTACCCCTTCTTTTATGTGTAAGAAGGCTTTTGATACCATATGGGTCTATACCAATTTTCAGGTCCCTACCTTGAACCCTTTCACAGATATTCTGCTTAAAAAATTTAGTTTGTATGGGAGGTACCACGCCCCCTTATTGGATAACCTCCGGTTTTATAGGTGAGAGTGGTGCTGTTATCCTGTAGCTCTGTACCAATTTTCATGTTCCTACCTTAAACACTTTTGAAGATATTCAACTTGAAAAGTTCAGTTTGTATGGGAGGTGCCACGCCCCCTTAATATTTTGTTCTGATTTTAAGACATGACCTGCGCGTAGTAATAACAAACAAATCCCCCAAAGGAAGTATTTCATTTGGTTCAGCCGTTTTCGAGTTTTAGCGTTACAATTATACACCATTTCATTTTTATATATATAGATACAACTTGAATTTTCTGGCTGAACCCATACTAGCCAGGAAATATCTACTCCATACTAGTATACAACTAGATTTTTCTGGATGAAATCATACACTCAGAAAAATTTTCATGTAAAATCAACACTTTTTTAACACTTTTTCAGGTTATTATTTTTCAACACTATCGATAAATATTAAATTAACATGAAGCTCATGTTGAATAACCTCACTTCGTGTTAAATTAACTTGACTTTCTGTTAAATTAACATGAAGCTCATGTTGAAAAACTTGACTTCGTGTTAAATTAACATGACTTCCTGTTAAATTAACGTGAATTCCCGTTAACACAACACTATCTGCCTCATTATCTCATGCAAATTTAGCAGGATCTTTCTTGTTAGTTTATCATGGTTCATGTTGACAAAAATTATTCTGTGTGTACCAGTTAAAAAATAAAAAATTCATTCGTTTCTTTTTCTTCTATTATATATTATTCCAGGTTGAAAGCAACTAGTTGTATACAAGTATGAAATGGATGTTAGTTCGTAAATATAATGACCAATAATAACAATAACAAAAAGAAAATCAATATAATTAAAAAAAAAAACTAAAATTTTTTTTGGCCCTGTCTAATATACATATGTATGTACGTTTATGGGAAAAATTAAAGCATATGTTATTGTCAACATCAAACTGTAATGGATTTGTAATCGGGACATATTACATAAATTTTGTATCCATAAATGGATCTATTATCGCGAATCTATTAACCAAATTAGGAAGCAAAAGATAAGTGCAGTCATACAGTTATGTACATGTATGTAGGTACATCCATATACCCCGCAGGAACGCTGAAAATTAAATTTCGTAAAGCTGCTACGAACTTACTAAACTTACATGTAAGCGACATTTCAGAGTTATTATAGGTGGTCGCCAGTTAGCGAGTTAATTGCCAATTGTAGTACGTTTTCCTATGGCCCCTTCAGGTAGAAACTAACTTGTTATGATTAAAACGATATGTGAAGTGCTCTTTATGCATAACGCATATGACATTATAAAAGTGCCACTAACAATAAGTTCTCCAAACCGACATAAACCGAACCGAGACTTACGCACAAAATGCCGATTAAACTTATTACGATGATAAGGACGCCGTCCTAATTTTTCAATATTCTTCTCTTCCGTCGTAATGGTGGCAAGTGCGAGGTAAGCTTATGTTTGCCTTTGACTTTGAATAACTTTCGACTGGACTCATTTATCGAATTGTCCTCAAAACCTTTTTTATGGATCAATCCATTTTCTATAAAGATAGATATCTTTTGTTTAAGTACTTACCGTTTTTTAGTTACAGGTGTGAGTAAAATAAAAAAATTCTCCTTGGTTTTGGAATTAAACAGATTTGTTGATCATGGTTCCGAAATAATACAATTTTTTGTTTTTGGAATGCTATATTTTCAGAAAAAATCTCTGTTGTACAGCCTACTAAGTGGTTCGTACCACTGAACCGAAAATCTCAAATTTTTGTAGTGGTTTGCACCCCGAATAATGTTTTATGTACATATGTATGCATCAATATTTCCCCCTGACTCCAATTTATCGCAGCAAATTAAGTTGATATTGTCAACTGATACGCTCATATGTAAATTAGTTTATCAGTTAATTGAAAATAATGTAATTGATTGATTTGAATACAATTAACAACATATGTATGCCAGTATTTGCTTTGTGGTTTTGTATAATGACATATGACGTGTAAGTACATACAATTAAAACCATAGATTATTTTTGTATGACATACGACATATAAATACATATTTCGAATCTATCGAACTTTTATGTTAAAATATTAATCTAAATGTATTGATCAGTCAGTCACCGTGCCTCGAGAGAATAGATTTGTCGGGTCTAAGGTGTTATCGAGGTCTTATCGCAATGTCTTCAACCAGAAAGTTTGGCTGCAATCGGGCAGTTTTTCAACACCCGTAGGCAGGCTGTGCTCTATGTTTGGGACTCACTATGTAGGATAAGTTGAAGTGGATACTACTATTCACAATAGCACACTTAGACCCCAAAGGTTCCGCTGTAATATACATTGATTGTAAGACCCCCGTACTAAACCACCTTGTCCACCTTGGAACTTTTTTTTTCGTTTTTCTTGCTTTAGTGGACTTAGAACATTTGCAAACCACTACATAACAACCCAGCAAAAATCGTTGGATTATGTGTTCCAATTTTTTAATATTGGAGTACTCCAATAGTAATCCTTTGTATACCTCATCGGACGTCCTTCAGCTTCTTGAAAGCCGATCATTGCTCTGTCTTATCGACGAAAATAACGACACTATCGCTCTGGCAGTATCTACTCCAAGGAGTAAGAACATTGGAGTGCAATGCAAAGTACTCTGACTATAGGTAGTAGCAGAAACTAAGCGAAGATTGGAGTAGGTGGTCCAGTCCTAGGACATCGCAATATTAATTGGAGCACAATTTGTATATGAACAAGTAAGGAAGTCTAAGTTCGGGTGAACCGAACATTAAATACACACCGGTAAATTTCAGAACGAGATAACAATGATATAGGCCCTAGGAGGATTTACCTAAAGTTTTTACTATCTTGGCTATTTACCTTACCGAATTATGTCAATTTATGTGATTTTCGAAACTTTCCATATCGAAAGTGGGCGTGGTCGGGAAGCGATTTCGTCCAATTACATCAGGTATGCTTATTATTATGCTAGTATATCTTATACCAATTTTAACGTTCCACCGTAATCAGTTTAAAAGTTATGACCCGTGAAATTTTCAAATATGCTTCCCTGAGGAGTGGGCGTTGCCACGCCTACATTTGAAAATTTATCAAAAAATCATAAAAAATTACTAGGGGTTCATCCTACCAAACTATGTATATCATTTTACCATTTCCGTTACCGAATTATATCAATTAAGGTGACTTTCGAAGCTTTCGATATCGAAAGTGGGCGTGGTTGTAGAGCGATTTTTTTCCAATTTCATCAGGCATACTCCCAACGATATTAGTATGCTTTGTGCCAAATTCCATCGTTCTATCGTAATCAGTTTAAAAGTTACGACCAGTCAAATTTTCAAAAATTCCTCCCTTAGAAGTAGGCGGCGCCACGCCCACTATTAAAAATTTATGGAAAAATCATAATAGAAGGACCACGAGGATTCAACTATCAAATTATATCATTTCAGCCATTTTAGCTACCGAGATATGTCAGTTTGTGTGATTTTCGAAATTTTCGGTATCGAAAAAGGGGGCGTGGTTATCATCCGATTTCGAGCATTTTCAATAGCAACCTACCTTGGCCAAAAAGTAACCTGTATATAAAATTTCATGCAAATATCTCAATTTATTATGTGAACAAAATTAATATACCTACCCTTTTACTAGTACTACCTAGTACGCTGGATTACATTTGAAGTACTCTTTGGATGGGAAATAGAGTACTCTCGATTTTTGCAGGGAATATCTGAAATCAACTTTATGGTAACTTTTTGTTGTTAAATGATGTATTTTAAATTGTACTATCCCCTGCAGCGAAACCTCAAACTAGTCAGAAAAATACTAGTATACAACTATAATTTTCTGGCAGAACTCATACTAGTCAGGAAATATTATTTTCATACCAGTATACAACTAGAATTTTTTGTCTGAATTCATACTAGTCAGGAAATATCCATTTCATACTAGTATACAATTATAACTTTCTGGCAGAACTCATACTAGTTAGTCACGAAATATCCATTTCATACCAGTATACAACTAGATTTTTCTGGATGAAATTGAAAATAAAGTCAAATGATAAAATAAAGGGTAAGCGAGGATAATTCTGGTTGAAATCATACTAGTCCAGGTTAAAAGCCTTTTTGACTAGTATGGGACTAGTATATTTCATACTAGTCCTTTTTGGACTAGTATGTGGACTAGTTCATTTTATGGAAATTATACTAGTCCAGGATGAACTAGTATGGAACTGGTATCTTACAACTAGTATGAAACTGGTATTTCCTGACTAGTAGATAACTGGTATATTCTGGTCGAAATCTGACAATTGACATCTCATAGGACATCAACACGTAAAAAATACCAGTTGCTTATATGGAAAAAGGATAGAACACTGACTAGTTGGGCCCGGTGCACCAACTAGTTGTAAAGTAGTTTTCAACTAGTTGCTTTCGCTGCAGGGATCGTTCTGCATTGAAAAATGGACTTAGGCCATTTGCCGCGAAGCCAACGGAACTGAAGGAAAAAACTGTATTTTTAGATTTAAAAAATATTGGCCCATACTAAAAATGGATTTGGTACATTTGCTCACGAAGCCAACGAGATATGTTCTACACTGAAAATAATTGGGTATATATACAGGCCGATTCTAAACAATTTTTCACTTTGCGGATTTTCTCACTCTCATATAATTTGTGAGCAAAAATCTATGAATAGGTGAAACGGTTTGCACCGGTTCACTAGTAAACTAGTTTAGAATTGGCATGAAAACGGAAAAAAATGTATGTACCTATGTACATATGTAATGCATATGAAACAATCAACACAACGGTACGTTTCCAAAGCCAGCTCATCAGTTGAGTACTAAAAGTGCGCCCATCTACTTTTAGTTTAATTTCAATATTTCAAATATAGATGGCGCACTGCAAAGCAAGCCGCGAAGCCATTTCCGGTTACTGTGCACATAAGTATTTCAACAATGATGAGATATAGATGTTGCCGCAGCCTGTTGGGACAATATTTGCACGCCATTCTTTAGGAGCATTTACCTACTAGTTTGAAAATGCAAGAAAGATAAATTCGAAGCGCTGAGTGCAAATATGTGTGTGCTTAAAAAACAAAAGACTTAAGCAACAAACTAGTCCCCTTTTTATCAATTTTAAGATGTTTAAAGCAAATGCAATGATGATGATACAGCAAAACCAACTTTTTGCCTGGGTATCGGATCTAGCCAACTTTTTTGAAGAGATTGAGACAAATGTACATAAAATAACTAAGTACGTAAAAATTTAGTTATTGAATTTCGAAGTTCGAGATTAGACCATTTTAATCTTGCTTTTCCAATTGCTGTATTTAAAAAATTAACAAGGGAAAATGTGGGCGTGGGCTGCTTGACTTCCTTGTTCTATTGGTATACTTTCTTTTACAACGGCATAAAGTTTTTCGAAATCAGCCGAAATTTTTTTTAAACATATAGATTTTAATTTTTTCGAAGATCTAACTTTTGACGCCTCTGACCATTTTTAAAACAAAAAGTGGAAACCAAACGAACAAGGAAGTCAAGCAGACCAAGAGTCTTATTTCGAACAACTAAATTTTGGAGGCTAACTTCGAAAATTCGTTCGCAGTTTTGAAAATTCGTTCGTAGTTGGGATCTTGCAATCGACTTTTGACTACCTTCCTGCTAACCTAGGAATATGTTAAGTTAGCATTTAGTTGAGGGAACAGTGATAATACAAAAAAAAAAAAATAAAAACCAAGCATAATTATTATTTCCTGAGCGAAACAATAAAAATAAAAGAAAATGATTACGAAAAATTTGTAAAACTAAAACGGATTGTGCTCAAAAAATAATAATTAACCGTGATCCAAAAAATATAATCTCTACCTACATATAAAAAAATTGTAACAGGTCGATGTCTGTACATGGCAGATATCAACAAAAAATTGATTGGGGGAAGCATTATTAAGCGAGTAGAATCCAAATCAACCATTTAAAACATTTTTGTGTGTCTGTCTGTCCGTATGTTTGTGGCCGTATCACTCTGAAAGTAATGAATGGAATTGAATGAAACTTTTTTCGTTGGATTGCTCGACGCTCAACTTAAAGATTAAGATATTATTTTTTGCGATATCTCAACCGGTTTGGGGTTATCGCCCAATATGTGGACCAGGGGTGACCAAAAATGTCTTAGTACAATATGGGTATCAAACGAAGGGTGTCAATGAGTGGTTTGGGAGATATCTTGAAATTTCGATAGCTCGACCGGTTTCGGAGGTATCGACGAATATTTCCACAATAATGTGTTAGTACATTATGGTTATCAAACAAAAGGTGTTTATTAATGCTGTCATAAATCATTTTATTAATTTCAATACCTAAGCTACGCATACAAAGTCGCGGGCACCAGCTAGTTGACCAATAATAATTAAATTCCGATTTTTATTATTTAACTCATAATGATTACCGTCTCTGATTATAATCAATTAATATGACATCACCCTGAAGCGAAACCTCAAACTAATCAGAAAAATACTAGTATACAACTAGAATTTTCTGGCTGAACTCATACTAGTCAGGAAATATCCATTTCATACTAGTATACAACTAGATTTTTCTGTATGAAATCATACTAGTTAAAAAATACAAAATTCATTCGTTTCGTTTCCTCTTTTTTCTCTTATAATTCTCAGATGCTTTTTCATGATAGGGTAATGATTTCTTAAGAATAAACATGAAAATAAAGGCAAATGATAAAATAAAGGGTAACTCATAAAAATTCCGGTTGAAATCATACTAGTCCAGGTTCAATGCTTTTTGAACTACTATGGAACTGGTATTTTACAACTAGTATGAAACTGGTATCTCCTGACTAGTATAACTGGTATATTCTGGTCGAAATCTGACAATTGACATTTCGTAGGACGTCAACACGTAAAAATACCAGTTGCTTGTATGAAAAAAAGACAAAACACTGACTAGTTGGGTCCGGTGCACCAACTAGTTGTAAAATAGTTTTCAACTAATTGCTTTCGCTGCAGGGAAGTAACTAGCTTGAGAAGTAAAGTTTCTTATCATGCCAACAACAACAACATCATGCCTGTACTGATATAAAAATATTTTTCAGTAGAGGCAAAAAACCAAATTTAACTTGAACTTTCAAGTTATAGTTTGAGGGCCATTGTTGCCTTGAAATATCAAAAATTAAATCATATTCGCTGGCTATGACCTTGACTTAGACCCAGAAACTAATACTCTAGAATAGAACAGTAACCAAGCGACAGAAGCTTCATATGTTGGATTTAGCAGCTTTTCTCATACATTTTTTTTTGATAGTTGAATATTTATTTTGAGGCTTTTCTTTCGTTTGCCAACAGCAGAATCGGATACTGCTTCGAACCGCATCAAAAAGCCGATTTGGCTAACAACGGGCTTTAGCAGGTTTACACTCTTAAGCGGGAAAGAGAAGCAGTCCGCCAATACGTCAGTTGCGTGACGTACGTCAATTTTATAGCAAATTCTATTTTGACGTATCCGTCGTATCTGGCGTTGCTCATACAAACACCCGCAGTCTACTTTGCTGTCAGTTGTTTCGACGTACTGACGGATTGATTCTGCTGAACCCTTTAGCCGACGATATGACGAATGCGATTGTTAAAATTAGTGTGGAACTAACGCTTTTCTCAAGGCGAATATTCGTTACATCCCTAACGAGCTATACCCTTCTCTTAGCTGCGCATTTAGTGAGCTATCTCTACTTTGGTGGTGGTGTTAGCTCTTTGAGTGAGTGTTTTTGTTTGTTAATTTCTGGGGTATTTCTGCTATATACTAGAGAAATACTATAAAATGAGAGATATACAAATGACAACGACGTTCGCATAGTAATTATAGTAGGTAGACAGATTTTGTTCATATAAATATTTTAGTGGTGATTTGATGGTTTTGTAAGAAAACGTTCCACATTTAACTTAATATTTTGACAATTATTTGCAAAGAGAAACGAAAATGACAGTAAAGGTGTAGTGAAAATAAGCGATAAAAAGAAAATGCCAGAAAACGTCAAAAGAAAATTATTGCTATGCCGAAAACGCTGAATTTGTTTCATTATACAGCGCAGAAGCGTCATCGCTTATTAGTACAATAACAAAAGAAAAGCTGACTAAATAACAAATGAAATAAGTATATTTCTAAAACAAAATTGTGTAAGATTTTGTGTATAAATAAAAATAGAAAGAAGATTACCTAAAACGAAGAAAACAGAAAAGAAAATACTTAATTGCATACCACTACAAATATTTGAGTGTGCCAAACCAGCAGAGAGCAACGGAAGGGGTTAAAGAGGCAAAACGTAAACAACAAAAGTTCGATATTGCGGCAACTTGAAAATTGAATAAAATTTATTATTTAAATAAAAAAGTATACAAACAATAGACTGTTTCATGACTACGCAACGCAATTAAGCAAAATTGATACAACAAAATAAAATAAAATTTTCCAACCAACTGAAAAATGGTGCGAAATCGCATATATGTAGCCACTTTTGGCTTGTTGGTGTTTATCTCGCAATGGTTGAATGCGATTAGGTAAGTGATAAAATAATCGATAATGAAATAAATAAACAGCACAAAGAAAAAAGCACTTGCTTACAAGAAAAACCAAGTAAAATTTACAAATGAAGTTGTTTTTGTTTATTACCAAATCCATCAAAATCAATGCAGTAAACCGAAGAGGTTAGTGCAGATACGAAAGTGCTGGAGGTGAATGAAAAATATGCAGAAACTGCATAAAATATAGCAATGCTAAACACACACATACATACATACATACAAAGATATGTGGGTGCTAACCAAAGTTCGATTGGGCAGTCACCATAAAATCTTATTTTTTAAAAACTAAAAAAATTCAAAATCATATTCGAATGCTTCACAATACTGAAGCGCAGTCGAACTGCGTCATTTGTAATTGTAAGGGGTTTGCGTCACCTATCAGAGACCAAAACCCTTTGTAGTTTCTTAAGCCATTTTTGAACGCCGACCGATGCTGACTCTTCTGTGATAGTTAAAATTTAGAAAAATCGTTGTCGTTGCCCTGACTTATATTCGTGACGATGAGGCAAAACTGTTGTTGTTGTTGTAGCAGCAAAAACACTCCTCGAAGGTTTTGGGGAGTGATGCCGAAATTGACAGTCCTTGGCCGGATATGAACCCGGTACGCTACGGTACTCCCTTGCGGTACTGCTCGACCGTCGTGCTAGCTATTTGGTATGACCGGTGGAACCTTCTAGGGCATGTCATCCCTCCATCCATAAGGAAGGAGTTGATGGGTAATCTCATTAGTTCTCACCTCATATCTGTAGATCAACCATCGAGTTAGCACGTCATTACGTATGTGCATATTAGTCGCCTCTTACGACCGGTATGCCTACCTCAATCATATTCTTATCCCCTAACCCCACCCTGTAGGCAAGAACGTCCCATATACACGGTAAACCCGAAACCAGCCTACGAGAACTTCAAAATCCGACCTGATGGCGTGAAACGGACTTTAGATTTGAATTCAGGGCAGAAAAATACATGAAAAATCGTTTTTTTCTTTTTGTGTCCAAAATTTTGCCTAAATTTGTTGGCCTGTGTAATGGAGACGAGAAAATAATTACCTACAGTTGGACCAAAAGAAATTCAACCACCAATGTACCCAGTAGAAATAATTATATAATAATTAATCATCATATACTAGAATTATACTAGTTGTAAAATACCAGTTCCAGCCCAAAAAGGACTAGTAGGAAATATACTAGTCCCATTCCAGTCCAAAAGGCATTGAACCTGGACTAGTATGATTTCAACCAGAATTTTCCTGACTTGCTTACTCTTTATTTTATCATTTGCCTTTATTTTCATGTTTATCATTAAAAAAGCAGCGACTATTTGTATTTACACCAAAATGTATTAAACAAAGTGTGATTGACGTAAAATATTTTTATCTTGTAAGGGGCTATTATGTCAAATGAATGTAAACAAATGAATTAACCCTATGTGGTGCAATGTCTCATTTCGCCACACATATATGTATAGGATCAAGAGAATGCACACGCGATCGTTTTCAATAATGTCGCATCGATCTTTTAAACATTTCAGCGAAAATTGTATAACGCCCTCTTCAAGCAGAATTTTACTAGCCCAAGCTCAAAGCGTGCTTATATGAGGCAGTGGGTGGTTACTTTTGTATAAATATTTGTATGATTTCGGCCCGGAGGTATGTAAGCATATTGCTGCCAATATATCCTCCCACTGCCAAAACACTTTTTTATTTGGCGCTTTAAGTTTTTTACCTGTCCTTTGGTAAAGATTTTTTTTACGGAAGATATTATGGACTCAGACTAGAGGAGTTTTAAATTGAGCTCCTCGAACTTATCTTCCATATCTCCAATCTCTTTAGATAGGGTAAATACTTCAGCTCGAAAACAGCTTTCCAAGGGACTCTCTGTTTGAGTTCCACAATCCACAACAGACCTGACCATTTTCATTAAAACTCCCTCACTTGGTAGACTTGGTTGTATTGGTATTGGCATGGGGACGGCACCTGGGTGCAACCTAGCACGTTTGGAAACACTAATCTCGGGCGGACAGCAGATGAAATCAGTTTTTTACGGCCGGCATACCTACCTGGGGCATATTCTAAACTCCTAACCCGCAGGGCCGGCTTTGGAACGGTTTACGAATGTGCGTGAAATCCCTAGTTTTTCAAGACGATTTCAAAATCTTTCTGAAGATTCAAGATCAAGGACGTGAATTGGTCTGGAACCGAATCGGCTTTGAACTGGGAACCCCTTTTCCGGTCAAATTACTCAACCGTTAACCGAAAATCAATTGTCTACAAATGTTTGATCTGAACCGGAATTCGGAACAATCTTTATAGAGGTCTAAAAACGAAATTGAACGTAATCTCATCGAAAGTCGGATGAGGAAATTAATGAAATTTTAAAAGATTAAAATTAAGATTTTAGATTAACAATTTCTGCTGAAACCGCTTTATGTTTCATTGGACTACTTTCTCAGTTACTATAACGACGACCTTCTTAGATTGTTGAAGAAAATTAATCAAATAACCCCCATAACTAAATAACAAAAAATAAATCGTCACCAAGCATATTTACTCGCACAGCTAAATGGTACACTGAAAAAAGAGTTTCCTTATTTCAAGGAAAATTTCGCTTATTTGGCTCCAAAGACATGGCTTCCTTAACATAAGTAACATTTCCTTAATTTTAAGACATTTTTCCACAATTTAAGGAAAAAAGTCTTTAAATTGAGGAAAAAAAGTCTTCAAGCAATGTCTTTGGAGCCAGATAAGGGGTCGTGCATATATGACGTCACGCTCTTTGAGGGGGGGAGGGGTCTGCGATTTGTGACGAAATGTGACATGGGGGGAGGGGGGGAGTAGCACTTACGTGATGTCACGATATTTTTTGCATATTTTCTAGCGTGCAACGTCCATGAACGTTTTCAAATTTAGCACGTTTTCATTCTTTCGATTGGCAAATATTATTTAAGTACCTGGGTGACCGAGCTTGCTCGGTGCTATCAGTTTAGTGCTAACTTTACTTACCAAACTTGTGAGGATGTGTTACACTGTCCTTTATATGTGGGCAAATTATTAAAATTTTGTAATTTTCGTAGCCGTAATGGACTTTTTGCGGACAACCCTATTTGAAAATATTTTAGTTGGTATGTCAGCAAAAATACCTTTCATTTGATACCCATATTGGCATATCTAGCTCCATAAATAAAAAAATTAAATTAGTGGCAACCCTGTAATACAAATATACTGCGATAAGGTGACAACCCTAGATGGCAACTGTACTTAGAAATATTTTAGTTGATATGTCGCCGGAAATACCTCTAATTTGATACCGATATTCGCATATTTTACTCAATATTAAAAAAAAAAATGAGATAGGTTGCCACCCTTAAAAGCCCTCCAAGTGGCAACACCTAAGTGGATAGTCTTAGAATCAGGCATGCTATCACTGTGCCAAATTTCATCCAAATCGGTCAAGCGGTTCTCGAGATAGTACCGGATATAGAAATATAGTGCGGGCAACCCTAGGTAACAAACCTACTTGGAAGTATTTTAGTTGATATGTCGCCGAAAATACCTATCATATGATACCCATATTGTCATATCTTGCTCCATAATTTAAAAAAATGGGATAGGTGGCAATCCTGTAAACTACTCGAAATGTCAACCCTAAAGTAGATAGCCTTGGAATCCTTCATACTGTCACCATACCAAATTTCATCCAAATCGGTCAACCGGTTCTCGAGATAGTACTGCGGTAAGGTGGCAACCCTAGGTCGCAACCCTACTTAAAAATACTTAAGTTGGTATCTCGCCGAAAGTACCTTTCATATGATACCCATATTGGCATATCTTGCTCCATAATTAAAAAAAAAAATGGGATAGGTGGCAACCCTGTAAACCGCCCCAAGTGGCAACCCTAAAGTGGGTAGTCTTAGAATCCATCATACTATCTTTGTGCCAAATTTCATCCCAATTGGTCAAGCGGTTCACGAGATAGTCCGAACATACAAATATACAAATATACAAGATTAACTCGTTTAAAGATATTAGATAATTAATATAAACATTCTAAATATGTATCAGATTTTATGTCAAATAAATATTGAATTTATATTTATTAAGGGTGTGATGTGACATTCGAGGGGGAGGGGGGGGATCTGGCGTTTGTGACTGGGTGTGACATGGGGGGAGGGGGGGGTCAAAAACTACCAAAAATCGCGTGACGTCATATATGCACGACCCCTAAGGGAAATTTTACTTGACATAAGGAAACTCTTTTTTGAGTGTATGAACAATAAATAAATATTATGGTTATGACGAAAGAAGCAAAGTTCATAGTTACTCCTTACAAAGGTCGTCCTATCATCGAAACTTCGCTTGCATTTCCCCTTTATAGTCCCTTAATTGCAGTCAAATTATTTATTTATTATGATTCATTCTCCTAACCCACATACTATTAATATTTCGAAAAATAAACATACAAATGGTTCGCTGCCGTTTATAAACAAATTATCTGTGTTTTATGAAATTCAACACTAAATAAATAACGACAGTGGTCCTAGTTTTATAAAATAAAAAAATTAAAACAGCATTTTTAATACATTAATAAACGTATCGCTTGTTGGTTTTGAATTAGAGACGCATCAAATATTCGCATTCGCATGGAGCGTTGTTTGACATCATCATCCAAACGTAGATTTTAGCCGCCTTTCATCAATTAAATTTCGATGATAATTTTTGTCGGGTAGTGTGATCAAAGGTTTTCTAGCTCGCCTCTTTGTACAAAAAAGCAAAATACTTTTATGAGACACTGTCTTTTATTTACATTTAAAGCAAAAAACCTATAAAAGCGATATCAAAGTAGGTACTTTGGTGTGATATAATTTTTCCTGATCGACTTCCGTTATAACTCCCGATTCCCAAATAGTCCAAGTCAAAATCAGAATTAAAAGTGTCAATCAATCGAAAGTTTCGACATATCGAAATCCCATTTTAAGCCCTACAATATACCTAAATAAAACCACCATTAAATATATACCGTACAACAAAGCCTAAAAAAAATATAATACCAAAAATATCAAAAGTATGACATCTGTAACATCTCTATTTCGAATTATCAGCAACGACTCATTACGCATATTGTTACAAAGAACAACCGCTAAAAAAAACTAACATTAAATACAGTAGCGGATAAATAAATGGAATAAGCTTGAAAAGTTGAGGTTGTGTATAAATATCTTATAAGTTTGAACGAGCTAGTCTTGTTTACTGATTTGGATTCCAATTTAAGTAGAAAAACAACCACGGGTTTCCACTTTGTCTCGAAAAAAGACTTCAGTTGAGACCCTTAACTCAATGATCTAACGCCTGACTAATATTTTTACATGTATGTACGTTTGGGTGGCCCTTAAATGAGTGGAGGAAATTTGTACGCCAGACGTGTAGCAAATATGTTTTTACAGTTCATACAGTTGAATTTCTTTATAGTGAACTTCTATACAAGGATGTTCTCCGTATAATGAATTTATTTCCAATACATAGCTTTTCCTTCTACATTCATTGTATTTTCGTCTCCATTTAATGAATTTATAATTGCTACATATATAGTGAAGTTTTCTATATAATGAACAAATTTAACCGCTAGAAAGTCAAATCTCATATAGTGTTTGTCTCCATATAGTGTTTTTTAATACTTTCTTCTTTCCCTTTCAGTTATACTCATTAATTATTGTTTTCAACGTTCAAACTTATTTGTAAGTTTTTGTTGAAATTTCAGATGAAGTGGTGTAATTTAAACTAAGCTTAAGAAAAAAGTCTTTGTTCGTATATAATGAAGTTTCTATATAGTAAAGTGATTTTCGGGTCCCTGTGAATTCACTATAAGTAAGTTCGACTGTATGTGCATAATAAGGTAGACATTTGTACTGGCTTCCACTTTGGCATGTTTATCTGCAACATCTAGCAAGCCCGCAGTGAATGAGATGTCGTTTTTGTAAAATTTTTCCGGAAAACTTTTAATTGAGAGAAAATTATGGCAGACTTAGAGCGGATTTCTCGACTGCCTGTTAACGTCAAAGTTCACTGTCAATTCACTGTCAGTTTAACAACCAGTTCATTTGCCCTTTATTTAACAGGAGGATGAACTGCCCGATAAAATTTAAAGTGAGCATTAAGTTGACGGCTAGTTGAGAAATCCGCCCTTAGAGCTAGATTTCGTTCCACCGATTAATTACAACGACAAGCAAGTAGGTACACATAAACTTTTAGTTAATAACTAGTCATCAAATGGTTTAGCGCTAGGATAGTTCAGAGCGAGTCTAAAGGTGAATATAATGTATGTATGCAAAAAAAATCGGCCGTAGCATAATTTAATGAGAGCATTTATATTCATTGCGCATCCTAAATAGATTAATTTTGTCACTGGGAATTACGACGTTGCTCCACATCATGAAAAGTATACAACTGAAAATAGTTAATGCCTATTTCCCCAATTTACATGCATGACGCATAGCCAAAAAGGTATGCTTTTGAAAAAATTAACAAATAACTGCTAATTGTAAAATATTCTATACTCAGAAATTTAGATTTAACTGACATTTCAATTAGCACATCTCACACCCACCTAGATCTTAACTGAGATCACTCAAACTGTTTGAATTTTTCGTTATTCATACGATCGCATGGGAAAAGCACTACAGTCATTCCTTTTAGCGATAGTGGATATCATATGAAAAAGTAAGGCAGGCATTCTCCACGGATTTTCCAACTAAGTACGTGCTTCCTTGATAAAGAGTTTAATGAAGTCAATCTGTAACACCCAGGTGCGTATCCAGAAAGTATTTTCGAGGGGGTTTAAATATTTTTTCGTAATAACCATTTTGACTGGAAAATGGAAATATCTTAGATAAAGTTTAATTTTATTACTAGTGCAGACGTAAAACAAATTTACCATAACCTAGAGAAAATACAATCAAAAATAAAAAAAAATCTTTTGAAGAATAGTAACAACACATTTAATTAAGAGGTACGTAACAATACATTTTAAGAAAAAAATTCCATGGGGATAGGGTCAGGGTTACACATAGGGAAAGAGATAGGGAAATAGCTAGAGCTAGGATTAGGGATAGGGAAAGGGTTTGGAATAGTATTATTATAATTATTTATTTAGACCTAATATAAATATTAAGACTAACAAGTTTAAGAAAAGAGCACTAGCTGACATGGCTATCGGCTGTAAGAATCGGGATAGAGATACATGCAGGCAAAGAAATGTTTGGCAGGGCAATGTCTGTCGGGTCGGCTTGTAATTTATAAAGCTAACGACTGGTGACAATTAGAGAGAAAGTGCTGATTTTTGTAGTGAATTTTCAGGTCTACAACTGGGTCTTGGGTAAGTTTTTTTTAAACAAATTTAACGTTTTCGAAAAAAAAATCCCTAAAAATCCAAAAAAAAAAAATTGTTTACTTTTGACCCCGAATAACTTTTTTAGGAAACATGGGATCAATTGTGACTTTAGAAGTTTTCTTTCTGACGGTGGCTTTTTAAATGTCTAATTTGACCAAACTATAACTCGAAATCTAAAAATGTCATACCATGACCTTGGGATTTATTCAAAAATAATGCCATAAGTGAAAATTTGGCAAAAAAAATGTCGCGCAAATTTATATTCCAAATTTTCATTTTTATTGTAACCTGCAATCAAAAAATATTATGCCATGAATTGGGGATATATTACAAAACCCGAGCGATTTTTTATTCCAAATTTTCTTTTTTACACAGACACAGACAAAAAAATTGCACTAACTTGTACATTTCGGGAGGGGTCAGGACCCGCTTTCAATGCATATTATGATCTTTCTACTCAGCCATCGATATGCGATATGAAACAGACTGATTCGGTTGTACTCGAAGGAATCGCCTTTCAGGTTGGCGGTTTCGGGTTTGCAACGTGTTTCGGTTTCGGTTCCGGTTTCGTTCTTCAAAATTTATTTCGGTTTCGGTTACGGTTTCGTTCCGGTTTCGGTTTCCAAATAAAAACACGAAAACAAAATTTTACTACTAAAATACTCAAGTACCTATATAGCTTCGAAATAGGTCTGAATTTTCATAACTTTTTTCCTGCGGCCATGCGGGATTTCTCCAATATAATAATAGATTTTATTAACGCTATGCATGGATGAAATTTCTGCAAAACAAATTCCTAAAATAAACTTGTTGTTGTAGCGAGGTGTAGCCCTGCCTAAATGTCAGACAGGGTCACCCGAGTGTATTGCTCTTGGCCGGGTCGATATAAGAAAACGGCCCGGGTCGTTTCGGCACGATGGGTACAGCACAAGTACTGGTACCGTTCTCGTAGAACCAGCAATACAAGAAACTAGCCGTGTAGGCTATGTAGGTCATTTAGCGTTACCCAGGGTGCACCAACTGGGAGGCGACCTACTTTTACACCCCCCTAAAATAAACTCTACTTTTTTATTAGAAAAATATTAAAATGGAAGCCAAATGAAATGTATAAATCGTTAAAAACATTAAAATTAGTGGCGCTTTCTGAGACAAGCCTGAACATATCCTTTTCGGATTTCGTAAATTTTTATACCCAGCGTTCTAGTACTAGTACAAGGGTATATTAATTTTGTTCACATAACGGTTGTTTGTAACGGCATCAAATAATCGAGATAGATATAGAGTTCCATATATGAAAGTTCTTAGGATTAAAAGAGAAGTTGATTAAGGCATGTGGAGTATACCTGATGAAACTGGAAAAAAGCGCTCTCCAATCACGCCCACTTTCGATAACGAAAATTTCGAAAATCACATAAATTGACATACTTCGGTAACGGAAATGGCTAAAATGATATAGTTTGGTAGGATGAACCTAGTCATTCTATTATGATTTTTTTATAAATTTTTAAAAGTAGGCGTGGCATCGCCCACTTTTCAGGGAGGCATATTTGAAAATTTCACGGGTCATAACTTTTAAACTGATTACGGTAGAACGATGAAATTGGTACAAGGTATACTAGCATAATGATACATTTACACTGCACCAAATGCGTCGCATTTGGCGAAGTTATTTCGAGAATGTTTGTCTGCAGAATGAATTTGTTTGCCAAATTAGATTAATTTAATTCAATTTGACCCAATTTGGTGATCAAATTCAATCTGCGGATGAACGGTCTCGAAAAAACTTGGCCAAAAGTGACGCATTTGGTGCAGTGTAAACGTAGCTTAATAGGGAGCATACCTGATGTAATTGGACGAAATCGATTTCCGACCACGCCCACTTTCGATATGGAACATTTCGAAGATCTAATAAATTGACATAATTCGGTAACGAAAATGGCTAAAATGAAATAGGTTGGTAGGATGAACCCCTCAATCAATTTTTTATGATTTTTGATAAATGTGCAGATGTGGGCGTGGCACCTTTAAGGGAGGCATTTGGAATATTCGACTGGTCAAAACTTTTAAACTTATTACTTCAGACTCATGAAATTCGGCACAACATATACTAGCAATATAGGTGATGAAATTGGACGAGATCTCTTCCCGACCACGCCCACTTTCGATATGGAAAATTTCGAAAATCACATAAATTCATATAATTCGGTAAGGTAAATAGCTAAGATAGTAAAAACTTTAGGTAAATCTTCCTAGGGCCTATATCTTTGTTATCCCGTTCCGAAAATTACCGCTGGGTATATAATGTTCGGTTCACCCGAACTTAGACTTCCTTGCTTGTTTTTGATCGCTTCATTCAACTATAGTCAAACTTCCTCTTTCAGAATTTTGATACTGATGTCAAAACGTGGCTCGGAACCGGTTCCGGCTTTTGAAACGGTTTCGGTTTCGGTCTTTTCTAGATCAAAATAACGGTTACGGTTTCGGTTTCGGTTTGGAAAAATGAATCGGTTTTAATCGGTTACAGTTACGGTTTCGGTTTCGGTTTCAGTCCTTGGTCAAATTAAACATTTGAAATAACAATAATATCCACAAAGCCAAATTTTGGTGAAGAGCTTAGGTTCGCCGTCAGAAAGAAAATTTCCAAAATATTTATCGATCCATGTGTGCTAAAAAAGTTATTCGGAGTCAAAGGTCAACATTTTAGGTTCTTTGGACTTTTCTCGACAACGGTAAGTTCTGTCGAAAAACAACCTGAGGCCGAGTTGTAGACCTGGAAATTCTTTACTCTACTAAGAGTAACCAGTTCTGATATATCGCAAATGCAAAAGTTTTTTTCGAAAACTTTGGTATGCGTAGGCAAATTTTCTTTTAACACAATGGGATCGATGGGAACCTTAGCATTTGTCTTCCTGGGGGTGAACCTTAGATCCTGAAAAGAATTGCGATATCTTAGAAATTGTTACTTCTACAGTAAAAGGAGCATATTTGTAAAGAATTTCCAGGTCTACAACTTGATTTCAGGTTGTTTTTCGACAAAAGGAAAGGAAAGGAAGGAAAGGAAAGGAAAGGAAAGAAAAGGAAAGGAAAGGAAAGGAAAGGAAAGGAAAGGAAAGGAAAGGAAAGGAAAGGAAAGGAAAGGAAAGAAAAGGAAAGGAAAGGAAAGGAAAGGAAAGGAAAGGAAAGGAAAGGAAAGGAAAGGAAAGGAAAGGAAAATAAATGAGAGGAATGGAAAGGAAGTAAAGGGAAGGAAAGAATAGGAAAAGAAATGACAGGAAAGAAATGAAAAGGAAAGGAAAGCTTAAGAAATGAAAGGAATGGAAAGGAAAGGAAAAAGGAAGGAAAGAAAGGGAAAGGAAATTAAAGGAAATGAAATGAAAAGAAAATAAAGTTAAGGAAAGGAGAATTGAAGAAGGTTAAGGAAGGGACCCCTTAAAAAAAGTGAATCAAAAATTATATGAACTAAAATAAATAAAAATAAAAATTGGGACTACGTTACTTAATGGTGTAGAGACTAAAGTGCAAAAGGAAGAAGAATGTAAAGAAAGGAAAAATATTGAAAAGAAAAGGAGAAAATAGTTAGATCAAAGGAAGAGACTAAAAAAACTTAGTAATTCGGAATAAGGTTTTGTTTTTGAATTTCAACGACGGGGCAATCTCTAGTTATTGTTATTTAACCACTTTTTTTATGTATATTTTGACTGGACTATGACGATTGGGGATGATAAAATAAAACACTAAAAAGTTAGAAAAAAATAAAACATTTAGTGAAAAACATAAATGACAATTAAAGTTATACTTGTTCTTAGGCAAAAAAATAATTAGTTTGATTCTTGTTTGTAACAAAATTCCTTAGAGGTAGGTAAGTGGTTAGTAGATATATCTCAGTTGTACTTAATAGTTTATAACACTATAAAGCATTGTAGTTTTTATAACATAAAGTTGTTTTTACTTGACTTTTACATGACTTGGCAGCGATACTTTGATGTGGAGTAAAATTAGACAATTCCAAATGTCCTTTTTGTCAATTCTGCATATTTTAAACGAAATGTGGCAAAGGATAGTTTACGATACCATAAAATAATGGTAATTTTGTGGGATCATGTCGCACCAATAACAAAAATGGTGTATCGGCGCGAAACAGCACATTACCACCCGAACGTTTCAAATAGGTGACCGTTGCGGCTGCACCCTCTGTGCCATTTTCGTCCACCACCAAATCCACTTTATGTACAATGTCGCCCACAAATAGATCGGATAATAAATTACTACTCGTATTACGTTCTGTATTCCAACGCTCGAGCAGATTTTGTGTAGGACTAGATGGCGTGCCTGCTGATTTCTCCGATGGAAATATGACGCCATGCTGTATACGACGTAGAACTTTGGTTGTTAAATCTATAGCCGGCTGTATAAATATACCATTAACACCGAGTGCACGAAACACATTTTTCATATTAATATTTTGTGTTAAATGCATTTTTGGAAATGCAAATATCGCATTTTGGTAAGTCATTTTCGCGATCATTTCCTCTATTTTTGTTGCATCTAAAGTTTTTAATAAATTTCGTAATTTATCGCGATTCGAATTGTTCGGTTGTATCACATACATTGTAGTGAAATTGTTCACATAGGGTAAACCGATTATACGGCAATCATGCTCATTGGCATAGTAGTAGGGATAAGCCCCAGCAGTAGCCATCATTTCAACTTTTATTGGCGCGTTTTGTAGACCGTCTGGATAGAAATTGTCTATTACGGTGGCGCCACGTATGAACGGGTTTTCCCAGTAACCTTTGAAGTATAGAGCACTTGCTATTATGGCATTCGTATCCGCTGAGATATTATCGGTTATGATGCCTGCAATTTTGCCAAAAGTGCTCTTGTATATCCAATCATTAATCAAATCACGCGATTTTGGTGTATTGAAATCCAATGGCGTGACATCGCATTTGTATATGGAATTGATGATGTCCCTGGAATGTGAAAAATAATATCAATAGCAATTTAAATATCCAAATACATTAATGTACAGTATAAATTAGGGTGATTAAAAAAATCAATTTTTAACGATTAATTGATTAAGCTAATTTTTAAATATTTGCTCACTTTCGATATCGAAAATTTCGAAAGTCACCTAAATTGACATAATTCGGTAACGACAATGGCTAAAATAACATAGTTTGGTAGGATAAACCACCTAGTCATTCTATAATGATTTTTGAGAAATTTTTTAAAGTGGGAGTGGCACACGGTGTACTAGCATTATAGGGAGTATACTTGAGGAAATTTAACGAAATTGCTTCCCGACCACGCCTACCTTCGATTAAGAATTGTGAAGTCACCAAAATGTTCGCATTATGACCCCAAAATAATCGTAAAACGACCCCAATATTACCCTGAAACGATCGCAAAATGAGCCATTACGACCACACAATTGGTCGTAAAATGAGCCATTATGACTCCAAAATGATCCAAAATTGATAGCAAAAAGATCCTAAAAATATTCCAAAATTACCCCAATATAACCTCAAGGTGACCCAAATATGACCTCAAAACGACCCCAAAACATCCCCATTATGATCTCAAAATGACCTCAATATGACCCCAAAATGTTCCCAAAGTTACACGAATTTACCTCTTTCCTCTCCCTACCTTTTCTTTCGTTTTCATACCTTTCCTTTCCTTTCCTTTCTTTCCTTTCCTTTCCTTTCCTTTCCTTTCCTTTCCTTTCCTTTCCTTTCCTTATTTTCGTTTTCTTGTCCCTAATTTCCTTCCCTTTCCTTTCCCATTCCCTTTCTTTCCTTTTCTTTTAGAGTAGACGAGTTTTTGTTCAAAACTTCAAAAAAAAAATAAATACAGTAGAGCTCTAACTTAGGGAGCATCTGTTTTGTGATAAAGGCTCGATATGTCGCACTAACTAGTGAACTATAGCATAATTAGGTTGATTAATTTTAGCAAAGTTTTTTATTGGTGCTCAAGGTGGTTTTCTCAAAAAAATTATTATTAACAATTGCATTAATAAATCACTCTAATATAAATATTCACCTACATTCATGTAGTTACTACATTGTAATACATATATATTAGGGTTATTCAAATTAAAAAAAAAAAAAATTTTCGGTCTTACCTCCTAAAAACTTAGGTATTGATGAGAAAATAAGCCTTGCAAAAAATTAGCGCGCTAACTTAACCCTTAGGGGTGACTTTTTGTATGGGGAAAAATGGCATTTTTTTAAGTGAGTTTTCGCTTAATTTTTGAAACTTTTTTCAAAATATTTTTACATACTCTTAAAGGTGAAACTATGAAGCTTTCAAAATGCTAAGCCATGTGCAATTATCTTAACTATTAATATAATTACAGCCATTTAAAATTTACTAGATTTTATACGTGTTACTGTGTATGTGTTTGCAATAGTAAAAAACTCAGTCATTTTTAAATAGCTGTAATAATTTTAATAGTTAAGATAATAGCACATGGCTCACCATTTTGGAAGCTCAAAACTTCAACTTTAAGAGTTTGTAAAAATATTTTGAAAAAAGTTTCAAAAATTAAAACAAAATTCAGGGTAAGACCAAGTCGACATTTTTTCTTAATCACCCTAGTATATATACATGTAAACACTATACTTTATACATACCTATAATTTCGATTCAATTCATAGCCATTTTTAACAAAAAGTCCATTCACAATTTTTATCACATTAGTCATCAATTGTCCTTGTTCATCATTGACTTTCGTCGGTGTGGCTCGTATGGTAAATGGCACATTTGTATTACGCCAATTATCACGATTCCGCAATTTTAACCTCCCTGAGTTGTCTTGCATTTCCTGCATCATAGCACCAAATTCTGTATGAAATGCATTGAAGGCATCTCTCAATTGTGGTGCATCCAAACGAAATATATGCCTTAAATCTTCATAGTTTTTGCCACGCGAACCCAACAACAGTACAGCCATTGAGGACATAATGCTGACAGGTGAAAATATTGTAGTTTTACCCAAATGCAAATTCTCGTTCAATAACAAACCAACATCTTGTGCAAAATTTAAAACACTTGCTGACACAATATCAGCTGTTCCTCCTCCTCCTCCTCCTCCTCCTGTGCCTGCTGTATTATCTGCCTTTGTTGTAGCATGATATCCAATAATATTAACAAATATGCACAATTGTAGGCAAATAGCCAGGATAGAAGACCTTAAACTTAACATTGATAGCGCACAACCTTTTAACGCAAAAATTCACAAATGATAAGCGCTCGTGCTGAATTGTTGTTTATAAGTAAAGTAAAGCTAGCTAACTAGCAAAGCTTATTGTGCTCACATTGGGAAATTCCGGCTTAGTCAGTTATATACGTGCATACAAACATACATGTATTTTTGAGCTGTCAAACTGGTCGTATTTTTTCATTATCAGCCAACGTAGCCAGCTCGAACGAAAATGATGAGTCGCTCGCTACAACTTGAGCTTGAGCGAGCATGAAGCGCGCTTGCCAATTTTTTAGTTTGCTGACATCGATATGTTTTTCGCATTATTGAGAACAATGAAAATATTCAATTTTAATTCAAGCATGATTTTTATTTCCTTAGCTGAAAATTAGTTCAAAACTGGCATACTTTACATATGTACCTTGACAATTACATATATCACAAAAATTAATATTTATAATCATGCTTTTCATATATTGATTTAATAAAAGTATTAAAACTTACTAGTAAAACTGTAGGTCACTTTGAAGCTGAAGCAAACAAAAGACTTAAGTAACGAACTTTTTAATATCATAAATTTTCTCATGTCTGAATTCATACATACTTAGGTTTGAAAAAAAAAAAACTATAGATGGTCGTACGCGCAGTGAATTAAATAAGACTAGTTTACTTTGAGGTCCAAATATAAAATAAAATAACAAATAAGTAGATTAAAATGAAGAAATAAAAAAAATATGAAATGCAATAAAATAGTTAAAATATAAAAAAATTATCCAGAAAATAATTATTAAATTAAATACAAGAAAAATAAAATACAATAAAATGAACAATAGTCCGGTCAATATAGACATTTGAAACAACAAAGAAAACCTCAAATTTGTATTTTCTCGACTTTGTCTCCGAACAACTTTTTTTAACACAAATGGGATTGATGGGGACTTTTGCAGTTTTTTTTCCTGGGAGTGAACTTAAGTTCCTGATAAAAAAAATTGGCTCTATGGGAGTTTTTGTTGTACAAGATAAACTAAATTTACCGGACTAGTATTTTTTAATATAATGCATGGAGAAAAGGTGGCTCTAGCTCGAGAGCTATACGATTTACAAAAATAACTTTTTCATTTTTGATGGAGAACTTCGTGACAAAGAAACGATAAAAGAAGGTTTTTCTAAGCATACTAAACTATTGGAGAAAACTCCGGAATTGTCCATACGTGGCATATATTTTTTTATATAATTTCCAGAGCCAATTTCACAATCGCGATATCTCAGAACTGGCTACTCTTACAGAAAAATGCTAGGACCATATTTGTAGAGAATTTCCAGGTCTACAATTTGGTTTCAGATAATTTTACGAAAAAACTTACCGTTTGAGCAAAATCCAAAAAACCTTAAATTTTGACCTTTGACCCCGAATAACTTTTTTAACACAAATTGCATCGATGAGACTTCTGAAGTTTTCTTTCTGACGGCGAACCTAAACTCTGTACCAAAGTTTGGCAAATTTGTGGGAATTTTTGTTTTTATACCTTTAGCCATGTCCGTCTGGCCGTCTGTTTGAACGCAAACTAGTCCCTCAGTTTTTTAGGTATCAGGCTGAAATTTGGGGTGTAGCTTTCATTTTATGTGGGATTATACATTTGTCGGAAACAACTAGGTCAATATTATACATAGCTCCCACACAATCGATTGTTCCGATATACAGATTTACAGATCCTATACTTATACAGGTAGAAACGTGAATTTTCGTAACTATTGTTCTTTTAGAGGGTCCCGTACGATATGTCGAAAAAAATGTCGAATTTCCAAGACCGAGTTTCAAAAAATTTGACTATACCGACGCGATTTTTGACCGAAAAAAAATTAATTAATTATATTAAGAAGAGCTTAAGAGTTTGTGTTTGTAACTTTACCGTCAGGTTTTATATTTGCTTGCAAGAGCTATTGCAAAACACTAGAAAAATAATACTCAACATTAATATATAAGATGTAGAAACAATGTAATGAATAATGTGTTAAATTCGCCCGAATTTTACACATCATTCAATACATTCACTTTTTTTTTCGACCTTTTGTGTTTTCGCCAAATTTTTTTTCGACATTTTTTTCGACATTTTTAGTTTCGACTTCTTTTTTTTCGACATATCGTACCAGACCCCTTTTAGAATGTGGAATGTCTATGTTAAAAATCAATGAGATTACACCTATATAACACATCGCCCCCATATAATCGATAGTTCCGATAATTTCGGTATGAGCTAAAGTTAAAATCACACAGGCTGTATTGGGGATCGAACAGTGAAAATCGTGACGCTTATTCATGAAAGGTATATAGCCTGCGGCACAGCCGAAGACAAATTTCCTTACTTGTTTAACCTCTATTTGTATGTCTATTTTGACCGGGCTAACAGTAAAATAAAATTTCCATCCATAAATATCAAATACTTAGCTAAACAAAAACTTATTATCTAATGTGTTTCTATACTTTATATCCTTTCAGCTTCACAATCGACGAGAGCGCAGAAGATGCTTTCGACGTAAACACACAAACCCCAAATATCGATCAATACAACGACAGCTATCTTACGAGCAACGAGCTGTCACCTTTCTTTGATGACTTTTCCGATGAAGATCTTAGCATGGAGAATGAGGACGACAATCATGACTTTGATCTACTCATATTTACACAACAATGGCCTGTTACAACATGTTACCACTGGCGAGAGGAAGATAGCACGCACGCCTGCATATTACCAACCAAGAAAGAGTTTTGGACTATACACGGCGTATGGCCAACAAAGTTGGGACATATGGGACCAAGTTTTTGTAATAAATCAGCCCACTTCGATTTGGATCAACTTAAACAGATACTCGATAATCTTGAGACATATTGGCCCACAATTGATGGAAAGCAACAGTTGGGCTATTTTTGGAAGCACGAATGGTTAAAACATGGCACATGCGCTGCAGCTTTAGAAGAGTTGGACAATGAATTGAAATATTTTACAAAAGGTCTAGAATGGCGTGACCAATACTTGATGTCGAATATATTGGGTAGCGCAGGCATACATCCCGATTCGAATAGTACAGTTGTGGCTTTACAAACAGCATTGGTTAAAACATTGGGCAAGAATCCATCCATACATTGTTTATATGATAATAAGCGTGACATGAGCTATTTGGAGGAGATACGCATATGTTTTGATAAACAGTTTGAGCTGACCGATTGTGATGGTGTGTTGCCTGGTGATGCGGTATCTATCAATTATCCAGGCGGCACTGTCATTACCAATTGCCATATATCGAAGCCAATACATTATCCAAGTAATGTGCCGCCATTGTTGCGGGAACGGGAGGAAAATTGGAAATTCCCTGTAGTAAACATATATAAGTTATTGCAATTTATTATGTGGTTTACTTTGTAAAACTGTAGCGGTTTCGCGCTGTAGAGCTTTTGTATGTATGTATCGAAATAGACAGCTACTGTAGTGGTTTATTTTGAAAGAAGTTTGTACGAAAATCAAATAGCGCTTTGAACGAAAAGAGTTTGAGCGGTGAAACGGAAAGTTATGGACGATCTAACATTTGTTTTAAAAGAGTCTGAATTCTGAACCTAACCGTTTTTAAAGTCGCACAAAATATCTACACCCCCTATCTAATATCAAATTAAAACTTGTAAGACCCATAATCCTATGTCAAAATATCTTTCAAAAACGCTTTATCTCAGAATTTGTTTGAAAACACCTGATAATTCTTGCAATAAAATACCTCTTTTTGAATTCGGTTACAGGACCCCTCTTAGAATGAGTTATCAGATGAGCTAGGGCTTTTTTGATTCAAAATCAAAGATACGGTGTTCTTCAGCCTCATTCGACAAAATGCCATATTTTAAAAGAATTTTGTCTTACTCAGCCGTGGATATAATAAAATTTTAATATACACTAAAACAAAGACCGTCAGAATTTTTGTCTGTATGTTGGTTTGGGTTCACTCAAAACTCGAAGTGTAGTATTTTTTCCAGTGTCACCCCCTAGATCGGTTTCACCACGGTCAACTATATCGGACAAAAATTGATATCCCGTTTGGAGATCGTTGAAGTGTGTTGCGGGGGGTCAAAGTTCAGATTGCTCTATGAAAACTCAAAAAATAAAAGTGATTTTTCATTTTATCTAATATTCGAAAATGATAGGTCGCTTCCCCGTTGGTGCACCCTGGGTAGCGCTAAATGACCTACATGGCCTACACGACTAGTTTCTTGTATTGCCGGTTCTACGAGAACGGTACCAGTACTTGTGCTGTACCCATCGTGCCGAAACGACCCGGGCCGTTTTCTTATATCGACCCGGCCAAGAGTAATACACTCGGGGTGACCCTGTCTAACATTTGGGCAGGGCTACGCCTCGCTACAACAACATATAACATGCAAAATCTGGTTCCGATTTCAAACGCCTAAGACTTGTCGCAGGGGAGTTAAATTTCAGACTTTACCATGGGGACTCGAAAAATAAAAGTGATTTTTTTATCTAATAATCGAAATCGATAGCACTGTCATGTTGTTGTTGTTGTTGTTGTTGTTGTTAACAGCAAAACACTCCCGGAAGGTTTTGGGGAGTGATGCCGAAGTTGACAGTCCTTGGCCAGATATGAACACGGTACGGTACGGATTTGGTATGACCAGTGGAACCTTCTAGGTCATGTCATCCCTCCATCCGTGAGGAAGGAGAAGATGGGTAATGAGAGGTGAGAGGCTTCATATCCGTATATCAACCGCACGTCCCGGGCATATTCTAAACCCCTAACCCGCAGGAGCATAGCACTGTCATCGGAGATATCACATACAAAATTTGGTTCCGACTAGGTGATCTGAACTTTAAGCGCCCCCCCTCTTCCCCCTCCTGCGACACGCCTTAGGAGTTTCCAATCGGAACCAGATTTTGCATGTGATATCTCCGACCATAATGCTAGCGATTTCGATTATTAGATAAGAAGAAAAATCACTTCTGACCCCTCTGCGACACGCCTAAACTATCTCCAAACGGGATTGTGTGTGATATCTTCGGCTATTGCTATCGATTACGAGTTGAGCCTTCGAAAATCTGATGATAAAATTATCTTCATTCAAATAAGGACCAACCTAATGTACCTACATATTAAAATGAAATGTGGACAACTTAGGTTTAAAAAAAAAAATTTGAAGTCTGTACTAAGTTACAGTGTTAAAAAATTAAGCGATAATAAAGGGTTTTGGTTTGGTCTTTAAAAAATGTAACGAGTTCAATATGTTAAGGTGGAAAATTAAATTTTGCAATCGGTTGCGGTTTTGAAAAGTTAAACGTCAATGTAATACGCTTTCAAAACCCTTTCATTAATCCTTATTTTCGAAAATTATATCTCTTAAAACCAAATAAACTTTTCTCGGAATTTAAAATTTTATTTTTTTACGGCTCTAGCTCTATGCGCTGCCATGATATTTGATTTTGGGAAGGCACATATTCAAAATAGCCCACTGTACGGTTTTCATAAATTAAACTAAAATGCTAATTATTGTAGTTGAAAATGAAAGCGAAAATTATGTTAGGGATTTACATACACGACTATATGTAGGTAGATGAGAGAAATTAACATATATTTTTAATAACGCAACTATGTAGTAGAACTTTGAATGATAGCATAAAAAAATGAAATGACGAGAGTTTTTATACATTATGAAAATACTAATTTTTATGCCGTCTAAAAAAAAATAATAATTCAGAGGCATATGCGTTAATCACGCTTAACACAGTTTTTTAACACTAGCAATCTTTACATTAAACACATTATGTAAACTTAATTTAGCTGTAAACTTGGGGGAAAAATTATTATGATTTACTTGTAGATATTTAATTTTTTGTTTTTAATATTTCTGATTAAAATGTAGAAGTCAATTATGTTTAATAAATCTAATAAACACAAAAAAATAAACAAATTATTAAAAAACACAACATGTCTTATAGAGCTGATACAATAGCGCAAATACCGAATTAACTCTGGTTTTGGGAGTTAACTTGAGAATAATCTTCATTATAAACTCCAAAAAATTAAGAAGATTTTAGCAAATATCAGAAAACGACATAACGATTTGACTGCTACTGTCATCGATAAATAAACAAAAATAGCTAGGACAACTACCAAAAGTACGAGTTTAACGCTACTGGACACTACAGTCACCAAAAAATAGCTACATCTGCTTTTAAACCGCAAGTACTACAACCAAAGCACTAGATGGCGCCGATTGTTAATCTTCAATTTTGTGTATCAGGGTAAAATTTGGATCTGATTAAAGAAGATTTATTGGAGATAATCTCCTGCACAAAAGAAAAAATTTGTATTTATTTTTATTTGAATTATAAAGTTTATTCCAAACCTAATTTTATTTTTAAAACAATTTTTTTAGCTTGTTTATGTGTCTTATAAGTAAGTTTTCAAGATGCAGTTCAAGTGTCACTGCATAGAACTGCCAGATGTGTTTACAGTTCGTTTAAGCAGCAATAAAACTAGCAGCGCTGCAGGTCAGTTTACTGCACATGTAGGTATTTTGGGCATTAGCCGATTCCGAAAGCAAACGATGGGGCTTTTTGGAAAAAGTTACAGTTACTAAAAAATTAGATTTTGAAACAACTCTTTTAAAAATGCGTCATCTGCTAAGGCAGGTTTCAAACCTCTTTTGATGTTATAGGGCTGATACATTAGCGCAAATATGGATTTAAGTGCGGGCTTAACTAGCTACCGCTAGTTGTCGCGCTATTGTGTAAATTTCCCATTATTTTATCGGTGACATCTAGCTTTAAACAGCAAGAAATATAACAAAAATGACGGATTGGACGGTATATGGCGCCGAGATGGTGGATTGCTAATCTTCAATGTTGTGTGTATCAGGGTAAAATTTGGATCTGATAAAAGAAGATTTATACGCGATAATCTCCGTATGTGTATCCATAGTATTACCTGCACGGGGACTTGAACCAGAGTCGCAGAGCCAAAGATCAGGGCCTGGATTCTCTAACAGTGAGTTTTGAAATTTTCACTTTTTCGCCATTTAAAATATATGGGAAAAAAATGTACATTTCAAAACTCACAGTTATAACTGTCTATAGAGAATCTCAGTTGCCTAATAAATCGAAAGTAGCACTTGTTGTCTTGGCTGATACTATTTTCGATGTTATTGCGGTTCCCAGGTAGACGCAGTGCTTCACAGTTTTAAATTTCTAACAGGTTAGGGGGCGCGTTTACTATGTACGGATTAGCTCTACCTTTAAAGTGATCTTTTCCAGTTCTGACGGAGATGTTTGTATTGCCTTAAGTCGTTTGACTAAGATACACATAGAGCTCTACATACGATATTGATTCAACTGATGCCGCGGTACTTGGTGCGATTTGAGGGATCGCCTTTCTTGTTTATTGGCAGCTCCGGATTATCCAGCCTCCTTCGCATCGTGTCTTCCTTACCGGCCTTCATATGTAGTACCACTTTTACAGGAGCGATTCTCGGGGGCCTGGCTTCCTGTATGATCAACGGGAGTACGGGAGTTCAAGGAAACGTGCAGTTTCAACAGGGTTGGACCAGATGGACAGAGGGGTTAGAAGAGTAGGTTCAATTGGACAATTGAAGAGATGTATGGTATCATGGGGATCCTACCACATGCAGGGCATGTGTTTGAAAATGTATCATTCATTCTGGATAAGTAGGAGTTTAACCTCACACTGTATCCAGACCTAAGCTGTGCCATGGTGACTCTTGTGTCCCTTGGTAAGGTGCTTCTTCTTCAGCAGTATCGGGTGGAAGACTGTTTAGAACGGGATTCAAAATAGAGATCTGACAAAAGTGTCGACCGACTCGGTGTGGATGTCGGTTAGAGCCCGCTTATGATTCCGCAGATCAAACGGCAAGGTAATATAATGCCGGATGTTGTTGTTGTAACGAGGTGTAGTCCTGCCTAAATGTCAGACAGGGTCACCCCGAGGGTATTGCTCTTGGCCGGGTCGATATAAGAAAACGGCCCGGGTCGTTTCGGCACGATTGGTACAGCACAAGTACTGGTCCGTTCTCGTTGAACCGGCAATACAAGAAACTAGCCGTGTAGGCCATGTAGGATTAGCATACCGAAACCGTAATTATTATAATTTTGTTATACCCATATCTCCTTATATACATACATACCTACACGCATATACATAAGTTTCAATTTAAATAAACTTGAGTGAAGTGAAAGCTTAAGTCTAATTTATTGAAACGGAAGTCCCTAAGTGAGGTCTTCAATCTCAAAAACTTCTGCACCCGGCTCCTCGACGCCCCTCGACTACCGTGAAGTTCAAGAGGAATTTCCGGCCCCTAAGTTTCCCCCCGTCTCGAACATAGTGTGTGGGAGGCGACTTACTCTTACACCCCGGATCTCGTCATAATGGTTTCGGAGATGTCTCCTTATGTTTCTCGGGGCGGATCTGTGTCCTAAAGATGACGGTTAGGATGTGCTGGCTTGCGGCAGTTCAGAAGGAATTGCCTGCCAAGCATTTCCGCGTGCTCTTTTACATTGAGCAGTTTTGCCTCTTGATGGAGGTGAGACTCGGGAGACATCCCGTAGTAGTTCTTTTGACGGTATATTGGCACACTTGTAACTTCGTCCAGTTGGTGTTATGCACGTCAGGCGACCATATTGGTGCGGTAAGACTATGCGACCTCGTACCTTTGAGACCATTGCAGACACATGACCAGCAAATGAGAAAGTATTATCCAGTGTCATTCCCAATAACTTTGGGTGGCTAACAGTTGGTAGCTTAGTGCCATCAACGTACATAAATGTCTGATTCATTTCTCACCTGGTGCGTCCATGTCGTGAAGTGTCGCCGTGGATTTGGTCGGTGATATCGTCAGATCTCGCTTAGTGTCTTCCCATAGGTATCGGTAGTACCATTTCTTTCCTACCTCACTTATCCGGTTCTGCAAAACCGGGTAGCTGGTTGTTGTTGTTGTTGTTGTAGCGAGGTGTAGCCCTGCCTAAATGGCAGACAGGGTCACCCCGAGTGTATTGCTCTTGGCCGGGTCGATATAAGAAAACGGCTCGGGTCGTTTCGGCACGATGGGTAATATCTGGCTCTTCACTGTTGTGGTATCCTCAAGTTACTTCCTTTCAGGACGTCTAATTGCATGGTCGCTTAGGCTGTCGAAGTTGTTGTTGTTAAGACAGGCTGTCGAAGTCATGAACAGAGTGGCCAATGTTCCAGTCGTTGTCAGGCTGTGCGTCATTTGGACGTGTGATTTTCGGATACTTGAGATGGAATCTTTAAATGGAAACTATCGAGTACCCGTCTGGTGGAGAAGGAAGTTTCGAAATATAAAAATTATTCAACAGCGGGGAAAGACACCCTGAGGTACCCCTTGTTTAATCTTGCGTGGTTTTAATTTCTTGTTCCTAAAAACAACAGATGATTAACGACCACCCAAATAGTTAGCGGACGGGAGTGACGAGTCGTCCAAATGGGGAAGCAGCTGCGCGTGATTATATCATCGGGGCCAATGGCTTTTTTCTTAAGCTTAGTTTGAGTTACACCACTTCATTTTAAATTTCCAACAAAGCCTTACAAATATGTTTGAGAGTTGAAAACATTATTTGGTAAGTATAACTTAACGGAAAAGAAAAAAATACTTAAAGAAATTCACTATATGGGGACAAAAACGTATAAGGTTTGACTTTCTAGCTGTAAAACTTGTTCTTTATACAGAAAACTTCACTATATAGAAATTATATATTCATTATAAGGAGACGAAAATACACTGAAAGTAGAAGGAAAAAGCTGTGTTTTCGAAATGAGTTCATTATACGGAGAGCTTCATTATATGGAAGTTCACTATAGAGAAGTTCGAATGTACATTACAATTTTTATAAATATGAATGGCCCTAAGTGTATGCATAAGCTCGCTTAATTTAATTATACTGGACCTTATTTATTTGAGCATACCACACGTATACTATAAAATAGTTGCATATAAAACGCTACATTGAAATTCAGTAGTAAATCAAAATGTTGAATCACAAAGAAAATAGTAAAATTTATAAATATTCCATACTAAGAAAATAATTGTTTTTATTTAGTCATAATAAGCACGGCAGACGGCACCAGACCAAGTACGTCTAGAGGTTTTTCGAAATCTTCATCTGTAAAAACTTTGCGAGGAAATGTTGTCATTAGATTAAAAGGTATATCGTCACCAGTTTTGAGTTGTATAAAAACGCGCACTGCAGACAATTGCTCCTTAACATTAAACGTTTCAGAGAGCGTGGAGCCGTCACGTAAGCGAATTTGTATACGTGTTTGTGTGTAGTCCTTTGGTGCTGCACGAGGAGCACTAGATGTGGATGATGTGGCTGCTGGCAGTGTTGGCGAAGTTACTGGTGAAGGTGATTCAACTAGATTTTGTTCCCTGAGTGGAAAAGTTAGTTGGTAATATATTAAAACTTTGTACCTTTAATTTTATTATTACCTAGCTTTGCGTGCCGATTTGTCCGCTTCAATTTGTGCACGTACACGATCTCTTGCTGCCTTCTCCTCAGCTTTTTCACGTTTACGTTGATCAATAATCTTTTTCATTTCCAACTCTTCCATACGTTTGCGCGCCTCCGTCATATCCTTTCCAGATTTTATACGATTTTTCTCACGCTCCAGTGCATCAGCCTTCTCACGCTCCTCTCGTTCGCGTCTTTTTTGTTTCAGTTTTTCTTCAATCAAAGCGAGTTGTGCCTTCTTTTCTTCTTCAGTAAGTGGTTTCTTTTCTTCCGTGGACTCGGAGAAATTACTATGGCCAGTTTTGGCTGCATGAAATTCGACTTCAGTTTGATCTTTGCACAATTTTCCACAATCATCGCACTTGAGGGACTTTGCTTCGGCGCCTGTCGAAGTTGGATCTGCAGCGTTCTCGGCATTCTCAGCTACTGTTCCAGCGGCTTTATCACCGCCAGCTGCCGCCTGTACTGTTGCCGATTCAATTGGTATATCTTCGTCCGCATGCGCCAGTAACCATTCCATAGCCGGTTCTACACCTTTGTTATTAGTTACTTTTATAGCATATTCCCTAGGAAGAGAAGTGGTTTGTTATTTTGCACTTTTTCATGTGTATGAATGTTTGTAAGTAGGTACAACTTTGCATGACGAAGGAAAAAAAAGTACCCCCGGAACGCCGGATAGTTGTTCATCTAAACTTACACCTTTTCCTTAGCAAATCCCATGTCAACTAGAGTTTGAACGTCACCCATGATGTTCTTAGTTAATTGATTTGGTAAAATATCTTTAAATATTAGAGAAAAAGTATTATTTTGTTATGATAGTTTTGCCAAAAAAATATGGTTACAATACTAGAGCTGCAAAACTATCGATGGTATTTTCGATAGTATCGATTGTTTTTTTTTTTTTGGCGATATATCGATTTTTTTGCGATAGTCAATAGTTTCGATAGAGCCAGTGCATTGTGTATCAATAGCTTTGTTTCTTGAAATCTCCAGCAAAGAACTGTCAGCAGAAGAGAGTCTTGTTAAAAGCTGTCAAAATCTCATTTCTGCTAGTTTTATCTCTCTTCTGCTAGTTTTTCGCCGAACAGGAGCCAGCAGAAATTCTCAAGCAGAACAGCTGTTCTGACAATTGACAAATGAAAATAAATTTTTTCCGCAGCACATGAAATTGCGAATTTTTCAGTCCTTGGACAATTTCTGCGTATATATCGACGTAAACCTTACAAAATATTAAGAAAATTGAATGCCTTATACACCTTCAGTATTTCCGATTCCTGTAACTGTGTCTGCAGGATTATATTGGCCTCCTAAACGAGCCACATTACGTTAGTCCAAGGGACATTGGGCTTCGGCGCATTGCTATTCAAAGATACGGAATTATTGAAGATTTGGTATTTATTGTATGTAAATTTCATAAAAATATGCAATCAATTTTGATTTTGGCATATGTCACAATCAGCTGTTTGTTACTTGCTAGTTTTTGCTGGACGAAAAATCCCCAGCAGCAACTTGCAGCGAATTGGCGCTCTCTCTCTCAATTAAATGTCAAAAAGCTGCTGAATTCGCTGCTAATTTTTTCAAAGAACACTTTTTTAGGAATAATTATTCATAATTTTTCATAATTAGCAGGAAAGAAACAAAGCTAATACCAAGTGTAAACTCTTCTGCATAGACGTCAAAATTCCAAAATGAGTTTAACACCTGTTTGAGATTGTGGTTAATAACAAGTGTGATATCATAGACATAGTCGTGAAAACTTCAAAGTGAGTTTAGTCACCCGTTTTTAATTTCCTTTTTTGTCTCACTTCTTTCCATCTTCCCATCTCTTTCTACCATTAGGTAAAAGATAGGAGACCGCCATGTTGATGTGTGCAGGATGTTAAACAACGCCATTTGCTTTTCTGTTATTCGGTGCTGGCGACATTTTAATATGTGCAGGATGTAAACAAACCGACATTTTAATGTGTGTTGTCAAAAGAAGAGTTCACACTTGGTATTGATACACAATGAGCCAGTGCATTGAAAATTTGTGATGTGTATAATATTAAGTGATGCTGTGATCGTACTTATTTAGAAATTACCACTCAAATTGCAATATTTGTAATTTTTTATTCTGACAGTTATCGTGGTGAATATGAACGTCAGAATTTGCCGGTCAAATTTTGACAATCAATAATGTGAGCACATGGATACATGTGCTGTTAACATTCATATTATTTCACATAAATTTATGTTCACAGGCGTTATTTAACACTAAAATAATACGCAATATAAATACATGAAAAACACGTAAAATGAAAATTGATTCACAAAGCATCTGCTTTTGCACGTGCTTTTTCCATACGTCAAAATTTACTACTGTCATAATTTAACGTTTGTTGTTGTTGTTGTTGTTAACAACAAAACACTCCCCGAAGGTTTTGGAAGTGATGCCGGAGTTGACAGTCCTTGGCCGGATATGACCCCGGTACGCTGCGGTACTCCCTTGCGGTACTGCCCGACTGTCGTGGTAGCGATTTGGTATGACCAGTGGAACCTTCTAGGTCATGGCATCCCTCCATCCATGAGGAAGGAGAAGATGGGTAATGAGAGGTGAGAGGCATCATATCCGTAGATCAACCATCGAGTAGCACGTCAATTACCTATGTGCATATTAGTCGCCTCTTACGACCGGTATGCCTACCTCGGGCATATTCTAAACCCCTAACCCGCAGGGTACTAATTTAACGATTCGTTTGGCACAGCAAAATGGCAAATATTCGTTCACCATAGGAAATTTGTTCACCTCATTTTACTCTGACGAAAAATGTTTTCAATTAGCACACAGCCATATACATGAAAATTATATATGGATATGTTCAAGTTCCTCTACACTCAAATGACGAGGGTATACGATAGTTTCGAACTATCGATAGTATTTTCACAACTATCGAAAATATCGAATGGCGCCACTATCGATAGTTTACCAGCTCTATACAATGCGTGACAAAGCTACCAGACTAATGTCCTGATTTTCTAAATCACGGTGACTAGACGCGACGCGATCACTCACGTTCACCATCACCCGCAAGTTCGTAATTTATAAGCACGTAAGTTTTCTCGTTCATCCGTTACGTTATAACGGCGCAGTCACTGCGTTTGACAGGGCTGCGTTCGCGGTAGTTGGCAAGTCCGAAGCGAACACAAACAAAAATGTAAACAAGCCACAAAATAAAATAAAATGTGTTAGGCAAGAGGCCTTATTTTTATTGTTGAATAGTGATAATAAAGCAAGAAATTATAAAATTTGTGAAAATAGTGTTATAGTGATGGTTTGTTTGTGTTTGAGTGTTTTGTTTGCATTTGTGACTGTTTATTCGCTTCGTTTTCGATGAAATTGGAAAACTTCAGCATCTCAGCAGCTACCGAGTGCCGAAGCGCGCTGAGGCATGTCAGGAGACATAATTATTTTATGTGAAATATGTACATATATATTTGCAAACCAATTTGCAAATTGTTGTATGTAATATAAGGGTGTTATGTGATAGATGGTGTAGGCCCGCGGTTAAATGAAATCTTCGCTTTGGACCAATCGATCCATGTGTTCTAAAAAAAGTTGTTCGGGTCAAAAGTCCAAATTTTAAGTTTTTTGATTTTTCTCGAAAACGGTAAGTTTTTTCTAAAAATTACCTAAAACAAAGTTGAAGACCTTGAATTTCCCTATGAGTCTCCAATAGTGAAATAACGCGATTGTGACATTAGCTCTACTTATTTTATGCGCATACCATACATGCCATGTATAGACGTTTCAGGATTTTCCCCGAACACCTAGAATGTGTTAAAACGATAATTTTTGTAGAGAATTTTCTGATCTACAACTTTGTCTCAGGACATTTTTCGAAAAAAAAAAAAAAATTTAATTCTGTCGTAATTTTGGTGTTTTTCACAAATATACGCTTTGTTATCATCAAATCACCATGCCTCAAATCATTTTCCTTTTAGTTTGTTAATTTTTTTAAATTGCTAAAAAAATATAAGAAATAAATAAAGTGATTCCAGCAAACGCGGCCCAAAAGCAAGTGTTTAGTTTGACAGCTAAAATGACTGTTCGCGTCAGTTCGCGTTCTTATTTGTTACGAAAAAACGTATGAAACGTACTCATATTCACCCATAGTCACTGACAGTCACGAAGTGATTTATAAACTACGATTTGGGTTTCACTTGGGTGAACGTGACTCGTCGCGTCGCGTTTCGTTTTATAAAATCCAGGGCTGAAAATTAACGTTAAATTTATCAAAAAACAAAAAAAAAATTTTGATTTCGTTTCGTTTATCAATAAAATTAACGTTATTTGTTCAACGAAAAAATGTTGCGTTATTTTTGAAAGCAATAAAAAATTATCAGAACACATTTCTTTTCGTTATTTGTCAAAAAAAATTAAAAAACCATTGAATATTTGAATGAATTCAATATTATTTCGGGTCGCAAAAGAGAGGGCAAAATAGAGCGATAATGCTTTGCTGCTGATATAAGCATAAGGCACGTTCCCGCAGCGGTCACAATGGAATTGCTCATCAAAAGAACTCCGGTGGAGTTCGGATCGTGCTATTTCAAAAATTCGTTTGAATTCGGGAATCCACTAACTTTCTGGCAACCTAGGGACATGAAACTTAGAACATACATAGTTTAGGTCACGATGAAAATATATTTTGCAGAAATCAAAATTACGATAGCACTTCATGTACAATGACGCATATATCGTCAAAGAAAGTGCAAAACCACGTAAAGAATATCCTTGATGATGCTTGGTTTTGCAGAGTCACCGACGATATGGAGTGGTTCAAGCGGAATCCTCACATAACCCATTCCCATTTTATTTAACGAAGATGGAGCAGAGTTTCCATAATGGCTTGTTACTCCTTCCTTTTTCAACTAGGTAACTAACCACTGGTAAAACTGACGTATTCAATGATGATGCAAAAAAAGACAGTTAAAATTTCTATGGAAACTCTCCGAGTGTATTTCTGCGATAAGAAGTTTCTCAGCAAAAACTCATTTGCTTTACAAGTACCGTACGGAGTCGGCAAAAAACTGTAGGTCCCGTCAACTTGTAGGAAAAAAATCAAAAGCAGCACACTACAAGTTGGAAGAAAAGCTCGGCAAAAATCTCGTTAGAAGTTATGATAACTGTTGGTATATCACCGTTGTTGTTGTTGTAACGAGGTGTAGCCCTGCCTAAATGTCAGACAGGGTCACCCCGAGTGTATTGCTCTTGGCCGGGTCGATATAAGAAAACGGCCCGGGTCTTTTCGGTGAGATGGGTACAGCACAAGTACTGGTACCGTTCTCGTAGAACCGGCAATACAAGAAACTAGCCGTGTGGGCCATGTAGGTCATTTAGCGTTACCCAGGGTGCACCAACGGGGAGGCGACCTACTCTTACACCCGTCATTAGTTAGAGCGCTTTCGACCTTGAACTATTTTATGAATAATTACGGGTCAGTACTGCGTTTCTGTAACTCATTTCGATCGATCGTCTCTACTAAAATTGTCGATTTGATGTCATATTGACGTCACACTCATTTTTTTGTTCCTGCTCTGAGTGCCGACTTCTAAGTCCGTTTAATACCACTGGACCACGAATTTCAACTTTTTCGCTTTACCAGAAATGCCGTTATGAAATTCGTATGTAAAATCACCCCCTGATTTCGAAAATTTAGTTCATTTTTGATTCTATGGTACCGTTTTTGAGATATTTGCAATTTACCGTTATTCGAAAAAACCAAAAAGATGGCGCCCTTTAATTGCGTATATCTCACGAACGGGTCAAGCAATTGCAAAAAAGTTTACAGAATCGGAAAAACGATAAAATTTGCTATAAATGCATCATACATTGTTTTTTGCTCAACCAGATAGTTTTCGAGATATTAGCTTGTCATTTCATATTTTTGTTTTTTTTTTTATGAAAAAATATGAAAAAAAATACTCTTTGCGTGGGCAGCATTCCAAAACCACAACTTTTTTTCTACATATTTTTACTTTACGTAGAGCTCTGTTTTATTAGAAAAAAGATAAGCTATCATCGAAGAAAATCGATGCAAAACTACGTAAGTTATAAACGATCAAGTAAAAATACCCAGGTTGCGCAACTTCAATGTGTGATGTATACATACATATTTTAAAGGTATAAAGTGCAAATGGGATATTATCCGGATAAACGAATAACACCATAACAATGATAATACTTTTTCTTTAAATAAATCAAATAGTACTTTTAATACTCGAATTGTTTTATAGTAGGTAGAGTGGTTGCTTCGAAAGGAAGAGTGGTTGGGTTCGAAAGTGCTGTAGGCATGTAGTTATAAACATGTATTTATTTATTTAATGGCAAATTCCGATCGGTTATAATTATTAATATAAATTTTCCAGCTAATCCGATCTATCAGGGTCGAGTGCAAATAAAAAACGATTTATTCCACAATAAACTCCTTATCTTCTTCAGGGGCTTTAAACTTGAGTTTGACAAGTGTACCACACAGTGATGGTAACAACACCTAGTGAATAGTTAATAATTTATACCAAATAAAGCCCCTGAAGAAGATAAGGAGTTTATCGAAACGTTGGGCAAAATTGTGGAATAAATCGTTTTTTATTTGCACTCGACCCTGATAGATCGGATTAGCTGGAAAATTTATATTAATGTATTTATTTATTTATTTATGCGTAAGTATGCAGGTAGATTTTCAAAATTATAAGAAAATTTTTAAAGCCGACATCTAAAGCAGGTAATATTTTCTTTTCCCGGCTTAGTATAAAAAGGAAACTTTCTGTCTGGGTAAGATTTGATTTTTTCAATTTTATTTTTGTTCCGAGTATAAATATGAGTTAAGGCGCCTTGAAACTTCAAAACATCTGCAAGGCTCGCCGGAGATAGTTCAGTTCATAAGTCGAATTTCAAAACCGTGATTTATTTAAAAAAATAAAATGAGTAAAAGGACGCGAGAATTTGAGTGTGATAACGATCCAGATATGTTCTGTTTCATGTGTGGCCAATATACTATCATAAGGCTACGACGAGTGTTCTCAGATCGTATCAAAACTTTATACTCCAAGTATTTTGGCATTGAGCCTAAAAATGCTGAAAAAACATGGACACCGAACACTTTGTGTACATCGTGTCGAGTAGAATTGATTCAGTCGAAATCAGGACAACAAATAAAATTTGCTACACCAATGATATGGAGAGAACCTACTTGCCATTCAATGGAGTGTTATATTTGTCAAACGAAAGTGCTTGGCGTTGGAAGATCAAGAAGAGTAACTTATGCCAGCGTACCATCAGTGACATTACCAGTACTACATTCAACGACAGTTGCGGATCCAGTTCCATTGTCAACAGTAATATCTGAGTGCGGGGAATCAAGTTGTACTGAATTTCGCGTGGGAAACGAGAGAAACGTTCTCTCACAAGCACAACTTAATGATTGGATAAGAGATTTGGAACTATCCAAGGAAAAGGCAGAGATCCACACTTCCCGTATGCAACAATTTAAATTTGTGTCATCCAATGTTAAGGTGATATATTGTAGAACTCGTAACGAACCATTTTCCAAACACTATACCAAGAAAGACAGTATATGCTACTGCAACGACATTCCTGGTTTATTCAAAGAGTTTGGTCAAACATATGATTCAAAAGAGTGGCGATTGTTCATAGACAGCAATAAACTGAGTTTGAAAGCTGTATTATTGCATATTGGTAACAAAAAGCCTTCTATCCCGATCGCACATGCAGTAAATACAAAGGAAACCTACGAGGAAATGCAAAAAATTCTCAAATTTATCAAATATGAAGAGCATGATTGGAAAATATGTTCTGATCTCAAAGTCGTTGCAATGCTATGCGGTCTACAAAGTGGCTACACCAAGCACTGCTGCTTCCTCTGCAAGTGGGATAGCCGAGCTCGTAAGGACCACTACGTCAGAAAGGATTGGTCGGAAAGAGTCGAGTTTACCGTTGGTGTGGATAACATAAAATACACCCCTCTTGTCATGAAAGAGGAAATCATACTTCCACCCTTACACATCAAGCTCGGTCTCATTAAAAACTTTGTTAAGGCTTTGGACAAAGAAGGCGAAGCATTCGACTATTTGAAAACAATTTTTCCAGATATTTCTCAAGCCAAGATAAAGGAAGGTATTTTTGTTGGACCCCAAATAAAAAAGTTGATCAACAATACTCAATTCAAAGGACTACTCTCATCAGTTGAAGCAGCAGCGTGGGAATCCTTTGAAAAGGTCGTTGCTTCTTTTCTCGGTAGACACAAAAGCCCTAACTACGAACAGATAGTGAACGACTTAATCAATAATTATGCGAAAATGGGTAAATATAAAAGGCTTATTAAAATTAATTTCCCAAAATTTTATTTACCTAACTAATATTTTCTTTCCAGGCGTAAATATGTCTTTAAAAATTCACTTTCTGCACTCACATTTGAACTTTTTTCCGGCAAATCTTGGCGACGAAAGTGACGAACATGGCGAAAGGTTTCATCAGCAAATGAAATTAATTGAGAATCGATATCAAGGATTCTGGGACGTCGCAATGATGGATGATTACTGCTGGTTTCTCATAAGAGAAACCGATCCTAAACTGAATAAGCTTCAAAGTAGAACACATAATTATTTCGACTACATAGTAAAATGAAATTAAGATAAAGATTGTTAGAACATAAATAAATTAAAAAAAAAAGTAAAAAATATGGGTAATTTCATTCATGAATTAAACTTTGAACTCAACAGAAACAGAGCATAGCTTGATATTTCTCTCTTTCTTATACCATACATACGTTTTGAGCTATACGTTGAAATTGCGCAACCTGGGTATTTTTATTTGATCGCTTATAACTTACGTAGTTTTACATCGATTTTCTTCGATGATAGCTTATCTTTTTTCTAATAAAACAGAGCTCTACGTAAAGAAAAAATATCTAGAAAAAAAGGTGCGGTTTTGGAATGCTGTCCACGCAAAGAGTAATTTTTTTCATATTTTTTCATAAAAGAAAACAAAAATATGAAATGATAAGCTAATATCTCGAAAACTATCTGGTTGAGCAAAAAACAATGTATGATGCATTTATAGCAAATTTTATCGTCTTTTTGATTCTGTCAACCTTTTTACAATCGCTTGACCCGTTCGTGAGATATATGTAATTAAAGGGAGCCATCTTTTTGGTTTTTTCGAATAACGGTAAAATGCAAATATCTCAAAAACGGTACCATAGAATCAAAAATGAACTCGATTTTCGAAATCAGGGGGTGGTTTTACATACGAATTTCATAACGGCGTCTCTGGTAAATTTTGGCCGTCGACCAGTGTACTTAGTAACTACCAAAAACATTTTTTGTATTCCTTAACTTATTATTTTCCGACCCAGCCTAGTGTACATATCTAAGCAAAATGAATTAACGTTAACGGAAAAAAAATTTTTTTTATTTTTTGATTTGATCATCAACGAAAAAAAATTTTTTGTGATAATTATTGAAACGAAATATTTTTTTGATAATTTTTTTTTGATAATTAACAAAACGAAATTATTTCGTTTATATCGTTGTGCAGCCCTGATAAAATCAAACCATAAAAATAAATTTGGGTGCGTTCGCGAAATTCGGCAATGAACCAAAATTTAACCCACGTTCATTAACATCTCGCCTGCAGCACAATTACGAATCAACCAAATTGTTACGCACGGCGCACGCAGATGAAAATTAGGGCTCATGGTAGCTGATATTGAAACGCATAAAATAAACTAATATAAAAAATAAACTAAAATAGATTAAAATAAAAATAAACATAACAAAATTTTATATATAATTTAATAAAAAAATAAGCAAAATAAATTAAATAAAAATAAACTGAATAAAATTAAATAAAAAATGAAACAAAATAACATTAAATTAAAATAAATAAATTAAAATAAAAAAATAAAATAAAATAAACTAAGATAAAACTAAGCTAAAAAAAAATAAAAATAAAATAAAATGAGAAAGCAAAACAAAAATAAAATTAATAACAAAATGATAAAAAATAGAATAAAAAGTGTTAGTGTTCCTTATACTTATCTTCGGTGATTCTGCAAAACCACGTAATGGACTAATTCGTATCCGTAAAGTCCCGTTTACATTGCTCGATTTTTCATTCAATTTCATGTTGATTCTTGAAATTGATTCGTGTCAACTGGTCTTGCAAAATTGCATGCAACAAAGTTGGTAGCCAGCCGACTTTTGTTCAACTTATGACTCAACTTTTTTACAATCCTGCGTTTGTTTACGAATGTCAGATTTTGATGTAAAATTTTGTAAATAAAATAAATTTAAATTTTCATGTCATCAAAAAAAAAAATGTGTCTATAAAAAGTTCAGTAATTTATTCAAACCTGGAGAAAAAGTAGTTGTAGCTGACTGGTTGCCGACACCACAGCTTGAAAACTGTTAAAAAAAAAAACGTGACGACTATGCTATGCCACTCAAAATCTCATCATACGACGAGCTATATGACTGGAATATGGATCGAATTTTTGAACAGGTTGAACGTAATATATTTTGTGGCGTCTTCAGGCGACAAGCATTAAATCGCGGTGTAAAATTACTATAAGTGGATAGTCAGGAACCGGACATAATGGAGACAATATTGCTGGTGAATATATTGCTTGGAGATATAGCACGATGCACGGACTTACGTTCGGGGGCGTCAGAAGATACAATAACTCGAGTTAACCCATCACATCTTCATACGAAAAGGAGATTGTAATGTATGCGTACTATAAATAGTTGGTTAGACATTTCTCAATCGAATGTATTTAAATAAAATTTTAGTTTATTAAATGTATTTAATGAATGGTTTGAGTCGTGAGGAGAAGATCCGCATGTCGGGCGAACATTTGACACTTCGGGTTCCAGTCTGGATAAGTAAAAGTTAGCCTATTACAATGCCTATTTCGGAGTTGGGCAAGAGTCTGTCGTCTCTCCCGGGATATCGCGTTCCTTTGCGTTCCTGTGCGTCGATGCTGTTGGGGGGCCTGCTTGTGAGCACGTGGATCAGACGGCGTTCAATGAAAACAGCATTTTTTCTATTTTTTTAATTAAATTTGTTTTCGATGACATAAACAACCCTCAAATAGCTTTCCATTTCCAGTTCCATTTGGAATCAACTGCACATGCGACGAAAACTGATTCCAAAGTTGACCAATGTAAACAGGCCTTAAAAGTAGTTTTCTTAACCCTTAAGCCACTAACACCGTCTACAGACGGTCATCACTTAAATCAAAATAAAAATAGAATGTAATGTAATTGGCATTTTTTGCGCTTGAGCGTTGACTCTGCATGAAATAAGCTTTCAAATAAAGCTTTTTGAAAGCTCTTAAATCACTTTTGTGGCATTGACAGCTATTTGTTTGAAAAAATTTGAAGATTGTGACGCGGAAATTACTTGAAAATTTGGTGCGCATTCAAACTTAAAAAAAATCATTTCTGACAACTTAATCGTTCTGAATAATTTTCTGGTAAGTTGTTATGTTATTTGCTTTAGTATTGTGCATATTTTATAATTTATGGTGTTGAGTTTTTGGGTTAGTGAGCGGTTTGTGAAGGCCGTCTGTAGACGGTCTTAGGAGCTTGAACGAAAATATGTTTTACAATCTTCAAATTTTTTCAAAGAAATAGCTGTCACTGCCACAAAAGTGATTTAAGAGCTTTCAAAAAAGCTTTATTTGAAAGCTCATTTCATGCAGAGTCAACGCGCAAGCGCATAAAATGCCAATTACATTACATTCGATTTTTATTTTGATTTGAGTGATGACCGTCTGTAGACGGTGTTAGTAGCTTAAGGGTTAACTACTACATATTTTTATTTCAGTGGCTTAAGGGTTAAGAAGAAACATGTCGGTAAATGTTGGGAAATGTATGTACCTAAAAACGCCTCTAGGTCCTTTTTTGCTGTGAAATGTTTGGTTCTGGATCAATGGCATTTATGTGCAGAACACTATTCTGAGTAGGCGGCCTTTTTAGGGGATTAAAAGAATAGCCTTTGGGTGGTTGGTGTTTCGCAGTTTTTCTGCACAGAACTCACTTTTCGGAGCACCCTGTATTTATGATTACAGCGACCACATGAAATGGACAGAATATTTAAGCTTTGATTGCAGATATCTCGAAAACCACTATAGATTAAGCTGTTCCTTAAGAAAAAAAAATTTCTCGCCGGGCGGAATATGATAGATTTTGCTCTAAAAATAAGCTGTGCAAAATTTCACTCGAATTGGTTAACTTTTAGAACTTTCACCAAAGAGAATATATCAACAAGAGCCACCACTCGTTATGAAAGCAATGAAGAAGATGGATGCCGTTTTCTTTCAGGGTTTCGGTAATTTCGATATAAATATGTTATTGTCTAATCAAAACAAAATGTGTAAAAGAAAATAGACGAGAAATGAAATAACACAAGAGTCGAAACAAAAATTTACCAGCTGTCGAATTTACAAAACTGAGGAAAACAAAATTACCGAAACCCTGAAAGAAAACGGCATCCATCTTTTTCCTTGCATTTATAACGAGTGACGGCTCTTGTTGACATATTCTTTTTGCTTTCACGTTGCATTTGAAAATTAAAAAAAAACATATACATTCAGGGTGCAGTAGATTATATAAAAACATTGATAGCCGTAAACTTGGTATACATTTATTACGTGAAAAAAACGTTCAGATTCCGATTCTGAAGAGAAGAATCAAAAATTCTCTATAGGTTTTGAGATGTCGCAAAGTTATCATTTAAAAAAAAATGAGAAAACACTATTTTTGTATTTTACGAATAATCTCCAGCTTTGCTTTTCCGATAGAACTCCGGATTAAAGATCATATGTTATTCTAAAAACCCGCCATATAATTGTTTTCAATCAGATGACCAGATTTGGATCCCATGGGCTATCTTTATAACCGCGGCCGAAGGCTGCCAACTCAGAGAGGTGTTTCGCACATAAATAACATGGATTCCGCCCCAATTTTGGTATTGGACCCGGACCATTTTTCGGGTTTTTTGACCATAACTTTTCACTAAAACAAAAAATTAAAAAAAGCGCTACCGGATTCATGATTCTGAAGACAGAACCCGTCATTTGAGCTTTCTCCCATAATTTTAGCTAATTTATTAGCAGTTGACCCCTTAAGGAAACAAATACCCTTATTTGTATTATGGCTCACATTGCGGCCAACTCGAATTTGATGATGATGTCTGATGAAAAAGTCGGCTACAATGTGAGCGTAAGCCTAGCCATCGAATACATTTTTTTTGCAACACCCTAACCTTTTGATCGTCCAAATACAACACTGTATCAGCTGATTTTTGCTCGTATTGCGCGATTTGGAAATAGCGTTTTTCGCAAAAAAATTTTAACCGGCGTATTAATCTAAAAACTAATTTTTTCACAAAAACACAAACAACAATGGAATCAGCAGGTGTTGCTCATAGCCTTGAGGGCAAGGAGCGCACGGATGATATAAAGTTAAAGGAGTTAGCACCATTTAGTAAAATGCTACTATCCGATGCTGTGCGCAAAGGATTACAGAAGACGGGGTTTGTATATCCAACAGCAATACAAGCTACTTCCATTCCAATGGGAAAATCCGGATTAGGTAACTAATAAAATATTACGCGCGGTAATTGGGCATTCCCAAATTTTGCGCCATTCGAGTAAGGTACCAAAAGACGCGTTGTTGCAATGGAGTGTAGCCCTGGCCAACGTGTACTTATCCTTAGCTCAAATTGTCATCAAATGTCTTCTAACGGAAGTCCTAGCATACTAACTATTTCTACATTGATGGGTGTTAGACGTATTTACGCCTAGATTAAGAATCGGAAAGCGGAGTTGGATCATGTGCGGAATACAGACTCCTCAGCACGGAAAATTTACAAAATTGGGAATGGTGCGTATTTTGTTCCTGATTATAACGGGATACTTATTTTTTGGTGCAAATGAAAAGGAGTTGGGAGTTAGAGGGGTGGAGGTGGAAAATCGTACATTTAGAATCGCATATATTTTCCAAACTACTCAATCGATTTCTACAAAATTAGTGCCATTATACAGGTACAATCAAACACCAGCTACGCGAGGCACAGTCTAATCAGGAGATAAATACACCGCATTCCTCATATTTACTTTTTCCCGGGGCGAGAAGTTGTATTCTGCAATTAAGTGAAAATCTATTTCCGCTTTCGGATTCTTAATCTAGGCGTAAATACGCGTCTTTTGGTATCTTACAAGAAAAAATTGCTCAAAATTTGGGAATGCCCCTTACACTGCACAATTACCTTACGCGCATAGGGCATGCATTAATCATTATACATTTAGATTTACTTGTACAGTCAAAATCGGGAACAGGAAAAACGCTCATATTTTGCGTTATAATACTCGAAGCATACCGCGTAGATCTACCGGAACCACAATCGTTGATAGTAGCACCAACACGTGAAATCGCGGTACAAATTGAAATGGTATTGAATCAAATTGGTAGTTGCTGTAACGGCTTTCGCGCCGTCAGTGTCATCGGTGGCCTAGATGTTGCCGACGACAGAAAACGTTTGCAAGGTGCCAAGGCTATAGTGGGTACTCCTGGACGTTTGTTACACTTAATACAAAACAATGTACTCAATACTTCTAAGATGCGCTTATTAGTGTTAGACGAAGCTGACAAAATGTATACGCAATCATTCCGTCAAGATTTGCGACGCATACAAAATGCTTTGCCAGAAAAGCGTCAAACCATAGCTTGTAGCGCTACATTTTGTGATGGCTTAGATAAGGAATTGGCCAAAATTATGCGTAATCCATTATTAATCTCGACAGAAGAGCGCGCTACATTATTGATTGGCATAAAACAATTTGCATATGAAATACCCGAACAAAAAACTAGCATACTAGAAATGCAGTCGAAATTGGATGCTCTACGTTATATATTTGGGCGCATAGCCTTCAAGCAATGTTTAATATTTGCTGGTTCGCAGTCTCGTGCCAACTCCTATTGCAACTATTTGGAAAAAGAAGGTTGGCCTTGTGAGCTAATTTCGGGTGCGCAAGATCAGAAAACGCGACTTGAAATGTTTCATAAGTTTCGTGAATTCAAATCAAGAATTATAGTTACAACTGATCTGATGTCGCGTGGCGTAGACTCAGAACATGTTAATTTGGTTATCAATTTGGAGCTGCCAACAGATATGGTTACCTATTTGCATCGTATTGGGCGTGCCGGACGTTTTGGTTCGCATGGTATCGCCATCAATTTTGTAGCATCTGAGAAGGATCGTTGCACCTTAAAGCGTCTTATAACACACATTGGTAGTGGAATGAACGTACTTAAATTTCCAACAAAAGCTGTAGCGCAGACAGAAGAGCCCGAGTTTGACTTTTGGGATTTCTCAGATAACGCCAAAGATACAAAATATTTTGGTGTTTTTGGCTGTGAGGCATTGGCTCCGTTGGCATCGCAAGATCATAGTTCATTGTCGGAGACGCCGCAAGAGAATAAAGAAAATCAAAGTGATAACGTATTAAATTCTTCATCTTCCATTGATACAAACACGTTTCGTGTGGACTCCAAAGATAGTGCTTTAAATATAAATGATAATCTTTTAGAGCGTCCTGAATGCCAACAACAATTGTTATCACCTTCGCATAAACTTACCCCGGAATCACGTCAAGGCTCATCACAACAGTTGCCCTCTTCAAATACTATTGATGATGCTAGTAGCATAGCTGCAGATAGTCTACGTAGTAGCCAACAAGATATATCTCGTTATCAATCTATTTTAATGCAAAAAGCTGCTATACCTACACTATATGAGTTTCTTGTCGATCCGAATAGCAGCGATGGCAAAGGGGATGCTAAGGAGGACGAAACCAAAAAGAAGCCGAAAATTGATTTATTTGATGATTATAAGAAAGCTGTGCTTACTAACTCGGATAGCCCGTCTAAAGATGTAAGTTTAATGCTTGTATCAGAGTTAGAATATAACTTTCATCTATTTCCGAGAATGCGTTTAACACTTTGTTACACTGATAATTCGTGAGACTTTGGACGATATGAGAGTTACATTCAAACGCTGACTTTTTCACAATAGATTTTAAAATATCTTTTTTACTCTCTATTACAGTCAGAATCGCAAGCTATTGAGACACCACGCACAACCAATAAAATAGCAGCTTTTAAATCTATGCTTATCGATCAACCCGAGCATAAAAAACCTGTTGAACATAAGCATGATATATATTCGGACTATGCTAATTTCAATGCTGATGAGAATTCTAGTAGCTTGAGTCAAGCAACTTTCTCCAATGATTTTGATAAAGCCACTTTTATTTTATCGGTTGCAACACCCTCAAAAATGCAAGACTCGATTGAAGAGTTTACCAATACTACAACAGCCAGTGATATTAAAAATTTACAATCTAAAACCGATAGCCAGGATGATGTTTCAGAAATAAAACACTTTACATCACCAGCGCATTATAATCAACCAAATAATATTATACCGGACGTTGTGCCACCTAGTCAAAGGCTTCTAAATATGCCATATAATGCGCAACAATATCATAATCTAACAGTTAATGTAGGTGCGCAAATTGAAATACCACCACAGCTGCCACAACATCAACAATTACACTCTCCAAACTCTCCGGCTATGAGTGATTCGGTTATACATTCCCCTGATGAAGATCAGTCAGCAACTATTAGTGCACCGGCTTCGTTAAATTCTCATTCTGAACATGGTGGTAGCAGTGGCTTTAATGAACGCAATACTACCAGCGCTTCTTCGGGAATAGTCACGTCTGATACCGAACCGGATGACGAAAATGTCGAAAATGGATATTATACATCTTCGGAAGAAAACTACTCATATTCGGAAGAAGAAACTGGTTCAGGTTCTAGTTATAATATAGATCCGTCGATGTTATTTCCCATCAAAAAACGTAGACGCCATATTATTGATAGCGATTATACTGAGAGTGACGATGATGAGGAAGAGGACGAAGACGAAGACGACTACAATGGTGAAATAGAAGAGGACGATAACGATGAAAATTACAAGGAAAAAGATAAAATTGATGAGGATGGCAATGATGATGTAAAGGATAAGACCAAAGATGACAATAATGAAATTGATGGTAATGAAGCCGATGACGATGAAAAAAAGACTTGCGACGAACAAAGTGCAAATGAGCGCGAACATGTAAACGGATATGATACACTCGAAGATGTGGCAGTGATGCAGATGTGGAAAGCTGGAGCTGCAGAATCAATGAAGGCATATGTGAAGGCATATGAGAAGGCAGAACATAATATCAATAAAGCACATGGTACAAAGAGGGAGTCACATTTTACCAAACGCTCGAAAAAATCGAATGGACAAAGAGCCACGGAAGCTGAAGCTCACTCATCAAAATTTAATATGTACGGTGGTGATTATGAAGCTGCACATGCGCGATGGATGGAGATCTATTGGACACAAGTAAAACAAATACAAGACTACGTGAAAATGGCTCAAGGCTTAGAAAAACGCGAGGAAGAAGACTATGGCGAAGAAGAAGACTATGACGAAGAAGAGAGCTATGACGAAAAAGGAGATTATGGCGATAAAGAATTCCATGAAGGTGAGACTAAAGAAAAGGTTGATGCAGAAACAGTTGATGAGGTAGAAGTCGACAAAGATCAGGTTGAAAAGAAAATTTATGTAGAAAAAATAGATGAAGGAAACGTTGCTGAAGAGGAGATTGGAGAAAATTTGGATGAATTGAAAGATGTTCAAGAAAAAGTTTGTGAATTAAAAGTTAACGAAGGAAAAGTTGAGGCAGAAGAAGTTGATGGAGGAAACTTCGATGCACAAGAAAAAGTTAAACAGTAATGGATATATTTAATATATGAATTTTTCGCTACGTAAATGTACTCGCACTAATTATAGGAAATAAGCAATTTAATTTAGTATTTAACTTATTTAAAAAAAAACTGTGAATTTTTTTAATTTCCTTTTTAAAAGCTAAAGCGATTTATTTTTACCTAATACTGTAATAAAATGAAATATGGATTACTCAATATTAAAATAAATTGAAATATAGATTACTTAAAGTTAAGCTTGGTTTATAGTTTTTACTAGCTTTTCTCTGCGTCTTCGTTCGCATCTACTTTGTTAAAATTCAAATGAATCAATTTGGCCACTAGCATGTCAATTCTAAATAATTTCTCACTGTGAACCGGTGCGAACCGTTTCAACTTTTCATACATTTTCGCTCATTAATGGAGTGAGAAAACCCGCAAAGTGAATATTATTTAGAATTTCCTTTTATATTTTTTGCTTATCATTATTAATCTTCATATTCCAATCTCCATCTCTACCCCTATCCATATAAAGAGATACAGCAAGAACCAATTTTGTTCCCATATTGATATGTACAAGCTTAAATAGTAGGCTAATCAAATTCACTATTGGTGAATATCTACATTCACAAGTAAATCGATAAAAGTTTTATCAGAAATTTGTCCATCGATGTGTAGTTGAAATGTAGATTTATATCAGACGACATCGCTGCCACTACGAAAGCGACAACTAAAGCGATTATCTGTTACAAGAATCGAATAACCTGGTGGATGAGAGGTGTGTGCGTGAGAGCATTGCATACCACCAGTAGTTTGGGTGACACTTTACAGCAGTTCGAAAAGCAAAACGAGTGCAATTAATTGGTATTTCTAGCATGTTCCCATTTTAGAGTACATACGACTTCAGTGTTGGGCAAAAGATCACTGGTGTCATAGGAGACACACCGATTAATCGAATTATTACTAAAGCCGGAGGCGGTAGATAGGTATGAATAGCCTGTCAAGCTTTAAGGGGGGAAGATATTTTCGAAATGTGGAAATTGAACAATAGCGGTGATAGGACGCCATCCTATGGGATCCGCCTTTGGCCTGCTATGGGTTAAACTTTTGTTCGGAAATTATTTTCCTGGGAGTCAAGATCTTAAACTTCTAGATTACAAAAACCCTCGACGAGAAGCACAGAAATGATCAATAACACTCATATCTCGCATACTTTGTACTGTAGTGTATGTTAAATTCGTCGTCGAAGTATAAAAACTTAATTGTGCCAAAGTAGAGAGGATATATTCGATGTTGTGGATGATGGGGATGTAAAGCGCGAATTTACTAGCCTCTGCATGTAACTCAGTCACTTTACTATGCAGTCAATAATCCCATAGCGAGCGTGAGAAAATCGATTGCTGCGGCGCAAGTGGTTACTAAACCAACAATAGCAGCTCAAATACTCTAAATTGGCCAAGCAGAAGGTAATGCTAAAAATGCCAAGACACAGTGCGCGGACTTAAAAATTTGGAGTAGTGAAAATTATATGAAAAGTGGTAAAAATAACATTAAACTTTTTTTTAAAATAAAATAGCATAAAATCTAATAAAAATAAGAAGAATAAAATAAAATAACACAAAATAAAATAAAGAAAATAAAATAAAACTGAATTAAAAAAAAAAATAAAACAAAGCAATATTAAAAAAAAGAAAATAAATAAAAAAAGGAAATAGTTCTAACCTTAAATTGTTCTATAAGGCTTATATAAATAATTTTTTGGTTTTATTATATAACCGAAAAGTCACAATCAGGGTTGCCACTTTAGAATATTTTTTTCCTTCATCCTACCCATATTTTTTTCTATGAACCTGGGCTCAATCAGATTTAAAAAGTTGCAGTTTGGCATGAAGGTATATTCATATTCGTTTCAGCAGATGTTATTGCAAGAAAAACTTTGTTCACCAACCCGGAAAAATAATGATTTCAAAAGTCTAAATATGATAAGATCGCCATCATCATTTATTGCCGCTTTACCGATTTTTGCCGTTGCCTACCAAAACACGCCAGATAACTGGCGCCAACCGGAAACCCCTTGGGAGGTCCAGTCATCCTCCACCTGTTTTTTCCATCTCAGTCAAGGTCTCCCGCTCCATCAGCTGCCGAATTCGGGGGACGATAGGAAAACCTTCTGAGCTGGAGCTTCTTTGTCCATTCCAAAGTAAATCTCGTACAGCTCCTCCCTAAATCTCGTTCGATACTCGCCGTTGGAATCACGGGAAGGGCCATAAATCTTCAGCAGAACTTTTATCCCATATAATCCAAGGGCCATCTCATCCCCCCAGACACTGTCAATGTTTCCGAGCCATACAACAATCTAATGTAAAAAAAACATGATGAGAAGTTCTGTACTACATAGTACAATATTTTTTGAAAATAAGATTAGTATTAGCTTTTAGGAACTTTTTACAAAGGTTAAAGAGTATGACTCGTGGGACATTGTCGTGGTTTTTCCTGGTACAATTTTTAAGTTTTTTCAGTTTTATCGATGCAGTTCCGTAAAAATTTAGCTAAACAACTAGTTACCCCTAACTCTTTTCAAGCCAGAAGTAGCTCAAATTTCCCCTGATTTTTAAGAATTTTTTCTTCCATACAAAACTACTTTTTTTTTTTTTTGTACGGAAGAAATTGTTCAACACGATCGCCGAAAAGAATTCTGGATACACACACGGAGAATACATCCAATAAATCTTCTTTAATTAGATCCAAATTTTACCCTGACACACAAAAAATTGAAGATTAACAATCGGCGCACTAGATGGCTTTGGTTGTAGTACTTGCGGTTTAAAATTAGATGTCGCTCTTTTTTGGTGACTCTAGTGTCCAGTAGCGGTAAACTCGTAATTTTGGTAGTTGTCTTTGCTATTCTTGTTTATTTATCGATGACAGTAGCGGTCAAATCGTTATGATATCTGCTCAAATCTTCTTAATTTTTGGGAGTTTATAATGAAGATTATGCGCAAGTTAACTCCCAAAAGCGGAGTTAATTTGGAATTTGGGCTAAAGTATCAGCTCTACACAGAGCCAACAGTGCCTAATAGAATAGAACAAAAGTCATAAGATATCTCTATAGATTTTCTTCAAGAAGATGTGCTTCTTATTATTGTAGAGACCGTCTTTTTAATTTTATTAAGAAGATTTTCTTTTTAATATTTTAAATGAAAAATAAAATGATATCGCCCTCACCGAGAATCGAACTTACAATTTTCGGAATGATAAACCCAGCTGTTAACCATCAGGCCATCGCTCACTTTTGATTGCCAGCTTCTAATTACCGATATATGTAGAGTTGTTAATGTTTCAAAGGAAAATCTTATAAATATATTTAAGAAGATTTCTTTTTAACATTTCTAATTAGAAAAAAAGAGAGAGAGAATCGAACTTACAATTTTTCGATTGATAAACCCAGCTGCTAACCATCCGGCCATCGGATACTAATAATTGCCAGCGTCTAACTACACATTTGTACTAAATGTATAGTTTTTTAGTAAGAATTTCTTCTTAAAACCAAAAAGATTTCCCTACAGTTTTTTCTTCGTTTGCACCGTTGCGACTACCCCTTTGCCCAAAAGCTGATCATGAAGACAATCTTATTAATTTTATTAGGCATTTTTGGCTCTGTGTATAATAAGAAAATAAATTCATTTGATTCAATTCAGTTGATTGTTGACAAAACAGTTTTTCTCGAATTTGGACCGATTTGGTTGGTAATTTGGACGGCATTTTTTTAATGGCAACCCTGGTTATGCAGCAAAATAAATAGTTATTTAGTTCGAACACACCCCAACTTCAACTTCAGTTTTCTCGATAATCAATTTTGTTAACATACTGCCTTTTTGCTAAGGACGGCCTAGCTATACACTTAACAGGGTATACTAGTGTGCTGGATATGCTACTTTAGTGTAAGAAGTCTGAACACTGTACACAGTGACTACTACCAATCGAAATGTGCTAACCATCGACGCAGATGGCCCATTCTTTTGCTATGCTGCTTCAACTCTACAATCTATGAATTAACGCCTTCAGTTATGTTTGAACGTGTTGTACGAATATGTATGCTGGCTTATATTTAAAATCAACTTGTTTACCTTAAATGATGCGAACTAACTTGCAGGTGTTAATTTTATAATTTTGCTACAAATTTGTGCACTTGCGCAATTTGTTGGTTTTATATAATTTTTTCACTGGCGATAAAATCGTTAGCGCCGCCAAAAAGGTATTTCGTTCTCAACTAACGACTGCACGAACGAAAGGTTGGTTTGTCAATTTTTGTTTGTTTGCATTTGAATTTTGTTTGTGTTTTGCAGTGGCAGTAATAAATCCATGTTTGGTATTTTGCACCATCACATCGTGGAAGAGCGTAATTGTGCTGCTGCTCTGAATGGAGTTATGAGCTGAATAATTTGCTCAACCTCCACAAATGGCAATTTGTGCTTTAAAATTGGACGGAACTTCACATAATTGGCAGACTTTATTATTTCAACTCCAAATTGTAGAATTAATGAAGACGTTATTTGGTGTGATGGTGCAGTGTTGGTAGTTAAGTGGTAACATGCTGGCAAAAACTACTTTCAGGTATTGGTTTTTATGAATTAAACCAATTCGAGTATATAAATTTGTATACACTGAACCAAAAAAGTTCATGTATCCAATGAAAAAGTACATAGATTTTAAGAATTGTTCGTTAAAACCTCTCCAAAGAACTTTTTCGTAGAAATTTACGAACATTTCCTAGAATATAAGTACTTTTTCGTAAAATATGTAAACAAATCCACAGAAAGCATGTATTCATTCATAAATTGTAAGAAAATTTTCTTAGATTCTATGAATTTTTTCTTATATTTTAAGAAAAACCAGCGCGAACTTCTATGAAACTTTGTTCGTAAAAAGCATGTACGTTTTTGGTTCAGTGTATTGGCATCTTAATTTTGAAATTAAATTAACTCTTAATGCGAACATATTGGTCAATGCAGGGTTGCCATTTTTAGTTCAATTAATTACACAAAAAAGACTTTAAAACACCCAAAGCTCTAAATTAAAAAATTCCAGTGATAGCTGACGATTGGACTCCCTTCCTTCTTTCCTGAGGGTAATTTATACGCGTATTACACTCTGTATATGTATGTATAGCAAGCCGTTCGACCCAAGACATACGGCCCCTGTTTATTATTTTTTACGATACCTTGCCATTATACGGTAGAAGGGAGTATATTCGACAGATTTTTATACCCAGCGTACTAGTACTAGTACAAGGGTATTATAATTTTGTCCACATAACGGTACTAAGTAACAGCACAAAATAATCGAGATAGATATAGAGTTCCATATACATATGAAAATTCTTAGGTTGAAAAGAAGAGTTCATTAAGGCATGTCCGTCCATCTGTCCGTCTGTCCGTGTACACGCTAACTTGAGTCAAAATTGAGATATTTGCGTGAAATTTTGTATACAGGTTACTTTCTGGCCAAGGTAGGTTGCTATTGAAAATGGGCGAAATCGAAATCGCCCCCTTTTTCGATATCCAAAATCTCGAAAATCACATAAACTGACACATCTCTGTAGCTGAAATTGCTAAAATGATATAATTTTATTGGCGAATCCCTCTGGTCATTCTCTTATGATTTTTTGATAAAAATTTTGTATAGTGGGCACGGCACTGCCCATTTTTAAGGGAGGCATGTTTGAAAATTCGACTGGTTGTAACTTTTAAACTGATTAAGGTAGAACGATGAAATTTGGGACAAAGCATACCAGTATCGTTGGGAGTATACCTGATGAAATTGTATAAAATCGCCCTCAAAATCGAAAATTTCTAAAATCACCTAAATTGACATAATTCGGTAACGGAAATGGCAAAATGATATAATTTTATAGGTGAATGCCCCTGATAATTATATAATGATTTTTGATAAATTTTTTAAAGTGGGTGTGGTTGTAACTTTTAAACTGTTTAAGGTAGAACGATGAAATTTGGGACAAAGCATACTAGTATCGTTGGGAGTATACCTGATGAAATTGGATAAAATCGCTCTTCAACCACGCCCACTTTCGATATCGAAAGCTTCGAAAATCACCAAAATCGATATTAGATGTATATTGGAACGATTTTCCGTCATCCCTTGTCAAATTTGGTTTTGTAACAAACCGGTTTCGGCGATCTGCCATCTTCAGTGTTTGATTTCGTTCTCCGAACGTTCTCCGAACGAAATCAAACACTGAAGATGGCAGATCGCCGAAACCGGTTTGTTACAAAACCAAATTTGACAAGGGATGACGGAAAATCGTTCCAATATACATCTAGTATCCACCCTGTCGGAAAAACACAAAATCAAATCAACTCAAAATCGATATAATTCGGTAAGGGAAATGGCTAAAATTATATAGTTTGGTAGGATGAACCCCCTAGTCATTCTATTATTATTTTTTGATAAATTTTAAAAAGTAGGCGTAGCACCGCCCACTTTTCAGGGAGGAATATTTGAAAATTTCACGGGTCATAACTTTTAAACTAATAACGGTTAATGATGATATTAGTACAAGGTATACCAGCATAATAGGAAGTATACCTGATGTAAATGGACGAAATCGCTTCTCAACCACGTCCACTTCCGAAACGGAATATTTCGAAAATCATATGAAAACTACCGCTGGGTATTTAATGTTCGGTTTACACAACCTTAGACTTCCTTACTTGTTTTTAATTGGCGTCGGCCTAAAACAATTAATAGAACTAAAAAATTCAAAATTTGCAATATCATGCCAATTGCTATGAACTTGCCAGTTTTGACAGAATCAGCTTATTGCTACGTCATGAGTTGGCACAGAATTGCCACCTTACTATACTTTTACCGCTGGTGTGATTTAAAAAAAATGTGTTATGGGGGCAACCATGGACGAATTCAAGATGGCCGATTACCAAAGCAGCGTGCATTGGGCCGTCAGCTTTAGACCTTATGCTTGCTAAAATTAAAGATACATGGCAGGAGCACTTTACCACTGCGCGGAAAAATACTCAGCAAATTACATTGTACAACAAAATTGAAGTTTTTGAAAATCCCACAGAGTTTCTTAACGGTTTCTAAAGCTTTTGGGTGTGCTGAATCAAAATCTGAAGTTAGATTTATCGGACCATCCTAGCTTTTCTCTCACGAATACAGAAAACAAAAATTCAGAAACACTTTTCCAAATCCATTCTTAGCACTTTAAATTTTAATTTTTGAATTTCGTGTTCTGCCGCAAAAATGCTTTCCCTCCTTTAACTGGTTTAAAGGTTTCAAACTATGAATTATATTTCTGAATATGATATTTCTCTAAATTATTATTTCATCCTTTCGGTCGGCTATTCAAATACACATTATTGATATATCCATGATAAAAATACTACAGGTGGAACCGCTAATGACGTTTTTAAGCTATTCTCATACTCACTTATTTCTTGTCATGACTTTTATGTTTGGAGTTTTCAATCAAATACATAACAAATAAAAAGAATTTAAATCTGTTTTTTGAGAAAAATTTACCCACCCGCTGCAGGAACCAGACAAGCCAACATATGTTTCGATGATACAGGAATAACATCTCTTCATGGACTTTTATTCCCGGCGTTGAGAGAGTCGAACTCACAACACTGTAGTGACTTGTATGCTAGAAGTCTAAAACCTTAAGCCACTATCCAGCTTGAAGGTAAACCCTTCTCAGTTTCCATTTATGCATATATTTATTTATACTTCCATATAGAACATTTTATTTCAATGCAAACTTATATGAAAGAAATTCGAATTATTTGGACTTGGTGTGAAACCTATGAAAATTTTCTATACTTTCAGTGAAGCACGAATATTTTTCATTTGTAACATTTAAACTCTTAGGGTCATAGTCATAGTCGAGATAGAGTGGGTACTAAAGTTAGCGTCAGTTTTTTGACACCATTTCCTATGGCCTATTTGTCAAAAAAGCTGACGCTAACTTTAGTATCCACTTTATCTCGACTATGACTATGCCCCTTTTTTTGCTTTTGACTAGTAGTCTATTGCATGATTTAATTTTACTTTTTTTATTTGTCGGCATATAGATGTTCCATAGTGCATAGTTGCTCAGAACGCAAACGCAAATGAACGACGGTTGTGATTAATTGTTGTGCTTCCCCGATCTCTTGCGATTTCTCGTGCTCATTATGCTGCAGCATGAGCTTATGTTGTTTTTGGTTTTGTAGATATATGTATTAGAGAGAAATTTTGAGTAAATGAACCATTGCAAAAGAGATCTTGTGCAGATGCACAAAAATCCATAAAGGGAGCAAAAGTAGTCAACAAAAACTTAATAAAAAGAAAACTTACATTGATACAACAAAGACGGTGAGAGGCAATACAGGGCGCTCTTATCTTTTGAATGGGTGATTTATTAGAGAGTTAACATACCGCCGGTTCCAAAGTATACAGAAGTATTTCAAAATTTATTTTGCTTTTGAAATGGCATTCAAAATTTCATTTTTACAATGGAGTTCTATGAAAAAATAAAAATTTTAAAAAGTAAATACATATGTATACTTTGGAAGCGGCGATACGAAGGTCAATTGTCTGTTGTCCCACTTCTCTTATTTTATTAGGATTTTGGTCGATATCTCAAAAACCATTCCCTTTTCCAAAACTTTTTGTATACAAAATCCTCCGCATTTGTGATACGAACATTTTAAAATAAAAATTATCAAAACCGGTTAGGTATTTACTTAATTACAGGAATACGTACACAAATTCATCTTCATTTTATATAATAGATTCCGATGAAAAAACGTTTCGGGAAACTAAAACTAAAATAAACCATCAAGCTGTTTTGCTTTAATATAATTTTGATTAACTATTTTAATTTAAAATATTCGCAGTTCATACATTTTACTTTGCCTTCGGCTCTTACCATGGTTTATATTACCGTCACTTTTGTATTGCTTTTTGAATGCCACTGCAAATTGCCAACGGCATTAGTTATATAAAAATATTCCGTTTAATATGCCACCCACTTAAGTTAAAAGCATAAATTGCGAGCAGCATTTTAATTTGGTATTTTCGCCGATGCTTGGCCAAAGCAAAAAGCCAAACAAAATATACTTAAAAACTAATAACAGCAATAAAAACAAAACATTTAAAACCGATATTAAAGAAAACATAAAAATAGCACTACCACCACCAATCGCTATAACCTCAACCACGCAGGCGCAACTTCAATATTTGTTTGAATGCTAACAGCGATATGGACGTACAATGACAACCACACTATTTACTGTTTCTAACTGCTCGTTGATAAGTACCACAAGCAATTTTCTTAACAAACTTACAATTGCTAAGTATGAATGTATGTACGTACCTACAAATGTTTATGTATAGAACCAAGAGCAATTGCCAGTTATTTCTAACTGTTGCGGTTCATTGCATTCACAGCCGACGATCAACAAATGCAAATGACACCAACATGCTGCGAATGAAATTACCAATTTTGCAACATTGTGACCACCGCATTGCTCAATGTGGTAATGGCATTTTGTGAATTGTTGAAATTTTTATTAGAATTTTCATCTTGACATTTTTATTTTATTTTTTTTTATATTTTTATTATTATTATTACTAATAAATTTATTTTAATTTTAATATTTTTTGTTTATTACCATAGATATGAATACAAATGATGAAAAGCATTTAAAATGACCTCCGTTCGTTCCTCCGCCTGAGTACTGTAAACAACAAATTAAAGAAATAACTCGCTTTAAAAACACCGTGACGCATTAAAACAACATTTTGTTTTTAAATGTATTCAATTTTTCTTGCATTGGAATAATAATAATAATTGCCTGTAGTTATTGTCAACATTTGTGGGTGGGTGTCGCTGCTGCAACTTGTTTGCAACTTCGTAGATATGCCCTGCGGGGAAATTTTAAAAATTCACAGCTGTTAATTTTAAGACCAGACGATACACTGCCGTACAAATATTTCTGCTTAAATGCTCTTGATTCACAGAAAAAAATTAGCTGGTCATATCAACCAAAATATGGATGGATTCAACCAAAATCACAGCTAATTCTTAACCATTATTCAATGCTGTTGATTCAACTGCAGTGAAACTGTTAACCTTCACTTAACAGAAAATTTGTTGTGTTAACAGAAAGTTTTGTTCTTTAAGATGTTTTTGTTGTTAAGAGTTCGATTCTCGGCGAAGTCAATATAATTTATTTTTAAATTTTTTTTAAATATAACTAAAATAATTATGATATATATTTTTCAGAGTTCTTATATTGATTTCACTGAGAATCGAACTCAGGTGTTTTAACGCTCAACCCAGGTGTCTACGATGACGCCATCGTATACTTATGCTTGCAAGCATCTAACTACAGCTTTGTTCTAAATGACTACACACTTTCTCACGTTGTCTTGTTGCCTACTGAGAATCGAGCTTTGTCTGCTGAACGCTGGTGTCTACCATTATGACATCGTGTACTTATGCTTGTCGGCGTGTTATTGCAGCTTTGTTCTATGACAGTAATGACAGTACCTTCACTGTTGAATTAACTGCTAATTCTGTCAGTTTTACCGCATTTTGTTAATTAAAAAATCTATGACTGTTCAATCAACAGTTGAATGCAGTTACTTCAACTAAAAAATCGCTAAAATAACCAAAATTTGACTAGTTCTACAGAATTTGGTCAACTTCAGGATAACAGTAGGTACGAGATTGTTGGTTTTACTAGTGCCATTTTTTTCTGTGTTGACTATTGAAGAGATATGCCAAATTATTATTCACTATCGAATACCAAATCGCAATTTTATTTTATTTCTTATTTATACTTATTTACTTAATTTAGCTAAATTTTTTTTAAATACAATTTTTTTTAAATTTATTTTACTGTACTTTCCTCTATTTTATTGTATTACTAGCTTATAAAACAAATTAATTTGTTTTCAGTGTTATTTAAAACTATTGAAAACACGACATTTTTTGGTATATTATTTATACCCTTTTCGTTATCCCCAGTTTTTTCGAAGGTCTAAAGGATTACTCTCGTATAACCCCTAACCGAATTTCACCGCGTTAGCGTCAGCTTGTTGACACTCTTTCTAACGGCCTATCTGTCAAAAATGCTGGCGCCATCTTTAGTGCCTACTTTATTTCGACTATGAATATGCCCCCATATTTTTTAGCCGATAACCATCCCTGTAAGATATCCAGAGCGTGTTTCGAATTTATTTACGATCGGCTAGTTCGTTTGGGAGCCGAGTCGGTCTATACATACATATGTACTACATAGTTTGAATTTAATAGATCAACCCCTTTTCGCGGAATTATCGTGACGGCATTTTTTTCGAATATTACTTTTTGATACAAATCTGGTTAATATTCCTCGGCGTATCTTCTGGTAAAATACTATAGCTGAAATCCGTGTAGTTGTGCTAAAAATTGTCTTTCTTTTTTATCGTATGGAACATTTCATATATAGTCGAAAAAAAAATGCTCTTCTGTAAAATTTGTATGTTGTCTTCTACGATAACTTCGCGAAAAGGGTCGACATACATATATGCAGATTAGACTGGGCCAAAAAAAATTTCGTTTTTTTTTCAAAAGATATATTGATTTTCTTTTTAAGAAAGGTATTTTTTCACCTGTAATTTTTTCAGATTTTTAAATTAAAGTCTAGAGGTCTATCACCGCTAGTTTAGATTTTACAGACTTTACCTCATATTTGGTATAAAAACGACAAACTATTGTTGTAAAACACCATTTACCTGGACATATTTTTGAAGGAAATCGAATTCCCTACAAAATTTGACCAAAATTTTCTCAGACTTGCCCTTTTCCAGTATTCTAGCCTCAAAAAATTAGCATGTTTTTTCGATTTCCCACTTTTTCTTTCAAAAATTCTCAAAAATGCAAATATCCATGTACAACAAAGAAATATACAGATTCTTAAAGGAAATTTAGTGGGCTACAAAAAAGGTTGAACAGCTTTTTTTTTGTAAAGTTACTTTTCCAAAACTTATTTGGTATTAAATTAAAAAAAAAATCATATTTTTGCCTAACAGGTCGCAGTTCTTCTCTAACCTAACAAAACTATCACAAAATAATATTGGACTTTTTTTCAAGGTTAGGGCCGAACTTCGGGTCCGTTGTTGAATTTTGATATCGAATTCGGATTCAGCAGCAGATTTTCCTTAAGAACAGGGCTTTATTCGATGTTGATTTTTTCATGTTTCGCAAATGTTCAAACCAAAATCAGGAAATCCAAAAAACATGCCGATGTTTGAGGCTAGAATACTAGAAAAAGAACGGCTAGTCTGAGAAAATTTTTGTCATGGCAAGGGAATATGATTTCCTACAATGGTTTGTCGTTTTTATACCAAATTGGAGGTTAGTCTGTAAAATTTAAACTAGCGATGATAGACCTACAGACTTTTTTTCAACTTTCTGAAAAGAAAATCAATATAATTTTTGAAAAAAAAGGAAATTTGTTTTATGTTTTCTGTTGGTTTTTTCATTTTTAATAATAGAAAAATAAATCTTTGGGTCACACGCTATAGCTTCCAAGATCGATTTGTTTACAACTTTTAAGCTCAAGGCCAAGAAATAATGAATTTTGCTTTTCTTCAAATTTCATTATTGCTGTGGCTTTTCAATTTTTAATAATTTATATTAATAATTAAAATTTCTGTTAGAATAGAAAAGTGTCGTTTAAATAAAAAGGCCCTAAAACAACAATTCTATTGTTGTAAACAAATATATATTTTATTTTGTTTAATTTTATCTACTAAAAATTTTCTTTTTGTGCTTGTTTTATTTTAATTTATTTGCTTTATTTTATTTTGTTTATTTCTTTTGATTAATTTTTATTTATCTTCGTCTGTCCCTTTTATTTTTATTTTATATTAAATATTTTTATTTAATTTTTAAATTTATTTTCTTTTGTTGAATCAATTTTTTATTTTTCTTCTATTTTAAAGATGTAGGATTTTATGAGCTCGAGACCTTTCTTTGAATAAGGATAGAGTGAAACTATTGAAAAATTTGGCAAGTCATTTTTTGACAGGACAACTTTCTCGTTGGGTATGAAAATTCACGTACAAACAAACAAGCTGGCATGTTAAAGCAATTCTTGCTGTTAAATGTTAATATTTGATTGATGTATTTTGACACGTCAATAGGCAGTCGCTAGCTGAGGTTTAATTCAAATCAATTCCATTTTAGAATGCATATAAATCACAGCCAAATCAAAAAGCACAGTTGGTGTTGGCACCATTGGCGCTGGACCAGCCTTTAACATTCCATTCAAATGTATGTAAATAATTAAGCAAAAGTATTTTGTTTTATTAAACTTAATAAAAGCACCACACATTTATGCAAATAAGAAACGTGAAATTAATTGAAAAATGTATGATACGTATGTAAATACCAGTGAAAAATTTAATACTTTGTCGCATGCTTGTTCCGATATTAAGGAGAATGGCTGGTACTAGGTGGCGCGCCAATCGTGCTCAATATTTAAAAAATTCGTAACTATTTTATTACTCTTCCATAGCCAGCTACGAAAAAGAGATGGAGTACTAAAGTATGCGAAAAGAAAGCCTCTTTTTGCTTATGCTAAGTATTGTAGGGGTTGTTTATACTTTGTATTTTATACTTTGGAATAGCAGGCTAAGGCAATTAAGAATTATTTTTAAATTCCAAAGTATAAAATACAAAGTATAAACAACCCCTACAAGTATAATTCTTCCATATTGATCATTGTTAAGTCAAAAGTTTACATACTCCACACTTGAGAAAAAACAAATTGTAAGTTGGAACAATAAACGATTTATAGCCGCGTATCAAATCGTTTTTTGCACGGCATTCATTTTTGCAATTTTCAAGGTGACGCACTCACACAATCATGCAAACACCATCACACACACACATACGCATAATTTAGTGTTTACTTTATTACGTTTTTTTAATTTTCTTCCTATTGCACTCAAAAAGCTGAAAAGGTGAGCGCCACACTGCCTTTCAGCAGCTCAACAACACCACTCACTGATTGCTAGAGGGCGAGAGGAGAGTGAATGCAATTCACCGCCTTGAATGGTAGTAGCATGAACTGCAAAATGATTGATTTATATCGTCGATAGCGATTGGAAGTGGAGTGCTCTATGTGCATTCACCATACGGCCCACCTCTTGCAAAACCGTCCATTGATTGGTAGTAGTATTGTAGTGATGGCGGTGCATTAGTCGAATTCGATTTGATTTAAGAAAAATTAGATTGGATTGCATTTGATCGAATGCAATTGAGTGGTAACGATTTAAACGGAGTCATAAAAAAATGCAAGTCAACAAAAAAAATGTGTGCGATTTGCTAATTGTAACATAACTACGAATGTCTCTCACGTTTATCACCGTCTTCCATCGCACTCTCGGAAAACATTCACCTCTAGATGGTAAAGTCATTTGACTGGGTATTGTATATCATTAGACCGCGGTATGTTAACATGTGTTACATAAAAAGGTTTTTATTGTTGTTGTTGCACATTTGTTAGGTCTAATGAAGATGTTTTGGTATTCAGCATTACCCCGTCATTCTTTTTGTTAGAAAGTTAATTTGTTGTTTCTAGTATTATATTGATGAAATCTGACATTTTTGAATTTTAAAATTAAATAGTGAAAAAACTTATCAAGGCTTCCTCTTCTTCTTCAGATTCCTAGATCTGTGCTGTTCCTGCAGAGAGATGTAATTAATTCATATAGATGTGCCAGTAAGAGCTTTTCTGTAATCAAGCAAAAAATACAGTGGCTTCGCTGCTGTGTCTTCTTCAACGTCCTTTTTAGTTGTGAGAGAAATAACGGTGCTTTAAATTTTAACTGATGAAAGACTTGGCATATCCCAACTTGTGTTTGGTATTTTAAATTTTTTTGTCAAGCTTCATTGAACATATATAAAACAAAAAGTTAAACTAACAAACGACTTACGATACAAACTCGTCTTATACCATGATTTTGCCCGATAAAGCTTATAAAAATTTAAGCTAACGAAAGACTTAGGAAACAAACTTGCCTCATAATTGCAGATTTACAAAATTAAACATTTACTAAATGAAACATCTTGGATCTTTTTGTGCAAAAATTGGGAGAAGCCTTACTCCTTAAAGAAAGACTTAGGAAACGAACTTGTCTCTCAATGATTTACTTACAATAAATGAATCTTAAAGTTAAACATCTATCACCTTTTTTTGCAATACATGGGACTGGCCGTGATATCATGGGGACCAGCTGGAATATTATAACGAAGTCAAGAAGCTTAATTAAATCCTGTGAAAAGTAGCATGAAAATAGTGCATACGATGAATTACCTAAACGTCTAGTTTTTTTCTTTAATCATTTCTTGGGAGGTGCTGCAACTTCCTTCAAAAATGAGACTTCACCTTGAAGGATTTGACTTTGTAGTAAGTCACCTACCTTAACTCATATAATCCCAACTTTTTAAAAAAAACATTTTCAAGGGAAGAAAGAAACCGTGGAGGGCTATGAGACCCCAATGACCACGTGCTTTAGGCTTTCTACTCAAATTTCTTGTAGTTTTTGAGAAAAGGACCACCCCAAAATTGAGGCGCTGGGCATGCCAGCAGGCACTGAAAATATATAAGCCGGCTAAGTTAATAAAAATTTTGACTTCAGTTTTATTAGGGAAAAATGTAAATTCAGTTCAGATTCCTCTAGTAATTAATTGAATAAAGATAGATATAAACAAAATTAAGAATGAAAAGATTCAAAACAGTTATTATGACAGCGAACATCAAATTTTCGACACGTTTTGGTGGTATTTTTATGGCATTCTGCACATCTTATTTGCGTTGCACTGGATATAATTATGTGACCTTGGTCATCAAGCCGAACTCCATCTGGAACTCTCCGTCTTTTGTAAACGGGCTTCAAAGGACGACCTATTGTACGTGGAGTGAAGTATTCTCCTAAAGGAAAAAGTTATTTTGGCGTATAGAAAAATGACATAAGGTAGTGAAAATATTTACAAGATAAGTAGTTGTTATTACTCTGATGAATGCAAGGTATCCTAATGCACGATTCTGTTGAGCATCAGAAGACAGCTTATAAAGCTGAAAAGCATTGTTCACGGACACGTTCAGAGGCCACATCAATAGCTGCCAGTACTACTTTTTACGATTGATACTGATACGATAACATCCCACATTCTGACCTAACCGGTCAGTACCGCCCATATATTTTTTGTGCTGCTGGATACATGGTTGATACAATGGTCGTGGAAAAACTATCTTTTGGCTGTTTGACCATCGCTGAGCTAATCCTAAGGGCAGTACTCTTTCGGCATACGGAGCCAGAGTAACAGATTGTTGTCATTGTAACGAACCAGCGTAATACCCGATTTCGTATCAGTAATTTGATGATAGCTACCCCTCGGTTTAGATTTCATGCTTTGAAGCGACTCCAGTGGTGCTTTTTCGATACGATTTGCTCGAATGGTGCCAGTTCGTTGGTGTCCAGATTCCTTCAGTGCCGTTAAAAATCGGAGTGACGTAAAAAAATTATCGATATAAACGTGAACTTTTAATCCATCTGGTAGTTTGGAAACCAAATTTGTAACAACGGATCCACCAACACCTAGATCGGGATTGGTATTACCTGTGGAGGCTCCTTGAAAAGGTTCATCTAGAATCAGATGCCCAAGTCGAGTTACCATGCACCAAATTTTATAACCAAATCGTATTGGTTTTCCATGGATATGTTGTTTAGTGGTGTGGTGTCCGTAATACGGTACCATAGATTCATCAATACTTACATCCGTGAAAAAAATACCAAAACTTAGCAAATTTGTTAAAATCATGTGGGCATCTATACATGAATTCCAGTTTTCGCTAATGCTTAATTTCCATCTCCTAAAATCTCTAAATTCATTTTGCTAAATTTTAGCGACTTTTGCGATTCCAGTGAAAGAAAATCTGTATAAATCTCCATCTTTGCTTCATTTTTTGGCATATTTAAGAGATGAACGCAAAATGAATCAAAACGAAAAAAAGTTGTTGCTAAAGCGCAAAAAAATAGGAAAAAGGGTAGAACTATGTTCTTATAGGCCCTAAAATTACTCAAAAATAATAAATATGTGTAATTTATAAGAATTGATATTTAGCTATGTATTTGCCCATAATTTTGGAAATTGTATGTTTTTCTATCCTACTAAAACTGCAAAAAACACGTCGCAAAAAGTCGAAAGAGGAAGCAAAAGTCGAGTTTCAGTCCCAGAAATCATAATCCGGAGTTACAAAAGTAATATTATTTATCATTTAAAACTTTTTTTTTGTTTCCGTATAACAATTTTATAAAGAAAAACTCAATATATAAATAAATTAAGGTGTATATAACAATTTAAAATCTGTTTTTAACCGACTTTAATAAACAAACACAAATCTTTTTACCGAAAATGGAATTAATTTTGTAATTAAAAAAGTAGAGTAACGCTGAAAAGTAAGGGATTAGTAGCAAGTAACTTCGGCCATTTCGGTTTACTTCTGGCTTTTTCTGAGTTGTAGAGGATCACAACTAAATTGACATCTTGCAGTGATGCCTGCGCGCCATCTATAGTGCAGATAACGCACTATTATCATAGCTAGGCGGCTTGTGGATCAGAATCGCAAATAAGCGTCATCTCCTAAAATTCTGAGAGTTCATTTGCTTAAGCATTTTAGCATATTTTAGCATTTACGAGATGGAGATGGATGGAGATTTCTGGAATTCGCCTGCTGAGCTCAGCGCTCCAAAAATGGGGCATCTCAAAACATCGGTTACCAAACTTCGCAGAAATAATATAAACCACTTTTTCTTTTTGATTTGTGTCTAACATTTACAAAGCCATAAACTTTAACCAAAAAGCAAAACATTTTTTATAAATAACTATACAAACTTACTTCATATTCCCCACATCGAAAACCGTACAAAACATCAAACTTCTTTCTCGCGCTTTTGAAATAAACTAAGGTTATGTTGAAAATAAAGCACGTGGTAGTGTTGTTGCATATTGCATAGATAAGTAACAAATGCATTTATCGTAAATAAGTGATAACGTTTTGGGGATTATATGGGTTAATTAAACCAAGGTAAAACCATCCCAAAGTACAAATCGCCCTACTATTTACCAACATGAAAAACCCCACCAGTTGAGCAAGTGAATGAAAGAAACAGGCGTCCTACATTTGGACAGTATGCATATTTAGGCTAAGCAAACGAAAGACTTAGAAAACGAACCTGCTTCATAATTGCTTACCATACACATTTTGACAGCTAACTTAATGCAACTTTATTTCTCCATTAGCATTCGGATTCGAAATGAAAAAGTTGGGTAGACAGTACTGTTTCTTGATATTCTTTCATTCTCTTTCATTCGTAAACAATTTCCAAATTTATTGTGTTGAAGAACTTTTGAGTTCGCGCGCGTGTGTTGAATTTAAATTAAAAAAAGTGAAACTACAAGTGAATTGATGTTTGTGAAACCATTTGAATCGACCAAATGTGAAAAAAGTGTAAAGTTTTGTACACGTGCTCATAACCTAAAAAAATTACAACCGTTATTCGAATTGAGCCAAATGTGCATTTACTAAAAGCAGCAGCATGAACGCTTTTCGAAAGCTCATGTCCGAAAATGCAAAATGCTACATTTTTTATGCAGCATGAACCCCACCTTACTTACAATTAAAGATGGGCGAGTGCATAATGTTTGCTGCACGACACGACACTGTCACGGAACAGAACTTGGAAAGTAGGCACTAACTAGGAAAAAATCATTAAAACACGACACGACACGCACGAAAAAAAAATAAAAACTGTAAAAGATTCCGTAAAAGATTTTGCACACCGGCCATTTTTTGCATTTTTCACTCTCTTAGAAATCAGCCCCCTCTAATATATTTTAGAATATTTTCCAGCAACGCTCTATCTGAAAATTTGGTTCAAAAACAACCTATCTCAGCTAAAAATGTATTGAATTTTCGTTAATATAGGCCGTTCTAGTTTTTTTTGGATTTCGGACCCAGCACGAACACGTACGAGCACGACACGAAATCGCGTTTTCAAGCACGAGCACATGGACACACGCGTGTGTATTTCGTATCACGGTCAAAAACACGCACGACGCCCATCTCTACTTACAATGAGCATAAGTAATCTTCTTTTGAAAATATTGATATAAGGGCTACGTGCTGCAATACTATAGGTTCGTTACCTACAACATTTTTATATCCCAACGAAAGACTTAGGAAACGAACTTGCAAAAGTTGCGGGTCCCGTGATATCATGGCTACGTAATGTAATACACTTATGAAATCGACATATTTATATCACAACAAAAGAATTAAGACACGAACTTGTCTAATTTCTTTTTCAAAACTCGAAAACACTTGTGCTAAACATCAAGATTTCTGCGACAACCATAAGAAATATATGCTAGTATTTTCTTGAGAAATTTCTTGGGAGGTGAAAAGGTAGAAAGATTAAAAGTGATCATACAACTTTGCTGTGAAAAAACCCTTCCACCAAGCTCACAAGAATGAAACTTGACCTTGGTGGACTTGAATTTGCAGTATAACTGACTTACGTTAATTGAAAGAAGTCAAAAACCTATCAAATTCAAGTCGTCCTACCATCTTACCAACAGGAAAAGGGTCCTAGGGTTGTCAGAAAAGCTCACATCTGCTGTTGCCTATCAAGTTAAGGTCGTTTATTTAAAAGTGCTAACACTTTTGTTATGACATTTTGTAAATTAATTTATTATGTTTCAAAGTTACGAAATGGCCTTGAGATCGTGTGGCGTATGACTTCAGTGTTTTTATTGTTGTCATTGTAAAATGAACGTATCTACTATGCCAATGTAATTGCTTGTTGCTCTTGTTTATTTATATTCCCTTGGTAGCGATAGAATGCGCTAGTTGGGTGAATGTGGTGGCGGTGTTGGTATCAAGGTTATCCAATTAAAGAGATATAATGTTGCAAAAAGTTCTCATAAAATTTATGTATAAGTGTAAATATACATATGTACATAGATATGTTGACAAAAATTAAACATTGCAAAAAATTGTTTAATTGTATTTATTTTAGATTCAAAAAACGACTTAAAAACACTTCACAGCATAGATAGACACCATTCACAATGGTGATAAAGTCACATAAGCTACATACCTCCTAGCTTAAGTTTCTATGTATGAGCACCGCGTGTGAATTTCGAGTAATTACCATGTGACACTTCAGCTTACTGCCAGCGGCTTTATTTTTAGCACATTTCTGCATGCCGTAATGCTACTTTGACCGAGCGCGGTTAACATACAATAGCGAATGGTTATTTTATGCAAAGTAAACCAAACTTGGTGTCCCCTACTATGTACCACCGCATGAAAAATGTCCATAACAAAATGATTTCGTCCAAATGCCACTTCGTGTCGAAGGTAGAGTGCTCAAATTTGTGGTGCACTATCAGGCAATCGGTAGCAGCGGCACTTTTAGCTTACAACAAATGCCGACTTATCATACGAACTACGTAAATGGTCAACATATTCTTGAAAATTTATTTGCAACACTAATCCTTTAGTGATGCTAATCGAACTTAAATTCTTTACTTAGCGGAAACGCAAATACTTATTTGCTGACTTACGCGTTCCGTTCCTTCCTTCCTTCCTTCTTTCCTCATACCCCATAGTACTAGAGATTTGAAGGTTTAACTCATGTATTACAGAGTAGAGATGGGCTTTTTGTGCCCATGTGCTCGTGTTCGAAAATGCGATTTCGTGTCCTGCTCGTGCGTGTTCGTGTTGAGTCTGAATAAAAACGAAATGCCTATTTGAACGAAAATTCAATACTTTTTAGCTGAGAGAGGTTCTTTTTGACTCAAACTGTTGAAAAAAAATCTGAAATATATTAAAGGGGGTTGGTTTCTCCCCTGCAAACCGAATCAAAAATCAGAAATCCGTGCGTGTCGTGCTTTAGTGATTTTTTTCCGGGCGTGTTAGTGCTTACTTTCGAAAGTCTTTTGCGTTACCGTGTCGTTTATTTTATTTGATTTTATTTTATTTTATTTAATTTTATTTGATTTTATTTTATTTTATTTTATTTTATTTTATTTCATTTTATTTTACTTTATTATTGTTCCTTTTTTGAATATATTAAGATGGATGGTCAGAAACTCTCGTCGCACCCCAAGAAAGTCGCTGTTACTTCAATTCCGTACATGGCATACATATAGTTCCATCCGAACTATGACTTTATTTTTTTTGTTTAATTCAAAATGCGTTTTTGTTGTTTTTATTGTTGTCAGCTTTAGTTCATTTAAAGCATAAAACCCTTCGAGGTCGCACTTAAGCATTTACAGCCTCCGCATTTACGCCTTATGTGCCTAAGTTTGCATTCACCATTGTGCGCTGGCATTTCATATCCATTGAGCTACGTTGGCGCATGCGCAGTCGCTTTGTGTGCGTTTCCATTTAGATTATAAACGTTTAATAGTGTTAGCATGGTGACGGCTATGTAATGTCTGTTATTTTTCACCAATTAAAATTGAATGCAACGCATTTTTAGTGGTCGCTCCTATTGATGTTGTGCGCTGGGCTGAGTGAAAAAAATGCAATTTGCCGACGTAACGACAAAAACCACCTTACACCAAACACGCATCCAGCGAAGTAAAGTTTGTTATGTAGCTTGGTTTTTGTTCCTCTGTTACATACACACAGACACATAAATATATTTGTTATGCACTTGTTGGGACACTCTTGAAAATTAGTGGTTTGCCGGAACGTGATAATGGGGACCTGACTGCGCCGCGCCGTCGCATTGCATTGTGTTGCTCGTAAATAATGTGCAAACGACTTTTTTAAATGTGTCAAAATTATCAACCATAATTTTAGCCAACAATAGTGCTTATTTATCATATTTAAATGGCAATAAAATGCTCTTTATGACGACAGCAACACCACATAAATCTAAATTTCGAAACGGTCCCAAACTCATAAAAATACGAAAAAAGTCAATAATTCATTATAATTGCACACACATCATTCGGTCACACTCACATCATTTGCTCTACTCATTTGCGTCAGTTGCCTCAAATGCACGTACAAATTTATTTCGCTTGCTGCTGTGGTACTGTGATGCTCTAGTTTTGCATTATTCTGTTCCAAATACTTGCTGCAATTTCTTCGACCACGAGGAGAGCGACTTTAGAAAATACGTATAAGGGTGTGCTTTAATTCATTATCCTCATGAATTGGACTTTCAAGCGCCGCCTTTAGGCATCGCGACACAAGTGTAAACACCGAGCTATATTGTACTATCCACCACTAGTGAGGATGTTACTTAATAAAGGCTTCTTTCGTGTTTTCTTTATTTGAAAAAATTAATTATGTTTGGAAAGTGCCACGCCCACTTTTGTAAAGAACGTGTGATCAATATCTAGGAAACGTACAGGGTCTCATGTGGTCCACATTTAGGTCAATATCTCGGAACTGGCATATGAAGCTTAGAACCACACCCTGTTAAAACCCTCATCAACACCTTTCATTTGGTACCCATATTGTCCAAAAACTTCCTAGGGCCACATCTGGTCCACATTTTGATCGATATCTCGGAAACTGCTTCATACATGGGACTTGAAACAAATTCTGGTTAAAACTCGCATTAACACCTTTCATTTCATATCCATATCGAAGAAATACTTACTTACTCACAGCTGGGCCACATTCGGTTTCAAGACCCTAATCATCTAGGGCTAAGAAATATAGTTTAAAACCTATCCTTTTAGAAGATTTCAGTCGTGATACACCGTGAGTGGAGACATTTATACCCATCGTACTAGTACTAGTACAAAGGAATTATAAATTTTTACACTTAACGGCAAGGGCGGACTTAGGGGCGGGGCAAGAGGGCATGTGCCTACCTCAGACGGTATTTTTATGTACTGTGGATACTCACGTGGCACCGCCCACTTTTAAGGGAGGCATTTTTGAAAATTTGACTGGTCGTAACTTTTAAACTGATTACGGTAGAATCATGGAATTTGAGACAAGGTGTACAAGCATTATAGGGAGTAACCTGGTGAAGTTGGATGAAATCGCTTCCCGACCACGCCCACTTTCGATATGGAAAATTTCGAAAGCTAAAATTGTACAATTTGGTAGGGAAATCCTCCTGGTCATCCTATTGTGATTTTCTGTTAACTTTTAAAATTGGACGTGGTATCGTGCATTGTTAAGCGGGGTATTTTTGAAAATTCGAAGGTTATGACCTTAAAACTGTAACAGAACGATGAAATTTGGCACCGCTGGCTATTTAATGTAACGTTTACACTGCACCATATGCGTCACTTTTGGCCAAGTTTTTTCGAGACCGTTCATCCGCAGATTCAATTTGATTAGGTCAAATTAGATTAAATTCATCTAATTTGACAAACAATTTCATTCTGCGGACAAACATTCTCGAAATAACTTCGACAAATGCGACGAATTTGGTGCAGTGCAAATGTATCATTAGACTTTCTTGTTATATATTTGATTTTTATACCCAGCGTACTTAGGTTGAAAAGAGGAGTTCATTAAGGCATGTCCGTCCGCTTGTCCGTCCCTCCATCTGTGTACACGATAACTTGATTAAAAATGCATGAAATTGTATATACGGGCTAATTTTTGGCCAAGGTATTGAAAATGGGCGAAATCGGATGATATCCACGCCCCCCTTTTCGATATCGAAAAATTCGAAAATCACACAAATTGACATTTCTCGGTAGCTGAAATGGCTAAAATGATATTATTTTATAGGTGAATCCTCCTGGTTATTCTCTTATGATTTTTCCATAAATTTTTTGTGGTGGGCGTGGCACCGCCCACTTTTAAGGGAGGCATTTTTGAAAATTTGTGGTCGTAACTTTTAAACTGACTACGATAGAACGATGGAATTTGGCACAAAGCATACTGGTATCGTTGGGAGTATACCTGATGAAATTGGAAAAATTGCTCTCCAACCACGCCCACTTTCGATATCGAAAGCTTCGAATGTCACCTAAATTGATATAATTCGGTAACGGAAATGGCTAAAATTATATAGTTTGGTAGGATGAACCCACTAGTCATTCTATTATGATTTTTTGACAACTTTTTAAAAGTAGGGGTGGCATCGCCCACTTTTAAGGAAGGCATATTTGAAAATGTCACAGGTCATTGCTTTTAAACTGATTACGGTAGAACAATGAAATTGGTACAAAGTATACTAGCATAATATGGAGCATACCTGATGTAATTGGACGAAATCGCTTCCCGACCCCGCCCACTTTCGATATGGCAAATTTCGAAAATCACACAAATTGGCATAATACGGTAAGGTAAATAGCGAATGGTCCTTCCCGTGATGCCAACGGCGAGTATCGAAGGAAATTCAACGATGAGCTGTACGAGCTTTACGCAGACCTGACCATAGTTCAGCGGATTAAAGCCCAAAGGCTCCGCTGGCTGGGTCATGTTATGCGAATGGAAAAAGAAGCTCCAGCACAGAAAGTTTTACTATCGACACCCGAATTCGGCAGCAGAGGAAGGGGGAGGCCTCGACTGAGATGGAAACAACAGGTGGAGGATGACTTGTACTCCCTTGGGGTTTCCAATTGGCGTCAGTTATCGCTAAAAAGGAATGGCTGGCGTGCTTTGATTCGAAACGGCCAAAATCGCCTAGGCGGTTAAGCGTCATCATGACGCAAGCCAAGATTAGAAATAGCGAAGATAGTAAAAACTTTAGGTAAATCCCCCTAGGGCCTATATTATTGTTATCCCGTTCTGAAAATTACCGGTGTGTATTTAATGTTCGGTTCACCAGAACTTAGACTTCCTTACCTGTTATTTTTATTTTTGTTACAGCAGACAGTCTGCTCATGGTCGCTTTATCATAAGATATTTCCAAATCTCATTCTACGAGAACATCTGTTCGAAAGGAGAGCCACCAGAGATAGACCTTCTTGTAAATTGGGCAGAGATTTAAACGTTATTCCCAGAGTTCGACGATCAGCGTCGATCAATGCTGCAAAAAAAGAGAACCCTAATGTGCACGCACATAGAAGATCGTTTAACATATTGCAAGCAATAACTCAGCAAGAAATAATTAATTAGTATTCCGTATAATTAAATTTACGAGGTGGTTTCCGTTGAAGTGGTCCTTGTCAGGCAATAAATAGGATAATGAACTCATTTGGTAAGATGCTGAATAATTAATTTACATGCGTTATATAAAAAATAAACTTTAATTAATTTCAAAAGCGTATTTTGATGACATAAGCTGCCTACATCCTGCAGGTCGGGTGATTTTTTATTTTTTTTTGGTTTAGAACAGACTTAAGGCTAGTGAACAGTTCTTTATGTAAGATTTCAATGTGGTTGGCAGATTCGCTTCAGTTAGCACCAGAAAATCTTTCATTTTTCGTAGAGGTTAGATAGACTCAAAGCTTTATCAACGAATATGGCCACTTTTCACTCGCACTATCAATCTTCTGCTTTCCTTAAGGTTTACAGAACAGATAAGAAAGTTGAGACTCTGATAAGGTTCGATGGGGTCAAACAAATTTTTAAAGCGACAATCGGGGCTGAACCGGATACATATCCACCAAGGGTAGCCTTTACCAAATGGCTTTGCTGTTAATACAACAATAACAGCAAGAACAACAAGGAACTGATCACAACTCTATAGCTTTAATTGGCAACTCTATTAAAAAAACAAGTAAGGAAGTCTAAGTTCGGTTGAACCGAACATTAAATACCCAGTGGTAGTTTTCTGAGCGGAATGATACACGGAGGGAAATCTATGGATGGAACATCCATAATTATTGATATCACATTAAATAAAAATTGATAATTCTGTCCCATCAATGAATATGGATTTTTCATCAATGCTTTTTTGATAAATCACTATTGAAATGGTATCCATTTAAACTATTGATAAATTCTAAATAGTTTAAAAAAACAAAATTTTATATAAGTTAACATTTGGTTTCAGTAAGATTCGAACCCTGCTCCTCTGGCACGTTAGCCCAGTATTCTACCATTCGGCTACGGCATTTTATAAAATTTTTAGAAAAATGTTCAATCATAAGAAATTCAAAAAATTTTGAAATTAAAAAAAACGCTCCAACAAGTTGTAATATTGTTAGAAAATCCATAGTAAAAATTGTTGAACTATTATGATTATGCGTCCCAGAAAAATTTACATTTCGCCAATATATATTAATGCGGTGTCTCTACCATGATTACTATGCAGTAAATATGGATATGGATATACCGACAATAGAAATACATATCACGACCATAGATATGGACATGCCGTTCAAATATATTAGTATTCTATCCATAAATATAAAAAACAGTACATCATATCGAAATGGTTGACATGTCATTTTACTTTTTATTGGGAGCAAATAATATTTGATAACTCGCTCATTCTGAATGAATATTGCATCAAACTCGTCGCTATCAATAGCGATATTGTCACAACATTCAATGCATTTCTCTCAGTGTAATGATATAGGCCCTAGGAGGATTTACCCACCAATTTATACTATTTAGCTATTTACCTTACCGAATTATGTCAATTTATGTGATTTTCGAAATTTTCCACTTAAAAAGAGTATCAAAAAAATTATAATAGAGTGGCCAGGGGGATTCACTTATAAAACTATATCATTTTAGACATTTCAGCTACCGAGATATACAAAAATTATGAGATTTTCGAAATTTTCGATTTCGAAAAAGCGGGCGTGGTTATCATCCGATTTTAGTAGCAACCTACCTCGGCCAGAAAGTAACCTGCATATAAAATTTCATGCAAATATCTCGCTTATTTTGTGCCGTTACGTAGTACCATTATGTGGACAAAATTATAATACCCCTGTAATAGTACGCTGGGTATTATAACCAATTCTAGAAGCAATTAGTGAGAATCACATTTGTCCACTTCATTAACTTATCTGAAATTGTGTTAAAAACCCGTAAATATCAAAAAGTTTACTTACAAAACATGCCCGTATTAATCGAATACTATGTACTTGGGTGCAAAATGATCTAATTGCAAGTATTAAAGTGAAATAAAAACTTAATGACTAATTCTACAAAATCCATACAGACACACAAATGAATACTGAAAAACAAAATTATCGTTTGTTGACTATAGTAATGGCAGTTTTAACGATTACTAAGACACTTAAGCAAGAGTACTAGTAATCCATAAAGGTAATATTGCTAACGAACCCAGGGGGTATGGACTTGACTGATTTGACGGACAGCTGTAATGACCAAAATAGAAATGAGCGCATAACCGACACTATCGAAATTAACCGTCAATTTTAATGAATGTAATTTTGGAAACAAAGCTCTCAGCGAGATAAAGCGGTTATATTTCCGTAATGTAAAATAGTCGTCGGCGGCAGCGGCGGCATAGATACTACCACAATGACTACGCCCGCGCTACCAGCAAATTCCACAGAGGCGAGTCAGCGGCAAATTGGTAGCGGACATAACAGCACACAACTGGACAAAGATCGCGTCGCCGCGGCAATAACCAACCACAACTATATTAATTTACAAATAAATGTTGCAAAAAAAGTGTACACTTTAGACTGAGCCATTATGTTTTTTTTTTTTACTAATTTTAAGAGGTCTACCATTGCTAGTTTAAATTTTTAAAGACTGATTCAAAATTCCTAACAAAAGTTTTTTTTTCAGGCGGGCTGTTAACGGGTAATAAGGTTTTAAGCCTTGATATGGTTTTCTGATTTTACTTTTTTTTATTTTAAATTTATCACATTTAAATTATGAAAATTTTGTTGACTTTTGACCAGTCGGATAATTTTTATCAAATTATACTTTTCAGTTTTTGGCGAAAAAACAAGTTGAAAATGCAACAAATACTAACAATCTCACTTACGACGATTGCAATTTTGATCTTGTTGAGGGATCTTGTCAAACCGCGTTGTAATGTATTGTTACACTTTTTTTATCACCTTTACAGGTCATCGGTCACAAGGAGATTAGGAGTATGTAACAGCGCAGTACGTAACCATTGCACCAAAAACTGCTTAGTATACATATCTGCCAGCAAATTGAAATTTCGTTTTTCGCGGTTGGGTTAGTTTTTTATATTTTATTTTATTAAAATTTATTCATTTTTTTTATACTTATTTTCGTGACTTCCTCTGCGAAGTGTGAAAAAAACAAATATGGCTAAAATTAAACCATAAATATGGATTTTGTAAATATAGCGACTCTGGCGCCATCTACGGGCAATAATATATCCTAGGCAAAACCGTCAACTAGTTTTTGAGTCAATTCGTTACAATTAATTATTTCATTACTTCTTTATTTTATGTTATCTTTAGAGATTAGAAAAATATGTGAAGTTAAACCTGAAAATTATTTTGTGGGTTTATTTGAAAAAAAAGGTAAAATGGTAAATGGTAATTATGTTAGCATAATTTTAGGCGGTAGATAAATTATTTTATTTTATCTTATTTTATTAATTTTTTTTAATTCAATTTAATTTTATGTTAATTTTTTTATCTTATTTTTTTTAATTGGATTTTATTTTATTCTATATTAATTTTTTTAAACTATTTTATTTTATCTTTTTATACCCAGCGTACTAGTACTAGTACAAGGGTATAATAATTTTGTCCACATAACGGTACCACATAACGGCACAAAATAATCGAGATAGATATAGACTTCCATATATGAAAGTTCTTAGGTTAAAAAAGTCCATTAGGCATGTCCGTCCGTCTGTCCGTGTACACGATAACATGAGTAAAAAATTGAGATATTTGCAGGAAATTGGCTAAAATAATATAATTTTATAGGTGAATCCCCCTGGTCATTCGCTTGTGATATTTCCATACATTTTTTGAAGTGGGCATGGCACCGCCCACTTTTAAGGAAGGCATTTTTGAAAATTCGATTGGTCATAATTTTAAACTGATAACGATGGAACGATGAAATTTATCACAAAACTTAATAGTATTGTTGGGAGTATACCTGATGAACGTGGATAAAATCGCCTTCCAACCACGCCCACTTTCGATAGCGAGAACTTCGAAAATCACCTAAATTGACATAATTCGGTAACGGAAAAGGCTAGTTTGGTGGAATGAACACCCTAGTCATTCTAATATGATTTTTTGATAAATTTTTAAAAGTAGGCATGACACCGCCCACTTTTCAGGGAGGAATATTTAAAAGTTTCACGGGTCATAACTTTTAAACTGAGTAAGGTAGAACGATGAAATTTGGTACAAGCTATACCTGATGTAATTGGACGAAATCGCTTCCCAACCACTCCCACTTCCGAAATGGAAAATTTCGAAAATCATATGGAAACTACCGCTAGGTATTTAATGTTCCGTTTACCCGAATTTAGGTTTCCTTACTTGTTTTATTTAGTTTTATTTTATTTTATATTATTTAATTTAATTTTAATTTATTTTATTTCATGTTTTATTTTATTTTATTTTGTTTTATATTATTTAACTATTTTTTTGTTTTGTTGTATTTTTTATTTCATTTTGTTTTTTAGATTATTGTTAAATTATATATTTGTTTAGGAAAAAATGTTACTTGGTCCAGTCTAATACTAACACACGCACGGTATTCTTTCGGTGTGCATTAATATGGGCTAAAGCAAGGCGAGAGTTAATATTATTTCCACCTACTCGCGAAATCAATTTAGTTCGTGTGGCACGTGCTCCAAATGTGCTTAGAAAACAAAGTGGCTAACAAAAGATAACACAAAGCCACATAAACTAGCAACAACAACGAAAAACAATAGACTTACATATAAGGAAATATTAAGTGGAAATAATCGAAATTAGATAAAAAAATATTTTAAAAAGTTAATCTTTCCCTTTGGGGGCGATACCGCCATCAAGTGCGGAAATCTTTGCGTATCTGTTTATTTGTCTGTCTGGCAGCTGGTGAGTTGAAAAGCAATCGCTATTCCGCTTAGATGAATGTAAGAAAAAGTATGGCTAAGAATGTTTTAACCATTCAGATAGGATTACATGCAAAGAAAACCATGCCATATTTGGAGCCCAGTGGTGAAGGGTTAACAGAGTGTTTGATCCAGATATTGCGCTGCTGTTTCACTAATTCGAAATTTCAAAATTGGCTACCGGAATGAAGTGGGGGACTGTGCATACTTTTGCATCAAATTCGCCAGCGATGAAATAAAATAAAATAAAATAAAATAAAATAAAATAAAATAAAATAAAATAAAATAAAATAAAATAAAATAAAATAAAATAAAATAAAATAAAATAAAATAAAATAAAATAAAATAAAATAAAGTAAAATAAAATAAAATAAAATAAAATAAAATAAAATAAAATAAAATAAAATAAAATAAAATAAAATAAAATAAAATAAAATAAAATAAAATAAAATAAAATAAAATAAAATAAAATAAAATAAAATAAAATAATAGGGTAAAGTTATATACAGAAAGAAGAAGTAGAAAAAATAAAATGATTCCTTTCGCTTATATTCGCATATTACCCGAAGAGCTATAGTTTTAGTTAGAAAAACGTCTTATGTATTTACATATGTTCTACAAAACTGCCCTCGTATTATCCATGATTTCAAAAATTGATTTAACAAAATTGTGTTAGCTACCATTCCATTCGCTGACGTAGTAGTAGCACCATGCTTACAACCATAGCCTATATGTGTTTTAATCAGGCGTTGGCGAATATTTCAGAATGCGCGGCCACCAAGGTAGATCGCCATAAGGAACAGTAGCTGTTAAAGTAAAAACATGAAATGGGAGCGATTTAGCCGTAAGGATTTGGGTAAACTCCAGACAACATACGGACTTTGACAGAGTGTAAGAAATGTCTACCTTAAAACAATGCCTTGAAGTTCGCTTCCTCTAAGATTTACAAATTTTACTTCCTTTTGGCTATAAATATGTAAAACTGTAATTTGTCATGCCCGCCCCTTTGGCTGGCTATTTTTTAAATTTCATTGAATATGAACGTATATGCCCAGTGTAGTATATTCATGGTTTGCTAAGAATGCCCGCCATACATTTTCGCAGACATTAAATAATTGAGCGATATCATTCATTCAATCGCTTCATAAAAATATTTGTGTATACGTAGCACAAGCGTGTAATGGGTCGTTGAGGTGGGCTAGCCAAACGCCAGTGGGTCAATTGTTTAGTTTGTCGGTTAGTTGGTTTATTGGCTGCGTGGTTACTCTGCTAGTGATCAAAATTGCTCAATCGGTTCATGTCTAGGCTAAAAATGTACAGAATTACTGACCGCTTAACACAATAAAATCACTGATGAAGTTAAACGTATAATTAAGTTTAGCAAGTTGATTACAGAAGAACTAGTGCTACCAGGGGGAATGAGACATGCTCTAATGTTCTCAAATCATGCCTGATACCCTTAAAAAGGTGAGCCGACAGTAATTGTGGGCATGATTGTGGGCATTTCTACATCGATGCTTCCATCCGTTCAATCCATATTTTTTTAATTATGCACCAAGCACTCTCTAAACCTCAGAATTACTTATTTTCATAAGCCGGCCACTGGAGTAGGAGTGCATTTCTTTTAAACTTGTGCGCGTTTTACGTTTAGCAATTTTGCCGTAGGCAAAAACTCCAAATTACGAAAAACTATTTTTTATCGGTTGAAAGATTTTGTTTTGTGTGTACGCTACCTATTTGGAGCAAATCCTGCACCCAGAGGAGGTTTAGATATGGGTGGTCCTTTTTGCTGCTGAATACTGTGCATGCAACGATGTTATGCAAGTGTTAAATAAAGAATTTAGTTCTGTCGGGTGCACAAAGAAAAAAAACCTAATGTTTAAACATAAGTTCCAAACAAAGGTTGACCCAAGCCGACTCGATATCAGAGCTATTTTTGAACTTAATGCTTGAAAATAATAATATATAATCATAGCGTCCAGGGACAGTCGGTGAGTGAGGGAGTTCGAAAAGTTATGAAATCAAGAATTGGTACACATCCATCTTGACCGTCACGTCCCTGCCAAACACGACAGCGCGGCCTACGTTTTGTAAAAGTCAGGCTTTTATTCCAGTAAATAGGATTTTTTTAAATTTTTACTTTGTTTTATTTTTATACCCAGCGTACTAGTACTAGTACAAGGGTACTATAATTTTGTCCACATAACGATACTACGTAACGGCACAAAATAATCGATGTAGATATAGAGTTCCTTATATGAAAGTTCTACGGTTGAAAAGAGGAGTTCATTAAGGCATGTCCGTCCGTCTGTCCGTGAACACGGTAACTTGAGTAAAAATTTAGATATTTTCATGAAATTTTATATACAGGTTACTTTCTGGCCAAGGTAGGTTGTTATTGAAAATCGGCGAAATCGGATGATAACCACGCCCCCCTTTTTCGATATCGAAAATTTGGAAAATCACATAAATGTACATATCTCGGTAACTGAAATGGTTAAAATGATATAATTTTATAGGTGAATCCCCCTGGTCATTCTCTTATGATTTTTCCAACATTTTTTTATAGTGGGCGTGGCATCGCTGATTACGATAGAACGATGGAATTTGGCACAAAGCATACTATTATCGTTGGGAGTATACCCGATGAAAGGGGATAAAATCGCCCTCCACCCATGCCCAAGATATAATTTTATCGGTGAATCCCCCTGGATTATATAATTATTTTTTGATAAATTTTTTAGAGTGGGCGTGCACCGCCAAGCATTTTTGAAAACTCGACTGGTCGTAACTTTTAAACTAATTACGGTAGAACGATGAAATTGGTACAAGGTATACTAGCATAATAGGGAGTATACCTGATGTAATTGGACGAAATCGCTTCCCAACCATGCCCACTTCCGAAATGGAATATTTCGAAAATCATAGGAAAACTACCTCAGAGCTGGACTATCACAATGAAGGCCCAGGTTCAAGCGACAGGTAAAAAGTGCAGTTTTTTTCAGCGCTTTCTCTAATAAAGGTAAGAATTTCTCCGCATACAGTTTTGTGTTTCTACAAATGCAATCGTTTTTTCGTTACATTTTACTTTAGCATTCTTACTAAACAAAAAGTGTTACAATTTCGTTGTTCTTTTTCATTTTTATTTAATCTGTCGGTATTTGTCGGCCGGACTTTGCCTACGTCGCATTGTCTCAAACTCGCTGTAATTCAAATTATTTGGAATTTTTATTTGTATTTTGAGACGCAACTGTTAAAGGAAGTTGTATGTATTTATATTCAGAAAAATATCATAATTTCTCACTGAAATAGCTGCGGCAACTGTAGCTAAAAGAGATTGTTATTTTGTAGACAGCGACAGTGAGGCCATAAGGCTAACACTGTCAGCATACCAATCAAGCAATGCAGTTAGCATTTATTCTACTTAACAAACACTTGACATGTACATACGTAAATATGTGCGCTAAGCAGCTGCGATTGAAGCTGGAAGTTTTAACACAACGGCAAAAGTGTTATAGGTTCATACAGTGTGTTAAAGTAGAAGTGGTTTCGCGCTTTTTTCTATATATTCCACCAATTTTACGAGTTTATTTATACTTGTAACTACTAAATGCTTTTGCAAGTCGCATCATGTCTGTAATTTGCATTTTTTCCCTGAGGCTACTTTCAAGATAGCAAAAAACGTCGGAGCATCTGGTCTGCAATTTCATAACTTTGTTTTATGGCACACTCTAATGTATGTATATAATCAAATTTGTATGAACGTGCTAGTAGTACAAGGCACGTGTTCAATTTTCTCTACATATTTGCAAAGTAAGTGTACACAAAGTTTATTTACAGCAGCATAATATGTCGGCTAGTTGACCTGTCACTTATCACCGCATGGTCGCGCAAAAAGTTCGTTGCTGCAGTCTTTCGTATGTCATTGAATATTAAGCCTACGTAACATGTACACATTTAAATTGTACATACACACATATCTACATCCAAAACGATTATTGCTTGTATTTCATAATGCAACAATAAACAGAAAAGTGATGTGAGCGACAGCTGCAAATGACAGCAACAAAATTGCAACAACAAAAAAAAACGCGAAAAAATTTGAAAAATGGTTGCAAAAAAAAAAATAAGTTAAAAAAACCAAAAAAAAAAACAGACTTATATAAACATTTTTAGTTGTAATGGTAATTAATTTTAGCCTTATAAAATAAACTACATATTTGAAAGCCGTCAATAGTGTGTATTTCCACTTGAGTGTCATTAAATCTGGTCCAATTATGCTTTACAAGAATTCAACAATTCCGCGCATAACCATCAATACTAAAAACGATTGTTAACCGACATAAAACAGCGGCTGCTTGGTCAATATATGACTACAAGTACAATATACACACAAATGTACAATGCAGAAAATTTGACTAGTTTAGAGTGAACCAAGAGCTAAACCGTTGTACAGCGATATTCCAAACTCCGCAGACATCACTCATTTTATAATGGATGAAACCATTACAACTGGATAGTCGTCCCGGAATATAGAACGATTGTAAAAATTTCAAAGCTGTATCTATCTATGATGGGGACCAGGTACTCGGGGTCAAAGTCACCAATTTGTCGTAGAATAACCCTGAGCTAGTATATAGTGTTCTCAGACCCGCCAGACACCCCGATTTGCGAATTTTCCTATGAAAATTCGTTCCGTCCTTACAATTTAACGGATTTGGCCAACTTTGGCTATTTTATTTAAATACCCGAGTTTTTCGAATAGTCTGCAGAACACTATCCTTAAGTACACAGTAAAAAGAAAAGTATTAAATTAATACCATTTTTCGTTTAATTGAGAGAAAGAGTATTATTTTATTATTATTTTAAGACCATTTGGACTAATTTAATTGCCAATATTGAGAGAGAGAGAGCGATTTAGTATTATTTTGGTATTATTTTAAAACCATTAGTCCAAATTTAATTTCCAAACTTTTTCAGGCTCTTAAAATAATACTATTTGGTCTTAAAATTAAAAAAAGTAGTCTTTCATTTTTTACTGTGTAGTATCATGCATTTGTAGACTTTGCCAGACAGCTCAACGCTGAGGACTTTTCATCATTCTTACTGCGCTTTCATATGTTTAAACGGGTTTGTCCAACTTTGGCTATTTTTAAATGGCGGATCCTTACACTTGTGTCGTAGAACACTACCTTTAAGTAGTATTACATATTTTTAGAATTCGAACATGACAAAAACTTCAGCCAGACACCTTAAAGCTCGGGACTCTGGGCTCTTATTATAATGAACTTTTTATAAGGCTACCTTTATATGAGGGCCAGTATAGCGGATTTTCTCATTTCTTAATGATAATTCACACAATTGCTGCTGGGTACATTGTGTGTACGTACTTAATGAACTTTATTGCAACAACATAAGCCACCACATATGCTGTCACAATGTAACATTCAAGCAAAATTTGGTCTAATTCGATTGGTCAATGACAAAACATAAGAATTAAAAAAAAAGTGAAACTAGAGCATTTTCCGGATACCCGTGTGACACGCTGGGTCGTTTGAACAGCCTTGCCGGCCGGTTGTCAGCCAGTTGTTTACCTCTAGCAGTCAGGCGATTAATAGAACAAAATGTGCTCACTGTTGGTGTTTTGCAGTTTTCGGACGCCAAAAATAAATTTGATATACAAACATGGACACATATACTATTTGTTATGTTGAACGTAAAGCTCTGTGTATATCACAGTTTGCCCACTCCAAACTGTTTGCCTTGTCTTTTCCAGCCATTGTCAATCCAATGTGCAGTGCTGCTGTTCCATTTTTAGTTCTAAATTCTTATTCTGCCATACTTAGCTTATTTTTATCGTCTACGCCGACATTTTGTGAAGGCCGAGACGGATGTACTCAAGAAGGCGTCTAACTGTGGTTCGTTTTGAGTATTATTGTGGATTAATACAATACCTGCATACACTTCGTATAACTAGCCGTGGTATAGATCTGTTGGGAGACGAAAAGCTCTTTACAACGAGAAATTATCTGAAATGTCCTACTGTAGCTCAGAATTCGCATATCACAGTTGGATTCCAATTGCGACTTTTTATTTTTGCTGCATTCCGCGGTTTTCCATTTTGAGTTTGTTACTTTGATTTGTTCGCTTTAATTTTGAAACGAATTTATATTAATTATGGTATGCGATAGGAAATATTTTTACCAATTGACCATTGCACATTCTGAATTATTGCATTGACGTGAGAATTTGGCTTTTTGGCTCCACGTGTTCCGTACCAGTATTGATTGGTGTATGTAGGTAGGATTGTTTGTAAATAGTTCATGCGGTAATAGTAAATGGTTCGAAATTTTTTAAATAACTCCATTTATCAAATGACCCAATTACGTATTGCATTAATCGAAGTGTTGATTGAGTGAACAACATTTTTTTATTTGGTCCGGTCTAAAAATTCTAATAATCTATATATATAAAATTCAAATTTTGTATGTAGATATGTATCGACGTGCCATACGAAAACTAGCACTTTTAAAAATTTTTACCAAAACTAACACTTTCAAATTCTGTAAGAAGACTAACACTTTTATTTTGTGTCTTTTTTTCACTTTAGGCTAGTACATTTTCTTCAGAGAAAAACTGAAAGTGTTAGTTTTCGTCAGACACAAAATTTGAGTGTTAGTTTGAAAATTTTGTGGACTTTTGACCAGTCGAATAATTTCTATCAAATTATTATTTTGAGTTTTTGGCGAAAACAAGTTGAAAAATGCTACATACAATACGAACTACGATGATTGCAATTTCGATCTTGTTGAAGGATCTTGTCAAACCGCTTTGTATTGTTGCTTATTGCTTATTTCTCATCACCTTTACTGGTCATCGAACCAAGGAGAGGAGAGAAAGAATTTCTAAACCGCAGTGTGTAACCATTACACCAAACACTGCTTAGTGCGCCTGCAGGCAAATTGCAACTAAGTATATCTTCGCCTATTTTTGTTGTTATTTTTAGTTAGCAACTAGCTGACCCGGCAGACGTTGTCCTACCACAAATTTATTTCCCTGTATGTTTCTCTAACCCGATAGCTATATCTATTTTAATCCATATCCCTATCTCCTTCGTATAGGAGGAACCGCGCCCCCTTTTTCGTTTGGTCTTACCCCTAAAAAGTTAGGTATTGATGAGAAAATAAGCCTTGCAAAAAATTAGCGCTCTAACTTGACACTTAGGGTTGGCTATTTTTTCGCTCTTTCTCATACATTTTGTATGGGGAAAAATGGCATTTTTTTAAATTTTCTTTTAATTTTTGAATCTTTTTTTGAAAATATTTTTACATACTCTTAAAGATGAAGTTTTGAAGCTTCCAAAATAGTATGCCATGTGCGATTGTCTTAACTATTAAGATAATTACAGCCATCAATCAAAAAAATGCCATTTTTCCCCATACAAAATATATGGAAAAGGGCAAAAAATATAGCCACCCCTAAGGGTTAAGTTAGAGCGCTAATTTTTTGCAAGGCTTATTTTCTCATCAATACCTATAGTTTCAGGGGGTAAGACCAATGCTCCTATATCTATACTATCTATATAAAATTCTAACTTGAAATTTTGTACAGCACCCATCCATTTCTTTATATTGCCTTTCAGATCCTGATGGTAGCGATAGGAGTGGGAAAACCATGCAATACAAATCTGTGGCAGAGAATGCCTCCGAAGAGGACTTTCCTCTAGGTGGATTGATATTATGTCGAACAGTCAGGCTGCACTATGTGCCTTGCAGTCTTACACTACAACTTCCAAGCTTGTTCATGAGTGCGTCGCAATTCTTAATGATCTGGGAGCCAAAAACTAAATTTTGTTAGGTTGGGTTCCAGGGCATGAACGGCATGGCGGTAACGAAACATCAGATCATCTTGTAAAACAAGGTGCTCTAACAGCATTTCATGGTCCGGAACCCTTTCTTGGGCTCACCAAGGCTTACGTAGAAGAGACCATAAGCAAACGGGAAAATAAGCAGTTTAGAAAGCATTGACTTGGCAGCCTAGAACAGGCCAAACTCTTTACAGAACTATGTATCACAAAGAGCATCGGCCAGGCTTATTTAATGTAAGGAGGGAAGGTTTAAGAACCCTCACTGGGTATTATACGAGACATTGCAATCTTCGTTATCATGTGAGAAAGATGAATCTGTTCGATACAACAATCTGTCGTTTTTGCGAACTGGATGATACGCCAGCTTATATACTCTGCGTATGCATTGCATTAGCAAGAAAGAGATTTTTCTACCCGAGTATTTGTGTAGTAGGCCTAGCATACTACCGATACAACACCGCGGTCGCCGAATACGTTACTGCCATTTGGTAGAGGGTGAAGTTAGTTTTCGTATCCGAAAATGGGGCTGATCCTTCAAGGACAATCAATACAACGTACTCTATACCTTAAGTAATGGAGGGAAAGTACACAATACTTCATCCTGGACATACATCATCCATCCTGGTAGATCGACTTTTTCGCCTCACATTTCAGTTTTTGGCAGCAAATTTATTACACAACCCCGTCGAACAGGCTATGGATTCCATTATCGTCACAGTCGATAGTGCTCCCCTCCAGGCCAGTACCCTATAAAAGAAAATCAGCTTGAGCACCAAATCCTACATCCAATACCCCTCCGCAGCAATACAGGGTATCCAAGGGATAAGGATCTTGTTTCTTCTCAGGGGCTCTAGGGAGCAGAATTACCTGCGTTCAATTACCTGCGTTCAACTTAAGCCAGTTCTCAAGATTCGTCCCACCTTATCACTTTCGCAGATATCCTCGACTTTTCAAGGACCATTGCTGGCCTACCCCACGGAATGTCCATGGCTCGTGTGACATCATAGCTTCAAAGTTTAACATCATAGCTTCAAAAGTTTTCCTGCGGATTGTCAACAAGTCAGGGGCCCTCCCAACAGTAAACAAGACTGTTCATGCGTTACAATACAATTCAGGCGTATACGACATCAATGTTTCTGGAATATAGTACCCAGTCCAGTAGCTCCAAACTTCCAGTGCCAGAAGAGACAGTGAAACTTTTCAAATGCATATCTGGCACACTACCGGAGGAGAATAAAATTTCTAGAAAAGCCCTGATTGCCCAATATTATTAGGCCCGCTGATTTTCTAGAATTATTCTCTGAAGATGCAGATTCTTGAGCAATCGGAAAAGTTGTTTCCCGATTTGAAGCCTTAGGCCTTTCTTCGCCTTTCACGAATTCTATCATATTCTAAGTTCTTAAAATTTACCAAGTTCTATCATATTCTTAGATCATACATAAACCTTTAACATTAGCCGGGGCTATCAAACTTTTTTCAAAATATAGATGTCACCACCCTAGAAAACTCCCGCAATTTTACAAAGTTATTTATAGTGGGTGTCTTCATTTTAAAACATACCAGAAGTACCAGAAATTAACATAAATCTATTCACAACAACATTTAGCATGCAAAGCGTTTGACGATCCCCTCAACTTTTGTTGCGTTTGCGTGTTTCGGCGCCGCATGCGCCCACGCAACTAATTGTCGCGGCCACGGCAATAAAGTTAACGGTTGTTAGAGAAGCCGCTTTGCCGCATTGGTGCCATAGGTTGTCACACGGCCTTTGCTGTTCACTAATGCAGCTGGTTGTTGTTCTTGTGGTTGCACCATCTTTCGCACATTGTACACCATACGAACAGGCGTGCAAACCAACACACGTTTTCACGATGCAATTGAATGTTGTTGTGTTGCACCATCGCCAGCGCTAAACACTTGTAGACTTTTGCACAACACAAGCAAAAACAATAAAAACGAACTAGAACAACGACAACTGCAACAATAGCAACAACACCATCAACCTCTACTCCTTGCACTTTTGTGGCCTACGCTGAGGCGGCGCTTCGACTGCGGTTTGGTAGTCCGGCTATCCGGGTGTGCTGTGTGTCGTGTTAGAGCAATGACAACTGCTCGTTAAATTGTGAGTATTTGGCCATTTGGCAGGAGGGTTTTAGCCTATTTTGTTTTGTCAATGCGACTATAAAAACCAAAAACAAAAAAACAAGAATGTTCATGTTGACTGTTTCATTGATTTCATTTGTTGTTAGCGAATCGACGGAGGCAAAGTCATTTTTAGCAAAAGTGTCACCGTCCCGCTGTATGAACACTGTCATTGGCACCGTTTTGTTGTTGGTGCAATTATTTGGACGGCGGATGGCGGTGGTTGACGTTTTAGACCTTATTGACTATGTTCGCCGCCGTCGTGCGGTTTGCCACAGTTGCCTTAACACTGTCAGAGTTGTATAATTTATTGCCAACATTAATGTTTAAGCAACAAAGTAAAAACAATTCAATTATACAAAATGCAAATGCTTCGAAAGGAGAAGGGGGAAAGTCACACACTGCAATTTCGCAGATAAGATGTGGGCAATTTACATGGCAATGCGATTTAATATGATTTTGACTTGTCTTTCGCGGTAAATGTAGCGGATGCAACGGATGTTGTAGGTAAGTATGTATTTACATACATGTGCAGTGTACTGGACATTAGGGTGGGTTGAAAACAAATTCAAAACCAGTAAGGAAATCTAAGTTCGTGTGAACCAAACATTAAATACCCAGCGGTAATTTTCAGAACGGGATAACAATTATACAGGCCCTAGGAGGATGTACCTAAAGTATTTACTATCTTAGCTATTTACCTTGCCGAATTATGTCAATTTATATGATTTTCGAAATTTTCCATATCGAAAGTGGGCGTGGTCGGGAAGCGATTTCGTCCAATTACATCAGGTATGCTCCCAATTATGCTAGTATACCTTGTACCAATTTCATCGCTCTACCGTAATCAGTTTAAAATTTATGACCCGTGAAATTTTCAAATATGTCTCCCTGAAAAGTGGGCTATGCCACGCCTACTTTAACCAATTTATCAAAAAATCATAATAGAATGACTTGGAGCTTCATCCTACAAAACTATATCATTTTAGCCATTTCCGTTACCGAATTATAACAATTTAGGTGACTTTCGAAATCGAAAGTAGGCGTGGTTCGAGAGCATCAGGTATACTCCCAACGATACTAGTATGATTTGTGCCAAATTCCATCGTTCTATCGTAATCAGTTTAAAAGTTACGACAGTCTAGCCAAATCTTACTAAGTCTTCATGAAGGTGTGAGGGGTCAAACAAATTTTTTCCAGAATAGTCCGGTCAATATGGACCAGGCCCCAGCAAAATTGTTACTCAGGTTATGTTAGAGAAAGAGCGTATGTTGTTGCCTCGTTGCTTCCAAATGAGCGACTGAGCAAAACAAACAAATGACATGCATTGATTGGCCAAGGTGATCACAACACTTTTAGAAGCGCAGCAACAATTTCATTATTTGAGTGGCCAGGTAATAATCTGTGAGAATTTTATTTTCAGATTTTCGGACAATTGTCCCACTAGCTGCCGGGGTTTCATATAGACATTTGAAACAACAGAGCCAAATTTTGGGAGAGAGCTTTGGTTCGCCGTCAGAAAGAAAACTCCAAAAGTCCTCTTCGATCCCATGTGTGCTAAAAAAGTTATTCGGGGTCAAAGGTCAACAAATTATTTTTTTTTGGACTTTTCTCGAAAGCACCAAGTTTTTTTCGAAAAAGTTATTCGGGTACAAAAGTCGAGAAAAATCCAAATTTGAGGGATTTTTTTTATTTTTTCGACTTTTCACCCCCGCTTCTTTAGCACAAATGGGATCGATGGAGACTTTGACCTTTGACCACGATTAACTTTTTTAGCACACATTTCCTTCTGACGGCGAACCTAAGCTGTCTACCAAAATTTGGCTCTGTGTTAATTATTGTTATTTAAACAAACGTGTTATCGGAGAAGATATCGTTATTTTCAGCGATAGCCAAGGGGCCATCAGATGCCCCAACAGGAGATGTCCCAACAGAACCGCGTAAACCTCGTATGGGTCCCGGGACATAGGGACATTGAGGGAAACTGTAAGGCATACGAGCTTGCCAGGCAGGGCACGACCAAGCAGGTTCTTCAGCTTAGATATGCCGTTTGCCACATGCAAACTAATGCTGAAGGAGCACACACTCCGTCAAGCCAACGAAAGATGGCTGCAATCCCCAGGGTGCCGGATATCGAAACAAACCAAAACAAAATGGGATCTTAAAAGGTCTAGACGCATTATTCATTGGTAGGCATGCAGAAAGGCTAGGTGTGCCCTACCGACGATGCTGTAGGAGTTGCAAAGATGATAAGGAGGAGGAAACAGTGGAGCACCTCATCTGCAACTGCCCGGCTTTAAGCGGCGCGAGAACGCGCTTTTTGGAAGTTCCCTTCCTGGATAGCCTAATCCAGATCGCGGAACTGGACATAAAGGACCTGATGGCCTTCATAAAGTTATCTATGCGGTTCGAGGAGGACTAACGGTTTAGGAGTGTAAGTCCCGGGATTCTGCTATGTGGAAAATCCCAACAACTCATGGATTTTCCATATGGCTGGGTGCCGGGACTGACTTTCCTTGTGTTGGTGGTATCACAACGGGCCTTTCAAAACTGGCCTAAGTGTGCCTCTGCGGCAGCCACTTGAACCTAACCTAACCTAGTCTTCGACGCAGAGAACGAAGTGTGTTAGTTTTCGACGCAGAAAACTGAAGTGTGTTAGCTTTCCACGGAGAAAACTGAAGTGTATTAGTATTCGACGCAGAGAACGAAGTGTGTTAGTTTTCGACGCAGAAAAGTGAAGTGTGTTAGTCTTCCACGCAGAAAACGAAGAGTGTTAGTCTTCGACGCAGAAAACTGAAGTATGTTAGTCTTCCACGCAGAAAACTGAAGTGTGTTAGTCTTCCACGCAGAAAACGAAGAGTGTTAGTCTTCGACGCAGAAAACTGAAGTGTGTTAGTCTTCCACGCAGAAAACTGAAGTGTGTTAGTCTTCGACGCAGAAAGTTGAAGTGTGTTAGTCTTCCACGCAGAGAACGAAGTGTGTTAGTCTTCGACGCAGAGAACGAACTGGGTTAATCTTCCACGCTAACTGAACCGTATTAGTCTTCGTTGGGAGCGACGATATATGCATATAATAATATAGTTTTAATAAGTATCTAGGTGCATAAGATAAGTATTAGAGACTTAAACACGTCCCTGGACAGATAGAAATCGATATTTAGCAAACACGAAAGTTTATTGAATTCCGCTAGAGAGCGGAATATTGGATCGAAGAGGGCGTAGGTTACCCTGATAGAACTCAGATAAAAAGGAGGGGAAAAACGAAGGGACCTAATAGGAACATTGAACGTGATTTTCTCGAGAAGGTCCGGGCAATTTACCGAACCAACAACGAGATCATACACGAACATAAGCAGGTGAAAGTTCTCCTGGACTGAAGGGATTGTAGATTAATTAATGTACACCGAGACACATAAGAGGGCAACGGATCAACAAAATTGAGTGAACCAAGCCCAAACCTAATAAATTTCCTTTGAACCCTTTCAATTCTAGCCGCATGACAGCTGTAGATTGGGTTCCACACAATGGACGCATACTCAAGCTTTGAGCGAACCAAAGATATATATAAAGCCTTCCTGGTATAGGGGTCATTAAAGTCCTTAGCATATCGGCGTAAGAATGCAAGATTTCTTTAAGCCTTCGGGAGGACATAGCAGATATGATTAACGAAAGAAAAATTAGTGTCAAAGACGACACCTAGATCCACAAATTCGTTGACTGTGTTCAAGAGACTGCCTGCTAAATAGTAATGTGAAACAAGATTATTGCTGGTCTTCGAGAAAGACATGTGAAAACATTTGTCAACGTTTAGAAAGAGCTTATTAGTATTACACCAGCCAACAAGGTTAACCAAGTCACATTGCAAAAGTAAAACATCTATCAATCCTGCGAAAGTTCTTCAAGTCATCAGCAAAAAGAAGAAAGTTGGAAGACTGAAAGCAAGCGCCAATGTCATTGATGAATAGAACGAACAACAGCGGCCCAAGGATACTACCCGTAGAAATTTCTTGTGTTATTAAAAAAAATTTAGAGGGAATATTCCAATATATACTTAATTTTTTTTACCTTCCAAATCCGCTCTGTTGAAATTAAAAAAAAAAACTAGAAATAATTTTATAAAGAGTTCTGAAGTTTTAATTTTTTTGAAAAGAGAAAACGAATATTAAAAATGGAAAGTTTTCCAAAATTAGAAATTTTAGATTCTTCATTTAGAAATATTAAAATATTTTTCGAAGTATTTTAGTGTTTTTGCCTCGACTGTTTTTATTTTTAACAGGTTTTTTTTTTTTAACTAGACCGGGGGTCCGTCCTGTCGTTCTCTCGCCCTTAACAGTAAACCATTAGTTTCTTAACGTTCAAACAAAAGTGAATAGTTCAACTCATACAAAGAGATCAGAACTAACTTTAGTCGCATGCTCCTTTGCGAATCGTTTTCTATTCGTCCGCGACTAATCGCTTTTTTTTGCAGAGATGTTCAAGCTTTTCGCGTTCACTTTTATTTTTCTATTTACCTATACGTACATATGTACATTTATACCATATATCCATACTGTTTTAAGATGAGACCAGCTAAAATGCAGATGCACGTTCAACGATTAGTTGAGTGAGCAACAGTTTTGTTAGTTAGTGGTGGCGATGATTTGTTTGCATCGTCTTGTCGGATGGAGCACCTATTAAGGAGTGACTGTAAATCTGGTAATTGGTGGTCCAAAATTTTGCACTTCCACATTGTTGTTGCGATGACACAAGTGGCGATGCTGGTGGTAAAGTGGGCTCAAAAAGGTCACCGCATAAGACAACAGTGGGAGGTTTACAGAGCAGTAAAATGTGTATATATGGAGTGGCAGGCACAAAGTGCTTAAGTGATTATGACCATTAGAATAATAAAACATAACAAAAATTCGATAATAAGGCACCTATTCAATGAACATTATTTATTCATCCAGTGTCAATTTATGCATAAAAAGCTGTTGGTGGCCTAAAAGTTTTTGGCTTTCCAGACACATTATATAATGTACCCTTCTATGGAAGAGTTTGTGGCTGGGACAATGGTGTGAGTAAGCTATACTCAATGCATCTGCCCCTCAGGGGTTTCTGCCCTCACTAAATCCACGGCGACACTCTTCACGACATGGACGCACCTAGTGAGAAACGAATTAGACATTTACGTTGATGGCACTAAGCTACCAACTGAGCCACCCAAAGTTATTGGGGATTGCATAATACCTTCTCATTTGCTGGTCATGTGTTTGAAATGGTCTCAAAGGTAAGAGGTTGCAACAAGATCCACAAGTCACTTGCCGGCAGTACTTGGGGAAATGATAAAGAAACGTTGCTGACTGCATATAAGGCCATTGGCCGACCAGTCTTTGACTATGCTGCACCCATATGGTCGCCTAACGTGCATAACATCAACTGGACGATATTACAAGTCTACCAAAATACTGTTATCAGAACTGCAACGGGATGTCTCCTCATGTGTCCTAAGACTCACCTCCATAAAGAGGTAAAACTGCTCAATGTAAGAGAGCACGCGGAAATGCTTAGCAAACAATTCCTTCTGAACTGACACAAGCCAGGATATCCAAACCGTCATCTTTTTACACAGATCCGCCCCAAGAAACATAAGGAAACAGCTCCGTAAGCATTATAACGAGATCCGGCATCATATTGCCCCATGATACCCTACATCTCTTCAACTGTATATATTGAACCTACTCTTCTAACCACCCTGTCCCTCTGATCCAACCTACTCTTCTAACCACCGTGTCCCTCTGATCCAACCCTGTTAAAACTGACTTGGACTCCCGTTAGAAGAGCTTTGTGAAGATCTTCGGAATGATCATACACTCTAGGCAGGGCAATGCATTGTTAACGACAACAAAAACAACATCTGCTCCTCAGGCAATCCTACTTACTTTTGGACTCTAGTAGTGCCTTCCAACCCAAGGCCATGATATAACAAATAAGCGACTCCTGGGGAATAGTTACAGAATAGTTACAGAAATCCAGAAATCTTAGCAGCCTTGAATTTAGATATACCCCCTTATTCATAAAAAATATTAAAGATTTATTAAGCTCTTATTATTCAAAATTTGTATGAAAATGTCATTTTAAAAAGCTTTATAAACCAATTTTATTTTTTATGAATATGGGGGATAGAGTATAATAAAAAATTATAAAAATTTGAAATATTGAGGAGGTCTTTAGAACCTGACGAATTTGTTTGGATGCGATCCTTCTCCTAGTCGTTTCCTTAATGCCATATGCGATGTCCCAGATTGCGGACAACACAGGATAGTAAGATTGGTACGTCAGGTTCAGTCTTCGGATTTGTTTCTCTGAGTTCGCAGCCCCAGAGTGAAAACCATGGTAGAAGAATATAGAAGTAGTTCTACTTCTGCTTCTTGGTCGCCGTTGCCCTCATTTGACATAAACCGTGTTAGTGGCGTTTCCTTTTGAAAATGAGCTACCGTATTTTCATACCAAAAAAGAACCGATTTAAACTTCAAACGGAAACAATTTTGAAGTTTATTGAAATAATTTATTAAATTTCACAATGTAGTGTGTATCTAGAAAAAATATTTTTCTAAAATAAAGCGAAGGTAAGTAAAATACAAATCTAGTTTTTGCATTTTTGCACAGATACTAATAACGCATTTATTTATTTTCATACATAGATGAGCTGTACCGATCGATAGTCCTCCCCGAATCTAGAAAGAATGTGAAAATTTCAAAGCTGTACCTATGACAAGGGCCTAGGATTCGGGGGTAAAAGTCGCCAAAAAATGACCCTAACTTCACTTATTTTATAATGGATGATTTTCACATATTTGACGTAGATTACTACCCCGCGTCAGTATCAAGTGTTGTTAGACCCGTACCGTGTGATAAGGCTCCAGCCAGACACCCACAGTTCGCGGATTTTCCTATGGAAATTTATTCTGTTTTACCAATTTCACGCATTTGGGCCACTTTGGCTGCTTTTAACTACCCAATATTTTCCCATTTTTTGTAGAATACTACCCTCAAGTAGTATCAGGCATTTTTAGACTTCGTCCCTTGGTAAATACTTCAGCCAGACACCTCAAAACTCGGGAAATTTCACTACTTTTCACTGCGCTGTCACATGTTTAAGCGGGTTTGACAAACTTTGGCTACTTTGAAATAGCAGATCTTCACAAATGTGTCGTAAAATATTATCCTTAAGTAGAATCAAGCATTTCTAGACATCATCCCATGGCAAAAACTTCAGCCAGACACCTCAAGGTTCGGGAACTTTTATTTTCCTATTAATTTGCTTTCTCTTGTTTGTCCCCTTTAACTGTTTTAAATGACGGATCTTTTCACCTGTTTCGTAGGACACTACGCTTAAGTAATTTCAATCATTTCTAGACTTCGTCCCATGGCAAAAACTTCAGCCAGACACCTCAAAGCTCGGTATTTTCACTAATTTTTGAATAGGAAATATAATATTTGAATGGGAAAAATATTGAAAAGAAAAATGAAAATACATCCAAAAAAAATGACAACATAAATACTGCCATCCTTAGCAAAAAGGCAGTATGTTACAAAAATTTATTATTGAGAAAACTGAAATTGAAGTTTGGGTGTGTTCAAACTAAATAACTAGTTAAAGGAATATTGAGATATTAAAAGGCTTCATGTAGAAGCAGTAAAATATCATTTATTGCTTTTTTGGATTGTAAAAAAAAATGTATTATTTTTTGGAGAGATACTGCCTTTCTGCTTTGTAAATCCAAAATAAGTAAAAATTCTTTTACTGCTTTATTGGTTTGTAAGTCAAAGTTGTTGCCTTTCCCTCCATATATTCCAAGCAGCATTCTTAACTTTCTGAGCATAACGGCAGTATATTTTCATTTATACTGCCTTTTTACACTGTGATACCTTTATACTGTTTTTTTTTTTATTCTGGAAAGATACAAGAGATTCTAGATGTATCACTAACTTAAACCTTGTTTTATCGTTGAAATTGCATTCTGACCGATAATTGTTATAATCAGTGGATTGTAAGACATTGAAATAATATAATGGTATCGAAATTCCTAAAAGCCAGTAAAATGATTTTACTGCCTTCTTGATAAGGACGGCAGAATACTAAAATATGTATTTTAAGTGTTGGTATTTGGTGCTTTTTGGATGCTCCGAAGGTTGTGACTTTTGACAGCTTTTACGAAAAAATGCAGTCGCTGTGAGCCAATAGGGGGGGTTTGAACCCTCAAAATCATCCCCTGCGCACGGGCCTGGATTATAAAGAATAAAAAAAGAATCATGATTACTCTAGATTACTGAAAATAATCAAAAATAATAAAAAATAATCAAAAAAAATAATTGATTCTTTTCAGCGATTCTTTTTGATTATTTTTGATTCTTGTCAATCCAAAAGTTGTTTGGTATTTTGGATTGAAAGTAATCAAAAATAATCAAAAAGAATCGCTGAAAAGAATCAATTACTTATTTTGATTATTTTTTATTCTTTTCAATAATCTAGAGTAATCATGATTATTTTTGATTCTTTATAATCGTAATCATTACGTAATCCCAATATTTCAAACGCACAATAAATAATCATTACAATTCTTTTTAGAAAATAATCTAACCGAATACTAATCGTAATCATTATTTAACAGCTATGGTTTCTAATACGCATTTTTGAAGGAGAGATATTTTTTGAACCATTTACAAATTTTAAAGCAGCTTTATGGATCCTATTTTGTAAGTATTTTTACTTTACAAACCATGTTTTTTTCCTATATAAAAAATCCCCAAAATTAAAAAAAAAATTACCAAAAAAATTATTTGTTGAGGTGGCAGCGCTCTGTGATCAACTGGCAAAAGATACGAATGACAACTCACACAGTTTATGTCAAAGTGAAAATACCTTTATTTTTTTATATCATGGTGAAAACGTTCAATATGTGTATAAGCGAAAATATAAATTTGTTCATATGGCTATACCGTCTAGATGCTTGCTGCTTCAAATTTTAATACACTGAACAATTTTTGAAAGTAAAATGTTAATATTTAAAATTGTTTCTGCTATAAAACGCAACCTACGTAAGCTCATATAGGGAAGGTCAGGATCTATATCGAGTTCGAAGCAAAAATATATTATTTATCTCAAGGAGTTAAATATGAAGTGGTTATTCAAAAAAAAAAACACCTGAGAGAATGGTTTTCCAATACTAGATTGGCCCGTCGGCAGTAGTCGTCAAACGATTTATTTTTCTCAATAACTTTTCAATTTATGTTTTTTCCATTGCATTTGGACATATACGTAAATTGAGTAGTTTTACATACCTACCAACAAAAGATAATGTCGTCAAACAGCGCGCCAGTGGAATGCTTATTTGGCAGCAAGTAAATTATGTGCGACCTGACCCGAACTTAAGTGAAATCACACGTGCAGCGTGAATTATGAATTTGACAAATTGCTACGAAATCAGCGATGACCTTATACTATTTTGATGAACCACTTTGAAATACTAGACAATTTCATGGTACCTGAATGGAGTTATTTGTATACATACGTGAATGCACGAACATAGCTACTTGTATGTAAATTTGTACCCCACAGATAATATAATTAGTGGGAAACTCAGTACTAGTTGCAAACTCAACACTTCGACTTTTAGTTTTCGAAGTTAACTGCTTAGGCCGCGAAGTTATGCAAGGGAAATAGTAATTGTAGCCGACTTTCAGGCGTATGTTGCAGACTTTCAGGCGCAGGCGATTTTCACCACCATGTTTAGCTGCGCAAATCAAATAGTAGGATCTATATCTAGGATCCAGCTAACATTGCATAAATTGTAATAGTTAGGCCGAACAGAATTCATGGGTGTTGCCACTTATGGCGGTTTACAGGGTTGCCACCTATCCCATTTTTTTTTAAATATTGAGCTAGATATGCCAATATGGGTATCAAGTGGAAGGTATTTTCGACCGTATTCCGAATACGATAATTTCAAGCAGGGTTGCCACTTAGGGTTGCAACCCGATTTGGATAAAATTTGGCATATGGAGAATTTCATTCATTCTTAGATTATATACAGGGGTGTTGCCACTTAGAGCGGTTTACAGGGTTGCCGTCTAACCATTTTTTTCAATATAAAATATGGGTATCAATTGAAAAGTATTTTTGGCTGTATTCCAAATATGACAATTTCCCGCAGGGTTGCCACTTAAAGTTGGCACCTAACCGCAATTCCAACCCCTTTTACAACTCTCCTTCCTATTTTTCGGCGACCGCCGTGGTGTAGCGCTTAATTGTTCGGCCTTCTACACCAAGTCGTGGCGGAGAAAATAATTTTTCTAAACGGGGTCGCCCCTCGGACGTAGTTTGGAAACTCTCCGGGTGTATTTCTGCCATGAATCTTCTCAGCAAAAACTCCTTTGCTTTGCAAGTGCCGTTCAGAGTCGGCAAAAAACTGTAGGTCCCGCCTACTTCCAGGAAAAAACACAAAGGCAACACACCACAAGTTGGAAAGATAAGCTCGACAAAAATCTCGTTAGAGGTTATGATAACCTGTTGGTATATCGCCGCCATTCGTTTTTTCCCTATCTTTCTTTGCCTTCACACTATCTCCCCCTTTTTTTATTCCCCTTCTTCCTTCTACCACGTCCCTTTTCCTCTATATTCCATTCGTATAGGCCCCCTGTTAATTTATGCATAATTTTACCCACGTACCGAATTTAAAGGAAAACCCACGATGTATAAGATATTTTCGAATTGATCGGTTCCCTGGTCCACTTACCGGAAGTAAGAAATTGTGAATCTTATCCATTCTCGAATACACCTTATTAATTTTTCGTTATTTCTGAATTTGGGAAGTTAACTTCTTTAACGTGTACTGGCTACACGCGGTTTTTTTTACCTATAATGGGACAGTTACATAAAACTTTATTTTGGCTTTACCTCAAACTTTGACTTTGACAGACAATTTCAGTATACGTATTTAAACCAAGCATGGCAAATTGGAGACCTCAAAGTTGAAGCGAGGTTGAAATTTGGCAAACTCTCAAATTTTGCTTGCTTTGCTTGCTTTGACAATCAGATGTTGATGACTTTGCTTCAATTAAAGAATAAAATGTTGGAGAAAATAATAATTAATTCATTTTTTCTTTATTAAATTAATAAATTAACTAAAACACTACGAATGCAAAGAAAAAAATTACGAAAATAAATGTATAAAAGAGAAGCGTCAAGGCGTTCATTGTAACATACCTCTGAAGTTGGACGCAAAGTTTTGAGGTAGCAAATGTCAGGCGAGGTTAACAAAGCTTTATGTATTCGACCCTTTAGTATTTTTGAGGTTGGTTAAGGAAGGTATTTCAATCAAGATTTATAATCAAAACAGAAGTATTCGAGTACATAAACTGTAAATAAAAAGCTCCATTCGGGTTTGTGTTTTAACTCTGGGTATTTTCCAGAACTTCAGTTTTGTGAATATTTTCGAGTTGCGTTGATGGTGTCAAAGTTTGACCAAAGCCATCACTTCAGAGATCAATTGAAAACATTAGCTAGTTCGTAATGCTGCGTTGACATAGTAGTTACTTACTGCTTTTCTACTTTGACCCGAAATTAGTTATGTGAAACAGCTATTAACTTTTCACTTCTATTTCGGCTTACTGCACTGTATACATACTAGGGATGTCAATTTTTCGGGTTTTGGCCGTCCCGGGATTTTCGGGATATGCTTTTACAAATCCCGGGATCCCGGGATTAGTCCCGGGATTAGGGATTCGTTATTTCTAACAGGTTTGCTTCAAAAAGACTGGAGAAAATGTTTGTGAAACTGTCAATTTTTAAATAAATAACAAATAAAATTAATTAAATTTATTTATCCCTTATATTTTTTATTTACTTTTAATGTATTTCATTTGAATAAAAAAAAATAACACACTTCAATAGAAAGTTATAAAATATAAATAACTTATTATGTTTAAGTATAAATGCACTTAAACATTTTGATATACGTACATACAAACATTATCACATACAAATATGATAAGGTGCATCAGCCTATCTACACACATAAATATGTAAAACTATAACTATAAATAATCAGTATGCTATTTTAATAAACTAGTTCGTCTTACAAACGCACTCAAATAAGTTGATTTTAATTCAACAAGCTGAACCACTTCCCCCCACCAGTGGGAAGAGGTTGTCAGTTAATAATATTAACATATTAAGTATTCTTTTTTTTTGTAGTTGAACTCCTACATTAATATAAATGTATTAAACAGTTTAATAATGGTAAGTATTAATTAAAAAGTAAAAAAAAATTTGGTACATTCAGCGCGCCTCTTCCCAGCCAGCAAGATACCTTACATTTTACGAACATTGCGTTTTACGAGCTATTCTCGAATCAGCAACAACTAAAAACACAAGCTTTTTTTATTTTGTCAAAAAAAATAAAAATTTAAATTTCAAATTCAATATTTTGAAAATACGAAGTACGTTTATGATCAAAAAACGGACGTATAGAGATTCATAACAGCCTAACCTAATATAAACGCACGGACTGAGTTTTCTGTCAAAAATGTCTCATGCACATACAACTTGTATGGGAGTAGCCGAATTTGAACGCACTGCCTAAAAAAACCTAACTCAATTTTCAATTTTTGTTTTGCGTGACATTTCGATTTGACGTAAACTCTCAGAGCGCACGTCGTTGACATGTAATTCTTCAATTTGATTGCACAGCTGTGACAACCAGCTACTCACGCACGCACATTTGTTTCGGTTAGCAGCAAAAACGTCGTGCATGTTCGTGCGACAAATTCAGTCCGTGCGTTTATATTAGGTTAGGCTGTAAGCGAGTGCTTCTTCGATACATTTACGAAGCCTCGAGGGCAAAAAACATTTTAAAGCGAAACAGTATTCGTATGCGAATCGAAAAAGTATTCGTAAGCGATATTTTATTAGAGTTTTCTTCGAAAAAACATCCATTTACGAACTCGTTTACGATAATTTTGCTGGCTGGGTTCTTCCTCTAATTTTTAAACATTGCTTTTAAAAAATGATCTTAAAACTATTAAAGCGTTTAATGTTTTGTCTGCGAGTCTTGACCTGAACTTATTGCAAATGTAGCCCGCCGTTGAAAAGCATCTTTCCGCCTCAACACTTGTGGGCTGAATTGCAGACAAATATTTATAAGCTTTTTTCAAAAACATGCCTTTCTCTCCCCCATTAGAGAACAAGTCTATTTCTTTAGATAATTGTAAAGCCATACCATATTTTTTTTATTGGGACAAGTTTGTGTACTTTTCATTAAAAGGTTATTTAATTTTGCTTTTAAATCTGTGGGCTCGCTTATAATTATTTCTTCCGTTTCATTATTTTCGACATCGGTGGAAGCTTGACTTAGTAAAAGTATTTGCTTTAACTCCTCTTTTACAGTGCCCATAGATAAGCTTTCACCGAATCTGTTTGACACAGATGTCCATTCGTCAAAAACTACGCAAAATTTTTCACCTTCTTTTACGAGCTTTTCAATTTCATGTAAAAATCCTACTCTAATATTTTCGTAATAGTTGAGTACAATACTTTGTATAGTGTTTCTGGATTTTGGTAAATCGAAGCCATTACCTCGCATTACATCGCGTAGATCTTGTGATTTGGTGAAAGCTGAAAAAGCAAAACCATCAACAGCCGTCATCCTAGCTAAAACAGCTTCCATACTCCTCTCCGTTTTATTACTAAAAAATTTATGCAACTTTTGCTGTTTACAAGGTACAGGATTGGCTTCTGGAGCTTTTGTTTTACGGCACACAACAATATTATGTTTTTTCAAATGCGTGTGCAGCCCTTTTGTTGAGCCACCTTTCGTTAATAATATTTGACTGCATTTTTTGCACTGAGCTGACTCGTCGTTGTCGCGCGCAACTAAAAAATAGAACCACACGGAAGACTCCTCTTCCGCCTTTGTTTTATGTGCAACAAAACCTGTACGAAATAAATTTCAATTTCATTACAGTGATTCTTTATTTAATGAAAATGTAATACTTCGTATAAAAATGGATGAGTGCGAGGTATTCCACTTCACCGAAGTTATAAATATATCTATATTTACCTGAAGTGGACGGCTTTTCAGTCATATTTAATTATTCTTATTATTCATCAATCAATTATGCGCGCAAAAATAACAATGAAACCAGCTGATTTCTACGTCAACAGTGTTGTAAACGCTAACCCAAATTTCAGTGTGGTTTCTTTGCTATACAAGAGGGATTTTTCTCACATCCCGAAAATCCCGGGATTGCTGGAACACAATCCCGGGATTTTCGGGAGCTTAAAAAGGGTCGGGATCCCGGGATTTCGGGATCCCGGGATCCCGGGATGACATCCCTAATACATACATATAAATATTTCTGTATCTGTAAGTTTGTTTTTGTCAACTTTTGGGAACTTGAATGTATGACATTCCCTCATGCGGGACAAATGGCACACATATGTATGTTTGTTGACTGTGGTCGCTGACATAGCAATCACATTGGGCTATCGTTGGAGCAATTCCAAAAAAAAACTATTGCACACAATGATTCAGCTGAAATACATGTACTGATTTATACCCAACGTATTAGAAGAGTCGTATTGCGGAATCAGTTTTGAGAAAGGTTTTTTCTTAAGATACAAGATCTAGTATGAAAAAATACTTTTTTTTTTTAATGTGGAGATAAAACAGTGAACAAAATTTAGTTAGTAGATACTTAATTATCCAAAAACTGTATTTTCGGCTTTTTGAGATTTAAAATATGACAATTCATAACTAAACCTTACTTATTCATAAAAATAAAAAGTTTCTTAAAATGATGTTTTCATATAAACTTTTCAATTATAAGGTCTTAAAGTCGTATTACACGAGATGTTTTGTCAAATGTATATGAAAGGTTTTTGTATGGATACAGAATCAAACCGTGTAAACACGAAAGAGAAAGGTATTCCGACAAATCAAGTATACGCACATAAGAAATATAATGGTTTCTATTTCCAGCATGTAAACGCAAAATAAATTGATTGAATTTGACACACTTATGTATGTATAAATATAGGGGGTCAGAATTTACATAGTTCATTCTATTTTTCGCATTTTCTCATAAGAGTCCTATAAATTTTGCATATATTTAAAAATTTAAATTCTGAAGCCAAAGATGTTAGTTATGGAGTTGTGTCTTAAGGCAATTGGAGCCGAAGGAGTATTTCGTTGATAATGTCGCAAAGCAGAGGACCGATCACGAAGCATTGAAAGCTTTGTCTGAGAAAAAAAAGAGTTTTACGTGACAGGTGTCTTTTTATATTATAGCAGCCGATCTTCATAATACCTACTCCATATTTCCCGCAACGGTATGTACCATCGTCAATCATCTACTTCCTCAGCCCGATTGTTCGATTATTTGATATATGTATTTTAATTTAATTATATTTTTACATGTGTACGTTTTATGTTTGTTAATTAAAAACAAAAAAAAAATATATTTTACAAAATTACAGTGTACTGTGTATTCATTTCGTTTTGATTTGGAGCTCCTAAATTGTTTTTGTTCTCTATTTAAAAATGTGTTCCGGTCAAGTATTCGAATAATCGAAACGAAACGATTATTCGACCCCCATCGACTACTCGACTCGAACTTTACTATTCTATTCGAATAAAGCGGTTCGATTATTCGAATACCAAAATAATTTACATATTCTCTAGAAGGGAGTTGAAGGGGCTTAAGTAACTATAGCCCAGTTTTGATGAGGCATTTTTGAGCCGTTTAAAGCACAAGTGCCATAAGTTCAGTTTTAGTTTTTTTTAAGTTACGCATGGCGTTATGAAATACGGCTGATACATTAGCGCAAATTCCGAATTATCTCCTCTTTTGGGAGTTAACTTGAGCATAATCTTCATTATAAACTCCCAAAAATGAAGAAGATTTGAGCGGCCATAACAAAATGTTCGCTGGCAACACTCTTCAGATAAATAAACAAAAACTGCAAGAAACGCAGTTTACCGCTATTTGCCGCTAGAAATGGTAGAGACAAGTACCAAAATTACAATTTACCGCTACTGCACACTAGAGTCGCTATAAAATAAGCAATACCCAGTGACATCTAGTTTTAAATAGCAAGTAATACAACACAAAGCACTAGATGGCGCGATTGTTAATCTTCAATTTTGTGTGTATCAGGGTAAAATTTGGATCTGATTAAAGAAGATTTATTCGAGGTAATCTCCGTGTGTGTATCCATAGCATAAGGGGCAAAATGTGTTCTATATAATGCTATGGATACACACACGGAGATTACCTCCAAATTTCTTCTTTAATCAGATCCAAATTTTACGCTGATACACACAAAATTGAAGATTAACAATCAGCGCACTAGATGGCTTTGGTTGTAGTACTTGCGGTTTAAAATAGGTGTCGCTCTTTTTTGGTGACATCTAGTGTCCAGTAGCGGCGAACTCGTAATTTTGGTAGTTGTCGTTGCGATGTTTGTTTATTTATCGATGACAGTAGCGGTCAAATAGTTATGATATCTGCTCAAATCTTCTTAATTTTTGGGAGTTTATAATGAGGATTATGCTCAAGTTAACTCCCGAAAGCGGAGATAATTCAGAATTTGCGCTATGGTATCAGCCGTATAACACGCTAACGGGGTAACTCCTAGCTCCCATAGCAACCGAATAAATAGAAGCACTAACTTATGAAATCAAGGTGGACTTATGCCACTGCTGTTTTAAGGGGCACATGTATCACTTGATTCAAATGTGTGTTGGGTATATAAAGTTCGATACTGGTCGAATTTTTGCACATTTCCGTACGTACGCTGGTATTCATTGTTATTTATACCCTTTTTAGTATATTTTATTTTTAGAGCGAGTTAAAAAAGAAGTTAGTAATTTGAAATGTAGATTGCTAGGGAATGTGACCAAATGTAGCTCGTGAGAAACTAACCTTAGTTGAACTGTTGCATCGGGAATTAGTTCAAATACATCGTGGATGAAATATGTAAATTGACTGATTTTGTAATAGTACAAATAACAACAACATACAAGTTAAGGTCTAACTGAAAACGCTTAATGTTTGTTTATAGTTGGATTTACATGTAAGAACGAATAAATCTACTAACACATTCACAAACTATCATAGTATCTATGTTCTTTAGTTCAGAGGCTTGGCTGATGTAAAAAACATTGTAAATGATAATCGTTTTGTAGTTTTGAGTTGATTTCGCTGTTCGTACAACAACCAAAAATGGACAATGGTTCGCTGACAGTTTAGCTGGCTGTTTGATGGAGTGACTAAGGGCTTGTGCTTTTGTGAACCGACTGTTTTCAATCTTGTGATTCCGTTCCTCCGTTTGTTTTGTGAATGCCCTTCAAATAATGACTTCTTACAAAGTAAAAGTATATTTTTTCCCATGAAAAATTTTGATTAAATTCGTTACATCATTTTAATTAATTTATGGGATATTACTGCGATAGCAAACAGATGGGAGACACTTAAGTGCCTAGTTGCGGCATTTACCAAGGTACATATCGTCGCCTCAGAAAACGAACGGCGAATGTGAAAATTGACGATTTTCATGTTTTGATGCAGAAAACTAATTTGGGATTAATCATTTCCGCAATCCGTTTTTTTCTATCTTGGTGTAGCGGTTAAGTGCTCGGTCTACTATACCAACTCATGCCACATTAATACCCGGCAAAACCAAAATCAAAAATTATGTAGAAAAATAATTTTCTAAACGGCTGACAGTTTAGCCCCTCGGCAGTATCTAGTAGGCTGCCATGAGAAGCTTCTCCGAAAAAACTCATTTGCTTTGCAATTGCCGTTAGGAGTCGACAAAAAACTGTAGGTCCCGCCAACTTGTAGGAAAAAATTGAAAGCAGCACACCAAAGTTGGAAGAGATGCTCGGCAAAAATCCCGTTAGAGGTTATGATATACTGTTGGTATATCGCATATTAGTTTTTTAGTTATTTAATGTGCGCTTTGTCGCATGTTACAAAATAAAACAATTCGGGTATGCTTTAAGTAGTCGTTCATCTGAACTGAAATTGCAATGTGTTAGCGAAAATAAAAAAAAAAGATATTTCAAGGAATTTCTATTAAATAGTTGGTAGCATTTTAGAAACATCCCAAAAAAATCGACATGTTGTTTCGCGTACACTTTGTACACGTTATGGATTGAAGCACAGTAGCTTCAGCGTAAAAAAAATAAAAACAATTTTTTACAATCGGAGTATCTAGTTAAGGGGCGATGGAAAGGGGGCTGACACCGCGCAGCCACTTAAAAATGAAAAAAAAAAACAGACATCGTTGATCAAATCCATGATAATATTGAACGATTGAAGTATGAAAAGGTTTGCAATTTATTCTAAAGAAAAATGTTTCTCTCGAATCTAGAAAAATATTTTCTCAATCCCAAATTAGTAAATACATAATTTGAGAAATTTCAAAAATTTACTTGATTTTCACTGAAATTAATTAAAAAAGGTTCCTGTATCCAAAATTGTTAGCGGTACCTGCTTTAGAAATTACAAACTTTAATTTCAGCTCAAATCAAGATATCTTTATAAAACTTGGCGCATAACTAAGTCACCCTCATAAAAGTTATTAACTGTGTCAAAAATTTTTGAAATAGGTAAACCCCTTCTTTGGACATATACAAAAAATTTAAATGCAAACTAATTTCAGCTCAAAGTAGCAACATCAGATGTTTTTTTTTTCCTGAAGTTTTCCAGATCCTCCCTCCGAGCACAGGTTATGAAAAGTATGACTTTTGCAAAAACTGAGAACGCTACTCCGAAAACCGCGATTTTTAAAAATATTTTATGATGGATTTAGTTCCGTAGAAATTTATGTTTTTTCGAGAGCAAAAATAGTTTTATCCACTCTTATGTAGAATAAACCGCTGAAGCGAATGGCATACCCAATTTCTTTTGCATGACCTATGCGAAAGTTACCAACATGCCCTAAAGTGACAACTTCAGTTTTTTTTTTCAAAATATTTTAGGTGATCGGCTTGAGGAATTTTACCCCATATGTAGATAGCGATAGGGATCAGAATGGAGATACAACGTCTGCCGGATCAGCTAGTAATTTAGAAAAATGCTTCGCCGAAGATAATTTTTCGAAAAAATACGTAAAACCCTAAATGTTCACCTTTGACCCCAATTAACTTTTTTACCACACATGATATTAATGGGGTCTTTTGAAGTTTTCTTTCTCTATAAAAATTTGTCTGTCGCTATTTTGTTACTTCAAATGTCTAATTTAGCCGGAAATGAAAAATATATATAATATATATATATATATATACTATATATCGCACACTAAATCAGTTAATTGGTTCTGGATCGCACAAAAGCCATGTGATTTTGAAAACTTGGCATCACTGTGCTTTCTAAAGAGTAACGATAATAGTCAAAAAGAAAAAAATTATGTACTGACTGTCCTACTTTTTATTAGCCAATCTATGCCAAGAAAGCGACCTAAACAAATTTTGAGTTGTGACGGTTTTTGATTGAGGGTGTGATATATGTATTTTTATATACATATAAAAATATGTGTACCCTGTACCTTATATCAAGTTTCTTGTGTCATTAACTTCGTTATCATACCATCTGTAATTTTTTTTAACTTTCCTTTTCAGATCTGTATTGGTAGAAATCGTAACACTTTTCCTAGAAAACGCTTCATCAGCTTCCTCTTAGAGCATTCCAATAGGTATCTAGTATTGCATCATGAATTATTTGTTTTTCTATGTCTAAACAAAAAAAATGTTACGTATACGTCAAGTCACTTTATGGAAATATTAAGTTAATTCGTCATTAAATCAAGGGGGGCAAAATTTTTTCCTGGTGAATCGATAGAAGACATTCTAAACATTCATTTTATTAAAGTTAGAAGATGTAGCACTCTGTCGCAAACAAACTTTTTCTTTATCGAAGAAAGCGAAGATACCTACATACCACGATCCGAAAAGTGTAACGCGCCCCCAAAAACATTTAATCATCTCCACCAGTGCTCGAAGCTGAACGAAATTCCACAAAAATGGCGCCACAGAAATGATGATGATCGAACTCGCTGGCTCTTAGTAGTTGGCGCTTGTATTTGATGGTGAACTATTGTTATTTCACGAATTGCTATCGTTTTTGGTGCTGGATTCTTTGTTAATATCATTTTTTTATTTCTTTTTTTTTACATGCAGCTTTATATTTATGTTTGTATGTATGATTGAGTATATTAGTTGTTTGAATTGAAGTCATGAGTGGCGTTAAGTTTAGTTGTCCAACCCTCGACCTTTTTTGAAGTTAAATAAACAAAATATGCCCCCGGCCGCGGTTTATCAATATCGTGACTCGCGATCTCATACTCGACTGTGGTTTTATTATTTTTTTCTTTCCTAGTTAAGCGTTGTTGTTATAAAACTATAGATTAGAAGCTACTGTTATTAAAATGTCAAGTTATTCTCAAATTGATAAGTTATTTAGCGAAATATGAACTAAGAGCAAATATGGAACTTTTGTATTTTGGAGTTAGCCTCATAAAAAACCAGTAAGAAAAGTTGTCTTCGGCTATGCCGAAGGCTATATACCTTTCATGAATAAGCGTCAGGATTTTCACTGTTCCTTCCCCAGAACAGCCTTTGTGTATTTAACTTTAGCTCCTACCGAAATTATCGGAACTATCTCATTAATTTTTCACATCGAAAATTTCACATTCTAAAAGAGCAATAGTTACGAAATTTCACTTCCCTACCTATATAATTACAGAAGTTATCTACCAAAATCCGTTTATGGGAACAATCGATTGTATGGGGGCTATGTGAAATATTTATCCCATCTCGATGCTTTTCAACATCGATATTTCTTATATAAAAAGAGCAATTCCTACAAAATTTCACGTTTGATGGGTCCATCTCTTCTTCTTCTCATACCTACAAACATCGGACCAAAGTTATAATTAAATTTCATGTTCATGAAAGGTATAAAAACTACAATAACACGAATAGAAACATTATTAACAAGAAACATTAAAGATTGCACAATTCATTTTATGTTAGTTCATAACTCTGAAAAATACGATTAGTCTAAGATGAGTCTGTACTCTTTTATGCCTAACGGGTACTGTCGGACGGGTTTAATTTGGCCTAGTACGGGTATGCAAGGACGGGTGTTCATTAAAATTGATTTATTCCAACTATGACTATACGCGGTTGGTAAGGATAAACTATAGCCCACTGTCGCAAGAATTTTTTGCAGAGAATGCTTCCAACTTAATCGTCGTGTGATATCCTTATCATGAAGCTGTCGACTAATTGACATCTTTCACCTCATCATTCTCGCCGTAAATAAACAGTAAAAAATCGGGTCTTGCATATTTAGTTATTTACCTTTCCTTGAAGCCCGCGATATTGAGACTTCTTAAAGTACGCATACCCAGGATGTTGCAGCAATGTTGGCCGGTTTGTGTTTAGCGGCCAGACAGTTGTCTTGCTGAATTTGTATATGATTACTAATCTAATCTTGGCTTGCGACATTTGTTGACGCTTAACCGCCCAATTCGGCCGCTTCGAATCAAAGCACGCCAGTCGTTCCTTTTTAGCTATAACTGACGCCAATTGGAAACACCAAGGGAGTTCAAGTCATCCTCCACTTGTTGTTTCCATCTCAGTCGAGGTCTACCCCTTCCTCTGCTATCGAATTCAGGTGTCGATAGAAAAACCTTCTGTTCTGGAGCTTCTTTGTCCATTCGCATAACAAGACCCAGCCAGCAAAGTCTTTGGGCTTTAATTCACTGCACTATGGTCGGGTCTACGTAAAGCTCGTACAGCTCATCGTTAAATTTCCTTCGATACTCGCCGTTGGCATCACGGAAAGGACCATAAATCTTCCGGAGAACTTTTCTCTTAAATACTCCAAGGGCCATTTCATCTTCTTTTGACACTGTCCATGATTCTGAGCCGTATATCAGGACTGGTATGATGAGAGACTTATAGAGCGTGATCTTTATTTCTCAATTTCCTACTTAGTCCAAAGTAACACTTGTTGGCAAGAGTGGTTCTTCGTTGGGTTTCTAGACTGATATTATTTTCGGTGTTAATGCTTGTTCCCAAATAGACGAAGTCCCTCACAGTATTTAATTTGTAACTATCAAAGGTGACGTGGCGGCCAAGCCGCAGATGCGCTGATTATGTTTTGATGACAGCAAGTACTTCGGCTGGTTCGATTACTGGTAGTACATATTTCTCACTGTGGCGAAGGCAATCAACTGCGGGAGATTTATATCTTGGAAGCTGAATTTTCCTTCGCAATCTTGAGGCCTCGATTTTCAGTGCAAATTTAAACCATATAGCTAGATCAACGATCTCTTCTTGCGGTCCTCAAAATGATATGAAATCCTACTTACCTAAGATGAGGAAATTTTTTTTGTTTCTACTTAACTAAATATCTCTAATATTTACCAGACCTGCCGTGATCGATACAAACTAAGCTACTTAATTAAACACTTATGTAAGCAATTAGGTTTACATTCAATTAACTTCATTTGTTACACTCTGTTTTCTTTTTTATTATTTTTATAAAATTGTTTAAATGTTTCTTAAATATTTATATCAATTGAAAATACTCTCGACAAGATCGAAGTGAGCTGCACAGTGTTTTGTAGTAAAAACGATGTCAATCACTTTCATCAGTAAACATCAACTATCATAGAAATAAACATACAAGCATTTCATACAATCGATGGTAATTAAAACTTTTTTACAAACTTTTTATAGCATATATCAGATCACTTTGGCGATCAATGGCGTTGAAGTAGCAGCTTTAAGCAATTTTCCAATTATCTGATTTTGTATTATTAAAGTGATCCGACCATCAGACGGTAGACAAAGGTAACAACAGCTCACAAGTGATATGATCGGCGATAAAACATTTCCTGACTTTAAACACCAAACAATACGCGATCAGCTAATGCGATGGCATGGTTGGCCACTGCATTCATCATCCAACAACACTTGCCAACATTGGCAATCTCTTGTCACTTTTGTGCAATCTGTCATCTGTCTCGTAGCGTGTAATTTAATCGCGGGGCAAACAAAGTGTTCAAATTATTATTGCTGCTGCTGGTGCCGTCGATGCTATTGTAGACGTTACTACTGTTAACCCTTTTGTTTGTGGCCTCTCATTTTATGCAATTTCAAATTAAAGTTCAATTATTCTATGCATTTCTTGATGTTGGTGCTGATGTTCTTTTTATACCGTTCAGGAAATGAAAATAAAATAGAGAGGCTCATAGTCGATTTATACATATCCGACTTCCATCTCAGTGGTGATTCCATTCTACAAAAACAATTTTCACTTTCCATTCGCAGCACTTTCGGACTCCTTCTTTAAATATAAGTACCTGGATGACCGATCTTGCTCGGTGCTATCAATTTAGCGCTAACTTTACTTACCCAAAGAAATCCCAAAATTACCCTAAAATAATCCCAAAATAATTTTAGTGAAATGATCCCAGAACGACCCCAAAAATACCCTTAAATGTTCGCAAAATTATCTGAAGTTCAACCCAAAACGACCCAAAAATGATCCCAAAATGATCACCAAACGACCCCAAAATGACCCTAAAATTATCCCAAAATGATCCGAAAACGATCCCCAAATGACGATAAAAACACCCTTAAATGTACCCAAAAACCCCTAAAATAATCCCAAAACGACCCAAAAAAGACCCTCAAATGTTTCCAAAATGATCCCAAAATAGCCCCAAAACTATCCCACAGTGATCCCTAAATAATCCCAAAAATGATCCTAAAATAATCCAAAAATGATCCCAAAAATGTACAATACAAATACTATACGGTAAAATGATAACAGTGGGCGGCAACCCTACTCGAAAATATTTTAGTTGGTATGACGCCGAAAAAAAACTTACATCTGATATCCATATTGGCATATTTTGCTCCATAATTAAAAAAAATGAAATAGGTTTCAACCCTGTCAAGTGCCCCAAGTGGCAATCACCAAGTGAATAGTTTTAGAATCAATCATACTATCTATATGCGAAATTTCATCCAAATCGGTCAAGCTGTTCCCGAGATAGTATCGGATATACAAATGTACTTCGGTAAACTGACAACCCTAGGCGAAAACCCTACTTGAAAATATTTTGGTTGGTATGTCGCCGAAAATGCATTTCATTTGATACCCACATTTTCATTTCTTGCTCTATAATTGAAAAAAAAAAAAATAATAATTGAGGTAGGTGGTAACCCTGTAAACCAACCAAGTGGCAACCCCCAAGTGAATAGTCATAGAAGCAATCATACTTTCTCTATCAAGCGGTTCTCAAGATAGTACCGGATATACAAATGTACTGCAGTAAGATGGGCAACCCAAGGTGACAACCCTACTTGAAAATATTTTAGTTGGCATGTCGCTGAAAATACCTTTCATTTGATAACCATATTGGCATATCGTGCTACAAAATTAAAAAAAGTGAGATAGGTGGGAATCCTTCATTCTTCAAAAATAATTTAGATTTCATTCTCTTTAGTTTTGTCTTTGTTTTTTTTTAATAATTTATGTTTCGTTACGGCTTGGCTTTGTTCTTTAAACACAATTTCAGGTTCGTTACGGATTCGCAAGCCTATTCGTTTTTTCCACGAATTTCGGAATTAAAGTTAAAATAGTCACTTGTGTCGGAATTTTAATATAGACTACCTACTTTAGAAACTTTGGTTCTTTCGCTCACGCCTTTCCACCGAAATTGGGGAAAAGAAGGTTTTATCTCAAAATTGGCTTACAAAGTTAGCTGTTTCAAGGTCCATTCCATTTTCAGCTAGAGGGTATTTTTGAAACAAATGCTGATATAGTGATCGTTAAGGCTTGAAAATATACGATTTTCTACCTAACAAACCTAGAGACTTTATTAAATTCAGGGCGAAACTAGTAGTCTGGATTGGTAATGCCATAAAACAATCATACATATAGGGCATGCAACCTTCGCTATGTTCGAATATTATGCTTTCCTTTTTAACTCTTTTCATGAACTTGCAATGTGTCATCATTACACAGAGCAAAAAGTCACATAAAATGCCCTGTAAATCAGAACAAAGTTTACCGGATTTCTCTATGATATTTTTCCAATTAGATGCCCGTCTTATTATGACTGGGTGTCTCTTTTTAATAAAACTGAGTAGATAATAAACATAATATTAAGGAGATTTTCTTTTTAATATTTCAAATTAAAAAAAAAATGAACGCTCAACCCAGATGTCTAGTCTGGTCTAATCTACACTACCATGCCATCGTATACTTAACTTGCCAACGTCTAATTACACCTTTGTTCTTTTTGCCTCACCACATGTCCACTTGCCTTATTGCCTTCACCGCGAATCGAACTAAGAATTATTAACTGCTGAACGGAGATCTCTACCATGATGCTATCGTGTACTTGTGCTTGGTAGCGTCGAATTACACATTTGAAGAATGTATACTTTTAAACAAAATTAAAAAGATTACCTCCCAAAAATAAGAAGAAATCTCTATGGAAATGTCTTCGAAAAATAGACTAAGAAGTTTTCTATTTATTCTAAGAAGGTATACTGTTTAATAAATTTAAAAAGATAACCTCCCAAAAATAAGAAGAAATCTCTATGGAAACGTTTTCTAAAAATAGACTAAGAAGTTTTCTATTTATTTTACGAAGGTATACTTTTTAATAAAATTAAAAAGATTTACCTCCCAAAAATAAGAAGAAATCTCTATGGAAATATCTTCGTCTCTGACTTCTGTCCTCTTGTTGTGCCTCGAAGCTGTTTAAAGAGACAGTCTTCTTATTTTTATGAGGATTTTTTTGGCTCTGTGTACCATCATACTGTCTGTCAGCTGTGTGCGCGAGCATCACCTCAATCTTTGCTTTTCCTGCGCATTCTAATATCGTATTCCACCTTACAGCAAAACCACATAAACATCAGCAACTGCAACAACATCAATTGTAGCATCATGGACAAGCGCGTCATCATCACCACCATCACCATCCTTTACGAGAATCTACAATTTTAATTTGATTCGATTATGTAATATTATTATTTGTTAATAACTCGCTGTAGCCAAGGCTTATTTGAAGTGAAAAATCGACATTTGCCACTCTATTGCAGCGATGGTGTACGTTGGATCAACATTGGAACAGCTGTTGCTTGTTTGCTTAGGTGCTTGAGCATCCGTTCGCCGGTGGCCTAGGTGTTGATTTCTTTTTGTACTATTTTGTGATTGACTGCTTTGATAAATTTTCCATAGATTATGGTGAACGGAGTCTTTGGCAAAATGTGATTGTTGTTTAGGAAGATGGCCCATATGGCAAGTGATGGATAAATTGGATAAAGTGCTTTGGTCAGTGTGTGACGAAATAAAAGCTTTCAAAGGTGAGATTATGATGGCCTTAGATGGTAATCGGTGGTGATCATCAGTCAGTGATCGTCGTCGTCGTCTAGTACATTATACATGCCACCAAAACCCCCACCATTGCCATGAAGCGCATCCGTCACACAATTTGTGTGGCGATTAGTGAACGTGTTGGAAGTCATTAGTTCCATTTGACCTGCTGCTCGTGCTCTTACATCTGATGAGCAGAATGAATGGGATGCCTGTAAAGGTAATGATTGCATGAAATAATAAATGAATGGACATTAATATATAGTGATATCATATTGTGGAATTCGTTATGCCACGTGGTGACTTAATTATTTTTTCACAACTACAACTTAAAAAATTCGCAGTTGTGCCACCACTTCAAGAAAATACTCAGACATACTCAAGTGGCTGCCGCAGAGGCACACTTAGGTCAGTTTTGAAAGGCCCGTTGTGATACGACCAAGACTAGGAAGTCAGTTCCGGGATTCAGCCATCTGGAAAATCTCCTGAGTGTTGGGATTCTCCACATAGCAGAATCCTGAGACTGACACACCTAAACGGACACAGCTACTCCACTTCGAACCATTTAGATGACCTGATGAAGTCCAATAAGTCCTTTCGAACGCACTTTTTGGGAGCTCTCTTCCTGGAGCTGGATATCCAGGAAGAGAGCTCCCAAAAAGTGCGTTCTCTCGCCGCTTAATTCCGGGCTGTTTCAAATGAGGTGCTCCACCGTTTCCTCCTCATCATCTTTGCAACTCCTACAGCATCGTCGGTAGCGCACACCTAGCCTTTCTGCGTGCCTATTAATAAGGCAGTGCCCAGTTAATACACCTATCAATATTGAGATTTCTCTCCTTCTTAGGGCATGAATATCTCTAGATCTTTTATGATCCCATTTTGGCCAGGTTTGCTTGGATATCCGGCGCCCTGAGGATTGTAGCTACCTTTCGCCGGCTTGGCGGAGTGCGTACTCCTTCAGCATTGGCTTGCATGTGGCAAACGGCATACCTAAGCGATCTTTATCCCGAAGAGCCTGCTTGGTTGGGGCCTGCTTGGCAAGTTCGTCTGCCCTTCAGCTTCCTTCAATGTCCCATATCTTGAAGAGATCGACGAAAGCTGAGCGTCAGCTCAGAGTTGAACGAGTAAGAACCAAGGGCTTTAATGGCCGCTTCGCTGTCGCTGAAAATAACGATATCCTCGCCGACTGCACGCTTACTTATCTAGGCGCGGCGTCCAAGTTCAGCCTGGAAGACGCTGCAATGATCAGGTAGTCTTAAGAAGAGCTCAATGTCCAGATCCCTTGAATAAACCCCTAATCTAACTGTGCCATCTAACTTCGAACCGGCAGTGTAAATAGAAATGCCGACATAAGTAGCGGGACACCGATCGGTCCTCTCCCAGTCTTCCCTGCTGGGAATGTTTATTTTGAAGCATCTATCTCCGACTGTTGCGGTCGCATAACGATATGTGCTCAGAGGGAGAAAACAGTAAGATAGCAAAATACTGGAGTGTGCAGTAGTACTTGCGACCCATCTGGACGTCTCCCTTAGACGCAGAGCCGGTACGCTTCCAGATCGAGTGGCAAAAAGCCAAGAATGGCCTGGAGAGCTTCGTTGGGTGTTGTCCTCAGCGCACCGCTTATGCAGATCATGCTGGATCTGTGGACTTTACCCATCAGATTTAGGTTAGTTGCCTTACGCAGCGCAGCTCACCATACAACTATTCCATATAGAATAATTGGACGGATAATCGCGGTGTGGATCTATCTACATATTTTGGGGCTGAGCGCCCATTTTGTGCCAATGACTGCATGTGTAAAGTGCAATGCACGCCTTCCTCTGGCGCTGAACAACTTTCTCCTTCAAGTTTAGTTTCCTGTCCAGAAATATGCCTAGGAATTTGGCGGGTGTATTTTGTACCGGTTGGTAAAAAGGACGGTTCCACTTTTCCGGGGTGATACTAAGACCGCACCAAGTGGACTGTGAGGAAACTTCTCGCAGTGCTACTTGCATCAAGTCACACAAAGTTTGTGGGAATTTGCCCCTGTGTGCAATGACTAAATCGTCTGCATATGCCACTAACTTCCCACCTCCCAAGCTTGTGTCTCGTAGCAAGATACAACAACGGGGAGAGAACACCACCCTGAGGCGTTCCCCTTGTGGCATAACGTGATAAATCAACTCTACCCTGTGGTGAAGCTATTTTCCTTCCTTTTAGTTATTGATCAATAAGTCCAATAAGAGACCTGCTTAAAGCCGCGTTAATAGCATCCGGGCTTATTTTGTTGAAGGCTCCTCCAATGTCTAGGTAGGTCACGAGACAGTAATCCTTTTCATATAGCGATTTAAATTTGGTGTATGCATGTTGATAGCTAGGGTTTATAAGGTTACTATCAATAGTAGTGGAAAGTTAGTCGTTTATTATCTTATCGAAGGTTTTGAGTACAAAGGACTAGAGACGGATGAGTCTGTAGTCCTTAGGTTCGCAATGAGACGCCTTGCCCGCTTTAGGAATAAACACTACCGTGGGGCTTATAAAAAAATACCAGCCATTTAGCTGATGTCTCCAAAGTGTTTATGAGTTGTGCGGGAATAATCCTGTCTGGCCCGGCAGCCTTGAACGGTTCGAAGCTTTTAACTGCCCACCTAACCCTTTCCTCCGTGATGGATATGTTTACAGCCAGGTTTGCTATAGGTGGTAAGGGTTCCTAGCGCAAGTTCCCTGGAAAGTGCGTATTCAAGACCAGCTCTAGGGTTTCCCCCTCCATGCTGGTCCAGGATCCGCCAGGTCCCTGTCCAGTCTTCGAGAGTAATTGAATAAAATAATAAAATAAAATAAAATAAAATAAAATTCAAAAGAAACAAACTAAAAAGATGAAAATAAATAGAATAAAAACAAAATAAAATAAAATAAAATAAAATAAAATAAAATAACATAAAATAAAATAAAATAAAATAAAATAAAATAAAATAAAATAAAATAAAATAAAATAAAATAAAATAAAATAAAATAAAATAAAATAAAATAAAATAAAATAAAATAAAATAAAATAAAATAAAATAAAATAAAATAAAATAACATAAAAAATAAAATTAAAAAAAAATAAATTAAAAAGTTAAATAAAATGAAATAATATAAAATAGAACAAAATAAAATCAATTAAAATAAAAAAAATAAAATAAAGTAAAATAAAATGAAATAAAATAAAACAAAATAATATAAAATAAAATAAAATAAAATAGAGTAAAATAAAATAACATAAAACTGAAATAAAAATTAAATAAAATAAAATAAGATAAAATAAAATAAAATACAATCAATTTAATCAAATTTGATCGAATCAAATCATATAATATAAAAAAATTAATAAAATAAAATAATATATAATAATACTAGCGGATCCTTACCCGCTTCGCTGAGTGAAAGAAAAAGAGAAATGAAAGTTGGTCTTTGTTTTTTCTTGTTTTATCATTTAATTCATTTCGGCCATTATTTCGTGACTTATTCTAATTATTGTAAACGAACAACTTATTCTAAAGCCTTCTGATACCAAACATTTTTGGTTTTATTTTCATGCGGTGTATAAATATACACTACCTTAACCCCATTTAGAGACATTCAACCTCAAGAAATTAAGTTTGTGTGGGAGGGGCCACGCCCCCTTTTCACATAACCCCTACTTACGGTTTTGATATCCTATAGCTCTATAGCGATTTCCAGGTCCTTACCTTAGATCCTTTCACAGATATTCTGCTTGAAAATTTATGTTTGTATGGGAGATGCGACGCTCCTTTTTATGTGTGAGAATGCCTTTGATATCATATAGGTCTGTACCAATCTTTAGGTCCCTACCTTGAACCCTTTCAAAGATATTCTGCTTGAAAAATTTAGTTTGTATGGGAGGTGATACGCCCCCTTTTCTGATAACCCCCCTTTTTATCATATAGGTCTATACCAATTTTCAGGTCCCTACTTTGAACCCTTTCACAGATATTCTGCTTGAAAATTTTAGTTTGTATGGGAGGTGCCACGTCCCCTTTTCTGATAACCTCCTTTTGTAGTTATAAACCTTCTCCACATGTGTCTTTCCTATGTGGCAAAGTTTGGTTAAAATCGGTTCAGCCATTCTCCGTAAAGTTCATTACAACGCGAAAAAAGGCTAAATTTTTATATATATAGATAAGATAAAATGATGTATGAATAATATAAAATAAAAGACAACAAAAATAAACCAAAATAAAATAAAACATTAAAAAAATGAACTAAAGTTAAGTGGTGATGACTTGAGGTTGAAGTCGAAATATCGAACAAATTAATATTTGGATGCTAATAATAAAAAGAACTTGTATTCAAAACCCTGGAAAATTAAACATACAAAATAAATAAATAAAACAAATCCAAAAAAAAAAAAATAATTCATTGTCCTTAAAATATTTCTTCATCGGAAGTTCTTGTTATACATATCAACATCACATAATGTAAAATCTATTACCGTAACTTTCAAGTTCGCACGCGTTATTTGGAACTTATGAATTCCCACTAATACACTTTGCAACTGTTTCTAATTACAAGTCATTAAAAGTTTGGGTAATTCCTGGCGTATGCCGATGATATTGATATTATTGGCCTTAACAGCCGCGCCGTAAGCGCTGCTTTCTCTGGGTTGGATAAGGAAGCGAAAAGAGTGGGTCTTGCGGTGAACGAGGACAAGACGAAGTATCTGCTGTCATCAAAGAAAGAATCAGCGCACCTGCGCCTTGGCAGCCAGGTCGCCGTTGATAGCTACAAGTTTGAAACGGTGAGAGACTTCGTCTATTTGGGAACCAGCATTAACACCGAAAATAATATCAGTCTAGATTAAAGCCCAAAGGCTCCGCTGGCTGGGTCATGTTATGCGAATGGACAAAGAAGCACCAGCACAGAAAGTTTTCCTATCGACACCCGAATTCGGCAGCAGAGGAAGGGGGAGACCTCGACTGAGATGGAAACAACAGGTGGAGGATGACTTGAACTCCCTTGGGGTTTCCAATTGGCGTCAGTTATCGCTAAAAAGGAATGACTGGCGTGCTTTGATACAAAATGGCCAAAATCGCCTAGGCGGTTAGGCGTCATTATGACGCAAGCCAAGATTAGATTAGAATTCCTGATCAATACCTGCTATACACATATGCTTTTTATTAGCCATTAAATTTTACTTTCAATGAAACTTTGACTGTTGTTGTATTAAAATTAACGCAAAATAATGTCAAATGTTTTCTTCTCATTCTTGTTGTTGTTGTACTTGTTATGACACTATGCAAATAAATTTGCCCCTCGGCTTAAAATATGTAAATGCAAGCATATGATAAGATCAACCAACGATCAGTGATCGCCAATCAACAGCAGCAACTTATTTTCAACAACTGAAACTCAGCTTTCGCATAAATTAACACCAAGTCAGAAGGTGTGTTGATGCTGCTGGTTGCTGTTGTTATTGTTATTCGGTTGTCAGTTGGTATTTAAATTGCTGACGGTTGATTTTTGCATCGCCTGCGGCTATGTTAGGACCATCAGCTGCCACAAAGTGACATTTTCACGCGCGACGTATACAAGTGGTTTTGTTTTGACACTTCGAACAATAGATGACAGCGTATTTACATACAAAATTGCAAAACGGCGCCCTGGCTAATGAATCACAAAATATGTACGTTTAGAATCCTAAGGACATGTTATGTAGGTGTGATGTAGGTAAATGTCATGTGATTAAAATATCACATCGCAAATATCATCGTCCTCATTTTATTTACACAAAGTTTCTATAATACTTTTTTAATCCTCATCCCAAGGAAATGTTCTGTAAACAATGAGGGGTGCTGCCTGAGCAGCCTTTCTTGCGATCCTCTGCGTACCTTCAGTACCCTACATGTTTGTATCGATAATGGGACCTCAAAAAGTTGACACGTCTGGACTCTAGCAGGTAGCAAGGTACATCTTTTTGCCCTTGAATCTGGAGCTACAGACAACCAAATTCCTGGCCGCGCTTTAGTCAGTAGTCTCTTTCTCTGTTGGTGATGTTACATCTCGGAGGCTGCATTCGCCGATTGTTTTGTTTTTGTTGTTTCTTTACCACAATAACTCTGTTTGGTTGGTGGAGGTTTCTTTAATTTTCTGCATACATAAATTGCGGCAAACTCCCACAGCTTCAATAGATGACTCAATGACCTCTGATATATTTGTAGTTAATTGTTAACGTGTTCCGTACAGGTACGTGCTCATTTTCTTGTATTTTTTTTTTGTTTTTTCAAAAAAGTGGAGAAAAGCATCAACTAAACGCCCACCTCAAAATTTGCTTGCTTCATAAAGCTTGAAAAGTTCATTGGGATTAATATGGACAGTCGCATATTTTTGCATCCCTGCCTATGCACACATAGCGATTACACGTATTATTGCTTGTTTGCCTAAAGCCTTCAAATTGTTTAGTAGAAAATCAATTTAACAAAAGTTTACAACTTTATCCGGTGCGACCTGGTCACTCTGATTGGCAACGGTGTGGCTTGTGCTAGGAGCGTTTGTCTTTATTGCTCAACTGCACACTTCAAGCTTGAATTCCACCCGCCGGCTGAGTAGCAATGATGGCTATTCATACAAACAAGCTGTGCCTTGTAGCTTATGGTCAAATTCGCTTTCGACCATAACAATTTCACTTGACTGTTTATCATTTTTATCTCTCAATAAAGTATTTGTGTTTATGTGGTCTGTCTGCAACAGACTCAACAGAAACTATTAGTTAGGCAATGTAAGTACGCATAGTAGAAGTAACTGATGAATTACGATCACCGTCAAAAACAAATACTAATATTGAAACATTAGACTGATACAGAAAACAAGTTTATTTTTTCTTTGCCATTAAACAGCCTCAAAAGTTACGTTGGGTGGGAAATATGGTTTAACTTACTTACTTAAAATAGCCTTTAACTGCCTAGGCGATTTTGGCCGTCCAACATGTTACGCCAGTCGGTTCTTTGTTGAGCCAACCTGAAACCTCCTTTAGTTTCGAACGGCTCGGAGAGGTCCCTCCCGATTCAGACCGAGCTGGTAGTGTTGTTCAGCGTCATTTTGCACAGCCGTATACGTTTGGCTGGGAAACCAAAATCAGACATAGCGGCATATAGGCAACTCCTTTTCGTGGTTTAAAGCCCTGCTTAATATGTGTATTAGAGCCACATCTGGGTATATAATGTTGAGTGCCACCCGAAGCTAAGCTTTCTTACTTTTTATACCTATAAATACATTTGAAGAAAACATATATACATCGGAGAAAAGTTGGTTGTTCGCAGTTGATGGTATGTCCTAATGCAGGTACAAGTCTAATTAAAACTAGAACTTAAACTGGTTCTTAGTATTTTAATTGACACTTCGGTAGGTACAACGCTTTTAAATTTTTAGAAAGTTGCAAAGAACATGTTGTGGTACTTAATTGGGATTTCCTACTTAAACCGTTGATTGTTTCGTTTGATTTGTGCGCTTAAATACGGTGACAATTGCTTTAAGTTTAAAGGTATACGCTTGCAGATAAAAAAATCAAAATCCAACATTGGCTGACACGATTGTACCTAGTTTATATATACGAGTTGCGCACGATAAATCAGTGGCAAAAGAGCTTCCTGCGATACCTTTTTTTAAATATTGACTTGGGGTGTGAGAAAAAATATTATGTCAGCAATAACAAACGGACGTTTCTTAGTGTTTGTACACTTTGTGGTTAGAGTTGTGTGAAATAAAAAAAAAATACAACTAAAAATTATATAAAAAATGAAATAATATAAATTGATAATTAAAAAAGTTGATTGCAATGAAAGAAAATAAAATAAAATAGCTTTAATTAAAATAAAATAAAATAAAACAAAATAAATTAAGAAAAGTATGAAAGTCAAGTTCGGGTAAACCAAAATGCCCAGCGGTAGGTTTGGTTCGCGGCGATTTTTACCAGTTTCATTAGAATTCTTTCCTATACCACCACGGTGCCTCGCCCACTTTTCAAAATTTTTGATTTCGAAAGTGGGCGTGTTTGGAGGGCGATTTTATCCAATTTTATCAGGTATACTCCCAACGATACTAGTATACTTTGTGCCAAGTTCCACCGTTATACCGTAATCAATTTAAAGTTACGACCAGTCGAAGTGGTGATGATAACCACGCCCACTTTAAAAAATGTACCAAAAATTATAATAGAATGACCACGGGGCCTCACCCATAAAATTATATCATTTTAGCCAAAAGGGGGCGTGGTTATCTTTCGGTTTAGCCCATTTTAAATAGCAACCTACCTTGGCCAGAAAGTAACCTGTATACGAAATTTCATGCTATTTTGTCTCAAGTTATCGTGTACACGGACAGACATATAGACGGTTCATGAAGCGGTTCAAGTTTTCTCAAGGTGGTTCGCACCACTGAACCGAACTACACAGATTTTTGGAGTGGTTTGTAGTCTTGGTAAAATATAGCTAACTAAAGTAAAATGAGATGTACAGGGCAATTCTGAATAAATTTTCACCGAAACTGTTTAACTTTTTTATATATTTTTCTCACAAATTATATGGGAGTGGAAAAAATACACAAAGTGAAAAATTATTTCGAATCAGTCTGATTATTGTTTAAGCGACATAACATGGTTTCGTTTATTTCATCTGCATTACATACTATTGTAATTCTCAGATAATTTATGGAATGTTCGGAATACATAGCTTATAGTCGCAATCAAAAGTCGTGGTTTTTCACAAGCAAAATGGGGTAAGCCAATAGCCGCCAAGTCTCAGAGCCCAAGTGCTCACCACCAAACAATAAATATAAGGTGTAACAAACACAAGTGTTTTCTCCTAGAGAATGAGATAAGCCATTTGCGCCAATGCCTCAGAGCCCAAGTGCTCAACACATTAAATAAATTTTGAGGGGTTTTCTAAGGAAATAAGAATAGCCAACGATGCATTCTCAGAGCCATAGTGCTCGCACCAATTAATACATACAGAGTGTCACTACCAAAACACAGTCCACAAGACTTGATGGTACATACGAATAATTAAAAATAACCAAACACAGTCGATGAGACTTGATGGAATATAAAAATAATAAATAAAATAAAATTAAAAAGACTTTGGTTGAGGTGGGATTCGAACCGGCAACCCCGCCAACTCCCTCAACTATATAATATAACAACAATTATAATAATAAACTGCTCGCTGCCAACCATTTAACTTCAGCTTAGACAATTATAAAAGAAATAAATTTAAATAAAAGTAAGTAAAATGAAACAAAACAAGAAAGAATAGAATAAAAATTTAAAATATGTAAATAAAGTAGAACAAAAAAACTATAAAGCAATCTAAAATAAAAAAAAAATAAAAAAAAAAATAAAATTAAATCACTTGAAATTAAAGAAAAAAAATTAATAAAATATGACAAAATGATATAAAAGAAAAAAAATCAAATAAGTAAATAGGGCTGATACATTAGCGTAAATCCGGTATGAACGGCGTTTTTGGAAATCAACTTGAGCATAAGCTTCATTACAAATTCCCAAAAATTAACGAAATAAACAAAAACAGCAATAAATACAACCAAAATGATGGATTGACCGCTAGATGTGGCAGATAACTAAGCAAAAACAGCGAGAAATACAACCAAAATGACGGATTGACCGCTAGATGCCGCCGAGATGATGGATTAAAAGCCAACATTATGGTAAATGATATGATGAAATAATAACCAAAAAAGTAATCCTAAAATAATATCAAATCAAATGAAATAAAAGATTCAAATAGATAAAGATTAAAAAAAATAATAACAAAATAACAAAAAAATGCAAATAAATAACGGAAATTGTTGGTAAGGGACAGCAAGAAAATCAAAAAGAGGAAAGAAGGGAACAGAAAGTAAGGAAAACAAAATCAATAAAAATTAACTAAATTCAAAGCCTCTGTATGTTGCTCCTAAAATTTGCTATTTAAATATAAACTTTTAAAAATTATGATGCTTAACCCTAATACATATGTAGCCCACCCGATGTTCATAAAATTTCATTTTTCATTTTTTCATTTTATTAGTAATTTGATCATTAAAAATTAAAAATTACAAATTACAAAAGTAGTCTAGTACAAAAATATACTTACAGACAATGTAAAGTTAAACATGTGTAATACAGAGTACAAAAAAATTTAAGTATGATATAAAATTATGCATGAGAAATTCTAGCTTTAAAAATTGGGTTAGATACTGAAAAATCGATTTCTAAAGAATTTGAGCGAAGTTCGTGAAATGGGAGCGTTAGAAGCATAGAGGCTCCGAGTAAACCCCGTGTAAAACATGTTGCTGTTTCTAAGCGGCCTGTCTGGTACATGGAATCGAATACCATCGAGAAGAGCTGGCGCATCGATTGAACTGTTGATAATGTCGAAGACAAAAGTCATTGACAGCTAGGTTCTTCTGGATTCTAAAGGCTGAAGGTTGATGAGTGTACATCTGGCTTCGTAGGAAGGAAACGGATCAGAAAAATTCAATGAGCGCAGTACAAACCGAAAAAAGATTTTTTGCACACGTTCGAGCCTCTTGACATGACACTCATGGTAGGGCCGCCAAATGAAGCAGGCATATTCCAGCCTGGAACGAATAAGTGAGGTGAACAGTATCTTAAGAGTATAAGGGTCCGTAGAGTCTGAGCTAAAACGGCAGATAAAAGCAAGAAGAGAATAAGCCTTAGCAATTGTAGAGTTTAAATGTGTCGAGAAATCTTTTAGTTCTGTACGAGTTGAGAGGAGAGAACCGCCAATCGTATAAGAAGTGAAAATGGGATAACGCGATTTTGAAAATGTTACGTGAAAACATTTACCAACGTTAAGCGGTAGATTGTTTAAGTTACACCAGACAGCGACATTGTCCAAATCGGATTGTAACTTATCTGAATCTGACAAGTTTGAGATCGCAGAGAAAATCTTTAAATCATCACCATATAGCAGAAAGTTTGAGTTTTGAAAACAGACCGAAATGTCATTTATAAAAATTATAAATAGTAATGGTCCAAGAATATTACCTTGAGGTATACCAGAAGTGGCAACAAAGGAGTTTGAACGCGCATTTTCTTTCACAACTACACATATCCGCTGGTCAAGATACGATTTTATGGAAACCCACATCGGCCAGTTTAGAGATTAATATTGAATGGCAGATTTTGTCAAACGCTTTAGAAAAGACAGTATAAACTGCATCGACTTGAAGGCGGCTTTTGAAAGCTGATAGTCAGAATTCAGAGAAAATCGACAGGTTCGCCACATTAGATCTGCCAGACACAAAACCGTGCTGATTCTCTTTGATTAGACGACTAACGGTAAAATACATTTTCTGTTTGACAATACACTCAAAGAGTTTGGAAATGGTAGACAACTTGGCAATATGTCCATAGTTGGAAACATTGTTTTTGTTACCGTTTTTGAAAATAGGGGTGATGAAGGTCACTTTCCATGCATCTAAAAACTCGCCGCACTCGAGAGATTTGTTAAAATTAGCAGGAGTGGGGTGGCCAACGCCAAACGGTTTTTAAAAAGGTAAGACGATAAGCCGTCAATATCAGTCTGCGTAGATAATTTTATATTTTGAATCCCATTAAGAATATCGTAAACCCACAGAGTTAGGGAGCCGAAGTTAATAGGATTATCTACTAATGAGGGGACAACCGTTTGGAGATCAGTTTGGCCCACGAAGTTGGAGCGAAAGAAATCTGCCTGCTCGATCCGTATCGTAATTGACTGATGAAGGAATAGAAGAGCAAAGCTTTTTAGACTTAACATAGTTCCAGAAATCCTTGGGGTTTACTTTGATGTCACTTTCACATTTTAGAAACGACAGGTGTGGAAATTAAGTAGAAAAGTAATAATAGAAAAGCTAACAAGCACCGAGAAACACGTCTGTTCAGTCCGAGCTTTACTTTCTTTGGAAAACAAGGTTAAAGCTTAACGTTTTTCAAAATTAAGAACTTCCCGACCCAACCTCGTCCTATGAATATGTTTGTATGTATGTATATTTACTTATGTGCATGAACAGCTAGATGGTACTTGTAGATTATCAACCTAAACCGACACAGTCGCAATAAACTCAACTGACCAATAACAGCAACAGCGGAACTGCAAATAATGCGATTTACAACTGAACCGCCTAACTACAGTGAACCACTCTCCAAGACCGCCCACAATATAAAAGGCGCATTCATGTGAAGAAAAAGTAAACTCGAGGACGCCAAGTTTCATTTATTCATGCGGCCGATGAAGACAAAGACTAACAATTTTCACATCAAAGCTTTCAACTAATGTCAGGGATTAGCCCAAAATGGGGCGTCAGTCTGCCAAAAATCCATAAAATGTGGCCAATTTAAGTGGTCACTGGACAACGTTGGCGCGGCACCTAACCTTAACGAGGTTGCCGCACAATCATCACATGAATTCGACGATTTATGATGCTGCATTTGGCTATTGAGGCTTTTGGTATTGTTGTTGTTGTGCAAGTAGGCAATCAGTCGTTCGAGGCGAATCTGTCAGATGATCTAGCTGAGTGGTTGATCGTTTGGCTAGATCAGCAGCTAGCGATAATGGGTTCATCCTGCATTCATGGAACGCTTAGCCTTTGTGGTGTGATTGGGAATGTACATATGTGTATGTGTACGCCTTATAGTGTGAGTGAAATGCTGACAACAAAAATAACAATAACTTCAACAGCATCAATTTCGAACTCAACAGCTTGCTTTAAAAAATTTGTTAATGCATCGTCGCGATTTATTACGGCTGTGCAACATTACAGCCGTTAGTGTTGAGTTGGTGGCATTGTGCTTTACATACATCGAGTACCCCACACTACATACATACAGACATATGTACGTAAATGCATTGATGCTCAACTATTTGGTTAGAAATTTGGGCTTATCGATGTACATCGGCATATTTTTTTCGGGTCGTTGCTTATGTAGCGGTTAAATGTAATCGTAATGGATCATAAGGGGTTAATAACGAATTCCTCACCTTTAACTTATCACTTTGCACAAGAGCAGATAAAAATGCGGTCAAATGGTCATTTTGTAACTCCAACGCAATATTTGTCAGTAGCCAGTAGTATGCATGTAAACATGCCGTTGTACATATTATTACACTGCTGGTCATTTGAAGAGGTTTACCTAATATTTTTTCACTGGTGTTTCATGCCGTGTGCCATTGGCAAGGACCGCACAAGACTCAAAACGTCATATCTTCTAAACTATGCGAAATTTGGTATGAATTGGAATGAAGCACTCATATTTTCATCCCCATTTTCTATTATTTATAGTCGAATTTACAATAAATTTTCTTAGGGATCAGGAACTCTAGTAGTGGAACTCTAATAAAAGGTTTGTTAGTAAAACTAAGAAAGACGAAATCAAGATAGTTCAGGATATATGACGCTTTGAGTTTTGTAATGAAAAAGAAGATAAACCCCATTCTTGAGTAACCAACTTTTTTGAAGAGATTAAGACATAAGTAAAAAAGAGCGTTCCCTTTTTCGAAGTTAACCTCCAAAATTTAGTTATGGGCTTTCAAAGTTCCAGGTTTCTAATTGTTTTGCTTAATTGAAAAAGGCAAAATGTGAGCGTGGTCTGCTTGTATCTCTTGTTTGATTTATGCTCTTTTGCTATTAAAAAATGGATGTAAGAAGTGCAATACAGGACAAAGTGAGATCGTCGAAAAAATTAAAAGCTGCATATTTTTAATTATATGGTATTTCTTCATACACGCACTTTCAAATAAAGAAAGTACACCAAGTAAGAGGAGGAAGAAGGCCACGCCCACATTTAACCTTTTCCCATTTTTTAAACCAAACAATTAGAAACCTCTTCGAAAGGTCCAGTTTCGAACTTCGAAAGCCCATAACTAAGTTTTGAAGGCTAACTTCGAAAAATGGGGAGCGGGGGTCCCAAACCCAGGAAAAAAGTTGATTTTGTCGAATAATGTTATTGTACTAGTGTTACTCATATTGTTGCATCCTTAACGTTTAAGGACATCATAATTAGTAAATCGTAAATATGTTGCTCCGGATGCCCCTAAAGGATTAAAAGGTGTAACGCATCCCGAAAAAACTTCAAAAACATGTGGATATGCTAAATATAATAACTGCAATATCTAATCTTGGTTTGCGTCATTTATTAACGCTTAACACTTATCCTGTATAAGTGGGTCAAAATTGCACAAACGACTTTGAAAGTTGCATATCGTTTTATAGACTTTCTATAATCTGTTGAAACTTCTCGACTTTTATTATTTAATCAAACTATACTTGAAAAAAAAAGTTTTGTTTAAATGTGTCATCTACAGGATAGACTGGGCAGAAATAGTTGCGTATATTGTATAAGTGGGTCAAAATTGCCCAATAGTAGAAGAGTGAGCGTATATGTACTAGCTGCTCAAAATAGCCCTAATAACATGTTTTTGAAAGCTGGATATAAAACCAAACTCTATTCATTAGTCCATTGGGCAAACATTACTCACTTATGTCACGTACGTTACTTTTTTTGAATACAGGATAAGTGTTAACCGCCTAGGCGCGTTTGGCCGTTTCGTATCAAAGCACGCCAGTTATTCCCTTTTAGCGATAACTGACGCCAATTGGAAACCCCAGCCATCCTCCACCTGTTGTATCAAATGAAAGGTGTTCATGAGAGCCTGAGTAAGTGTTTTTTCGATTCGTCTATCTGTTTCTGAACTTTTCTTGAATAAAAAATGTTACTCATACGCCGTGTATGACCTTTAAAAAGTAAATTATGGCCCGTAGTAATAGTCGAAATAAAGTAGGTGACAAAGTTAGCGCCGAATTTGTTTCAAGTCCCATTTAGGAACTGGTTTCCGAGATATCGACCAAAATGTGGACCAGGTGTGATTCAGAGGATGTTTGTACGATATGGATATCAAGAAAAGGGTTTGCGGGGCTCTTAACCCAGAGGGGTTCCAAGTCCAAAGTACGAACCCGTTTCCCAAATATCGAATAAAATATGGACCAAGTGTCGGTCGAGAAAGTGTTGGTAGCAAAAGAAAGCTTGTGGTGAGTGTTTTAGGAGTGAGTAGTTCCCTGCCCCATGTACAAAGCCGTTTCCGAAATACCGATCAAAATGTGAACAAGGTAAGACCCTACCCAATGTTTTTACAATATGGGTACCAAATGATAGATGTTGCTGAGGGTTTTAACAGGGTGTGGTTCTTAGTTTGGAACACATGTGACCCTGGACGTTTGCGATATATTGACCAAATGTTCTTTACAAATTGGTTTTTAGGAAAGCTTAGCTTTTCAAGCTAAATACTCGTATCTCTGAAAGGGTGCATGTTAGGGACCTGATAATTTTTATGGATTTAAACGATATCAATACAGTTCTCAGAGAAATAGGTTGGTCGCAAAAAAGGCGTTGTAGCTCTAATAAAAACTTAATTCTTTAAGCTTCATATTTCTATGTGCGGTAAAGATGGGACCATTAAATTGGTGTGAAGGTGAACGAGCATACTCGAAAAATATATGGGGGCTACGGGGAAAAGGCCTGGCACCTTCTATACATACTTACTTTTTAAGGCTCAATAACTCTAAAAATGTTTATCGCACCTAACTGCGTTGGTATGGAGATATATGATATCAATACCACTCTCCCAAAAAATGTTTTCGTGTTATGAGAAGAGAGGATATGGCACCATCCATACAAAATTAATTTTTTCGAATAAAGAAAATACGGGCGTAATCGGGAATTTGGGAAATGAATTAAACATATGGGCATTTCTCCCAAAAAGTCAACTTTTGTAGCGTACAAACTCCTTCGTTTTTTGTAAATATCTTGAAAATTAACACTTGCCCAAAATCATCCTTAACACAAATTATTGTGTTAAGCAAGATCTATTCGATTCACTTTTTGTCAAAATAAAAAAGTGTTTTGGCATTTGCTTTTTTTACAAAAAACGAAGGAGGTCGCACGCTACAAAAGTTGACTTTTTGGGAGAAATGCCCATATATCGAAGTCCAAATGAAACCTGGGGCCATCCCTTTTCGTTTGATAGGTCAGTTATCGATAAATTTATCGAAATATATTGCAGTCCAAATGAAAACTGTGAGGAAATTTTAAGGTTTTTTGGCAATCACATTTTCACCGATAACTTAGTTATCGATAAATTTATCGAAATATATCGAAGTCCAAATGAAACCTGGTGTCATGCCCTTTCGTTTGACATATCACATACCAGTCACAAGCAGAATTGCCCTATCACAGTCCAGGTTCATTAGTATGAAAACGACCCAGAATTTTAACATGGGGTTGTCATTGGAGGGGACCATTTGCCACCTTATACAGACTTTTGGGGCGAAAATGTGATGGGTTGGAAGGAAGATTCCTGATTGGTTGAAAAAGCAAGGAAGCCTTGTGATTGGTTGAAAGGCCCAGCTCACTACCGAAAATGCACGAACAAACTCAACGACGAAAACCGATACACTTCAAGGCGACAAATCGTCCCCATGGGCCATCTGAAGTGGTGAATACGGACCTACTACTAGAATGACTCTGAGTAATGCAGGTGGTGGAAATTCACACCCTCTGCATTACAATAGGTCGTTCTAGTAGCGGGTCCGCTATCACTAGTTCAACCGCCCCTTTGGTGGCAAAGGTCACAATTTGCCTGAAGGGTCGTAACTCAGTAAATTTATCGATATATATCGAAGTCCAAATGAAACCTGGAGTCATGCCATTTCGTTTGATACCCATATTGTGGGCAATTTTAAGGTTTTTGGACAATCACATTTCCACCGATAACTCAGCTATCGGTAAATTTATCGAAATATATCGAAGTCGAATTGAAACCTGGGGCCATCCCCTTTCGTTGTTTCTGAGCAACCACATTTTCACCGATAACTCAGTTATCGATTAATTTATCGAAATATATTGAAGTCCAAAAGAAACCTGGGGCCATTCCCTTTCGTTTGATATCCATATTTTAAGGTAATTTTAAGGTTTTTGTTCAATAACATTTTCACCGATAACTCAGTTATCGATAAATTCCCGCAAACCCTGTGCGACTTGATGCAAGTAGCACTGCGAGAGGTTTCCTCATGGTGCTCGCGCTGCAGACTGAGCAGCAACCCGGGAAAAGTAGAACTGGTTCTCTTTACCAACCGCTATAAGATACCACCGCTAATACTACCAAAACTGAATGACGTGCACCTGAACTTGGCTGACAAAGCCAAGTTCTTGGCCACAGTTCTGGATAGGAAACTAACCTGGAAGGAGAATGTTCTTCAGCGCCAGAAGAAAGCGTGTATTGCACTCTACACGTGCAAAAGAGCCATTGAAAAGAAATGGCCTGCGTTGAGCAAGGCAACAAACCTTAATCTGCTAGGTAAAGTACACAGATCTTGCACGACCTGTATAAGCGGTGCGTTAAGAACAACGCCCAATGAAGCACTCCAGGCCATTCTTGGCATTTTGCCACTCGCTCTGGAAGGGCACCGGGAGGCAGCAGCATCGGCTCTGCGTCTAAGGGAAACGTCCGGCTGGGGCGCAAGCACTACTGGACACGCCTGTATTTTGGGATCCTATAGCTTTCTTCCGCTGAGCACAGATCGTTGTGCGACCACAACAGTCGGAGATAGCGGTTTTAAAATCAACATTCCCAGCAGGGAAGAATGGGAGAGCACGGATCGGAGTCCCGCCACTCATGGCGGCACTTCCATTTATACTGATGGCTCGAAGTTAGACGGCAGAGTTGAAAGAGGGGTTTATTCAAAGGATCTGAACCTTGAGCTCTCCTTCAGACTACCTTATCTCTGCAGTGTCTTCCAGGCTGAAGTTTCAGCAATCATGGACGCCGCGTCTTGGATAGGCCAACACACTATCGGACAGGACATTTTTATATTCAGCGACAGCCAGGCGGCCATTAAATCCCTTGGCTCTTATTCGTTCAACTCTGAACTGACGCTCAGCTGTCGTCGATCTCTACAAGAGATGGCCCAACAGAATCGCGTGAACCTCACAAGGGTCCCGGGGCATAGGGACATTGAGGGAAATTGTAGGGCAGACGAACTTGCGAGGCAGGGCACGACCAAGCAGGTTCTTCGGGATAAAGAGCGCTTATGTATGCCGTTTGCCACATGCGAGCTTATGCTGAAGGAGTATACACTCCGCCAAGCCAACGAAAGATGGCTGCAATCTCCAGGATGCCGGATATCCAAAGAAACCTGACCGAAATGGGATCATGAAAGATCAAGACAAATTTATGCCCTAAGGAGAGGAGAAATCTCCATATTAATAGGCGTATTAACTGAGCACTGCCTCATTGGTAGGCACGCAGAAAGACTTCGTGTGCCCTACCGACGATGCTGTAGGAGTCGTAAGGATGATGAGGAGGAGGAAACGGTGGAATACCTCATCTGCAACTGCCCGGCTTTAAGTGGCGCGAGAATGCGCTTTTTGGGAGTCCCCTTTCTGGTTAGCCTACGCCAGGTCACGGAGCTGGACATAAAGGACCTGATGGCCTTCATCAAGTCATCTAAATGGTTCGAGGAGGAGTAACGGTGTCGGTATAGGAACGTCAGTCCCGGGATTCTGCTATGTGGAGAATTCCGTTAATACCGGGATTTTCCATATGGCAGGGTCCCGGAACTGACTTTCCTAGTGTTGGTGGTATCACAACGGGCCTTTTAATACTGGCCTAGGTGTGCCTCTGCGGCCTCTGCGGATACCCACATTGTAGGGAAAATTTAAGGTTTCTGGGCAATCTCATTTCGACTGATAACTCAATTATCGATAAATTTATCGAAATATATCGAAGTCCAAATGAGACCTGGCCCTTTCCAGTTTCGTTTGATACCCAAACATCCAAATATCCAAACATCGCTACAGTCACATTTATAATATTAGTAAGATAAGATTTCCTAATTATTTTTATTTTATTCTTTAGATCTATTCAATTGAAAGACAGTGTGTCCATTTATGTGAGAAAATGCGCCGTTAGACGTTACCACGCATGCGCATTAATTTAATTTGGCTGATAGTAAAACTTTTATTGTAGTGTTTATTATTATGAATCTGTGAGCACTCATGCATTAACCAATACATAAACGTATATCCTAGTATGTGTGTATGTGAGTAGGTGCAATTGTGAAAATTGCTTTATTACCAATATACAATAATTACAATATTTTAGATAATATTTTTGTAATTTTTTAAAGCCCAGACTCAAGATTAAATCCATGAAACACCAAATTACCGATTTGCTTGCGAATAAAGTAATTGAAGTCATAAAGTTGTTAAGGTTTGCAATTACGCCGAAAAACTATTTCAATGAGCTAAATGCTCTATGAGCTGAGACCCTATGCTGCAATAGGATTGATGATGATGAAAGGCCTAAAGTACATATATTTTTACAAATTTTTTCATTAAAAGAACAAAAATTCGTAAATATTCATTTCAAACAAAATTATAATAATAATTCTTCGAATCAAAGAACCCCTTCTTCGAATCAAAGAAATCATTCTTAGAATAGAAATTTCGATCCAGTGTAGTTACGTAATGTTTGCTTTCGAATATAGTTAATAAAATCAATCACCCCGATATTCTGCTGAGCCTTGGAAGACAAATGGTGTGAGTACATCCACGATCTGAAGCTTCAAATAATCTGCCCAAAATGCACATACGGCTTGACATTGACAGTTCTCGCAAAAGGGAATGATTGTGCTGGAGCAATTCAAAGGGAGGGGTTTGACAGTGCATACTAAGGCCTTTTATTGGCTACTAAGCCTGACCAGAGGAAAGATTCCGATGAAATCGGCCGAGAAAGTACACACATTAATAGTTCTTTGTTACCTTAGGCCAGAGTGAAAGCCTCTGAGGCACTGTCCAGTGCATAATTTGTTTATGCAGGCAACACCATCGCCTAAAAACACCTTGTCGGGCATTCGGGTACTTTTAATTAACCAACTTTGTAGCAAAGCCAATACATCCGAACGAATTAAATTATAAGATCTTACTTACCGCTCGATAATTAAATCTAACCAACAGGTGAATGGCGCAAGTCGAGTGTCAAAATTAAGCGTTCACTCTACATTTATGTATATGTGTGTATGTATGTACGTGAATTGCCTTCGATCGATATATCGTTACCTTAATTCACAAAGGCCCTAATTGACACATTTTTCGAAAATGACTTTTTCACATATTTAAGCACGACATAGTAAAATACACACACTACAAATTTTAAGGAGTTACTAGCAGTAATAAAGGAGATATTCCAAATTTACAAAGCTATATTTACATGCGTTCAATGTAAAAAAAATTTTGTTTTTTGCTGCTCCTGTAAATTTTTTTTTATGTCCGTTAGGGCCTTTGTGAATAAAGGTAACGATATGTAGTTTGCCAACTCAGTACTTTTATAAGAGTCAATCTATGAATTAAAAATGCATTTCGAAAATAGGCAGGCGCATAGCTACAAATAATCACGTACTCACACTGGACCCCTCCGGCGTATGAGCAACAATAACGTGGTCGGGTTACAAGTAGTTTGCGAACGTTTGTTATTGGCAAAAGTGCTGGCGATTGTAATTTAGCGCAACACTTTCTAATGACGCCTCACAGCTAAGCGATAATGGAGTTGGCTTGAAGACATTTAATGCGCAGCCGCAGAAGCTGCATTGCGCTGAATGCTATAAACGAGCTTTGTTGGCTGATTAAAACTTATTGGTATATATGTATGTATTTAACTATGTTGTTGGAGATTGAATATGTTTGTACCCTGCAGCGAAAGCAACTAGTTAAAAACTACTTTAAAACTAGTTTGTGCACCAGGCCCAACTAGTCAGTCTTTTGTCTTTCTACGATAAAAGCAATTGGTATTTTCAATTGTCAGATTTCGACCACAACATACCAGTCATCTACTATTATATGTTATACAGCGCACGTTAAAAAAGTGAACGCTCTAAAGCGTGAACATCCCAAAAACGTGAACAGACATTTTTGTGAATTGACCACTCTAAAACGTGAATCGAGTTTTAGAAAACATAAAAAAAAATACTGATTTTTTTAAATAAAACTTACATTTTCTTTGATATGACTTAAGCGCCAATTAATATATAACGAAACCAAGAAGAAAATGTGAATTTAATTGATTAAATGGATATTAACTTTTCTTCTTTTTGAGCATTCCAAAACGTGAACAATTTTGTTAACGTGAACTGCCTTGGTTTTAGGTCATGTTATCGAGGGTGCCCTGCTCTAGAATTATACTGGTTGTAAAATACCAGTTCCATACTAGTTCAAAAAGCATTGAACCTGGACTAGAATGATTTCAACCAAAGATACTAGTCCACATACTAGTCCAAAAATCAGTGAACCTGGACTAGTATGATTTCGTCCAGAAATTAAACTCGCATTATTGTCGTGACTAACGCTTTATTTTATTTTATATATTTATCTTATAACTTTAAACGAGCTCAACTTGTATATTTGTATATTTGTATATCCGGACTATCTCGGGAACCGCTTGACCGATTTGGATGAAATTTGGCATATAGATAGTATAATTGACTATCCACTTGGGGGTTGCCAGTTGGGGGTGTACGGGGGTACCACATATCTCAATTTTTTAATTTGGGGCAATTTTAGTGTCATTTTCGGATCATTTTGGGAACATTTTTGGATCTATTGGGCTCATTTTCGGATGATTTTGGGTACATTTAAGGGTGTTTTTGTGGTCTTTTGGGAATAATTTTTGGATAATTTTGGCATCATTTTAGGGTCATTTTGTGGTCATTTTCGGTATCATTTTGGGATAATTTTTGGGTGGTTTTGGGTTCAATTTCGGATCATTTTGGGAACATTTAAGGACTTTTTGGGATCATTTTAGAATTATTTTAGGGTCATTTTGGTATCATTTTGGGTAAGTAAAATTAACGTTAAATTGATAGCATCGAGCAAGCTCGATCACCCAGGTACTTCTTTATAAAGCAGCGATCATTTGTATTTACCCAAACACGAAAAAGCATCTGTTAATTATAAGAAAAAAAAAGAAGCAAACGAAACATTCAAATGATTTCTGAATTTTTTTAACTGGTATGATTTCAACCAAAAAATTATAGTTGTATACTAGTATTTTTCTCACTAGTTTGACGTTTCCCTGCAAGGTAGGTAGATATCTTTGTCCATATGCATGCAAGTACTTATTATGAACATTCACCATCTCGCCGTCGTAGTTGTTATTGTTGACTCTTTGTTTTCTTGGTCAACAAATTTGTGCGCTCTAAATTAAAATGCTACTGCCACCAGCATGGTGCGCATTAACAATAGTTAGCTGCAGCCAAGAGCAAGGCGGCAACAACAATAATAAACGCAAGCACAGCAACAAACCACTGCATTGCACAAAATCTTCAGATTCATACTCAAGCTATAATCTTTTATAATAGAGTTGCCAAAATACAATACTTTGAATTTCAAATTTCTTTATAATTAGACAATTCACAAGTTTATTGTACTATTTTGATAACACAGCTCTTGTGAGCACTATGATGAGTTGAACGGTCGTATCTGACTACTATTAATGGAATTTTTGTAAAAACTTTTCAGAAAATTGTTAACGTTTGTTTTCCTGCTTCTTTTTTTCAAACTGAACAAATTGAAATGAAAATTGAAAAGAAAAAAATTTACTTTTCAAAACAAAACAAATTGAAAAACAAAATAGCACCTTGATATACATACATAGGTTGCTCAAATCTATTGTGATATTCAAATTTTATATGAGAAATGATAGCATGCGGGAAGTTATTACACATAAAATAATAGCAGATACGCGAATAGGAGATCTTGTGAATTGCCTAAATATTATTCACGAATCGATTTATTTTTTTGTACTTTATTTTTTTTTTTAATTTTTTTGTTATTTTATGGGAAAACCTCTGGGAGTTTTTGTTGTACTGTGTAATTACACAGTGCTACAAAAAAAAAAAAATTAAAAAAAATTGTTATTCATCACTTAAATTTTTTTGAATAAAAATAGCCGGTTACTCATCACTCAAATTTTTTGGAATAATGAATAACAATTGATTTCTTATTTTTTCGTCACTCATCCCTCAAAAATAAGGGTACAATTTTCAAGCGATTCTTGAATAAAATAAATTGTTATTCATCACTCAACATTTTTTTGACTAAAAATATCCAGTCACTCATCACTCAAAATTTTTAAAATAATGTATAACTTTTTATAAAAATAAAATTTTGCCCATCCCTGTTTTAAAGAGACCTGATGTTTAAACAAGTAAAAGTGGAATGGTACTACGTAGTTATTCGCGGGACATACAAAAACTACATACTCATACTCAATCGAATCCTATTTCATGGAACCCCACTGTATCCACATATATATGTAGGTACATGTATTTACGAGCATAAATGAATCTATGTAGGCGCTCTTATAAGTAATTACAGCGTTTGCCCTATGTGCGGTCATGAAGCCATCATTGTGCTCCAAACTGAGCTCATTCACATTCCTGAACGCTTGCTGCATTGTAATTTGAACAAAATCTATTGATTTGCGAACTCGCGTTCCAGTGGCTTTGTCCAAGCGTCAAGGCTATCATTATATATATTGTCAGATGCGAACAAAAGTGCAAGCTGCACTTGAACCAATCACCAGACGCAAGCCAACATTTGCAAATAGCCATACTCGCAACTGCAACACCTGACGCACCAATCATATCATCATTGGCTGTATACAGTAGCATATATGGCAGTGCGGTAGCCAACACTCCAGGCCAACCAAGGACGAGAATAAACAAATAGGGTTACAAGACAATGAGCTGGCAAACGATGCGCTCAGCAGCCGGCGATAGTCAATTTCCTGGAGGATGTAAAATTAAAGTTTTACAATATTGGAGGCTATGTAATTTTTCTTACTTCTTTGCCTCTATGCCACAATCTAGAGAATCTTTATGATGCGTACTGGCACACATGCATACGTATGGATCTTGCTTCGTGGTACCAAGCTACTGCAGCTTATGTATTTTGTACATATATATGGTACTTACTTACAGCACCGTAGATAATCGCTGGCACTACGTAGCACTTTGTGTCTGTGTCCTTTGACTACACTCAGAGAAAAATGGAATTCTGAAATTAAGTCCGACCGGAATTAAATTTATCTTTTTCCATTCTTAAAATTTTAATAATTTTTCGTACTTAAATATTCTTAGAATAAGAATTTTTCGTTCTTGTTTTTGAAATTGAGATGCAAAAAGCTTCAAATAAGAATAAAGTACTTATATTAAGAATTTTATTCTTAAAACAAAACCATTACGTACTCAAATCAGTAAATAAGATGCAAAAAGCTTCAAATAGGAATAAAGTACTTAAATTAAGAAAAAAGTTTCTTAAAACAAAACTATAACATACTCAAATCAATAAATTTGAAAAATTTACTTATATTAAGAAAATTCCATAAACTATCTGCGAATTACATTGGTTTGTAATGCAGATGATATGAAATGAACGAAATAATCAAAAACTTTGTGGTTTTAAAACAAGAACACTTTTTCTTGAAAATATACTACCCTGTCTCAAAATAACAATAGAACATAGCTGCAATGAGACAGCAGCAAACATAAATACGCGATAGCCTCGTGGTAGAGACGTCCGTGCAGCAGTGAAAGCGTGTGAGCTCGATTCTCGGTGGAGGCAACAAAAAGCAACGTGTCATTTAGAACAAACATGTAATTAGAAAGTAGCAAGAAAAAGTAAACGATGGCATAGTAACCACCCTGGTGAAACGTACGATGGTCCTGAAGTCAATATAAGAACTCTGAAAAAATTATTTTTTTTTTTTTTTTTTTTTTATATAAAAAAATATATTGACTTCACCGAGAATCGAACTCACAACCCCTTAAACTTAAATCTTGTTTTGAGAATTTTAGTATTAGTTTAAAATACAATTGGGATTGCAAAAAGATTTTTTCGGTTTAAAATTAAGATTAACAAACTGACCCTAATAATATATTGTTCTTGAAACAGCCCCGGGCGTTCTTAAATTCGGACAAAATTATTCTTGAAAGAAGAATTTTCGAAGTAAGAAAAAAATTCTTGTTATAAGAATTGTGTACTTCGTATAAGAATATTCGGTATTACCCTACTTTCGTGACCAAAATTCTTGATTTGGGCTTGATTTAAGTACAAAATTCTTGTTTTTTTCTATGAGTGTAGTTGTTTTGATTGTGGGTTATGTTTATGCTTAGTGTTTTTGTTGTTGTTGTTGAGCTTAATTGCATGGCAATTGTCGATATTTCAACGCAATTCATCTGTTCATTAATTTGTTGTTGCTTTTGTATGGAGGCATCTGTGGATGCACGATCAGGTTGCTTAAGGCTAAATTTATATACATATATGCACTTAATCATATTTTAATGTTCTTCTATATATTATTATGGATAATGATTTTTTTCGTTATTCTTTCTTTCGAAGAAAATATTCCACATGAGGAAAAGAAATGCATAATTTGGTATGGAATTAATTTTGAAGTCGCTTTATTAAACCTTGTAAATACAGGGAAATTTGTCAAGAATTGTCATTTAACATGCATTCAAAAATTCATTAAATTACATACTTGCTTAAGACGGTTATTGATATCGCGGAGGGTTTGCCCGTGAAGTATTTGAATTGCAACCACTGTCTACGAAAGGAGGAGCAACAAAGACTCTGATCTGATGAACTTTCTGCTGGTGTTTAAAGGACTCTGGTTTAGGGAAATCGACTAGAAGGGCCGGACCATTGAACAGGATACTGCATACAAAGGCTGGTATCAGTGGCCAAAAGGGAACGCAATGGACGTAAACAAAACAAGTGAAGTCGTAAAGACTGCTTCGTCAAGTACTGTCGCTCACTCTCATAGAAGATCGCCACCATGCTCTCCGAATCGAATATATCGCACCCTACATCAAAAACCGTCACAACTCAAAATTTTTTTTGGTCGCTTTCTTGACATAGAATGCCTAATAAAAAGTAGTACAGGCAGTGCATAAAATTTTTTTCTTTTTTACTATTATCGTTACTCTTTAAAGAGCACAGTGGTGCCAAGTTTTTAAAAATCAAATTACTTTTGTGCGATCCAGAAGCGTTTATCTGAAAGTTACTCCGATTTTGAGTTGTGACTCTTTTTGATTTAGTGTGTAGTCTTTGGTACCAGAGTCGGAAACTTCAGTTTCCACGATGTAACATCTTCCAGCAGCACTATGTTTCGGTACTGACTTCGGTCCGGCTCGCAATACGGACATCTGAAGTAACAGGGCCCAGCATTAGGCCGCCTCGTTAACACTGATCCAAAGACGAAAAACGAAATTGGTCATGTGGTGATCGGCGGCAAACAAAGGTTCACGGTTCTGCACGAGCGTGCCCCTAGGCAGACAGCGGTTATCGATTTATTCTCCATATGGCCTTAGTGAGCTCAAGGAGTTAGTTAAGTTATTCGTTTGGCGTCGACAACTGGTTAGAAGAGCCTTAACACCTGGGAAGAGGTGGTGTCAGCCCGGCACATGCTCAGCTGGCACTAAGGTCGTAGTGTTCTGACAAACAGGTAATCTTTTCAAAGTAGTTAAAGGCACCCATTAGAAATGCCAAACAGCCACCAACCCTCCTGCATCGCACAGCATTCGGTAAAACACCTGGTACGATGATGAATGTCGCTCCATCTCGAGAAGGAAGGATACATGGTTAAAAATTTGAACCTAAATCTTAAACTTTTTTGGACTACATATATGACCAAACCAAATTTGGATTCAACTTCAATATAAACCAGTTTTCATGAAAATTGGCTAAATGAATCGGGTGTCAATTATAAACCAGAAATGTTTCAACAATTATTTAAAGATAAAAAAATTTTTTTGTCCGTTGGCGGGAATTCGAACCAAGACTCCCCGCATCATTCCCCTCCGCTCTACCACTGAGCTACATCGCACACATAAATGTTGTTGGCAAAATTCAATCTTGAATAAGCTTTCAAAAATAAATTTGAATTTTCAAACCCAAAAAATTCAATTTTAAACCGAAAAGTTTTCAGAATAAAATAAAACTAAAAAATTGTGACAGCTGGCAGGATTCGAACGAAAACGCTCAGGAGTCACAGCCGACTGCTCTACCGCTGAGCTTTGCCACATGTTAAGTTTTTGTGGGCAAAATTCAATTACATTCAAACAAGCCAAAAATAAAAATTTAGACGGCTTTTTCATTTAGATTTTAAATCGAAACCAAAAGAAATTGAAAATCTTTGTAGGTATTTGGACGGTTTGAAATATTGTACAAAAAAGTTTGAAAAATTGATTAAACTTTATACGGGTTTCAAAGTTAGGTTCATTTTTTTAGCCGTGTAGGGTCTACAGAGCCAAGTTGCGCACGGACAAAAGTAGCGGAGGAAGTGAGCGCTATGAAAAGAAGAAGCAAAAGAGACGCCGATTTAGAAAAGAAGAACGTCAGGACGAAGAAGTGAGGAGCAGGAGAAACCAAAAGCGTATGACGGAAGGTCATTTGCTGCCATCAAATAAAAAATCAGCGCACCTGCAAAGTACCTAAAATTGTCTCTTGGCAAACATAGACCATAGCTGTCTACCATCTACCGTGATTCATAACTAGAAATGATAGACGCTGCCAAATAAGGGTGAAGTAACCCTTGCAATATTAGAATTTGTATTGGTTGTTTTTTTTTTTCATATTTTAACCGATTTTCAATGATGGGACATTAAATCAATGCACTGAGAGAAATGCATTGAATGTTGTGACAATATCACTATTGATAGCGACGAGTTTGATGCAATATTCATTCAGAATGAGCGAGTTATCAAATATTATTTGCTCCCAATAAAAAGTAAAATGACATGTCAACCATTTCGATATGATGTACTATTTTTTATATTTATGGATAGAATACTAATATATTTGAACGGCATGTCAATATCTATGGTGGTGATATGAATTTCTATTGTCGGTATATCCATATCCATATTTACTACATAGTAATAATGGTAGAGACAGCGTATTAATATATATGGACGAAATGTAAATTTTTCTGGGACGCATAATCATGATAGTTCAACAATTTTTACTATGGATTTTCTAACAATATTACAACTTGTTGGAGCGGTTTTTTTAAATTCAAAATTTTTTGAATTTCTTATGATTGAACATTTTTCTAAAAATTGTATAATATGCCGTAGCCGAATGGTAGAATACTGGGCTAACGTGCCAGAGGAGCATGGTTCGAGTCTCACTGAAACCAGATGTCAAATTATATAAAATTTTGTTTTTTTTTAAACTATTTAGAATTTATCAATAGTTTATATGGATACCATTTCAATAGTGATTTATCAAAAAGGCATTGATGAAACATCCATATTCATTGATGGGACAGAAATATCAATTTTTATTTAATGTGATATCAATAATTATGGATGTTCCATCCATAGATTCCCCTCCGTGTGAGCTTCAAAGAGCTGCAATGAAAGGAAATGAACGTAGTGAGCAGCAACATTAAACTGCATTTATGGTGTTGTTATAATAGTTGTGTATTAGCCATTTACAATTAAAGTTCACCAAGTGTTGGCACCAGTGCGACCACATCATTGCCACCTTATACGTAGTCTTATTGGCAAACGGTGAGTACATCATTGGCTTAAACGTTTGTAATTTAAATCAAATGGCTGCTTAGTTACTTATCCAGCTGTGTTGTGGCCGGCTCAACCATCGACGACGTCTGATCAGGGCAATTCAGTGAAGCAATTTTAGAATTGGCAATCTCTTTAATGAATTGTCGCTGCTTTTTGTGTCGGTCATACGCAATGTGCACACAGCTTTGGGTAGGCTGCTGCAAGTATTGGAGATGGGAGTGGGATTGAATATTTAGTCCCGATGGATGATATTCTGATGATCCACTAATAAGCGAAGTTTCTGCAGGACTACTCCTAGCGGAATTTCGGTTTCAATAATTTGTATTGCCATCGCGTTTTGAAGTATGTGTAAAGCAAGCATCGGCGCCCCATAGATCTTAAGATCAGTCAAACAAGTTGGATTCATCACACAGACACGTTGCGATCTTTGTTTACCAAATGATTTAGTCGTCGCAGCGAATGTTAAAAATATAGTTCGGACGATCACAGCGCGTGTATAAGCGTTCTCACTTATACACCTGCATTTACAAATCTGCCGACCCATGGTGTAACGTGTCCAGTCGCCTAGCCTCCTCGAAGTTAGATAAAACTCGATCAAAATATTAACAATTTCATAAGAAGTTTTTCAATAGCTTGAACCATGCGCCACCTATCGGATTCCTTTGATCAAGTATAATATTGTCATCTAGTTTTGAGCCATTCGCAAAGTATAGTCTTAGCTTACCGGGAAAATACACAAAATTCGATAGCAAGACCACAGTTTTTCAACTACTTTCAGTTTTCTCTACCAGCGCGCCATCTAGCGGAACTTTGTGTACAACTTATTGCATGGTATTCCATGGTTGATCTATCTAAACATTGCCAATGCCCTTATAGGGAAGTTAACAAAAAAAGAATCTCAAGATCCCAAATTTTAAATGTATTGCCCATTTTGAAATGAGTACCGTAGACTCCAAACTCCTTTAGCCATCTCTAGTTGCAACTGCTCGCACACAAACTTCCAAGTAAATTCATAACCAGCTGTGTTGTTATAATAAGGAAATAGTCAATGCGCTTATTCCATCATTGAATAGTTTGCCAATTGGCAAACTACGCTCGGATTAACCAATCATGGTAATATCAATAAAAATGTCAGCGTTTCACTTTATTAACATGCACATATGTACATATATGTTTATACATACACTTATAGACATACATAGCTCCATTGTGAAAATTTTCATAGATGTGCAAGTATTGACCGCTAAGCTTTTCCGTCGCTTAAATGCCACAATCACACAGCAGGTGAAACAAAGTTTTTCGAATGCCAACCATAACTGTCAGTAGCTAAGTTTGTTTGTTTGTGGTTTTGTATGGCCAAATACATTTTTATACCCAGCCTACTAGTACTAGTACAAGGGTATTATAAATTTGCCCACATAACGGTACTAGTATAGTTGGGAGTATACCTGATGAAATTGGATAAAATCGCCCTCCAAGCAAATCGGAAATGGCTAAAATGAATCCCCTAGTCATTCTATTATAATTTTTTAAAAGTAGGCGTGGCACCGCCCACCCAAACTTAGAGTCCTTACTTGATAAATGCAACAATTGGAAGTGCGTTGTTTTGTTAAATAAAAAATGTTGCAATGATCGTCTAAGCTTTAGCTTTTAGTAGTCAATGATAATGCGGTATGCTAAAAAAAAAATAGAAGAAAAGTAAAAAATTAAATAAAATGAGGGAAAAAGAAAAAAATAAAATAAAATAAAATAGAATAAAACAAGTAAGGAAAGCTGTCTTCGGCTGTGCCGAAGGCTAAATACCTTTCATGAATAAGCGTCACGATTTCACTGTTTGATCCCCAGTACAGCCTGTGTGAATTTAACTTTAGCTCATACCGAAATTATCGGAGCTATCGATTATATGGGGACGATGTGTTATATTGGTCCAATCTCATTGATTTTTAACATCGACATTCCACATTCTAAAATAGCAACATTTACGAAATTTCACGTTCCTACCGATATAATTACAGGAGTTATCTACCAAAATCCGTTTATCGGAACAATCGATTGTATGGGGGCTATGTGAAATATTTATCCCATTTCAATGATTTTCAACATCGATATTTTACATATAAAAATAGCAATACTTACAAAATTTCACGTTCCTATGTGTTTAATTACAGGACTTATAGCCCAAAATCCGCTTATCGGAATAATCGATTGTATGGGAGCTATGTGAAATATTTATTCCATCTCTATGAGTTTCAACATCGATATTTCACATATAAAAACAGCAAGACTTACAAAATTTCACGTTCCTACGTGTTTAAATACAGGAGTTATAGCCCAAAATCCGTTTATCGGAATAATCGATTGTATGGGAGCTATGTGAAATATTTATCCCATCTCTATGATTTTCAGCGTCGATATTTCACATATAAAAATAGCAACACTTATAAAATTTCACGTTCCTTCGTGTTTAATTACAGGAGTTATATCCCAAAATCCGTTTATCGGAATAATCGGTTGTATGGGAGCTATATGTTATATTGGTCCGATCTTGCTGGTTCCGACAAATGATTCCTATATTGGAAAATGGTGGCGGCATACCAAATTTCAGCCAAATATCTCAAAAACTGAGGGACTAGTTTGCGTTCAAACAGACAGACAGACAGACAGACAGACAGACAGACAGACAGACGGACAGACGGACATGGCTAAATCAACTCATCTCGTCATCCTGATCATTTCGGTATACTTATTGATGGGTCTATCTCTTCTTCTTCTCATATTTACAAACATCGGACCAAAGTTATAATACCATTTCATGTTCATGAAAGGTATAATAAGAAAATTAAGTTACAAAGATGTAAATAAAAAAAAATAATAATACCTAATATCTTTAAACGAGTTAATCTTGTATATTTGTATTTTTGTATGTTCGGACTATCTCGAGAACCGCTTGACCGATTGGGATGAAATTTGGCACAAAGATAGTATGATGGATTCTAAGACTACCCACTTTAGGGTTGCCACTTGGGGCGGTTTACAGGGTTGCCACCTATCCCATTTTTTTTAATTATGGAGCAAGATATGCCAATATGGGTATCATATGAAAGGTATTTTCGGCGAGATACCAACTAAAATATTTTCAAGTAGAGTTGCCACCTAGGGTTGCCACCTTACCACAATATATTTGTATATCCGGTACTATCTCGAGAATCGCTTGACCGAATTGGCTGAAATTTGGAATGGTGATAGTATGATCGATTTTAAGACTACCCACTTTAGGGTTGCCACTTGGGGCGGTTTACAGGGTTGCCACCTATCCCTTTTTTTAAAATTATGGAGCAAGATATGCCAATATGGGTATCATATGAAAGGTATTTTCGGCGAGATACCAACTAAAATATTTTCAAGTAGAGTTGCCACCTAGGGTTGCCACCTTACTACAATATATTTGTATATCCGTTACTATCTCGAGAATCGCTTGACCGAATTGGCTGAAATTTGGAATGGTGATAGTATGATCGATTTTAAGACTATGCACTTTAGGGTTGCCACTTGAGGCGGTTTACAGCGTTGCCACCTATCCCATTTTTTTTAAATTATGGAGCAAGATATGCCAATATGGGTATCATATGAAAGGTACTTTCGGCGAGATACCAACTTAAGTATTTTCAAGTAGGGTTGCGACCTACGGTTGCCACCTTACCGCAGTACTATCTCGAGAACCGGTTGACCGATTTGGATGAAATTTGGTATGGTGACAGTATGAAGGATTCCAAGGCTATCTACTTTAGGGTTGACATTTCGAGTAGTTTACAGGGTTGCCACCTATTTAATTTTTTATTTATTTATGGAGCTTGATATGCCAATATGGGTATCAAATGACAGGTATTTTTGCTGACATACAAACTAAAATATTTTCAAGTAGGGTAGTCCGCAAAAAGCCCATTACGGCTACGAAAATTAAAAAATTTTAATAATTTGCCCACATATAAAGGACAGTGTAACACATCCTCACAAGGTTGGTAAGTAAAGTTAGCACTAAATTGATAGCACCGAGCAAGCTCGGTCACCCAGGTACTAATAAATTTAAATTGATTAAAATATAATAAAAATAAAGTTTAATAAATAAAATTAAATTAAAGAAAAAAATAGTAATAAAAAGATTAGAACAATTTTAAATAAATATAAATAAATTAAAAAATTTAAATATGATAAAACAAAATAAAAATAAAATAAAATAAAATAAAATAAAATAAAATAAAATAAAATAAAATAAAATAAAATAAAATAAAATAAAATAAAATAAAATAAAATAAAATAAAATAAAATAAAATAAAATAAAATAAAATAAAATAAAATAAAATAAAATAAAATAAAATAAAATAAAATAAAATAAAATAAAATAAAATAAAATAAAGAAAATAAAATAAATTCAAACAAAGTAAAAAAAAAATATCGAATAAAAAAGAATACAAGTAAATAAAATAAAGTACATTAAATTCATGAAAATAAAATTAAACAAATTAAAATAAAAAATAGGGCAAAAGAAAATAAAAATATAATACAATAAAATAAAATATACTATACAAAATGAAATAAGATTGTTATCTAACGTAAAATAAAATGAAAAATTGTAATAAAAAAAATTATATAATAAAGTCTACTAAAATAAATTAATTAACACAAAATTAAAATAGAATAGTAATACATAAAACTCGAAATGAAACAAAATTGAGTCAAAATGTAAACACAGCTCTATAAAAAAAAAATTTGTTATCCGCGATATTTTAGCAAATTCTTATATTTTCCGGTATGCAAATCAAGACTCCATTCAAGGAATTACTGAATTCACTGTAGTTTTTAAGATAGGTGTCACAAATCTCTTTTCAATAGGTCAGAATTTGAAATTTTGTATAGAGATACATTTTTCCTACCCAAACACAACCTCATTTTTTGAAATTGCATTTTGGAAAAATAATAATCGACAATCGGTACTTTTAAAGTGTGATTACTACGGAATGGCCTTATCGATTTCAAAGATCTTCATACCATTAGAAAGGTATTGAATTTAGCTTTCAAACAAATTTTTCAGTACACTAAATAAAAAGATTTCCAAAATAAAATTTGAAACTGAAAAAAACACTTCAAAGATCAAGCAATTTTGAAAAAAAAATAATTTTTTTTTAGAAAGGTCTCTTTAATATATATAACATTTTTGAAAACTAAAACGGCGTTTAAATAAATGCATCTCTTGGTTTTTCTTATATTTTTATATCACGCGTAAACTAATCAACCAATTTCTAAAATTTTTATACCGTTAGAAAGGTATTCAAATCACCTTTTAAAAACATGCACTGTAAAAATCCTATGTTACACTGAAAAAAATTTTCAAATTTCTTTCTAACGGTATACAAATTTTTGAAATCGGTTGATAAGTTTAAGGGTGATATCAATTTTTTTTAAGCTATTGCATCGATTTTATCGCAGGCCTTGGCGGTGGGAGTGAAATGGAAAAAATGTCAATAGTTCACGTAACGTTATACATAACTTCAGACTTATTTTGAATTTGAGTTTTGTAGTAGCACAATTTTTTTGTGTTGGTGTTTTTACTTGGAAACCGCAACCGAAACGAAACCGAAATAAATGTTGAAGAACGAAACGGGAACCGAAACCGAAACAAGTTACAAAACCGTAACCGAAGCCGGAACTTTGTTTAAATCGATTACATACCTTGGTATTTAGGTTAGACCACTGAAATTTGGCGAGGAGTTATATGAGATCGGTCCCTATTACCTCCAGAAAAAGTGGGGATAACGAAAATGGGGCCGTGGCACCACCAAAACCAATGAAATACTTCATAGTCCATACCTCTGGAAGTATTTAGGTTAGACCACTAAAATTTGGTGAGGAATTATATAAGATGAATCCCTAACCAAAAAAAAAAAAAAAATTGTGGATAACGAAAAATCGGCACCTTCCATACGAATGGAATTTTTAATAGTCTATATATCTGAAAGTATTACGGTTACACCACTGCAATTTAGTGAGTGGTTATATGAAATTAACCCCTACCATCTCCAAAGGACTGGAGATAAAGAAAAAGGGGTCTAAGTAATATGACAAAAAATTTCGAATATCCAACTTCAAAATGCATATTATGTAAACAAGTGTGGGGTGAGACCCACTGGTATAAGCTAGTATACACTAGTTAATAAATTATTAGAGAAAAACATTACTGAAAGTTAGTTTTTTTTTATAAAAAAACCATTGTTGACATTATTTTGACCATTTCTCTGGCATT